>JANHMN010000002.1:157703135-157730413 GCA_030674055.1 Rhabdomys pumilio | reverse complement strand
ACACACACACACACACACACACACACACACACACACACACACACTCAGAGAGAGACCTAACAAATAATCTTTTACCACATAAATAGCTCCTAGTGAAATATCTTTGAAGAAAGCCTCTCATACAGCTTTAAATGACTCTAGTTTCATAACCAGTATAGTCATCAAGAAGAAATCATCAGCTAGCTAACAATATCAAATGGTTATAAATTTCAAGTAGTCACCACTATCATGTTATCCTTCAGCTATCCTTAGTGCCTACAAGTCTCTTGCTCAGAGGCAGTCAGAGTAAGGCAAATGGCTAATAAACAGCACAGGGTTTCTCCATAGTAATAGCCCACTCCAACCAAACACAGAAGTCAGCAGCAGCATCACCAAGACAGACAGAATTCACCCAGGAAAGAAACACTGAGCTAGGTGACTGCAGTGTGTGGGGGCAGGAGATTAGTGGAAAAGAATATATCCCACACACAAAAGATGCAATCGCAAAGAAACTGGGAAAAGTCTCTACAATAAAGGATCTGCTCCAGCCCAGTGGTTGCACATGCCTTTACTCCAACACTCGGTAAGCAGAGATGTGTGGACAGAGGGGTATACTGTGGGACATATTATGACATACAGCTTCCACTATGAGATGTTTTCTATGCTTTCTTTTTTGTTTGTTTATTTTTATTTTCTTTTGGGTGGGCAGGTTGCAAGGGCAGAGGACAGACTCAACGGGACATCAGATGAGTTGGACTGGGGTGCATCAAGAATCAATAAAAAAGAAAGAAGGAAAGAAAAAAAGACAGACAGACAGACAGACAGTCCCAACCACCCAAACTTAACAGCTCTAAAAGCTGGGCTTGGAGTGGTGGTGCACACCTTTAAACGCAGAACTCCTGAGGCAGAGGCAGGCAATCTCTGAGTTTGAGGAAACCTAGACTATATGGCTAGTTGCAGGCCAGTAAGTCAGCCAGAACTACATAGAGACAACCTCTCAAAAAAAAAAAAAAAAAAAAAAAAGCAAAACTGGGGAAGAAAAAATTAGTCAACTTCATTTTATTAGAGATGAACATCACTGGCACAAATTAGTGAGTAAACTGAACACATATCAAAGAAGCATATTCTAATCAATTATAATACCTCCAATTTCAATATAACCACTAAACTAGACTCGTCAACATTTGCTACCATGTGTTCTAAGAGTAGGGAAAGAAAAACCAAAAATCAGAAGCTGTTCAGAAAACCTTAGTCCTTTTCTTGAAAGGTTTGGTACAAAGTCCTTGATTTGATATCACACAGAATTAAGGCACAATACTTTACATTTAAATTTAAAGTTAAAATGCTTTAAATCATGAAATGAAATATATTCACATCATGTCCCTTTACTAGGCTTTCTTGCTTTTGTTTTGTTTTGGTTTTTGTTTTTTGAGACAGGGTTTCTCTGTGTAGCCCTGGCTGTCCTGGAACTCACTCGGTAGACCAGGCTGGCCTCGAACTCAGAAATCCACTGCCTCTGCCTCCCAAGTGCTGGTATTAAAGGCGTGTGCCCCCACCGCCCACCGCCGGCCTTTCTCCTTTTTGAAACAAAGTTTCTATGAAATTAAAGCCCTCTGTATACAAGTTAGAAAACTTCCAAGAATAGAAGTAGTGTGTAACAACCTTTGGTAGGCTAGGGCACAGGGCTTCAAAGTTCAAGGCCATCCTGGACCAGACCAGGCCACACGGGGAAATCATGTTTAATGAGAAGAAAAAAATACCACCATATTTATCCTTTTGCCTAGAGAAAAAAAAAAAAAATGTAACATTCATTCTCTAGCTTATAAGAGTCAAGTTTCTTTTTTTTGGGGGGGGGGGGCAGTTGGTGATGTTTTTTAGTCAATCTTGCTATATACCCTGCTGGCGAGACCTATCTGCCTCAGCTTCCTAAAATAAATAAAGGGTATGTTTTGTTTGTTTTGGGAAAGTATTTTTTGTTTTTTGGTTTGTTTTTTTTTTAACAGAAGTAAATGTTTATTCGTGACTTAAGAGGTGTAGAGATTACAGTTCTTCAAAGTCATGAGAGAGGAGCATGGCTGCAGGAAGGACAACCAAACAGGAAGCTGAGACCTGGTGGCTCTCATCTTCGGCAGAAAAAAAATACGGAACGCTTCACGAATTTGTGTGTCATCCTTGCACAGGGGCCATGCTAATCTTCTCTGTATCGTTCCAATTTTAGTATATGTGCTGCCAAAGTGAGCGCTTGTTTTGTTTTTCAAGACAGGGTCTCACTATGTAGCCCTGGCTATCCTGGAACTTATTTTGTAAACAAGGCTAACCTCAAACTCCAATGCCTCCCAAGTACTGGAATTAAAGGCTGCACCACCATACCCCACCCAAGTTTTTAAAAGATAGGAGAACTGGCTGCCACTACACAAGTCTAGTGAGCTAAATTTAACTCCCAAAATCCATGTAAAGATGGAAGAAAAAAAACCAACTACCACAAGTTGCCCTCTGATCTCCTTGTTCAAAATGTGGTACACATACAAACACATGTAAACACACATAAAATAAAGTTTTTAAAAAGCCAGGAAAGGTTGTCAAGTGTATGTGCCAACATTTGAAGAGCAGAGACATGAAGATCAAGAGTTCAAATTCACCATTGGCTACATACAAAATTGAACTTAGGCTAATGAAACTGTCTCAAAAGCAAGGGACGTCTCAGGGGTTGGAGAGAGGGGCTTAGCAGTTGAAAGCACTGGCCGCTCTTCCAGAGTCTGCTAGTTGAAATTCCAACACCCCTGTCAGTCAGCTCAGAACTGCCTATAACTCCAGCTTCAATAGACCCAATGCCCTCTCTGGCCCCTGCTAATACTGACAGACACAGACAGATATACACATGAATAAAACAGATCATTTCATTTTAAATGAGAGAAGAAAAGAAAGAAAAAAGGAGAAAGAAAATGTCGTTTAAAGAATTCTAACAGCCAGTTTTAAGAGAAGGATAAAAGAATAATATTAGATAAATGTAAAGATCTCATCAAGAAAACAACCTTTAAGGCTAGAGATATAGCTCAGTAGTAAAGCACTTGCCTAAGAATGGGTAAGCTTGCCTAGATTCAAATCCCAGGCAAAATCCAAACAAAAAAAAAGGACCTGAGCTAAGAATTCTTTCATACACATTACATATACATTACTCTACTACTCATTCACAACTTTTTTTTTTTTTGAGACAGAGTTTCTTGGTATAGAGTTGGCTGTCCTAGAACTAGCTCAACCTGCCTCTGCCTCATAAGTACTGGGATTAAAGGTGTGCACCACCACCAGCCAGCCCAACTCTTAACTCTTACCACTAAACTAGTAAGAAACCCTTAGTAGCTTGCTACAAATTCAATATATTCAACTGTATTTTTATGTTTTCTGGGAACACAGAGACTTCCTATCAACAGATTTAAATATGAAACAGTAAGGATGGATCTAGAAACCATTATCAAGTATTTCACCAGGAACTATACATTAAAAATTCCACAGGGGACCCATAGGATCATTCAACAGATGCTTGCCACCAAGTCTGACTACAGTTAAATCCCTGGAGCCTACATGGAAGGAGAGAATTGATTCCTGCAAATTGTCCTCTGGCCTCCATATTATGACATCACAAATATCTCCACACACATATATACAAACAAATAATTCTATGAGGAAAGAACACCTTATTTAGTAAACATTTTAAATGTATGAATTGGGTTTAAAGAATCTTACCCCATATCACAGGCACAGGATTATGCAAATCAAAATATACTCAAAAGAGGACATGAAAGGAACACTTAGCTACTGTTCCTGTGCAGCACTGCTAGGCACTTTATGCTGTGTGGCTTATTTTACTTAGTTGAACTGCATTACTTATCCATGAGATAAGAATAGCACTGGATGGAGAAGGGAAAAGAATATATTCAAAATATATATTCTGGGTAGTTTTCTTTCAATTAGACATAGCTAACGTCATCTGAGAGGAGGGAACCTCAATTAAAAAAAAAAAATGCCTCCATAAGGTGGGGCTGCAGGCAAGCCTGTAGGATACTTTCTTCATTCGTGATTGATGGGAGAGAGCCCAGCTCATTGTGGATGTTGCCTCTCCTGGGCTGGTGGTCCTGGGTTCTATAAGAAATCAGGCTAAGCCATCCATGAGAGAGCCAGTAGTAAGCAGCATGCCCTCATGGCCTCAGCATCAGTTCCTACCTCCAGGCTCCTGCTCTGTCTCAATTCCTGTCCTGATTTCCAATGATGAATTACAACGTGGAAGTATAAGCCAAAAACCCCTTTTCTCCCCAAGTTGCTTTTAGTGGTATTTCACAACAGCAACAATAACCTTAAGACATATATTGTATAAAAGTCTCAAAAAATAAAAACATTTAGAAAAACAGTACAGTACTGTAACATAGGAAATTATCAACACTGCTCAAGTCATAAGTTACTTCTGGCATGAAGTCCAGAGTGTTATCTTTAAGGATGTGTGTGCTGACCTATGAAGACCAAGAGTGTCAGATCCCTTGGAACTGGAGTTACAAACTGTTGTGAGCTAACACATGGGTACTGGGAACTGAAACTGGGTCCACTGGAAGAACAGCAAGTGCTCTTAGCCCAAGCCATCTCTCCAATTCCTGTTATTTTTAAAGTCAGAAAACAAAGGTCAATATAGTGATAACAATCTGTAAGTGCGGCACACCAGGCTATCACAACTTCCGTCTCCAGCTGTGTCTCATTTTTTCAAACCATTAAGTTTCCACGTTAAGGATTCTACAATTAAAAAAAAAAAGTTGGGGCTGGAGAGATGGCTCAGAGGTTAAGAGCACTGACTGCTCTTCCAGAGGTCCCAAGGTCAATTCCCAGCAACTACATGGTGGCTCACAACCATCTGTAATGGGATACAAAGCCTGCTTCTGGAGTGTCTGAAGACAGCGACAGTGTAGTCACATAAAATAAATAAATAAATAAATAAATAAATAAACAAACAAATTTTTTTTAAAAAAAAGAAAAGTCAACCCTTAATTACAGAAAGTCTCAGATTTTTACCAACTTTTCTTGTTTTTATTTTACTTGCTTGTTGGCTGTTTCTGTGTGACAAGACATATCAACCAAAAGAGTGGGTAAATCAACAGCAACCAACTCTGGAACCTTTTAGAAATTCAACTCAGAAAATCAGGCATGGTGGGCTCCAAGATTCCAACTTGGGAAAGAGAATAAAATAGAAGATTCAAAAGGCCAATCCAGGTGACATGATGAATTCCAGACCAGCCCCAACTACAACGTAAGATTTGGTCTAAAGGGAAGGGGGTGGGGTGGGGGAAGCAAAGAGCAGTTGAACTAGACATAATGGCACACCTGGAATCTCATGTTTTTTAAAGAGGTAAGAAGCAGGAGGACAGCCAGGCACAGTGGCACACACCTTTGATCCCAGCACTTGGGAGGCGAAAGGAGAATCTCTGTGAGTTCAAGGACAGTCTGGTCTACATGAGAATCCAGAACCTCCAAGAATACCTAGTCTTGTCTCAAACAATAAATAAATAAATAAATAAATAAATAAATAAATAAATAAATAAATAATTTAAGGTCATCCTCAGCTACAAATAGTATTTGAGGACAGCCTGGGACAAAAATTCTGTATCAAGAAACAAAACAAAATATAAAATAGGTGCAGGGGGTGGGGGTGGGGGCATTTATCTGGGCTCAATCTCCAGAACTTTGTATAACTTTCTATATAAGGTACACATCTGCTGCCACCAGGTCTTGAAAAGTGGAGACAAGTGAATCAGAAGTTCAGGCATCCCTGCCCTACAAGTTAAGGCCAGCCTGGGATACAAAAGACTGTCTTGAAATCAAAACAAAACTAAACAGGAGGTAATGAGGCAGACTACAACAGAGACCAGTCTAGGCTACACAGCAACATCACACACAAAATAGGGACAGGAGAGGTGGATCAGCAGTTAAAAGCACTTTTCTGTTCTTTTAGAGGACCTGGGTTCAGTTCCTAGTACCCATGTGGCAGCTTACAACCACTGTAACTCCAGTTCCAGAGGATCTGACTACCTCTTCTGACTTCAATGACACCAGGCACATGTATGATGCATATACATACATACACGCATACATGCATACATACATACATACATACATACATACAGGCAAACACACACATATAAAACTAAATAAATTTCAATTAAACACAAAAAGACCATAGGGTGCTGAAGATGTGGCTTAGCAGTTAAGGATGCTTGCTGTGCTCTTTCTTCCAAAGGACCCAAGTCCAAATTTGGTTCCAAAGCCACCCATATGGGACAGCAGACAACCATCACCTGTAATTCCAGCATTTGGGCACCCAGCACCTCTTCTGGTCTGCATGGGTGAGTATACAGATGTGATATACACAGGTACACACTTATACACATAAATAAATATAAATTATAAAATCAAAATAGTGTGGCTACAAGGTCCAGCAAGATGGCTCAGCATGTAAAGATGCCTGTTGCCAAGACTGATGGCCTGAGTTTCAGGATCCTCTTGGTAGGAGAAAAGAACCAACCTCCTCCCCAAGAGTCATATGGTAAGAGAAAACCGAATCTCAAAAACTGTCTTCTGAGCCGGGCAGTGGTGGTGCATGCCTTTAATCCCAGCACTTGGAAGGCAGAGGCAGGTTGATTTCTGAGTTCAAGGCCAGCCTGGTCTACAGAGAGTTCCAGGACAGCCAGGGCTACACAGAGAAACCCTGTCTCAGAAAAACAAAACAAAAAAATTGTCTTCTGGCTTCTTTTCCACATCGTACCACAGCAAGCACATACCCATACATAGAGACATGTGTACAAATAAATATATTTTAAACAAGATTACAGAAACAAGCACTGTAAAGCACAAAGAACCTGGAATGCTCATCACTGCTGATGGGATTATAAAATGGCGGAAGTGGGCTTGAGAGGAAGCTCAGTTGGCAGAGAACTTGATTTATAAACACAAAGCCCCGAGTTAATCTCCAGTACCACAAAAACCTGATGTAATGAAACCATAGCCTTAGGAAGGTAGAAGCTAGGGACTCAGACTTCCAAGAACATCCTCGTATTTATAGCAGATTTAAAATTAGCCTGTGATACACAATTTGGTCATTGATTAAGACCATTTCATGCTGTCAGGATATAGTTCAGTTCTCTCTCTCACATCAGATAGCTCACAACAACCTGTAATTCTAGCTCTAAAAGGATCCAATGCTCTCTTCTGGCTTCTATGGGCACTTTGCACACAAGTGGCATACATATTCATATCCATTCTCTCATTCTCATTCTCTCTCTCCCCACAAACACACAAGAATGGACAATTAAAATAGCCAGATTGTACATGCCTTTATTCCCAGTACTCAGGAAGCAGAGACATGCACCAGCCTGGTCTACTTGAGTCCTAGGCAAGCCAAGGCTACATAGTGAGGCCCAATGTCAAAAGTAATAATGAATTAAATTTAAAAATAAACTAGTAGTATAGCTGCTACCGAACTAGCATGAGGGTTGTTCAAGCATAGTTACCACATAAGCTGGCTAGCCTATTTCTGAGTAATATAGGCTGGGCACCACAGTCTATATGTAGAAAGTATACAGGATAGTTACATAGAGCTCATGTTGGTACTTCAAGACATCTCATTGTGTACATGTAAATATCCCCATCCCCCAAAATCTTTTTTAACTAAATCCCAGTTGGTCATCATTCAGTACACGCATGCCTTTAATCCTAACACTTAGCAGAGGTAGATTTCTGAGTTTGAGGCAGCCTGGTCTACATATCTGGTTTGAGCTACATAGTGAGACATTGTCTCAGAAAAACACAAACAAACACCTAAACCTCAGAGCACCTCTGGACCTCTGGACCTCTGGACCCAAGCATTTAGAATATGGGATAATGAACTGTTGGCAAAAGAAATAAAAACAAAAACAGGCCAGTCATGTGATACATTTCTATTAGTTCCAGTACTTGGAAGGCAGGCCAGAGTTCTACATAGTAAGTTTGAGGCTGGCCAGAGCTATATAGCCAGGCTACTGTCAAAACAACAACAAAAAACAGTAATTCTAAATTTAAAACCACGGACTCTGACTTATACACCTTAAATAGATAAATTATATGGTGAATTGTATTTTTTAAAAAAGCACTTTTTTACAAGGCAAATAAGTTAATCAAATCCTTTACTTGCTGGTTTACCGAGTACAGAGCTAGCTGGATGGTGGTAGTACACACCTTTGATCCCAGCATTCTGAAGGCAAGAGGCAAGTGGATCTCTCTGAGTTTAAGTATAGCCAGGGCTATACACAGAGAAACCCTCCCTGTCTGAGGGAGGCAGGGGGTACAGAGCTATTTGCTGGGAAGACCAAAATCCCTGGGCAGAGGATACTGTGCTCTTGCTTCCTCTAAGTGACAGCTGTTTTTCCCCCAAGGCATCCACTACTGCTACCTTCTAACAACTTACTTCCTTAATAGGTCCAGCCTCCCAGTAAAACAAAGTTAAAGATTACAGTGCAGTAAAAAGGAGGGGGTACCAAATTTGGTACCCACACTCTACATTTGGTAACAGAGCCCTGATCTTTACTTTAAAAAAAAAAATCACACAATGGACACACACAATAGATGTTAGGTCTCTGTTAATTTCCTTTCTTACTCTTTCTTCTGACCCACATGGTTAAATGAGGGGTTCTTCTGCTGCTATGCAGCACGGAGTATCTACTGGCCTATCTCAGATGAGCAGAAACTATTAAATACAGATCATTATTTAAGATTATTTAAAGTGTGGCTGGGAGCTAGAGAGATGGCTCAGAGGCTCCGAGTTTGAATCACATCTCCTATGTGGTGGCTCACAACAACTTCTCCAACTCCAACTCCTGAGGGTCCCAGCATTCTCTTCTGAGTTCCCTGCGGAGCACACATGTGTTATACATACAAACAAGCTGACAGAACACCATATCTTAAGAATAAAATGTGGTTGGTAAAACAAACCAAGCCTACCACTTACTATTAAAGCTACATCATGGCCAGGTGTAGTGACACTTGTTTTTCTATAACTTGGGAGACAGAAGCAAGAGGTCAGGAATTCAAGGTGGGGAAGGGAGCCATAGGACCAAACTGATTAGGATAAGCCAACTCTAGTAAATAATAAATGCTTCTCCACCATGTACAAGACAGCATGGTGACATATACCAGAGTAATCTAGCACTTGGGAAACTGAGGCAGAATTGCAGTGAATTCCAAGGTCAGCCTGAGCTGTAGAAAATGAAAATCCTACCCCTAGAAAAAAAGAAAAAGATGTGGACTAGGGAAAAAGCTCAGTGGAAAACAGCATGCCTGTCAACTGTGGGAGGCCAAGAACTCCATTCCCAACAACACAAAAGACCAACACACACCAACAAAAGAAAGCTGAAATACTGCACACAAAGTTGGAAAGATGTGGTGTACACCATAATCCCAGCACTTGAAGGTAGGCCAGCCAGGACTTCATAGGAAGACTCTGTCTTAGGAGGGACGGGGTAAATTGTACACTCCCCCCCATTTTAACAATAATCTCTGAAAGGTAAGATTTCTTTCCATTTGAATTACCTGGATGTTTTATAATGAATCTGCACTATCTACCCATCAGCCCACAGGTACATCCACAGGGAACTAATGCCATGTGAAATGGACACCGATTCCTAGAGGATTGTGAAGATTAAAATAAGTAAGGATCATAATGAGAATGACTTGACCAACTAGAAACCGACAGCAAAAAAAGATTTGAAAATAATGTAGACTTTCTAACTTCAAGCCCAGAGCCTTCCCATTCCATCACATTTTAAATCTGCATCATTGCTCACAATAGTGTTGTGAATTTTTTTTAAAAGGCAAAGCAAGCAAACCTTTGGTGGGAGACGTTTTTAAAAGTACTTGCTCTAATAACCTTGGGCAAATAAGTCACTTTCCCTTGTGAGAAAGCCAAGGCACTGGAGAAAAACAAAAAACAAAAAACAAAAAAACCAAAAACGTTTCAACTATCTGCAACAGCCCCTCCTGCTAATGGATCCTTGAGAAAAGAAAACCCAAAGGGTAAAAATGATGAGAGAATGGAGACCTCTGCTCTGGAGCCAAGAGCCATTCTTAAGAGAAACAGGTGGTGGAGAAGGAACCAGAGGACCCATAAGCTTGATGGCTAAAGTAACAGCTGAAAGTTCCAGCTTTGGTTTCCCCATAAGCACGGCTTCAATCCTCCCTAGATCATGATCAGAAGCCACATTCTCAATCAATAAAACTACTAATATAAAAACTAGTATATAGCGAAAAAAATCAATGTAGTTGCAGTTAGTCCATTCTAACCTCCATGATTTTCCAAGTACATTTGTTAATGCCAAAACCAAAAAGAACTCTAAGCAATTCCATCTGAAGACACCGTCATTCTAAGGATTTAAAAAGAAACAAACTGTGGAAAAAGTGAAAAAGTACAGTTAAAACCTCTTCAACTCAGAGAATCGAAGACAGAGAAGAGACCTTTTAAAGGTTAAGTTCCTTTTAAGTGTGCAAAGGGTGTTTGTAACCTCTAACAATGCAGACATTATGAACAGACTCTATGCTCTTTAAAACTGTTCAACAGCTTTTATACACCATTAACTCTGAGGACCAGAAAGAGATTCTGTGCTGCTAAAACAAGCTCTGACCAAAATCTCACACTTTCACCCGGGAATCAGTCTCTAAACCAATGAGAAGCTCCTTAAAAGCATATGCAATGGTCTGAGAGAATTAAAATAACACCCTGCCAGAACCACAACCGAGACACCAACGACTTTAAATCCAAAAGCCTGGTACCTAGCAAAGAAAGCACATTCAAGAGCTGTCCGCGCTCCTGGGTGAGATTCGAGCCCTGCTACTAGGCCTTGACTGGGTGAGCACCTGATGTGGGGGGTAGGGCGAGCCAAGGCGAGAACTGTAAGAGCTCGGGAGGCTCGAGAGAAGCGCTGCCTTCTAGGGGCGGGAATCTGGGACACCCCCAGGGGTGGGCACGAAGTACACGTGGGGCGACAGGGTCAGGGAAGCGGCATCTCGGGCAGACAGCTGGGATCTCGCACAGCGGACCCAAAGAGGAGGACTCGGGTGCGGTGCAGGAACCAAGCCCTCGGGGCCTGGAGAGTGAAGGCAAAGGGCAAGGGAGCCGGGGCAAGGCCACGAGGAGGGCGGGTCTCCCTGGGAGCAGGGGCACGCGCCAGGCGGACGCGAATGGGCCCCGAGTTCCGAGCAGTCCGCGGCCTTGTCCCCGGGGTGCGGGGAACCCGGAGCAACCGCGCCCGGAGGGCCCTGTGACCCGTAGCCGCCCGAACCGGACCCGCCCCGCGGCGCCTCCCTCCAGCCTCCCTCTTCCCTCCCTCCATCCCGCGGCCCGTTATCCTGCGGCCGCCGCACTCACCAGCGGCTGCACCTGAGCCTGCCGCTGCCTCAGCTGCTGCCTGCGTCTCCGCAGCCGCCGCTGCCTCGCTGCTGAGGCTGAATCCCGGGGGAGCCTCCGCGTCCCGCCGCCGCCGCCTCTGCCGCTGCCGCCGCCGCCAGAGCAGAACACCCCAAAATGGCGGCACTTCCGGCACCTACCACCGGCGGGGAGGGCCGCGGAGGAGGGGGCGGGCGGCTAGGGGAACGTACCACCGCGGCGCCGCCCGCCAGCGCGGATCCGAGCTGAGCGCCGCGCAGGGGCGGGCCGAGTGCCGGCGCTGCAGCGCCCCCTCCGGCCGGGAAGTGGAGGAGCAGCCGCTTTGAAACCCTGGGGGCCGCGGGCGGAGCCCTCAGCTCTGGGAGCTGCAGGGGTGCATCTCTTTGTCTCAGAGCTGTACTAGAGGGAAGACCCCGGCCTGGGAATCTGAAGTTCTTGCCTCTGCGCACCGCACATGCTGGACCTCTAATGGACAAGCAACACAGCTTGGCAATGAAAGTACATATAATAAATATCGAATGAATGAATGAATGAATGAATGAATGAATGAATGAATGATGCCTGGCTAACACTGGACACAGGGCACACCCTTCTTTTTGCACACCAGCATGCAGACATCTAGGCCTTCCTTCTTGTGGAATGTGTGTTGCAAGCTTTCAGAGTTAGGGAAGTGCCTCGTATATAGATGATGATCAACTGCATGCGTGCGCAATCTGGCAAAAATCCCTGTGGCACCAGGAAGCTCTTAAGTATTCTATTAAGAGACTACCCAGTCCAAACCTACTCTCCTTAGGAAAAAAATTAACAGTAAAAAAAAAATTTAAGATTCCACCCCCATTTTAGGATTCAGTATTCCTACCCTGGGTCTAAATGGATTCACACATTAAGTGTGTTGTTTATTCCACAAAGTCTAGACAGTGAAATGTGAGACCATGAAATGCAGATTGAGAAACAAAACTTAGTTCTGGGAGGTAGGGGCTCCATCAATTTACAGATTACTCATGGGTTGGCAATTATTTCCCTTTATCGCTTAGCTTCCTAGAGCAAAAGAAATTATATACCCACAAGTGCTGATTATACTCTACCTTACCACACTCACAGGCAGCCCCTACCCCTGCCCCAAGCAGCAGTCAAGGGTTTTCCCATGTGCTGGAGGCACAAACAATAACATAGATCAAAACAATTAGCCCCTAGGTTGTACATTGTCAAATTATCTAATTGTACTGTAAAGCTTTGGGGTTTTTTGAGACAGAGTTTCTCTGTGTAGCCCTGACTGTCTTAGAACTCACTCTGTTACTAAGACTGGCCTCAAACTTTGAGATCTGCCTGCCCCAGCTTCCCCTGAATGCTGGGATTGAAGGCATGTCCCACCACACCTGGCTTGTTCTTTCCAATTTTCAAATTGCTTTTTTGTCTTCATAATGTTGCTTGATGAGAATGGAGTTAGAGATGTAACATGAATGAGTTGCATATAGATGAATAGGTTAGAAAAAGACGAGAGTGGTTATGAAAGCTGGAACAATGATATTTTTAACTAGTTCTTGAATAAGAAGAACTCTTGGGCAAAAAAAAATCTGTTAGGAGAAAAGGTTAGTCCTGCCGGCAATGGAAGATTTCTAAGAGTCATTAGGGGTTAGGGTTACTACAGAGAATTTATTTCATAGGAGGGAATAATGATGAAAACGATGTTTGCATTGTTAGGGTCTGAGAATTTGGGAGTAATCCATTATGAAAACCAAGTTTGAGCAAGTGAAAAGTTTCTTTATTCAAAGGCTGATATATCAGGGAGACTGCTGGGTCCAGGATCCAAACTGTGTCAGTCAGGGGCAAAACAGAACAACTTTTAAGACAAAAACCACAGATGAGGTTGGGTAGAGGCCATCCAATCAGGTTCACGCATACGCTGGGTATGTCACACTTGGTATTTTAGGTGGTCTCCTGCATATCAAGTGTCTCAGGTGGTTTACTTGATAGCTTGGCCTGGATCGAGGCCAGCCTATCAGAGCTCATGGCAGCTGAGGTCTTGGCTTTGGCTTGGAGCCAGCCAGTGAAGCTGAGGTGTAGAGCAGCATACTGTGACTCCGGCTCATCCAGACATTTGAGCCAAAGTTGTTCCTGGGAATTTAGCTTAGTACAAAATGAAAACTATATACAAAATGGAATCTCTGTAGCTATGGAGGCCACCAACGTTCCTCCCTCTTTCTAGTAATGCATCAAATCTTTGATGTCATAATTCTTGGTCAGTGTAGTATATAAGGGGTTACATTGGGTCCTTGGGACCACGAGTTTAACAATATTTATCCTATCTCCCAGAAAGTGGAAAATGAAATTTAATAGGCAAAGAGTGTGTTGGGATTTGGGAATCACTGCACAAATCAGACACCAATCTCAGTCAACTAAGGATAATTTATTGAATGCCACACCCCAGGACCGATGGACCAGGGACACAATTCAGGAGCTGAACAGTGACTCCAAGTTAAGGTCCTACAAGGCCTTTTAAGCCTGAGATATACAAACATTTGTGCCAAGTTATTCCACCAATCAGGATTTAGGGATAGAGGTTTCCTTAGGAACATGTCTTTGTTACTCTTATCCTGCTCCCATTGGTTGGAGTATTCAACTGTCGCAGGGGACTTGCCTTGTCTAATATTCATGTCTTAACTTGCTGTTACCCACATACATGTCTCTTTCTGAAAAATAGGATGTCAGTCCTAGGGAGGTCTTGAGAACTTAAACTTTACTCAACCCCTACTCAAAATGGAAGTCTTATTCCAAATAGTTTTTTATATTAGTGCAGGTGTTTCTCTTATGTTAGGGTCCATCCCAGGGGCAAGCTTACAAGGGCAAATACCATAAAAGTTTATACATGGGTGCAGGAAGTAATGCTGGGTAATTGTTCAGGTCCAAGTTTATTCTGGGTAACTATACAAAGCAGTTGTGACTTCTATTGTGATCGGTTTCCAAGGGCACAGAATATAACAGACTATGTAATCAACTTGGGCATGAGAAAGTTTCCTAGTAACAGCAGAAACTTATGAGAAAGTTTCCTTATAATGGCAGGCTAGCCAGGTAACAGTTACCTAGGCCTTAACATTTTACCTAGGCCTTAATATTTTACCTAGGCCTTAACATTTTACCTAGGCCTTACTTAACAGGGTGCACAGCATTATCAACAGAGTAAATACCAGAAGGCCTATCAGCCTGGTTACTAAAGACCCAGGGTGACCAGTTGAAGAGGGACTCCAATCATCCTTTATTTAGCCAATCTAGCCTATTCCCTCTCTTTCAACCTGTCTCACCAAGCTTAGGCTGTCCATAACTATTCCAGTATGACTGGCATAGAAAGAACAGTGCTCCCCTAGAGGCCAGCGCCTCCTCATTACATAAAGAGTAGGTCAAAGCTCCTCCTGTTTTGAAAGACCACTTAAACCAGTGAGTCTAGGGAGGAGGCCAGGTGGTTGAGAGATTTCTTTTTCCAAGGCGGCTAAGTCCCTGTCGATCGGATTCCCCGGGGTTTTTTAGTTTTGGTCACCTGTGGTAAGGGAAGCTGTCCCAATTCCAGGACTGCCAGTTATCCCAAGATCCAGGAGCATGGGAATCAGGATGAGGATTGTCTGGGATCTCCAGTGGTGGGAACAAAGGCTGAGGTGCTCTCACCCACCCTCACTGAATAATAGTAAACCTGAGGAAGGAGTTCAGCCAGAAGACAGATAATAAATGATTCAGAAAGAATTTCCAGGTTGAGGCAAGGGGTAAGGCCAGAGGACCAGGCAAGCTAGGACCTTCAGGGTGGAACCAGGAAGTAGGGAGAGTCCCCTGTCCCCTGCCTCAACAACTCACAGGTTTTGTTACGATGCTGTAGATACTAGAGTACAAACAGGGTCCCTGCCCCTAGCTATTCCCGAGAGTAGTTTGTGCCTCACGGCAGGGGCAACACCTGGGGTAGTTCTTTTGAATAATTATGAGGGATAGATTTTTGATAGCTCTAGCCCCTGTCCCAAAGTTTGCCAGGAGGCCAACTCTGGTATAGCAAGGAGGTCTAGGGTTCAGACATAACCAACAGTTCTCTGTCAAGTGAGGGGAAGATGAGTTCAGGAGTACAAAAATGTATCTCAAAGACAAGAATAAACCAGGTATATACTGATCTGGTGGGTCCAGGATCACTCCCCCCAAACCAGGCCTCCCTCCTGATGTGGAAGATGGAGCCATTGTTCCCACTAGGGTGTTTTCCTGTCCTTTGTCCCAGCCTGGGCTGATAATTTTATTAAGTACGATGGGGATTGGCACTTTTTCCATCTGGATTGGAAACTTTTAGAAAGTGACCAGTGTGCCCTGATCCCAGCCCATATATGTAATCTGAGGCCCTAGGTTCATCCTCCCCGCCCAGGAAGCAGACTTGACCATTTAAGATGGTGGTCCTGATTGGGTTCCTCCCCCCCAGCCGAGTTTTAGCTAACTGCCTCTGTCTCTGAAAAAAAATGTTCATGTGAGAATGAAGGCAGACAAGGTCCTCAGTTTGTAGTTGTGTGGCTTTAAAGGAGGTAGTTCATACAGGTGTCATAGTGGGGGAACAGTCCACCCTGGGTGTGCTGTAGGGCCTGCATTGACTTAAGCAAAGCAAAATTAGAAATTCAGTCAACATCTCTGCTTTGAACTTAGGACAGAGAAAATGGTTTACCAAACACAATCTCATAAGAGGGCAGTCCCTGAGTGTGTGGGGTATTGCTAACCCTAAAAAAGGCAAAGGGAAAGTCCTTGCCACTCTCCACTCTCTAGAGTTAATTTGGTTAAGTTCTCCTTTAAGGTGTGATTCATCTTTTCTACCTGTCCTGTACTGTGTGTGTGTGTGTGTGTGTGTGTGTGTGTGTGTGTGTGTATTGGTTTTTAGAGACAGGGTTTCTCTGTGTAGCCCTGGCTGTCCTGGAATTCACTCTGTAGACCAGGCTGACCTCGAACTCAGAAATCTGCCTGCCTCTGCCTCCCAAGTGCTGGGATTAAAGGCGTGTGCCACCACTGCCTGGCTAATCCCAGTATTTTTGACAGATCCTGAATCACACAAAGACTCTCCCGTTGTCTGAGCCTAGAGCTGTAGGCATCCCAAACCTGGAGATGACCTCCTCTAAGAATTTCTTTGCTACCAGCGAGGCAGTCTCCCTCTTTGTTGGAAACTCCTCCGACAATCCAGAGAAAGTATCTACTAGTATTAGCAAATACTTGTAGCCATAACGTCTTACCTCAGTGAAGTCTATTTCAAACACAAACCAAAAAAAAATCCCTGATACTTTACCTCTCACCCTTCTTCCAAGTCCTTGTCATGGTCTAGGAGCTAGATTGGTGGCCTGACAGGCTGGCTATCTGAAAACAATGTCTTGGAGAAAGGGATTTAAGGAGGGCATGAGATATAAATTAGGATAGAAGGAGGCTAGCTTAGTTCTACTAGATGTGATCCCTTGTGCAGTTGATTGACCAAACCCCTCCCCAGGGTTTGGGGCAGGATTATGCAGCTGTCAGCCATGAACCACCATTCTTTCTTGGTGGAAGCACAGTACAATTTCTGGATGAAGTCATCATCCTCAGGTGAGTAGGTGGGACCCCTAGAAGAGTGGGAGCTGGCAGCAGAACCATTGTGGTGTCATATGACTTTTGGGCTGCCTCCTTGGCAGCTTAGACTGATCTTTGATTTCCTATGGCTTCTGTAGAGTCTTCTTTTTGGTATTCAGGGCAATGTATCATGGAGACTTGTTTGAGATCCCAGACAGCTTTTAATAGGTTGAGGACTTCCTGTTTGTTTTTGATAGTCTTTCCCTCTGTGATAAGGAGCCTCCTATCCTTGTAAATCGTCCTGTATACATGGAGACTGGCAAAGACATAGTGGATATCAGTGTTTACTCTCTTTCCCCTGTCCAGTTCAAGGGTCATGGTGAGAGCAGTCAGCTCAGCCCTCTGGGCAGAAGTTCCAGGGGAAAGGGCCTTGGCCCACAGGGTCCCCTCCAGGGTAACTATGGCTACCCCAGCCAGCCTTTTCCCCATTCTTCATGATACTGCTGCCATCAGTGTGCATCTCCAAGTCCAGGGAGACCAGTGTGTTGTCTGTTAAATCTGGTCATATACTTTGGAAATGTGATATCACCTCTAAGCAGTCAGAGGGGCTCTCCCATCTTTTCAGACAGCAAAGAAGCTGGGTTGAGAGCTGCAGACCGGGCAAAGGTTATTTTAGGCTGGTTTAGTAGAAGAGCAAGGTAGTGGGTTAACCAGGCATTAGTCAGCCATCTATCAGGTGGGCTTTTTAATAGGCTCACCACAGCATGAAGGGCACTAATAATCAAATGTTGACCCAAAGTCAGTTGATCTGAGTCTTTTGTTAGAAGAGCTGAGGCAGCTATGATTCTCAGGCCTGCTGGCCATCCAGCAGCCACAGGGTCCAACTTCTTTGATAAGAATGTCATTGGATGCCGGGAGGTGGTGGCGCACGCCTTTAATCCCAGCACTTGGGAGGCAGAGGCAGGCGGATTTCTGAGTTCGAGGCCAACCTGGTTTACAGAGTGAGTTCCAGGACAGCCAGAGCTATACAGAGAAACCCTGTCTCGAAAAACAAAACAAAACAAAACAAAACAAAACAAAAAAAGGGTTGGGGAAATCTTAAACCCTTATGGTAGGCATGCCCATGTCAATTGGCCATTAAATCCAGTGTCCAGGTTATTCCATTCAAACAAACAGGCTGGCTTTTTATTTAGCCAATGTGATGCTGAAGAAAGCATCTTTTAGGTCCAAGACAGTATAGACCTGTTTCTCAGGGCTAAACAGGGTATAAACGTTAGCCACAATTGAGTGAATGTCTTCAATTTTTTTTCCTCCCTTATATCCTAGATTGGTCTGAAGTCATTGGTTTCAGGCTTTCACACTGGCAGAAGGAGGTAGGGTATTCCAAGGAGATTGCCAGAGAATTAAGATTCCTGCATTTCTGAGGCAGTTGATATGAATTTTTATGCCTCCTGGAGCTTGTAGAGACATTTGATACTGTCTGACCCAAATGGGTTCAGCCCCTAGTATTATTTGTACAACCACTGGGGCTAGGTGTGCTAGACTCAGTGGCTTGTTTTCAGCCCAGACTTGTGGGAATTTAGACTGTAATTCTGTTAACAGTGAACTTCCTTTGCTGTTCTTTGTTCTGACCTCAGGATTAAGGAGGTACTCTTCCTCCAGAGGTAAGATTATACCTGGGCTTGGATTGTTGTTCCCCTCCTGAGGAAAGTCTATAGCAATCTTACTTTCTTAGAAGGTTATTTGAGCCCTTAGTAACAGGTCTGGACCCAAAAAGGAGTAAGGGTGTTCAGGGATCACTATGAATGACTCCCCTAGGTCCTCCTCCCTGACAGTAGTCCATGGGTAGGATTTAGTACCTGTGGCCCCTTGTATTAAACTCTGTTGGGAGATCAGCAGCCCACCTGATTTTAGTAAGTCTGATAGTTCAGCCTCAATATCAATCAAGAGGCTAACTGGTTTTCCCTCCACTCTTTTTTTTTTTAAAAAAGATTTATTTATTTATGTCATGCATGTGAGTACACTGTCACTGTCTTCAGACACACCAGAAGAGGGCATCAGATCCCCATTTCAGATGGTTGTGAGCCACCATGTGGTTGCTGGGACTTGAACTCAGGACTTGTGGAAGAGCAGTCAGTGCTCTTAACTGCTGAACCATCTCTCCAGCCTTTTCCCTCCACTCTTAAGATTACCCTGGGCTTGGGGAGGGAAATCAAGCCCTGACACTCTCAGTCCCTCTGAAGGTGGAGAACCCTAGGTTTGGGTTTCTCCCTTTCCCATTTGGGGCAGTATTTATGCCAATATCCAAATTCTTTGCAATAGGCACATTGGTCTTGTTAGAGAGGTGGCTCTTCCCTTCTTTGCCTTTGGGAGCACATTGACCAATTCCTCTTCGGCCTTCCTCAGTTAAGGTCTCTGGCTGGCATCCTCATTAATGGCTGCCATCATGACTTTGGCAGTCTTTCTAGCCTGTCTGACTTCCTGATCCTCCCTGTTGTTAGATACTTTGGTAGAGATCTCAACTAGCCTTCAAAACCCTCCATTCTCTGGAGTTTCTTTCTAATATCTGGAGCTGACTGAGTTATACAAGCAATATTGATAGCTCTCCTGTTTTCTTCTGCCTCTGGATCGATGGGCAAGTAAGTGCCAGGGGCATCCATCAATTGCTCCAGAAAGGCTGGCAGGAACTCCCTTGGTCCCTGCATTTCCTAGCTAATCTTAGATAAATTTGTGGGATACTTTGCAGCAGTCTGGAGATCACCCAATAGAGTCTGGTGATAGATCCTCAGGGACTCCTTACCTCCATCAGAATTGGAGTTCCAGTTGGTCAGAAGAAATGGGAAGACTGCCTCTATGACCACAGGAAGGGTGACGGACGTCCATTTCTGTCCAGGCACCAGTTTCCTGGCCTCTCTCAGGACCCTTTCTCTCTTCATATGTAAAGAGAGTCCATAACAATTGTTAACAATCATCTTAGGTGGGCTGGTGGGTATGAAAAAATTGTTTCCCAAAGAGAAATCATGCTTTAGGGCTTCTCAGAGAAGGGGGAGTTGGATTTTTCAAGTTATATTTGCCATTAGTCCTAAAAGGAATATGGAGTCTCCAATAGGGGTCTCCATTCCACCACCACCACCACCACCTCCACCGCCCTCATCCTAGCCTCCTCCCTGCACCTGGGGAGCCTGGCAGAGGAAAAGAACAGCAAGCTCTGCAGGGCCTGCATCCAGCTCATTAGTTGAGCCAGAACGGGTGTGAGGGGAAAGAGAGGAACAGATTGCAGGAGGAAAATTTTGGGGCTCTAGCAGCGCCCTCAGTGAGAGAATTGTTATAGCAGCGTCCTCATCCTCGGAATTTTGGGTTAAAGTGGGCCAGTGGGAGAGGGGGTATAGAGTCCCTTGCCAAACGTAAAGGAGCAGCAGGGCTTGTTCTCAAAGCAGGGTGGGACTGGTGTCAGAGGCTTGACAAGGCAGAGAGTAGGGGGCGTCTCCTGTTGGCCCTGGAGATGAGAGAGGAGTCATTTCAGAGATCCCTCGGAGAGGAGGACCCAGACCACAATATAGGATATATGGTCTGGGTGGCCTGGGAGTCCCGGCAATCTTGGCTTGGACCGCAATGGAAATAAATAAGTCAAAGGTGCCTTTCGGGGCCAATCCACGCCAAGGGCTAGCCACTCAAGTTGGCAGAGGGTACGGAGTTTCCCAGGGAAGACAGAGTCTCGGGATTCCTGGGCTTTCTTTTGTAAATCCTTAAAACTCTGAAGAGCAAGAGGGATAAGCCAGGATCAATAATAGATGGTGGCTGTCGTACAATGCCAAAGTACAGTACAAGACCAAAGAACAAACAGAAGGTATAACCAAACAGACTTGACATCAGTGAACAGACTTATGGCCTGCCATAAACAAAGACGCCGGAGAAGTAAATGAAAAGGGTACAGAGTAGCTTATTAGTAAGACAAGTGTTTTCCTCAGAGCAGAATATCTCAGTCGCTCTCCCAAGAGGAGCCTGTGGCCTGAGTCTCAGCCATGCCCCCTAAGGGAGTCAACAGGCTACCAGCTGTTTCAGTCACTCCCTCCCAGAGAACTGATAGACTAGCTCTCTCAGAGTCCTCCAAGTTGAGCCTGCAGGGTCTGAGGCTCAGCCAGACCACCAGTAGTCTCAGCCACTTTCCTCTTGTCTCCCCCTTCGACCCCAGAAACAATACCGCGTCTGGATTTTCCTTTCTTGGATCACAGAACAGGTGCCAACAATTCAGAAATTCCCAGTACTCACTTCTGGAGGCTACTCTGATGACCGAGTTCAAATGGCTGGTCCTGGGGCTCGAAATAGTGGATCCCAAATGTTAGGGTCCGAGAATTTGGGAGTAATAATGGAAACCAGGTTTAAGCTAGCAAAAGGTTTCTTTTATTCAAAGGCTGATATATCAGGGAGACTGCTGGGGCCAGGATCCAAGCTGTGTCAGTCAGGGGCAAAACAGAACAACTTTTTAAGACAAAAACCACAGATGAGGTGGGGTAGAGGCCATCCAATCAGGTTCACGCATACGCTGGGTATGTCACACTTGGTATTTTAGGTGGTCTCCTGCATATCAAGTGTCTCAGGTGGGTTACTTGATAGCTTGGCCTGGATCGAGGCCAGCCTATCAGAGCTCATGGCAGCTGAGGTCTTGGCCTTGGCTGGGAGCCAGCCAGTGAAGCTGAGGTGTAGAGCAGGGTACTGTGACTCCGGCTCATCCAGACGTTTGAGCCAAAGTTGTTCCTGGGAATTTGGCTTAGTACAAAATGGAGACTAATGAAATCTCTGTAGCTGAGGAGTCCCCCCAACAGCATCAATATAAAGAGTAAGGGGCTGAGCCAGGCAAGGTGGCATGGAATTATAGTCGTAGGCCTTGAGAGGCAAAGGCAGATGAATCTCTGTGAGTTTTAGCCCAATCTGGGCTACATAATGAGTTTCAAGCTAACCTAGGCTACATAGTGAGACTGTCTCAAACAAAAAAAAAAAAAAAAAAAAAAAAGAGTTAGAGGCTGAAGTAGTAGTTCTGTGGATAAAGTGTCAGTTGAGAGGCCATGCCCGCCAGAATCCAGTCCCCAGAATCCACTTCAAAGGCCCAGCAAGCCCAAGACTAGAAAGGCAAAACCAGTCAGATCCCTGCACTTTGCTGGCCAACCAGTGTAGCTAATCAGTGACCTCTAGGTCTCAGTAAGAGACCTCATCCCAAAGACTGACACCAGAGGCTGACCAGAGTTCTACACACACACACACACACACACACACACACACACACACACACACACAGGTTCATTTGGGAGGTAGAGCATTTGAGAGGTGGAGGCAGGAGGATCAGAAATTCAAGCTAGCCTGGGCTATGTGAGACACTGTCCTAAACACAAAACAACCCAAAATAAGATGTTCAGTCTTAATTCCTTACTAATTAAGATTGTCAGATGTAGAGGGTACTGGGGATGTAACTCAGTTGTTAGAGCGCTTAGCTAGCATACACAAACCTCTGGTTTTGGTCCTCAGCATTGGGTAACTCAGGCCTGCCAGTGCTTGTCTATAATCCCAAGGATTACATCCTAAGGAGACAGAAGCAGGAACTGTACAAGTGCAAGGCCTGCAGAGTCTACACAGCCAGTCATCTAGAGCTACATGTAGAGATTCTATTTTTAAAAAATGAGGGCTATCAGATGGCTCAGTGGGTAATCGTGGCCAAGACTGATGACTCAAGTTTGATCTCCACAACGTGTGGTTGAAAGAGAGAACTGACTCCTGTAAATTGTCCTCTGACCTCCACAGTAACCAACCATGAGACATACACTCACACACATCACACACACACACACACACACACACACACACACGCACGCACGCACACACACACACACACACACACACACACACACAGACAGATAAATGTAAGAAAAAATAAATAAACAGCTGGCCAGGTGTAATGGCGTACACCTTTAATTCTTAATTCCAGCATTCAAGGAGCAGAGGCAGGCTGATTTCTGAGTTTGAGGCTAGCCTTGTTCTACATAGCAAAGTCCAGGACTATGTCTCAAAAAGAAAGACCTTGTCTCAAAAAACCAAAACAAGATAAAACAGAAAACAAAACCACCTGGACATGATTCAACTTGGGAGGTAGAGGAACAGAGGAAGCTAGTTCAAGGACTGTCTAAACTATGGAGGGTTTGTAAGACAGCTGGAGCTACAGGGGACTCTGTCTCAAAACAAAAGTTGGGGGTTGTTAGTGGCTCAGTTTGGTAGAAGACTTGCCTTGTTTGAGTGAAGACCTAAGTTTAGATCCCCAGAACCCATATTAAAAAAAAAAAAAAATACTGGGCACAGTAATGGCATCTACATAAAAATGGGAGGCAAAGACAGGCAGATCCTAGAAGCTCCCTGGCCAGGAGCTTTACTTGCTAAGTTCCAGGCCAATGCGAGACCCTGTCTCAAACAGAAAGTAGAAGACTCTTGAGGAATGATACTCAAATATTGAAGAATAACACGGTTCATGCATAAACACACACCTACAAGTGTACACATACACACATGAACAGGCATACATACACGCACACACATATATTTGCCTATACATACAAGGAAATATTCAAATTAAGCGAATGTGATTCACATTGGGAAGTAAGTATTTTTAATTTTTACTAGCTTGCTATAAAGGACATTACAAAGGATACAGACGAACACACAATGAAAAGATGGCTAGAGTAAGAGTTGTCAGAAGAGCTGTGAAACGCCCATGCTTTTTCTAGCAGGCAATACTCCAGGGACCTCCACATACTTAGGCATCTGCATTGTCTTAAATTATTAAACTTAAAAGGCTGTTCAAGTTATGAGACGCGGACATTTTCGTTGCATACAAATATAGCCATATTGAGGGAATAACCATTAATATTAAAAATATTTACCTTGAGCTGGGCGGTGGTTGTTTACACCTTAATCTCATCACTTGGGAAGCAGAGGCAGAAAGATCTGTGAGTTTGAGGCCAGCCTGGTCTATAGAATGAGTTACAGGACAGCCAGAGCAACACAGAGAAACCCTGTATCAAAAACCAACCAAACAAAAATCACCTTGAGCCAGTAAGATGGCTCAGAAGGCAAAAGCTTTTGCCTCCAACCTGATGTCACTTCAGGCTATGCATTTACATGGGTTGTGCACTGTTCATACACACCTGTATATACCACACACATATAAATTCATGTCTAGTTATATGGAGTTCTACAAAATATTCATTAATCAATAGTGTATTTGTGGTTAAAGAGATTCAAGAAGAGATTACTGAGACGGGGAAATAAGGAAATTTTGGGAAGGGAAGACTATTTCATTAGACTGGAGGTTTCACAGGTATGTACACTAATTAGAAATAATTAAAGCAAGCCAGGCAGTGTGGCAGCACACACCTTTAATTCCAGCACTTGGAAGGCAGAGGCAGGCGGATTTCTGAGTTTGAGGCCAGCGTGGTCTACAGAGTGAGTCCCAGGGCTATACAGAGAAACCCTGTCTCCCTGTCTTGAAAAACCAAAGAGAGAGAGAGAGAGAGAGAGAGAGAGAGAGAGAGAGAGAGAGAGAGAAATAATTAAAGCACATATACATATATGTATATATACATAAATATGTATTCACATATATATTTGAGACAAAAGTCTCACTGTGTAGCCCTAGCTGTTCTGGAACTCACTCTATAGACCGGGTTGGCCTCTAACTCACAGAGATCTGCCTGTTTCTGCCTCCTGAATGCTGGAATTAAAGTTATGTAGCATCACATCTGTCCATAAAGCATATGTTTTAAATATATGCAGATATTTATCTATTTACTTGAGAGATAGAACCTCATATAGCCCATACTAGCCTCCAACTTGACATGTAGCAGCTGAGGATGACCTTAAACTTCTGATTCTCCTGCCTCTACTTCCCAGTGCTGGGTTCACGGACCTCACATACACCGAGAGATGCTATGTAAATCCTCCTCCCCAGTTTAAAGTTAACTGGCTAATAAAAAAGCCAGTGATTCGGCAGTAGAGAGATAAAGGTGGGACTTGAGGATTGAGTGAGGGGGACCGGAAGGAGGGAAGGAGAAAGGAGACTTTGAAGAGGAGGCCACCACCATGAGAGAAGATGGACCACGAGCACGTGGACAGGAGAAACAGCAAGTAACAAGGGGCATACGGCTGGGATATAAGTTAGAACAGCTCAAACCTGCCCAATCTAGGCTTACAGCTTGTAAGTGGCATACCAGGATTGTGAGTCTTCTATACTGGCTAGCCAGAATAAATAATTCACTTTACAGGTGTGCGTCACTGTGCCCACTCTACGTAGTGAGGATCAAACACAGGGCTTCATGTGTGGGAGGCAAGCACTTACATGAGCCTTGTCCCAGCTTCTGAAGCATCGCTATCCCTGTTCTTCCTTTTCTTGAAGAAGCTGAGTCAGTCTTACCCATAGAATGTCCTAAATTTTGTATTCGTGTGTTGCTCTCCCACAGTGGCATTCATCCCTCTATCCTCTGTATTCTTGCACATGAAAGGTGAACTTGAGGCTGCAGAGATGGCTCAGTGGTTAAGAGCATTGGCTACTCTTCCAGAGGACAGGCGTTCAATTCCCAGAACTCATGTGTAGCCCACAGCTGCCTGTAACTCCAGCTCCAGAGGATCCAACACCCTCATACATATATACATGCAGGCAAAACAAAAAAAAAAAAAAAAAAAATAAATCATTTAAAAAAAAAGTTGGATTTGAAGCCTGGTTATATTCCCAGCCAAGTTTTTGAGGATGGTGTCACAAATAACTCATGTACAGCATCGCATCGTGAGGTCAGTGTGTGCATGTGTCCCAGTAGTTAATTCACAGGTGACGTATCCTCCCAGCCCCACCCTATCACGGTCAGTGTTTCTTCTACTTCAATCCATTGACGATTACTGACTATATCAATCATTTTACTAGAAGGTACAAAATACTGAGTTTTAAAAGCTGTATTTGTTTTGTTCCCCCCCCCCCCCCCCCCCCGTCTAAGTAGGACTGAAGCATCCACACTTTGGTCTTCCTTCTTGAGCTTCATATGGTCTGTGAGTTGTGTTGTAGGTATTCTAAGCATTTTTCCTAATGTCCACTTATCAGTGAGTGCATAGCATGTGTGTTCTTTTGTGATTGGGTTACCTCACTCAGGATGATATTTTCTAGTTCCATCCATTTGCCTAAGGATTTCATGAAGTCACTGTTTTCAATAGCTGAGTAATACTCCATTGGGTAAATGTACCACATTTTCTGTATCCATTCCTCTGTTGAAGGACATCTGGGTTCTTCCCAGCTTTTGGCTATTATAAGTAAAGCTGCTATAAATATGGTGGAGTATGTGTCCTTGTGGTGTGGTGGAGCATCTTTTGAGTATATGCCCAGGAGTGGTATAGCTGGATCCTCAGGTAGTACTATATCCAGTTTTCTGAGGAACCACCAGACTGATTTCCAGAGTGGTTGTACCAGCTTGCAATCCCACCAGCAATGGAAGAGTGTTCCTCTTTCTCCACATCCTCACCAGCATCTGTTATCACCTGAGGTTTTGATCTTAGCCATTATGACTGGTGTGAGGTGGAATCTCAGGGTTGTTCTGATTTGCATTTCCCTGATGACTAAGGATGTTGAGCATTTCTTAAGGTTTCTCCACCATGCCATTTGAGATTCCTCAGTTGAGAATTCTTTGTCTAGCTCTGTACCCCATTTTGTAAATAGGGTTATTTGGGGAGGGACTGAAGAAGCTGAAGGGGTTTGCAGCCTCATAGGAAGATCAACAATATCAACCAACCAGACTTCCCAGAGCTCCCAGGGACTAAACCACCAACCAAAAGAACACATGGAGGGACCCATGGCTCCAGCTAAATATCCAGTAGCAGAGGATGGCCTTGTTGGGCATCAATGGGAGGGGAAGCCCTTGGTCCTGTCGAGGCTCAATACCCCAGTATAGAGGAATGCTAGGGCGATGAGACAGGGGTGAGTGGGTGGGTGGGTAGGAGAACTCCCTCATAGAAGCAGCAGGGAGCGGGGAGGGGATAGGGAGGTTGCAGAGGGAAAACCAGGAAGGGAGATAACATTTGAAATGTAAATAAATAAAAATAAATAAAAAGATGTATTTATTTTTATTTTACATGGATGGATATTTTGCTTACATGTACACAGCACCCACACGGATCAGGATTTTGGATCTCCCCACACACCCGAACTGAAGTTCCAGGTGGTTGTGATCTGCCGTTTAGGTTCTGGGACCTGAACCCAGGACCTCTACATATGCAACAAGTGCTCCTCAGC
>JANHMN010000002.1:157690707-157702735 GCA_030674055.1 Rhabdomys pumilio | reverse complement strand
ATCTCTGAGTAGGCTTGATGTGAGAAGGGAAGATTTCAGACTGGAGAGAGAATTTTGGAATTTTGGTTTCTTTAAAAAACATAGAAGTATTATAAAAAAGCTTTCATCTTAATCCCTGGTGTGGAGACATGGGGCTGCTTCAGACTGTCATCTGCAACAGCTGACTATGATTTGCTCCATGCTCTAGCAAATGTGGTTTTGCCAGCTACAAATAATTTTTGTAATTAGAATTCTGGGAATTTTTCAGGGGGTGTATAAATTCAAGAGTCCTAGAGACATGGTGGGTAGTTTTTGGTCATTTAAGGAGGTTGGTTTTAGTTTGTTAGTAGCCATGGTCAAAGAAGAAACAAAAGGAAATATTCAGGAACCCCCCTTCTATACTTCTTTCCTCCCTATCTGGTGCTGAAGGGGTGGAACCAGTAGGGGGGGAATAAAAGGTGGGAAAAGGAAGAAGAACTCAAGAGTAGCAGAGACCAGCTACGTCAAATAGTATACTTGTATCAAGCAACAACTGTAACAATCTCAGGTGGGCATTGTAGCACACTCCATGCACACTTAATCCCAGCACTCAGGAGGCAGAGGCAGGTGAATCTCTGTGAGTTCAAGGCTAGCCTGGCCTATCGACAGAGGACTGAGTTATAGGACAGCTAGGGTTACACAGAGAAACCCTGTCTCAAAAAAAAAAAAAAAAAAAAGATGGGGAGGGAGAATGGGGGAAGATTGTGGGAGAGAGGGTGACTGGGAGTGGGTAGTGAGTGGGATGTAAAGTGAATAAGTAAATTAATAAAAAGAGAAAACAAGGACAAAGATTATTACAATAACCTTTGCTTACATTTGAATGTGCATAGACTACATGTTACTTGAATCCATGTATATGCCCAGAATAGACAAATCCACAGAAAGTAGGTTAGTGGTTGCCAGCCGATGAAGGAATTAGGTATGATCACTAATGTGTGTAAGAGTTCCTTTGAAGATGAAAATGCCCTAAAACTGCATAGAGCTGATGATACAACCCCAAGAGTATATTAATACTCACTGAACTGTACATATTAAAGAGTAGATTGAAGCTGGCAGGATGCCTCAGGGGATAAGGTGTTTGCTGCCAACACTGACAACCTGAGTTCCATCCTTGGAACCCACATGGTAGAAGAGAACAGACTCCTACAAGTTATGTGCTGCCAAGCACGCTCCCTGATCCAACACAAAAATAAATGTAAAAGCAGATGCAGGTAGATCATGTGGCTTATGAACCATATCTTAAGATGGCACTAAAAGGATGTTCCCACTGAAGAGGAGTCAGGCATGGTGCGCACGTGGCCCCAGCTCTAGGAAGGCTGACAAACAACGATCGCCATGAGGTCAGTTCAATTCACTACAAGGACTAGAGGGATGGAGTAGCACTTAGGGGCACTTGCTGTTCTTGGAGAAAGTGGGGTTAGTTCCCAGCACCCCCATGGAAGGCTACAATGTCAGTAAATCCTGTTCTAGGGGACCTAATATCCTCTCTTGGCCTCCTTGGGCCACATTATTTCTCTCTCTCTCAAAATAGATATAAAAAAGATCTTTTATTTATTTATTTATTTTGAGACAGACTGGCCTGGAACTCTCTATGTAGACCAGGCTAGTTTTTAACTCAGAGACCCGCCTCCTCTGCCTCCTGAGTGCTGGGATGAAGGGTGTGCCACCACGATGCCGACTCAGTTCTTACTATACTATAGTTCCTTTTTTATTGTTTTAAAAAAGATTTATTTATTTTATTTATGTGAGTATACTGTCACTGTCTTCAGACACACCAGAAGAGGGCATCAGATCCCATTACAGATGGTTGTGAGCCACCATGTGGTTGCTGGGAATTGAACTTGGAACCTCTGGAAGAGCAGTCGGCGTTCTTAACCTCTGAGCCACCTCTCCAGCCCAATACTTTCCATTTTTAATTTAATACTTATTAATTCTTTGAGAATCTTATACATGTATTAATGTACTTTGATGAAATTCATCCCCCCCCTCCTAACTCCTCTCAACCTCTTTCCTTCCTGCCCATTATTGTTATGAGTATTTCCTTGATAAAGATAAAAATATATGTCTTTTTAAAACTAGGAAAAAGAAGTCAAACAGTGGTAGTGCAGTCTTTAGTCCCAGAACTCAGGAGGCACAGACAGGTAAATCTTTTGAGTTCAAGGCCAGCCTGGTCTACAGAGAGAGTTCCAGTACAGCCAGGGCTACACAGAGAATCCCTGTCTTGAAAAACAAATAAATAACCCAAATCCAAAACCAAAAAAAGTGGGGGGGGGGGGCAGCAGATCCACGTTAAGAGCATTCTCTTATGGCTAGAGAAACGGTTAAACAGTAAAGAACACTCACTGGCTAGTAGTCTTCCAGGGACCGTCATTTGATTTCCAGCATTGTCTAGGAGACATTCCTGTCCCTCCAGACACACTCCAGCCCCATGGGTTCCAACATCCTCTTTGGCCTCCTTGGACTTTGACCCAGGTGATGCCCAGACATACAGGCAGGCAAAGCACCCATTACACACACACACACACACACCATATACACATATTGGGTTTTTTTTTGAGACAGGGTTTCTTTGTGTGCCTTGGCTGTCCTAGTTACATAGCCAATATAAGGTATTTAGGGCTACATAGTGTGATCTCCTCTCAAAAAAGGAGGGGGGGGGGGGGGGGGGGGGGAGGGAGGGACGGAAGGAAAAAGGGAGGGAGGGAGACAGAGAGACAGGGACAGACGGACAGACAGACAGACAGACTAGATAAGACAGTAGACCACCGCTCAGGTTCAGGTTCCCTGCCTCCCAAAGAGCAGCTCCTATCAACTACAGCTCCAGGGCCTCCCCTGCTTAGAAGCCTCTCTGCCCAGTCTCCTCCTTGGTGATGGGTGCAGTCGGGGGTCACGGCCCCTCCCTGAGGTCAGGGGTTGGAGAGCGGACCCTGTTTCCTAGGCAGGGTCACAGTTTCACCCTATCGTTGCTGTTCCACTCCCCCCACCCCACCCCTCGCGGCGCCTCTCCTTTGGAGCCATGGTTCCTGTCCCGGGATCTCCCGGGCCTGGCCTGGACTCCGGGGACTCAGCTGCGGAGAGTCGGGAAGAATCAGGCGGCCCTCAGCTCTCGTCCTTCGCGTCCTTCTCGCGGTGGCTGGCCGCGAGCCCCGAGGCCGGTGGCTGGCCGCTGCGCCTGGCGGGGTGGGGCGGCTCGCCACTACGTTTGGCCGGGTGGGGCGGGATGGCGGCGTCCGCGTGGCTGGAGGCCGGCCTGGCCCGAGTGCTCTTCTACCCGACGCTGCTCTACACAGTGTTCCGGGGGACGGTGCGCGGCCCGGCGCACCGCGACTGGTTCCACCGTATCGACCATACAGTGTTGCTGGGCGCGCTGCCGCTGAGGAGCATGACGCGCCGGGTGAGACAGACCGCCGGGCCGGGCCGGGAGCGGACCCAGGGCCGCGGCGTGCGGCGTGCGCCCGGCAGCCCTCGCTGAGCCCCCTCTTTGCCTCGGCAGCTGGTACAGGACGAGAATGTGCACGGTGTGATCACTATGAACGAGGAGTACGAGACCAGATTCCTGTGCAACACCTCGAAGGTAAGGACCCGGGCCCTTTGGCCTGGCCCAGTACTCGGGCCTGTGAAAGCTGGAGAAGCTAGGTGAAGGAGGGACGCTGTGGGTGACCTTGTCTCCTAGACTGGTGTCAGGGACACTGTCTAAAAAGATCGAGCTAACCCCATGTAGGTCGCTCAGGCAAGAAGGGTCGCTGGAAGTTCCAGGCCAGCTTGGTGTATGTAGTGAGCTCTGTGCCAGTCAGGACACAAGGAAGTCCTGCTTCAAAATCGGGACGGGGGGATACAGTTCTTCATGCACAAATTGTACATGAATATGCCACTTTTCCTTTGTTTGTTTGTTTATTTTGAGACAGGGGGACTTAAGTCCTGATCTGATTCTCCTGCCTCCACTTTCCAAGTACTGAGACTACAGGCATGTGCTAATAATACACCCATCTTGTATTTGTGATTTTGGTCACTAACCTCAGTCACTAAAATTGTGATTTATGTGTGTGGTGGTTTGAATATGCTTGGCTCGGGGAGTGGACCTAGAGAACCCTGACTAATACAATGTGCCTTGCTAATTTCACTAATTTCAACACATATTTTAGCATCAAGTTTGAATTAGGCAAACTTGTGTTTGTTGGCTTTGGAGACGAAGGCCAACTTTAAGAAAAGCATTTGTTTTAAGAGAGTGTGACTCATACCTGTAATGTTAGTACTTCGTGAGTGAAGGCGAGAAGATCAAGAACTTGAGACCAGCCACAGTGTGTAGTGAGGTGGAGGCCAGCCTGGGCTACTTGAGCCCGTGACTAAAAACAAAATCACAGATAAGAAGTGTATCCCTCCCTGCCAGGCATAGTGGTGCACACTTTTAACCCCAGCACTCTGGAGACAGAAGCAGGCAGATCTCTGAGTTTGAGGCCAGTTTGATCTACATAGTGAGTTTAAGGTCAGCCAGAGCTACGTAATGAAATAGTTTTCACTGAAAACCTGCAAAGTGGGCTGGGGATGAATTTCAGTTGATAAACTGCTTGCCTAGTATACATGAAGCTCAGAGCAGAATGAAAACAAGGTGTGGTTGTGGCGCAAGGCCTATATCCCAACACCCAAGAAGCAAGAGGATCAGAGAGTCAAGCTCATCCTGAGCTGCCACATAGGAGTTCGAGGCTAACCTGGCCCTTTATAGAAAAAGAAAAAAAAGAACACCATTGTTCCTGGAATTTCCTCCCAAAATTTTTTCACAGGTCTCAAGAGGTCATTAGCTATCAGAGTTAATACTCACTAATGTGATCAGCTGTATAAACTGAGGGGTCACTAAAGCCATACAGACAATGCTTGGCATGTGAGGCACTGTCCTTTGTAAGATGGAGCTTTTTCATCCCACTAGAGAAAAGACATCTCGCTGGTCGGTGGTGGCGAACGCCTTTAATCCCAGCACTTGGGAGGCAGAGGCAGGCAGATTTCTGAGTTCGAGGCCAGCCTGGTCTACAGAGTGAGTTCCAGGACAGCCAGGGCTACACAGAGAAACCCTGTCTCGAAAAAACCAAAAAAAAAAAGAGAGAGAGAGAGAGAGAGAGAGAGAAAAGACATCTCCAAGGCAGCGGTCATGTTTAACTATGCCTAAGGATCTTCTGGCAGCCTCCAGCCACCCCACCTCCACCCCTCAACCCTGGTATTCTGACCCAAGATTTATCTGCATATTTAACAACTCTGAAAGCGGTTCTAGTTCAATTGATATACAAGCAAAAATGTGCCTTCAGGTTCTGTTAATTTGATTGGTGGGATTAAACTGGCCTACATGCAGTCATTAAGTTGCAGGGGTTTGCTAAAAATAGCAAGCTATGTGGAAGCTCCCACCTGTAATTTCAGCACTTGGGAAGTGGAGGCAGGGACATCAGGTCACGGGCATCCTTGGCTACAGAGTGAGAACTGAGGTCATCCTGGGTTAGATGAAATCTTACTTAGACAACAACAATAACAGAGAAGCTCGCAAAAGTAGCTACAGTGTATTTGAAGTCTTAAAGCAAAAACACTGTTGTCTAATATAACAAAAGGCTTTATTTCATTTCTCTAGTTTCTTAAATAATGTCACACAAAACCAGGTAAGGTTTTTTTTATTTTATTTTGTTTTGTTTTTTTAAGGGCTGAAGGAAATCTTTATTCTATAGCTTAGGCGACCCCTGAACTCCACTCAACAGCCTTGGGGTTTGAGGCATGAGCCCCCAACTCTTGTCTAAAGTATGTTGTTTTAACTTAAAAATAACCCTATTTCATTTACTATGTACCCCTCAAAAAAGTGGCAAAAATATTTATGCACTAATGGTAAAATATATTTTTACCAGCAATCGTTGTCTGCAGCTGGACCACTGTGCTGTCCTAAGGCAAACCACAGCTTCATGGGGACGGCAGGGGCTCACTTGGCAGGCACCACACCACTCACCTACATCCTCAGCCCCCTAACTTTTGCAGTTGAATTTTTTAAAACTTATTTTATTTAAAGATTTATTTATTTATTATGTATACAGAAGTCTCCTACCTGTATGCCTGAAGACCAATAGAGGGCATCAGATCCCATTACAGATGGTTGTGAGCCACCATATGGTTGCTGGGAATTGAACTCAGTACCTCAGGAAGAGCAGTCAGTGCTCTTAACCTCTGAGCCATCTCTCCAGCCCTAAAACTTATTTTTGTTGTGGTAGTGTTTGGTTTGTTTTGGTTTGTTGAGATAGAGTCTCACTATGTAGCTCTGGCTGATCTGGAACTTATTATATAGACTCAAATTCATAGAGATCCTGCACCTTTGCCTCCCAAGTGCTGGGTTAGTGTTTGCTACCACACCTAACTAAGTGGGTAGGTGCTTAGAGGTGGTTATAAGCCTCCCAATGGGGGTGCTAGAAACTGAACTCTCCTCCAGGAGCAGTAAGTACTCTTAGCTACTGAACCGTCTCTCCAGACCCACAGCAGAGTTTATGGAGCTAATAAAGAACTAAAGACCTAAGCATCTAAAGAATATTTGAACGTAGTTCTAATAGCAGCGTGTCTGCTTAGTGGCCGATGACCTGTTTTCATGGCATTTCTGTTTTCGGAGAGTCACCTTATAGTAAACCCTGGAACTTGCTTGCTGCTTTGCTGCTTGGGACCTCCTCTTCACACCACTCACCTCAAGCTTCTTTGATTTTCCTTTCCTTTTTGTTCTGGTTCTAGGAATGGAAGCAAGCAGGAGTTGAGCAGCTACGGCTCAGCACAGTTGACATGACTGGGGTCCCCACCTTGGCCAATCTCCACAGAGGAGTCCAGTTTGCTCTCAAGTACCAGTCACTGGGTCAGTGTGTCTATGTGCATTGTAAGGCTGGTCGATCCAGAAGTGCCACAATGGTGGCAGCCTATCTGATTCAGGTAGGAAAAGTAACACTGCATTGCCTTGGTATAGCTTTCCAGAAGTTCGGTACCATTGTTTACTGGTAGGCCTTGCTGGAGAGAGCCAGGCTGTCAGAAGGTAGTATGGTATCACGCCAAACAGCCATGCTTTGTGCACAGGCCAGCTGATCTGGTCCTGCCCTTACTAGTCAGGATAGATAAATGTGAGTTCTCTCTGATGTTGTTTCCTTAGTTTAAATGTGATAGGAAACTTAAATGAGAAGGTATGTCAAAGTGCTTGACTACACAGGCCTTAAAAAAAAAGTTTTAAAATGTGTTCAACCCTGCAGAAGACTAAAAGAGCCTTATTTTTTGTTTGTTTGATATAGTGTTTTGTTATATAGTCCTGACTGGACTAGAATTCATAATGGAGACTGGGCTATAGAACTGAGGTTTGCTGTAATCCTCCTGCCTCTGCCTCTTGAGTGCTGGGATCACAGGAGTGCACCACCATACATGGTCTGGTTTAAATAGCATGGCAGGGGCTAATTCAATAGTACAGCCCTTGCCCAGAGTGCATGAGGCACAGACTGAGTGTGAGGACCTCACATAGGAGATGGAGGTGGGAGGATGAAGTTCCAGGATATCCTTAGATACCAGGCTATTGAGCTCAAGGCCCAAAATAGCAGGTCAGAACGCTTAGTGTTATAGATATATTGCTGATCACTTCTGGCTTTTCAGGATAAAGCTCTGACAGTTTTTGTTGTTTTACCATATTTTTTTATTTTATATGTGCACAGCTGGGGACTTTGCTCAGTGTAGAGGGCCTGCCTAGCATGTATGAAGCCCTGACTTTATACCCTGATACAGGGGGGAAAAAGGAATTATTGCCAAGTGGGATGCTTTAAAAACAGATGCTTTATAGTCCGTTATCCCTTTCCAGGTGACTCATTTTTGGCCATTGTCTGGTTCTTGCACAGTATTTTCAGTCACGTAGGTAATTTAAGGAAATATAAGAACCAGCCCAGCCCTGTTACTATGGACTCTGTGACTGAGCCATACCAATGCTATGGTAAAGATTCTGCTGGAAGCTGGGTGTGGGGGTGGGCATCTGTAACTCCAGCAGTTTGGAAGTGGAAACAAAGGATCTCTCTGAGTTTAAAGCCAACTGCTCTGCAGAGCATGAGTTCCAGGTCAACCAAGTAGATATAGTGAGACTGTCTCTCAAAAAAGACCGTGAAGAAAAAAATCTGCTGGAAGTAATCTCAGTAGGGTATTCTGGTCTAAATGAGATTTGACCCAACAGGCTAGAGCTGTTTGTTTTAATACTGTTGAATTCTAAATCAGTGTGCATCCTTAAAACACAAAGGTAACACTCCCAAATTTAAAAAGTACTACCTTTTCTAGCTATGGTGATGAATTGCAGGAAAACAGAAGTTTTTGTGTATTTTGTGTCAGTCTCCTGTATTATAGGCTAGCCTCAAAGTCAGTTATGACAGTGAGCATGACCTTAAACTTCTGGTCCCCCTGCCTCCCCTCCAAGTTCCAGTGTATCAAAGCACCCAGTGTACTTGGTGTCAGGACTTGAACACATATGCTTCCTTCAAGCCTGGCAAGCACTTAACCACTGACTTCTAGAAATAAATATATACATATTAGAAATTATTGATAAAATCCTAGCTCAAAAAAACGGCAGAGTAGACCTAGAAAATCTGGAGTTTCAGCTTCACGTGGGATGTAGGATTTGCTGACTGAGGTGGTTAAAAGTGCTCTCATGAAACCTGTCCTTTTGTTGTCTGATAAAGTATCTGATGTCTGGCTGGCTGGCCACCAACCTAGAACTCCTGTGCTCATGTGATCCTCCAGCGTACCACACCCAGCAAAGGAACATTTTTTTTTCTTCCCTTTTTTAGTTCTGGGCATTGAACCCAAGTGATTTAATTAAGCATGTTAACCAAATGCTCTACCACTGAGCTATATCCTGGGCATCATTTTTACTAAAACATGGTTTTAATTAAGTCAGCTGAGCTGGCTTTGAACTGTAACTCAGACAAGCCGTGAAGTCGTGGGCCTCCTGCCTCAGCTTCCTGAGAAACTGGGTTTAGAGGCCTGTACCTCTTAGCTCACATGAAGCATGATTTTCAAAACCCTCTACTATGGAGTCTTCATTTACTTGAAGAAAATTGATTATACATTATTTATTTAAATGTGCAGTGCACGTGGGCATGTCTGCGCCTTGGCACTCATGTGGAGTCAGAAGACAACTTGCAGGAGTTCTTTCTCTCACTTTACCATGTGAATTCCTGGGACCAAACTCTTGGTTATGATTGTCAGGCTTGGCAGCAAATACCTGTACCCACTGAACTACCTTGCCAGCCCAAAACTTTTTAAAATTTAATCTGAGAGTCCTTTAGCACCTGTTCGTAGGCCAAGGGCATTGTTATACCTGCTCCTTCTTTTCTTGGCTGATTTTCTAACCTTGTACTTCAGGTACACAACTGGAGCCCAGAGGAGGCTATAGAAGCTATCGCCAAAATCCGGTCACACATCTCCATCAGGCCCAGCCAGTTGGAAGTTCTCAAAGAGTTCCACAAGGAGATTGCTGCAAGGGCAGCAAAGAATTAACTACTGATTATCCCTCACGGTGATAAGAGTATGAAGTCTGTGGATGACAGAGAACTTCGATTGCCCTGAGATACAGTAACAAGTTTACAGGACAAAGCAGCTTAAGCCAACCACACTGCAAATGTGCTGAGTTGTAGATAATGTGTCTCCTTTGCCTTCCTTCCTGAAATAACACTTGGATGGCTACAGAGAACAAGATTGTCTGGCTAAATCTTATTTTCTTTGACAGGGATAAGGAAGTATTCATTTTAACAGAAATCTATTGTGCTTCATGTGTAATGACACTGTAAATCAAAGACATTTAATGCTAGAAAAGGAAAGAAGTATCTAGATCTGTTCTTTGTTACTGTCAAAATCCAAACTTTAATTGTATGATTTGGCAAAATGCTTGCCCAGCATGTATAAGGCCCCGAATTTGGTCCCTAGCAATTCCAAAAATAAAAATAAAAATAATCTTTTTTTCCTGGCCCCGTGGGACTCCCCTCACACTTCTGGGGGAGTGATCAGAATGTTAAAGGATATATGGGGTGCAGGCAGGATTGCTGAGGCAGGAAGGAAGAAGTCTACAGTTAGTTTCCCTTCAGAAGTCACCCATTCAGTAGTCAACACAGACACACATATCATTTCAAAAACGTTTATTTGTATGAACAGTTCCTAACTCTTTATTTAGCTTAGAGCCTTAAAAGACCAGAGACTGTTTCTATTTGAGTCTGGAAAACAGTTTCTGCTATTAATCAGAAACAATTGTTTCTACTTTCTGGCTTATCTGTTTGTATAAGCCAAAAATCCAACCAGAGTTTCTTTTCCTGACAGATAGATGAAAAAACATTTGAAGGAACATCCTGAATTCTACAGTTGATTCTTGCTGGTGAAGTGCATTTTTAGCTTAGTCCACTGTCCCATCCAAATCCTGAAGGAAAACTCTAATACTTAATTCTTTGTGGAAAAGTGACAACTAGCCACTTTACAGGCTATAGACAAAAGGAATGGGCCTCTGTCTTTCTGCGTGGGAACCAAGGTACTTCTTTTTAACACTGATCTGGTAAGGGAGGCTGTGCCTAAGTCTGAGAAGAGGCTGGCTCTAAGCAGTCTGAAGTGAGGCACAGGATCACAGGGGATAATGGCAGAATTCAAGCAGCAGCAGTGTGAAAAGCCCTACCCACAGCACCCCATGAGCCTCGGGGTGGGCTGAGGTGCTGCCTTCCTCATGAATGCCCAAACTAACACATTACTCTGAACTGGGGGACTTCAGATTGGACTGGGGATACACGACAAGGGGAGGGCAAAGGAGTCAGCTGTTCTTCTCATCACTGTTTTATGCCAACACAAACTGCAAGTTGGTAAGCAGCACCTTAATGCCTCTTGTGACAGTTACAGCTGAAGTGGCAGGGTCGAGCTTATAGGTGTTGGCATCTCCCTTCTTATATCGATCCCTGAAGACATAGATGCTTCCATTACAGCTGGCAATCTTCCAGAGGGATGGAGCAGAGCTCCAGGCCTCAGGAAGACAGAGCCGGGTGAAGCTGTCTAGAAGGGGATTATAGCACACTAGAGAGTCCCCCTCAGCCACGATAAACACCAGATCTTTGTGTACTGCTGCGTGCATTCGACCTGCAAAGGGCAGTACATAGGGCTTCACATGGCACTTGTCAGTTTCTGTGTCAAAGCACTGGATAAGTCGGGAAGGTTTGGTAAAGAAGTCTAGATCATTCTCCTCACCCCCTAGTAAGTAGATGATTCCATTGAGATTGGCACCAGCGGCCCCAGATACAGCCACTTCTAACTGAGTTGTCTCTGTCCACACATTATCACCTACCCGATAGTAGATGACTGCATTCGAAAGGGTATCCTGAAGTGTCTTGCCACCCAGTGAGTATATGGCATCTTTCCCAGGCACAGATACTAGGGTATGCTGGAGGCGGTCCCGGGGCAAAGGAGCACACCACTCCCAGTCAACAGTGGCATTGTTACATTTCCACATGCGTCGTGGGATGGACCCTCCCACTACATACAGGTCGCCACCATGCTTGCACGCTGCAGTGATTTGGTGGCACAAGCTGTTTTGGCCACTTACACTGATGGAGTCATCTTCTGCACAGTGCAAGGACACAGCCAATGAGTGGGTGCGAGATGACTCTTTCCCGATCAGGTAAATGTGCACATTCTCCCCAATTTCCTGTTGGCAAAATTGAAATTCTGACATCAGCTCATGTGACGACTCTACTAAGGTATCCTTGAAGGTCTGGGCCTCACATCCTGACTTTCCCTTGATGTGCAGGGTCAGAGAATCTGTTTGGTTCATCCTTGCAATTTAAGTTATTTATATATTTATTCAAACAATTTCTTGCTGTGTAGCACAAACTATTCATACTTAGATTCTCCTGCATCAGCCTCCAAGGGGGACTATAGGATGTACATCTGCTCTTACTGCTTTTGTTTTTCAGTGTTAGAAATTAAACCTAGAACTTCATGACACAAAGCAAGCATCCTATCA
>JANHMN010000002.1:157668207-157688207 GCA_030674055.1 Rhabdomys pumilio | reverse complement strand
TGAGAAGCCCCTCCGTGAACTTACCCGAGATGATATCAGTGAGTAGATGGTGGGGCAAGTGGAGAAACTCCTCTGTGCTCTGCAGCTGGGCCAGGTGGGTCTTGGCACAGTGCTTGGCAGCAGTGTAGAGCTCGGGATCACTGTGTCTATCTGCAAGCCACATCACCTGAAGGCAGTTTCCCACTTGTACTGTGCGCGCCAAAAACCGAGAACATTCCTCAAAGAGAGATGTCAGCTGATACATGTCTGACACCTCGTAAATCTCCTGCAGCTCATCAGCTCGGAGTTTCACAGTCCCATGGTATATATAATCAACCAGGAGCTGGAAAACAGACTCACTGACATCCTGCAGCACAATCACCCGGTTGTGAGCCTCCTTCAGGTTAGATGTGAACATGGATCGGAAGAAGCAGCTCTGAGCTGACAGGACCAGCCGGTGGAGCTGAAACTCTCGGCCTTCCACTGAAATGGTGACATCAGCAAAGAGCTCCTCCTCTAAACACAGTTTCATAATGCCCTGAGCCACTCGGCCTGAGTGAGACCGGTCTTTGAAAGTATAGTTCACAAAGTAGTTTTCATCCATGGATGCTCCAGGCTCCTCTGGTGACTCCATGGTAGCCAACTTCTCTCTCTGCCAACTATCTGCAAAGCAATACCACCCTAAGTATTTGGGTAATTCACAGAAACAGTCCATGAATCCAGCTGTCCAACTCAAGATTAAGGAGAAGGGAGACACTGGAGCAAAGTGGGTCCGAACTCGCCTTATTCTGCCAATACGGCCTATGATATTCCTGCAGTTTTCCTGCAGTGGGGCCTCTCCTCCAATGAATTCAATAAAGTTCCAACTCTGTTGTTTTTCCTTGAGGTAAAATGGATATTCCTGGTGATGATGTAACAAAAGACTCGGGACTTAGGTCAACCAATGAAAAAGACGAAGGAGGAAGCCTATGATCTTAAAACCAAATAATTTGGATATACAACTAATGAGACTCAGAAGACGCATAATTAGACCAAAAAAAAAAAAAAAGGAAGTAAATAAAATAAGTAAGTAAATAAAATAAGGTATTGAGGTTAGATTCCCTCTTTGCCTGGACATAAGAGTACAGACCCTCCGATATTGAGGCCTGGGCCTGGATATCCATTACTTCCACTTTTACTCTTTTCTAAGCCTCTGTTTCTTACTTACCTACCCACGCCAATGAGTTCTTAAAGAAGCCTGAGAGAGCCCAGCCGTCCCCGGCCGGGGGCACAAGGAAGTCCATAACCCTGTGCAATCTGACCACGCCACCTAGAGTCGCCTAGGAAACAGTCTCCAAGGAAACCGTCCATCGGCTCCCCCTACCCCCGCCCCCCATTAAAAGCTTAGCTCAGGAGCCAGAGAGCGGTGTAGAACTTAGAACCCAGAACGCCCACCCTTTCCCTTTATCTCACCCGTCCGATTCTTTGCGTCTTCTCTTCGGCCTTCGCTGTACCGAGATAGGGCTACGTACACCTCACGGTTTTCCCACCTGCGGGTCTTTCTTACCTGCGTTACCTCCTTTCATGCCAGGATTCAGATCCGGAACCTCTGCTTCCCGCCCCGCGTCCGCCCGGAAGAAGATTCATTGCACATTTCCACTTCCGGTCCGTGCCCTTGGGGCTCCGTGGCCTGTGTGTGTTCTCCGGCTACTTAGTCGGCACCCTAAGGAACATGGCGGCTGCTGCAGCCAGGGTCTGGTGGCGTGGGCTCTTGGGGGCCACTTCCGTAGCCAGGGGTGAGCAAGGAACAGCAGGCTGAGACCACGGGCAGCGGCAGAGGCACACCTAGCACGGGGACCTCCTTGAGTCTCACCCGCGCCTTTGTGCCTTTTATTTCCCTGTGCAGGGACTGGGCGACCCTCAGTGCTGTTGCAGCGTGTGAGAAGGGAGAGCGCGGCGGCTGACAAGCGCCGTGAGTATGTGCGGATAGCGCTCTTCTCTCCAACGTTAGCTGGGGCCTTTCATTGTTTCTGTCAGATATTTGTCCTTGCCCTCGAATGACCTTCCCTTCTGGCAAATCTCTCCTTGTCCTTGGACGGACAAATACCTGACTGTCCGTGGACGGTCTCCACCTTGCTGTTAGAATCGCGTACTTCCTGTGCCCTAGATATTTGTTCCCTTCTGATCTTGATCGCCCTTTGCTCGTTTTCACGATTTTTTTTTTTTTTTGGTTCCTTCGATTAAATTGTCTTTAAGAGCAGGTAACAAACTTTTGAGACCCAAAGTCCAGAATAATAGTAGCTCACATCAATTTAGTATTTGCTAGGCATCTTAAAGCTTTAAGCCATTTAGTGAATGATCTCCTTTGGATTTAATAAGAGTCTGATGAGACACATCATATTTTACTGTCCATATAGAAATATAGATTATGAAGCGGTCCCGATAATTAAATTATTCAGTCACAGTTCCAGGTCTGCCTGTTTCTAAGTGCAGAAAATACTTAATCCTTGAATCTGTAGTGTGTGGGTGTTCAAGTACTTGAATGGTAGCCAGGCAGTGGTGGCGAATGCCTTTAATCCCAGCACTTGGGAGGCAGAGGCAGGCAGATTTCTGAGTTCAAGGCCAGCCTGGTCTACAGAGTGAGTTCCAGGACAGCCGGGACTACACAGAGAAACCCTGGCTCGAAAAACCAAAAAAAGAAAAAGAAAAAAAAAAAAAGTACTTGAATGACCGGTCATATAGTGATTTTATGTTCGGTCAACAGAATCACACTGGGAAATGGAAAATTTGGCTTTCTTTTATTTCTGAACATCTATTACACCAAGTGACTGGGAATGGAGTATGGGCAATGAGATGGTCTTTCAGGGTTCAGCCCTGAAGTTCTTTGATTAAGAACTTGGGTATAAACAAGTACCAAGAAGAGAAAGAGAAACAGAAGTCTAGTTCCTACCCTTAAAGAGTTCTGAGTCTGATAGGAGAGCTGACACTGTTGCATTGTTATCATGAGTACAAGAAGTAAGAAACAGCTGTGGAACAGTGTAGAAAAGAAGCAAAGATTGCCCACTACAGTAACGAGTGTGTACTGTGAAAGAGAAGTGGTGTTTTCTGGAGGTTTTTTTTTAAGATACATTTATTTTTATGTATGTGAGTACACTGTAGCTGTCTTCAGAAGAAGGCATCATATCCCATTACAGAGGGTTGTGAGCCATCATGTGTTTGCTGGGAATCCAATTCAGGGCCTCTGGAAGAGCAGTCAGTGTCCTTAACCACTGGGCCATCTCTCCAGTCCCCTCTCCCTAAGTTTTAATCACTTCCTAATTCCTGGAAGGTACCTATGCCTCTTAAGATTCTTCAGGGAGGGCTTGGAGAGATGGCCCAGTATTTAAGAGCACTGGCTGCTCATCTAGAGGATCCAAATTCAATTCTCAACACTCACATGTCAGTTCACAACCATCTGTAACTCCAGTCTCATGGAATCTGACATTCTTCTGGCTTCTGTGAGCATCAGGCACTCATGTGCACATAGACATATATGTTGGCAAAACACCAAAATAAATAATAAAAGTAAATTTGTTTTTTAAATTAAAATTCTTCAGGAATCCCTACTGAGAGATTTTTTTTCCCCCCAAGAGACTAGAGGTAGGGCTGGTTGCTACCTTCTCCCTTCATGTTTTTTTTTCTTTCCAGCCACTGTCAGACCTAGGAATGATGTGACCCACAAGCAGCTCTCAGCATTTGGACAGTATGTGGCTGAAATCTTACCTAAGTATGTCCAACAAGTTCAGGTAATATTCCTTGTCCTTGGGTCTGGGTCAGGAATCCACCATGTCACTTATTTCTTCACCTTAAGTTAGCGGTTCTCAACCTGTGGGTCCCGAACCCTCTGGGGTCTTATAACCATCAGAAAACACAGATATTTATGTTATGATTCATAACTGGCAACATTACAATCATGAAGTAGCAATGAAAATAATGTGGTTGTTTCATGTGGTGGTCACATGTATTGTGTCTCACAGGGTCACAGCATTAGGAAGGTTGAAAACCGCTGCCTTAAACCAAGTGACTCCTTCTGAAGTGAGCTACTCCCTCAGTAGCTATTTCTTCTCTCCACACCACCTTTCTATGTCTGCAGGTGACCTGCTTTGATGAGTTAGAAATCTGTATCCATCCTGACGGAGTCATCCCAACGCTGACTTTTCTCAGGGATCACACCAATGCACAATTCAAATCCTTGGCTGACTTGACAGCAGTGGATGTCCCAACTCGGCAGAACCGTTTTGAGGTCAGTTAAATGTGAGATTTGGTAGAGCACTTGCCAACCACACGCAGTGCCCAAGGTTGATCCCCACCACTGCATAAAACTAGGTGTACTGGTCCACCGCTAGTCCTTGATGCACCGGAGTCTAGTTCTTTGCAAGTGAGAGCAGGAGGATCAGGAGTTCAAGGCCATCAGTAGCTACATAGAGAGTTCAAGGAAAACTATGGCAGTATGAGATGAGACCTAACTTAAAAAAAGATAGGTGACATTTGAGAACTAAAGCTGAGAAAGAACATAGAAGACTTCCTGAGTGACAGTTACTATGGAAACCAGAGCCTTCTTAGTTGTAGCTTCATTCCAGGTCACACAGAGCATAGCAGGGTTTTTGCTCAGTTTTGTTTGTTGGCTTCCTTCTTTTCTTTCTTTTTTTTTTTTTCCCCCCCGAGACAGGGTTTCTCTGTGTAGCCCTGGCTGTCCTGGAACTCACTCTGTAGACCAGGCTGGCCTCGAACTCAGAAATCCGCCTGCCTCTGTCTCCCAAGTGCAGGGATTAAAGGTGTGCACTACCACTGCCCGGCTTCCTTCTTTTCTTTTTCCTTCTTTTTTTTCTCTTGTTTTGAGACAGGATCTCACTATGTTGGCTGTAACTACTTAGCTTACTGAATAGTTGGAACCATGTCACAGTGTTTCGCTCTGCTTGGTTTTCTGAAGGTAAATTTATGCTAGGTGTAGTGGCACATGCATGCAGCACTTGGGAGGTAGAGGCAGGCTACCCCTGTGAGTTTGAAGCCAGCCTAGTATACATAGCAAGTTCTAGGACAACCAGACTTGGTCTCAAAAAATAAATGAATAATGTTATACATATATGTGTATGTGTATATGCTGGGTCTTGAACCTGGAGCCTTACACTTGCTAGTCAAGCACTCTACCCCTGAGCTGTATCCACAGTTGGGGATTGATATTATATGGTTCAAGTGGATATTTTGTGGCTGGCCTTGGATTTTTTTTTCTGTTAACTAGCATAAGTAGAAGATCATATAATATTAAAATATAGAATTTATCTTGGTGACTTTAGAATGCTCATATCATTGCAGGCATAATTGCTCAAAGATCCCAGGAAAGAATTTTTAGAGAAGCAATTGAAAATAAGTTTGGGGGGCTGGCAGTATGGCTCAGTGGTAGAACACAAGCCTAACATGTATACATGTATAATGGCTTGGGTTCAATCCCAGCACTCCCACCACCACCACCAAAAAAAAAAAAAAAAAAAAAAAAAGACACTGTTATCTTTGTTTTTAACAAAATCTCAATCATTTAATTTTATCAATAAAGGCTCAGGAGCCAGATGCTGGGTTGGAAGCCTGCTACCTTAGAGAGGCAGAGAAAGCAGTCAGATGACCTTCCTCCTCAGCCAATGTCCCAGAAGAAATGCTTTCTTCCACACCACAAAACCTTCCAATTTAATATCCCTCCTTCCTATTTCCTGTGTGTCTCTATCTGTCCTTCTGATTCCCTTTACTCTCTCTATGGCTTTTTTCTTAATAAGCCTATGTTCATTTCTGTCAGCTGGTTGCTTGTTCTGCTTCTTGATCTATGATTGGCTTAATCCTGTTTAAAATATTCAAGCAGAAAGCTCTTGAATTAAAGATGTGTGCTAATGCCGAGCCACACTATATCTAAAACCAGGTTTTTCCAGTAAATAACACAATCTTTTACAGTGTGATCAAATATCTTGTAACATATATATTAGAATATTTAACCTTGACCGTGAAAAACAGCAGCAGCGACAACAACTAAACAAACATGGACACAGGAAATCAAAACATCTCTGCAGTCAACATGAACAAAGCTGAGACCTACTACATGAAACTTTGATGTAAGAAAGCCATCAGTAAATTATAAATTATAGTCTATTTTTAAGGTAATAAATAGGCTTTACTTTAAAAATCATGTGACATAAGTTTTGTTTAAAACATGAGCATTGATACAATAGCTAAATAAAACATCTATTAAAACAGGAATAGTGACATACATATTTAAGTTTGAGGCTAGCCTGATCTATATAGCAAGTTGTAGGACAGACAAGATTACATAGTTACACCCATCTCAAAAACAGAAACGTAAAAAAAGTAAAAAAGTACTTATTAGATGAAATAAGCTATACTACAATAACTCTTGGCAAAAAGTTAAACAGGGGCCAGCAAGATGGCTCAGCAGGTAGACACGCTTGCTTTGGAAGCCTGGCAGGCTTTATTTCTACCCAGAACCCACGGAAGAAGAGAACTGATTTCCAGAAGCTGTGCACACACTCACATCACCACACATACAGTTATAAAGAAGATCAAGCGCACTCAGAAGGACATGTAGCTGGGAAGCTTCTTAGATATAGAGATCTGTTGTGCCAAATCTTGGTAGGATCACCCTACGTAGTCCATGGCTTGCCATATAGACCTTGGACTCAGCAGTCCTCCTGCCTCAGCCTTCTCAGTACTTAATTGTGTTGGATCTTAAGAGACAAACAGGATAGCAGAAATTAGCTTAGTGAGAATTAGGGCAGCTGAGCAGGGAGCTCTTCCACAGGGGGTTACACGGCCAAGGACAAGACGGCTAACTTGCAGAGCCATGGTTGTGGCCTAAGTCTTTGTAAGTAGGCGTAGAGAATGCAGGGTCACTGATTGAATCTGACTCAATGTATCATTAATAACTGATGCCCTCTTTCAGACCGCTTATCTGGTAGCCATCTTGTTCTTTCTGCTCTTTCTTCTCTCCCTAGATTGTCTACAACCTGCTGTCTCTGCGGTTCAACTCTAGGATTCGTGTGAAGACCTATGCAGATGAGCTGACACCCATTGACTCCGCAGTGTCTGTGCACATCGCGGCTAATTGGTATGAGAGGGAGGTAAGTTACAGGATGTAGTGGGCCCTGCCTTTCTGGGCCAGAAGTATAGCATTGTAACTATGGGATGTGTCACAGTACAACTCTTCTGCTGTTGGCCCAATGGATGGGTTTTCTGAGAGCCACTCTTTTCCAGGTCTGGGACATGTTTGGAGTTTTCTTTTTTAACCACCCTGATTTAAGAAGGATCCTGACAGATTATGGCTTCGAGGGACATCCTTTCCGGAAAGACTTTCCCCTCACTGGCTATGTTGAGGTAGAAACCTTAAAACTTGGGTAGAAGTCATGGAGCCTGGAAGAGCATGAGCATGGTGGGAATATAATCTGTAGATTATGGTGGTTTATGAGCCTGAGCAGCAGTCCTAGTTTCATTTTGGTAATGGAGCAAGTTGCTTGATTTAGCCAAAGGACAGTTTTCTTATCTATATAATGGAAACAATAAGCGCTTAAATATGTGGTGGTATCAAGTGATATGTAAAGTCTGGTATGTTGTGAATGCTAGTTAAAATTAGCCATGTTGTAATGATTATTGTTATCTTATTTTTTAAGATTTATTTTTATGTGTATGAGTGTTTTGCCTGTATATGTGTTATGTGTATGTCTGGTACCTGTGGAAGCCATAGAGGGTATCCCAGATCTTCTGAAGCTGGAGTTAATGTACTGTGTTGGTGCTGGAATCAAACCTGGATCTTCTGGAAGAATAGCCAGTGCTCTTAATGTCTGGAGCATCTCTCTAGCCCCTTGTTGTATTTTTTTCAAGAGAAAGCAAACAAGGCTATTTTATTTTTATTTTGCTTTTTTGATTTATTTTTAGTTTTGTTTTGTTTTGTTCTTTGGCCTGGTTGCAAAAAAAGTTATTTGTTTGTTTGTTTGTTTATATTTTTTTACATGGAGACAAAGTTTCTCTGTTTAGGCCTGGCTGTCCTGGAACTTGCTCTGAAGACCAGGTTGGCCTCAAACTCAGCAGAGATCTGCCTGCTCTGCCTCCTAAGTGGTAGGAATAAAGGTCTGCACTACCACTGGCTTGTGAACAAGGTTTTATTAATTGATTAGAATAAATGCTTGAAGCAGGAAGGGGTTTCTCAAAATGGGCTGCCCTGTAATGATAATTTTATGATTAAGGCAACCTTAAAGATACAGTCTGCCCCAGTCTCCAAAAGTAAAGAATTGTCACTGAAGGGATTTGGCAGAGAAGAAGCCCGCAAGAATGGCTATTAAAAAGCCTTTAATCCCAGCACTCAGGAGGCAGAGGCAGGCAGATCTCTGTGAGTTCATGCTACCTGGTCTACAGAACAAGTTCTAGGACAGCGAAGGCTACGCAGAGAAACCCTGTCTTGAAAAACAAAAAACAACAACAACAGTATCATAAAGAATGCCTGTGATCCCGAGACTTATGAGACAAAGGTACCGCAGGCCAGATGCACTGGTACTTTTTTTTTAATGTTTTATTTATTTTTATTCGTTTGTGTACATTGGTGTTTTGCCTATATGCATGTCAGTGTGAGGGTGTCATATTCTTTGGAACTAGAGTTACAGACAGTTGTGAGCTGCCATGTGGTGCTAGGTCTTCTGGAAGAGCAGCCTCTGAACCAGTTGAGCCATCTCTCCATCCTGTGGTACAATTTTAGTGGCCTGGCACGTTATTAGCACACTCAGAGCCCTGCCTACCTCTGTCTCCAGTGCTCCATGCCCAGCCAGCCCTGATTCCTTACAGTGCTCACACATTTCTTAGTGCTGTCCCTCTGAGCTACTTCTGATTAGGGCTCCTCCCTTCTTCCATGCCATGCTTCCCCACTCGTCCGTACATGGTGCCTCTTCATCCGGTTACCTCATTTTCTTACCTTATTCAGCTGATTGTGCAGTAAAGGAAAAGCCATGCTGTATCTAGTTCTAGGCTTTTTTCTTTTGCATAGCTGCACACTGGACCCAGGGCCTTGGGCATACTAAGGCAAGAGCTGCACTGTCTATAACTGAGCTACATCTGCAGCAGCCCTCTAGCTTTAGATCTTTTTTGGGTTCAGGATCTGTGATTCAGGGTCGATATAGCCCAGGCTGGTCTCAGGCTTTCAGGATCTTCCATTACAGTAATAATGGTGCATGTGCACACCCCCAACCCCCATAGGACCTTTGAGACAGAAAAGGTTTCATACCCTTGGAGCTGGAGTTACAGGCAATTGTGCCTGCTTGTGGCCTGGGAACTCGGGTCTCTCATGAGCCTCCAGCTCCTACAGTCTTAGTTCTTTACAGTGATAATGCTAAGACCACAAGGTCTGAAGCTGTGACTGTCAGCTTAGGGTTGGTTGGTTGGTTGGTTGGTTGGTTGGTTGGTTGGTTGGTTGGTTGGTTTTCCAGACAGGGTTTCTCTGTGTAGCCCTGGCTGTCCTGGAGCGTGTTCTGTAGACCAGGCAATCCTGGAACTCAGAGATCTGCCTGCCTCTGCCTCCAGAGTGCTGGGATTAAATATGTATGCCACCACTATCTGGCCAGTTTAATGTTTTGTTTTGTTTTGTTTTAATGTTTGCTTTGTTTTTTTGAGATAGGGCCTCTGTATGTAGCTATGGCTGTCCTGGAACTCTGTAGACCAGGCTGGCCTCGCCTCCTGATTGCTGGGACTAAAGGCCAGCACTCCTATACTGGCCTAAATTTACTCTCTACAGCCACTGACTGTTTGTAATCTGAGATCAGTTTTGCTGTTACCTTTTAAGGTGTGTGGTTAGGTGAACAGTAAGTCTGCTAACAGAAAGTTAAGAGCCCAAGTGTGGCGTGGCAGGGGAGTCAACAGGGTTGGCAGCATGTAAAAAGTAAGAAAATAGCATGTGGAATCCTATACATGAATTGTGTGACTAAATGTTTTATGTCTGGATGTAGAGTGATAGAGCCTGTCAAGAGTACTAAACAAACAGTACCAAGGGAAGGGAAAGGGCAGAGGAATCACGTAGGGTCCTGCCAAGTGGGTTCCTCAGTCATCAGCCCTAACTTGTGCTTCTGCAGCTACGTTATGACGATGAGGTGAAGCGGGTGGTGGCTGAACCAGTGGAGTTGGCACAAGAATTCCGCAAGTTTGACCTGAACAGCCCCTGGGAGGCTTTCCCTGCCTATCGTCAGCCGCCAGAGAGTCTCAAGCTCGAAGCTGGAGACAAGAAGCCTGAAGCCAAGTAACTTCAAAAGCATGTAGATCCTAGAGGAAAATGCCTTACCTAAGGTTGTCTGTAAATAAACTCAGTGGACATTCACTCCTTCCTCTGTGGTGGATTGTTTTTCTTTTTTTAGGTTTTTTCAAGACATGGCTTCTCTGTAGCACTGGCTGTCCTGGAACTGTAGACCAGGCTGGCCTCAAACTCAGAAATATGCCTCTCTCTGCCTCCTGAGTGCTGGGATTAGTCATGGGCCACCAGCGTTGGGCTGCCTTTGTGTATTTTTAAAACATATACTTATTTAGTGGGGGTGGCAGCACATGTGGAGGTCAGATGACGATATTCAGAGTGCTTCTCTCCTACCATTTGAGTTCTAGGAATCCACCTGAGGTCATGAGGCTTGGCAGGTAGTGCTAACAACTGCTGGGCTGTTCCCTTCCCCAGTCACCCATGTGCTGATAACAAAACTGACTCAGGAGAGGGCAGGTGCAGGGTGGTAGAGGCATCGGTGGCAGTGGTCCCTGCCAAAGTTGTCTATTTAATGGGACTGTATGCTGCAGTTACATTTTGATCTGTGGGCCTGGATATGTTTCTAGAAGGCTCTGGATCTGTAATTTAGTTTTCATAGTCCTTAAGAATAGTTATGACATGGTTTCTAGTGACAACTGGAGGGCCTTGAAACTGCTGAAGAAAGCCCTTCTCTCAGCAGACTGTAGAGGCAGCTGATAGATCCAGGCACCTGAGTGAAGCCAGGAAAACTATTGTCCTCCCACCTAAACATCCATAGGGTTGGATACTCCAAGTGTAAGCCATTTACTCTTAGGCTAAAGGAATCTTCCCAGTTTCTGGTCTAAATCTACAAGTAGATTAGTGTTAGCAAGTATGTTTATCAGAGCTGTGGGAAAAAGGCAACAAGAAAACCCACTCAGGAGCTACAGGTCCCTGTCTGCCTTCAAGACAATGCTACCTTCCCCAGTGTTTACTCTGTGGTGTGCATCCCATGGGCACTCCTGGTCTACACTATGCAGCTGGAGAACTGGATGTGCAACTGATGCCTTTGGCAGCAGAGGAGCCCTGGAGGCTGGGCTGGGTGTCAGGTTTGACTAAGTGGCTGACTGGCCTCTGTAGCAAGATCTTTTCAGTGTGAGAACAGATAGTAAGATAGCACTGCTGCCTGAGATACATCCCTTGGGAGAGTCAAGCAGAGCTGTTTTCTTATTAAACATTGAACAAGAAACAAACATGCTGCTACTGCCTTAACTGAAGAGTCCCCCAACTCTTAGGGGGTGGAAATAGCCTCTCCTTCCTCACACTAAAGACTGACACATAAAGTAATGCAGGAATAGCCTGCAGTAGGAAAGTTGGAGCTGTGGCAGGCAGATGAAGGAGCAGAGAGCTGGGGGGTGGGGATGAGGGCAGGGTAGTCAGAAGACATGGCTGGGACACTGTAGTTTCTGCTTTGTCTAGTGGTAGCCATTGGTCTCCTTGGGTGACTTCTGGCCAGGATGATGGAGGTACAGAGGCTTCATGGTGGGTGGCTAGAAACCAATAAAAGCTTGATTGACGGCTGAGGCAGGTACAGCTGCCCCTTGAGCCTCACATGGCAGAGGAGGGACTGTGGGCCTGGTGGACGCCAGACTGGTGGGTGATGGGTGATGGTGTGGGAAGCCTGTAGAGGTTAGTCTCGGTGCTTCTTGTTACCCTGGAACTCTACCAGGGCAGTGTGTAAGTTACAGGAGTCATGTTAGGTATTTGCCAAGAGGGGACTCAGACTTGGTATGCACTGGGATGAGATCCATGCCTGAAGGCTATCATCATACATGTATGTACATTTGGAATAAGGGAGGAGATGATTGGTATCCATGCACTTTTCTGCTAAAGGTGTCTGCTGGACAGCAGAGGGGCATTTCTGGGAGGCTAGGTGTTCAGAGTGAAGGACAACAGGGATCCTATTCCTCTCTACTGCCCTAGGGCAGTCCATGGACAGCACCATTGGAGGAGGTGGCCTGTAGAAGCCAAGGACTGGGAAGTGATGTTTCAGGTCATTTTTCCTAGCCTGAACCATGAGGTTGGAGGGTCCAGACATCCCAAGTTTAGGGCTTGGAAGGGGGCAGTCTAAGAAGAATAGGCCTGTTCAGGGTCAGGAATAGCCAATATGCATCCCACTACCAGCTTATAGCCTACCCAACTCTATGCCCACTCTTCCTCCCACACCTGATCCCTGAGGACAGCCCAGCCATAGAATAGCTCCCCTTGCAGCTGCTCTAGGCTGGACTGGAACTGGACCACACACGTAGGCCGTCGACTCAGGCTCCTCCTTCAGCACCATGTGCCCAGGGATTTGGAATGGGCTGAGCAATGGCTGTAGCAACTCCATGATCTTTAGAAGGGGCCTCCCCTTAGCCCTTGGGTTTTCAAGCATCTGTTCCTTACAGGCCTTGCCCTGTTGTCTACTGACTCCACAGGGCTAGTGAAGCTGAGGGAAAGGGGCCATTGGGCCTAGGTCTTTGCCCTCCTGGCACAGGAAACACTCTGGGACCTGTACAAGGATTTCTGTTCCTAGGACCAGCACCCTTCTCTGGGGTCCTGGACCTCCATCCTTGACCTATCCTCTGGCCCTTCCTTTCACCCGACATTCTCTCTTCTCCCTTTCCCCATTCTGGGCGAGCATCTATCTAGCTCCTGGCCCTTCCTCTTCAGATCTCTGGCCTGCCTTGACCCCTGACTTACTCTTGTAAGTCTGGTCTAAGTCTTGATCTGATCTTGTTCCCTACACCTAGCTAAGGGCTGGGTCCAGGCAGTAAGCACAGTGCAGTGGTTACATGCATGTATGTCCAGAGGTCGAGGTTGAAGTCTGTTTAACACATTACGGAAAGAAAAGCTGCCCCCAGAGTAAATTTGTGTCAGGTCCCCTAACTCCTGTCTTGGCAGTGCTGTGAAACACAGGAACCCTGTATGCTTGTCACCCAGTCTTAATATTATCATGAGACTGCTAAGTCCCCTTATACTGGGAATACAGATTGGACTTCAATGGCTCTATTTACAGGAGGAGTAAAGGGAAAAGGTGGAGAAACATTTCCTGTTTGTGGAGAGGAAAGAAAAAAAGTCTTTTGTTTCATCTCAAACAAGCCTAACATGTACATCTCAGAGTTAATTCTGTGTAGCTCTGTTTTGGCCTCACAGAGTCCATCTCATTTTTGTGTCGAAGACCACTTACTCTAACACGTGTTCAGAACAAATCTCCTCATTCTGCAAGGGCAGGAGGCAGGACAACCAGGTATCAGCCCTTCACCTCAGTCCTATGCCCTACTGCAAGAAGGAATGCGCTGTTGTGTTCCTAGTGGGTTAGAGTTGTGGGACGATGTTCCCTCACAGAAAAGCATAATTTGGGACCAAAGAAGAATGTCATTGGTCAGTGAAGTCAGACCAAGAGATGCACTGGACACGGACATGAAGGAGAGGACTACCTCAATTTAGAAGACTATGCTTCAAATTCCTACCTTCTCACTCTCACAAGGCCTGACCCCCATCTAGGTCCTATGGGTTGTCCTAGTCAGTGCAGTGCGGTCCTCTCCAGTCCCGGGGAGGAGAAGAGGAAAAGGCATCACAGTCATGACACAGGGCAGGACCATAAGATGACTGGCAGCCTCACTTTATTAACAGAGTCCAGGCGTGCTGGGCAGGCAGTCATGCTCGGGCCGGTGGGGCGTTCGGGCCGCGGTCCCGGCTCGGCATGCATGCCCCACGGCTCTCCCGGGCTCTTCCAAGCCGACGCTCAGAGCTCTGGGGGCTTGAGGGCCAGCGGGCCGGCGGCGGCGAGGTCAGGGTACACCAGGAAGCCGGAGAAAGTGATATACTTGCCGTGGTTGCTGTAGGCGCCATAGCCATCGTGGTCGTGGCTAAGCAGCCAGACGGCGTCGCCGCGCCGCAGTGGCAGCATCACGCTCTGACTCTGCATCTCACGGCGCCTCGAAGCGCCGTCGTCGTAAATCATGGCCTGCACCTCGTCGCGGTTCTTCATCAGCTTCACCGACAGCGTCTTGCGCGGCAGCTTGCCCAGCGTGAAGGAGAAGAAATAGGCTCCCGGCAGGCGGCAGCGGAACACGCCGGCTGCCGCGTCGAAGTCGCCACCTATGTTTACCAGCTCGGTGTCGAAGGCCAGCGGCCGGTGGCGCGGTCCGGGTCCCGCGTCCGAGCCCACCAGGCTGCGCGTGCGCGCCGCAGAGAAGGCCGAGCGCGGCTCCGGAGGCGCGGCTCCGCGCGCAGGCGCGTCGGCGTCGGCGTCAGCGTACACCAGGTAGCCGCTGAAAGTGGCGCCGGGCGCGCCGAGCGCGTACTGCGGGGCGCCGTGCAGCCGCAGCCACACCGTGTCGCCGTAGTCGAGCTGCAGCATGGCGCTCTGGCTGGCGGCGCGCCGCGCGCCGGGCCGCCGCTGCTCGTCGAAGGCCAGCGCCTGCACCTCGTCGCGGTTGCGCACCAGCATCACCGACAGGCTCTTATGCGGGGCCTTGCCGGCCGTGAAGGAGAAGAAGTAGGCGCCGGGCACGCGACAGCGGAACTGCCCGGTGGCTGCGTCGAAGTCACCCCCGATGTTCACATACACCTTGTCGAAGGTCACCGCCATCTCCGACGTGCCCTCCAGAGGGGTAGTGCGAGCCGCCGAGAAGGCTGACCGCAGCTCCGAGGAGCCTGGGCCAGCAGGGCCCAGTGCCCAGCAGGCCACCGGGCCGAGGAAACCCAGCAGGAGCAGCAGCATGGCACCTGGGAGGGGAGAGAAGACCCCAGCAGGGGAGAGGGTTGGACAGTGACTGTCTCTACCTGTAATTTCTCCTAGCCTTGCTCTTGACCCATGACTTGCTCTCTCCGTTTTCCTTCACACTAGGTACTAGGTCAGTACTTCTCACTTAGAGTGCTGCAGTGTCACCAGGAGGGCCTATTACAGCACCCATATTTGTCCCCCACCCTCGAATTTGTTCTGAGTCTGGAATGAGGCCTGAGAATTTAGGTTCTTAGTGGTCTGATTAGCTGGTCCAGAGGTTTTTAGAACTACTGGATTGGGCCAGTAATTCTCCAAACTTGTGTTTTTAAGTATGAAAGAATCCTTTTGCAAATAAGACCTGGTGCATGTGCCATAGACATGTTGAAATGGTTAATGAGGCCTATAGCCCTGTCCTCATCTCTACTCCCTCTCTGGACATTAAGGAGGTCTAAGTTTCTGACGGCCAACACTTCCTCTGCACTTACCTGGGGCTTTTCTCTGCTCCTTGGCCTGCCCTTCACGACAGACACTGGCTTTTGTGTCAGTTTCCACCATGACAGTGTTTTAAGTCTTATCTGGGGACGAACGGAGAGATCTGCTCTCTAACCCTTTCCTGGCCTCTGCTCTACTCAAGGGTCCCACAGGATCTCTGGACTCCCCTGCAGTCCTTCCTGAACCCCAGGGGTTCGGCCAAGCTTTAAGTTAGTGCCTTCCCTAAGGTTCCCAAATTGAAAATAGAATGAGGTGAGGAGGGGCTGGAGAGATGGCTCAGCCGTTAAGAGTTTAGCTACCATTCCAGAGGACCCAAGTTTGATTCCCCAGCACCACATGGACGTTCACAACCGTCTATAACTAGATCTAATGCTCTCTTATGGCCTCTACTGGCACCAGACACACATTCGGTACACAGACATAGAGGCAAGCAAAACACCCATATACATAAATTTCTTTTAATTATTCAGGGAGACATGAATAACTCTCTTTGTGTCTTTGTGCTTGGAGACTGGCTCCTGTGGGAAGGAGAGAGTCATGGCTGCTGAGGCTAGGGAGGGCTAAATAAAACTCTGGTAGTGCTTTGGCAGGGTGGGGAAGTCATTAGCTTCATTTGGTGGTGGTGGTAGAATGGAGTGGCAGACACTTAAGATCTGGATACCGGTCTCGGGGAATGAACCGCAAGCACACCGAGTCATGCCCCTGTCACCTTAGGCAATTAAAAAAAAAATTGAGTAAGGCTTCATGGCACAGTGGAGGGCCACACAAACTGGTGGTGAGCATACCCAGACAGCAATTGTGAGCGTGATCTGTTCTTACATGGACAGACCTAGAGGCTTGACATAAAGATGTTAGAGCCTCAGTAAATGGAGAGCATGGCCAAGCGTTATCCAGTCCCTCAGGTCACTAATGGTGGGATTCTATCATGCTTTGAAGTAGGGCGGAGCCTTTGAACACCCAAAGGCTACAAAGTGGCGGCAGGCAGGAAGGAAGCTAGAGACAACTCAGGACGTGAGCTTTTTTGAGAAGTATCCTGGGAGTGTGTGTCTTACAGATTCAAGGGGTCTTCTGAATAGGTCCAGCTGTGCAGCTGTGGCCCACTCCTGGCTGTTCACCTGCAGTCTACTGTCCAGCTGTTAGAGTAAACTGCACCGCCCTATAATTCTCACAAGAAAGACCTCCAGTCCAGCAGAACACTGACTCCTTCCAGAGGATACTTTTCTGATTCTCACAAAGCTTTCCCTTGCGTTACTTGGTGAGGATAGGGAGGAGGGAAGGAGTCCATCCATAGCAGTGAAAACTACACCTGAGAAGTGTCCAGTCTATTTCTTTATACAAAGCTCTTTTGGACATATAGATAAGCCCTCTCCCATTTTATGGATGAGAAATCTGGTGCCTAAACAGGGGTACACGTTTTGGCTCAAGGTCATCTACTGAACTCTAAAACTCTAAGCCTTAAACAGAGGGTTTTTTTTTTATTTCAAATTAGGTGTGCTTTTCTACCAGCTTTCCCTCTTACACAAAGGCCAATGTGTTTCCCGCCTCAGTGACCCCTTTTGCAAAAACAGAAGAGACAGGGGGAATGAGTGTTGGAATCTACAGTGAAGGAGGAAGCTAGCAAACAAAGGCAAGCAAAGCCTCTGTCATTTTGTCCCCTGAGAGGTGGGAGCTCTCTCTCCCTCTGCCCTGCAGCGGTCCTAGCAGGTCTGCTCTCGAAGCTCCTGCCCACCCTATCGTTTGCCACCTCCCTGCCAAGTCAGATGCGCTCATCAGTGCCAAAGGTTCTTGTGTGTCCAATACCCTTCCTACCTTTCATACTCCACTGCACATGTCCCTGAACCCTGGATCCTTTCCTCTAACCATCCTGTTCCCCAGCAGGTCCGAGGAAGATGGTAAGGTGTCAGGTGGGTCTCAGAGCTCCAGGAAAGGAAATGGCTGCACAAAGCTCTGTCCAGGTGAAGCTCAAAATAATCATCTTCAAAGAGAAAAACTGGGACAGAGAGCTGGGTAGACCCAGAGCCACGGAGCCAATGGGGAAGGTGCAGCGATGTCAGACTAAGGGCATCTCCAAGCCCCCAGCGCCTTGTCCCCATACCCCAGTTAACACTGCTTTCAAGCTGTGCCAGAGCCCCCCCTTCTATCTTCCTTGAAAGTCCGCATCCTTTCAAGAATGTGAGCCCCACTTTTACAGAAGCAGCCAATAAATCCCTTCTCGCAGAAGAAAAAAAAAAAATGCCCCAGAAAGGGGTCTCCGCAAGCCCTTCTTCCATGAGACCCTCCACCACCCTTCCCTTTGCAGTTAAAAAGCCCCTGAGCCTCTTTCATGAAAAAGCGCCCAGAACCTCCTTTCCAGGAAAAAGGACTGGGTCCCTCGTGCCTCCCGCCGCCCCCTTCGCGCCCCCCGCCCCCATCATAGAAGAGAAGCCTGCGCCCCCGCCTCCTCCGGGCTGCCCTCACCTGGCTGGCGGCGGGCCGGTCGGCTTCGGTCCCAGCCGGCGATCCGGCTCGGTGAGGACGCCGGGCTGCGCACTGGTTGCCCGCGCTGCGGCTTGACCGGGCCTCCGGGGGTGGCGGGGGGCTCAGCCGGCGACGAGTGGGGACCCCGGCAAGGGAGGCGTGAGCCAGTGGGAAGGACAGCAGAAGCTGAAGCGGAGAAGCGCAAGGGCGGGGAGCAGGGGAGGCGGAGGGGAGAGCGGAGGACGAGGGAGGGGCGCCGAGCAGCGGGGCCTGGGGCACCGCACGGAGCCTGCGCTGAGCGTGGGACCCTTCCTCATTCCTGGATCTTGAGCTTTATCCTCTTGGTGCCGAGAGCAGGCGTCACTGATCCAAGTTAGCAGGTGGGGAAACCGAGGCCGCTAGAGAGGCCACCCTAGGGTGGCCCAAGGCATCCTACAGACCAGCTTTCTAGCTTGTGTGGGAGACAGGACTCGGGCAAGGCACTGAGCGGCAAGCAAGGACAGTAGGAGGTGAGGTTTTGTTTGGGGCAGATGTCCAGGCTAAGTGGCCTTGTGGAAGGTCTGAGGGAAGAGAGGGTAAATGGGTCACTGTCCTTAGTAAAGTAAGAGGTGAACATGCCCCACATCTCCTTCCTCACTTCTAAGTCTGCAAATACCCCTCCCCTGCACCTCGTGCGCTCGCTCGATAGCAAGGCTGGAGGAAGGACAAAGCTGCAGACATCAGCAGCTTGGGACCCTCTGAGAACAAAGAAAGAACAGGATCCTTGGAACATAGTGAATTTTTTTTTCTGGAAAGTGTTGAGAAGGGCGATGGAAGGATCTTCTGTGAGACATGGACTTTCTGGGGAGCTATGCCCAGGGCAGCAAGAGTCCAGCAACACCATGGCTTAAATCAGCATCTATCCCCAGCCCCCAGCCTCCACCCCCTCACAGGCCCATAGGAGCCGTGGCCCTCAGGAGCTTTCCTTCTGGAATTCTCCACATACTTGGCCCCAGTTACTGGAGTGTAAGTCATTACCCATGGAGAAGTGATGAGATTGGAAAGTTCCTCTAGGCTGTTAGGTACAAGGTGGCACAAAGCAAAGTGTCTGACTAGCCCTTGTCAGATGGGGACATGCCAATGGGGAGGACACTGAGGGTGGAATGAGTCATACAGGCATGCACAGGAAAGGTCAGGAGCTAACCTGTGACACCTGTGGCCCTCCTTAGACACTGGACCCCTCAATCAAGGGAGGAAGGTATGGGAGGAAGGGAGGCAGGGCATTTGAATGCCGGCCTGGAAAACATTTGATGCTTAATATGGAAGAACTCTCAACAGAGAAATCAGGGTGGGGTGGAGATGGGTGGATAACATGGCAGTAGGGCAGTAGGGGTTGCTTCAGGGTCCTGGGAAGGGAGAGGCCAGGAAACACATGATGGGGAGCTGGTGGGTGTGGGGGCAGTCAGGAGTAGGAAGGCCACAGAGATACCAGGTAGAAAGGAATCGGTAGGGCTCAGAGAAAAGGGCCCAGGCTAGACTGTGGTCTTTGCTTGTAGATCACACTGGTTCAAACAGCAAGTGCTGGCAATGCTGGACCCTCTCACCCAGAAAGCCTCCCTAGCCTGGATGTCACCTGCACACAGCTTTTGACCCTAACTTCCATTTGCATCTCTCTCCTGGAGCACTCTTGGCGTGCAGTTGAGTAAGGGCAGAGTGATGGAGAGCCACTACCCTCTAGCAACCCTCAGCTAATGAGGAGCAGGAGCTGGGAGTGAATGCTGCAGCTTCCTGGTTCCTCAGGGCGAACTTCCTATACCCAGTTCCAAGATGTGTTCTAGCAGAATTAAGAAACCCTTTTAGGGGCTGGATAGATGGCTCAGCAGTCAAGAACACTGGCAGCTCTTCCAAAGGACCCAAGTTCAATTCCCAGCACCCACATGGCAGGTCACACTATCTATAACTCTAGTTTCATCGGATCTGACACCCTCACACAGGCAGAACACCAAAGTACGGAAAAAAAAAAAACAATAAAAAAGAAACATCTTTATTGACAACTTAATAACATCT
>JANHMN010000002.1:157632951-157658207 GCA_030674055.1 Rhabdomys pumilio | reverse complement strand
GCCACTTCCATCATTCAGCTGCTTGCCCACCTCCATTGCTGAACCTATGTCAGACCTTAACTCAGAAAGACCTGGCTTTCCATCTTCTCTCCACCATCTCTTTCCTGCCAACAGTTCTGGCATTTCTGGTTTGCCTGCTGTGTGGTTTTTCTCTTAAACTCTATTAACACTGTCTGAAACTTGAAGTCAAGTGCTCTTATCAACCAAGACATCTCCTTAGTCCTATTCTCAAACTCCAAAAACAAATAAAAAAGTAAAAATCACCCCCAAAATTTCAGGGAAGTTGGCAAAAGGTCTGGAAAAAATGGGGTAACCCTGATCATAATGTGCTTAGGTGCCATCTAGACTTCATGGCAAATATTTATAATGCCTCATAGTCAATACAAAGTGAAACCTGTAGAGAACGGCATTTACTGACACATCATTCTAAAAAATCGACATAGGGCTGATGAGATGGCTCACAGGGAAAAGCTCCTGTTGGCTTAGTTTGAGCCTCAGAATCCATAGTGGAAGGAGAGAACAGAATCCATAAGGTGACCTTTGCCTCCACATGCATACTGTGGCATGTGTGTGACCCCCTTGCAATAAATAAATGATAAATACATGTAAACTAAGGACTATAAAGGAAGGGCCCTTGGCTCAGTTCTGAAGATTCAAGCGGACAATGCCAACACCGTTAGCCTTTGTAAACACCGCATGTTGGATGATACCCGGTTCAGCATGTGTGGTAAGCAAGAGATCATGCTGCAAACAGGAAGCCTGAAAAGCAATTCCAGATTCAAGCTCACTCATAACCACTTTCGCTCAACACTTTAAAATCTCTCAGGAAACTACTTTCTCCAAGTTTTTATATTTACCCAAACTCTCTACAGTGAATGAGTATTTATTGCTTTCACTTCAAAATTAAGAGCTGGGTGGCCCTTATTGCTCTTGCAGTGGACCTAGGTTCAATTCCCATTATCCATATGGCAGCTCACAGTTGTCTGTGACTCCAGTTCCAGGGGATCCACTGACGCCCTCTTCTGACCTCCACAGGTATTGCATGCACAGTTTGCACAGGCAAAACACTGATGCATGAAGTAAAAATAAATAAACAAACAAATAAATACACGGAACTGGCCATGATGGCTCACACTTGTAATTGCAGCATTTAAGAGGCTGAGAAGGATCCTGAGTTCAAGGCCATTATAGGCTGTGCAATGAGACCCTGTCAACACATGAAATAAAAAAAGGTTTTCTTCTTTTGCTTGTTTGCATTTTTGCTTTTGTTTTTTCCAGACAGGGGTTTTCTGTATAGTCCTGGCTGTCCTGGAACTTGCTCTGTAGACCAGGCTGGCCATAAACTCAAGAGATTCACCAGCCTCTGCCTCTAAAGTGCTGGGATTAAAGGCCTGCCACACCGCTCAGTTTGCATCATTATTTAAAAAAAAAAAAAAATTCAGAGTAGAACCAGAGAGATGGCTCAGAGATTAGGAACACTGGTTGTTTTTGCAGAGGACTTGAGTTTGATTTCCAGCATAACATGGCAGCTCATACCCTCTGTAACTCTAGTTTCAGGGGATCAAACTCCCTCATCGGGCCTCTTGTTTGGTTGCACACAAGTTGTACTGTTGTGCCAGGGAAATGTTAGTGAGCCTCAAGAACATGCACAGGAGCCAATCTGATGCGACTCACAGCAGGGTCTTTATTCTATTTGAGCTACCTCGGCTCCCCCCCCAATATACCACTGTTACACAGGATGGTTTTGGTGGTGGTAGAGCCCCAAATTTCTATCGGGGCAAGGCTTTATAGTAAGCAGCAAGCAGGGAGTATGTGTGCAAGCAAGCATCTAATTGGAAAGCTATTGTGGCCTTTAACATAATTGGCTAAGTGCTAGGAGTCATATCATAAACTTTTCTGCTCTCCTCTGCTTTGGTGGTCATTAGGCAGGGAATGGGCTTGTAACCTGGGGGTGCAGATTTGTTGAGGCAATAACCTGGAGACACTGGTCTTGTTGAGGGTGAAGCCTGGAAACTCTGGTCTTGTTGGGGATTAGTCTAGAGGCTAGAACTGGGCTGAGGATTGGTTGAGAGGCAACTTGGAAACTAATTAGGTACCAGCCTGTTAGTCTACCTGAGTTTAAACTTAGGTCAGGTTATCTAAAATGAAATCTGAACTTAAAAGATTTGACATCTCAGTACACAGACACACATGCAGGCAAAACACCCATACACATAAAAAACAAATAAAATTTAACTTGTTTCCTAAAATTTTTTTTCAGAGTGAGAAAAGGCCTTTTTAATAATAAAAATCCAATAATTATTTCAAAAATTGATGAGTACATTTTACTGTTGTTTAAAAGAGGAGGACTGGGTGTGGTGGCGCATGCCTGATGCTGTAGTCCTAGTACTTGGCAGGCAGAGGTAGAAAGATCATGAGTTCAGGGCCAGTCAGGTGTACATAGCAAGTTCCAGGTCTGAGATAGGAAATAAGACTGTATCTCCAAAATATCCAAAATAAGCAAGCACAGTCCCCAACACACACACACACACACACACACACACACACACACACACACACACAAATAAAACAAGGGCTGCCAAGAGGGATCAGTGGTTAAGAACACTGGTTGCTCTTCCAGAGGCCCCTGGTTTAATTTTCAACACACACACTGTTGCTCACAACGTGCTGTAGCTCCAGTTCGAAGGGACCTGATGCTCTTTTCTGGCGTCTAAGGATACCAGACACACAGGTTGTGAGTGGACACACATGCAAGCAAAATACCTATATACATCAAAAAAATTTTAAAAGGTGCAGTAGGTAAAGGTATTTGCTGCCAAACCTGACAATCTGAGTTTGACCCCCCCAGGACCCCTCTAATGGAAGTAGAGAACTGCCTCCTGCAGGTTTTTCTTGATCTCCACACTTGGGCTGTGTCAGGAATAAGATACACAAGGAGTAAATAGATGAACGTAATTTAAAAATAGAAATGCAGGTCTTTCCACCCGTCTTAGTCACTGTTCTGTCGCTGTGAAAAAAACACCACAACCATGGCAACTCTTATGAAGGAAAATATTTAATTGAGGACTTGCTACACTTCAGAAGGGTAGTCCATCATTACTATGATGAGGGCATGGTGGCACTCATACACAGCATCCCTACATTCTGATCCAATGGTCCAAAGGCAGAGAGAGAGAGAGAGAGAGAGAGAGAGAGAGAGAGAGAGAGAGAGAGAGAGAGACAGACAGAAAGACAGAGATAGAAAGACAGAGACAGACAGAGACAGATGCAGAGAAAGAGAGATATAGATAGAGACACAGAAAAAGAGACATAAAGAGAGAGAGAGAGACAGAGACTCTGGGTTTGATATAGGCTTTTGAAATGTCAAAGCACACTCCCAGGGATGTCCCCCTCAAAACAAAACAAAACAAAACAAAACAAAACAAAACAAAACAAAACAACAAACCTTAGCTGGGTGGTGGCATACACCTTTAATCTCAGCACATAGGAGGCAGAGACAGGGGAATGTGAGGCCAGCCTATTGTAGAGTGTGTTCTAGGACAGCCAAGACTACAAAGAGAAACTCTGCCTTAAAAAACAAACAAACAAAACAATAAAAAACAAAAAACAAACAAGCAAAAAGCCCACACCTAGTGACACACTTCCTACAACAAAGCCATATCTTAATCCTTCTAATCCTTTCAAATAGTGCCACTCCCTGGGGACTAATCATTCTGACATCTGAGCCTATGGGGGTCATTCTTATTCAAACTACAACAACCTCTTTTCTTAAAATTCTGCTGGATTAAGCTCACTATTTCAAGTTATTTTTAAAAGCTTGACTCTGACACTAAATGCGAGCTTTCTCTCCCAGAGTGGTATATCATATTTGTGTGCAAATATAATAAAGGCAGCACCACTGATGACTACTAATCTCACCAAACAGAGAAGCCCTGGTGGGTTAACCTACTGAGGTGAAGGGCAGTAGGGGTTAAATGGGCAAAGGCCATGGATTGGGTCATCTCTGAGCTCCTTGCTCCCCCAGGCACGAGCCAGGGCATTTAGCTGGAAACAGGGAACTATTTAAGGACAGCACTTACCATTGGTATTATCCTTTTCATCATCTTTATTCTTTGTGAAAACACCAAATCATTTCTTTAGGCTTCTCAAACTCAGAACCTAGTGTTATATATAACACTACAATAAATTTGGGGGTGGGAGAACACATCAAAGACATATCCATCAGGTGTTTCCAGAATCAGCTTTACATATTTCTCTAATGTTGGCCTTTCTCTGCCATACCACTGTGGCCCTTTTCTAGAACTTATCTCAAGGGTTCCTCAGCATCCCGGTTTTGCAGCTCATTTGGAATGGCTAGGTACCTCAGCTTTCTCTCATCATTTCTTCCTTTGCAGAGTTTCGTTGCCTTCTCTAAACCATGTTTGCCTTTCCTCTGCCTGGCTTAGCAATGCTTCCCCCAGGGACAATGTGGAAAAGCTAGGCTGAGTACCCAGCCTTCCGTGACAACTGCCAATTCATTCCCAAGAGGAGCCCAGTCCTTGACTCATTCCTCTGACACTGAAAATAAGTCAGTGATATGTTTGTCCCTTTTGAGAGCCCTGATTTCTGAGGACTCACCTTTCCTTCCAGCTGTTATGCCTTTTAAATGGTGTTAGTTGCACCCTCTGTGATGCGAGGCTAGTGTCTTTGGTTCTGTCCTCCTTTCTCCCACTGAGCAACTTTCTGCAAATGGCATGTCCTCGTTTCTTCTTTAGACCTTCCTATACTATTTGTACCACATTGCCATCTAGTTTCTAAATTCGAGATAACTTTTTTCTGACTTCTTTAACTCATTTAAGCATCAATTCAGTCTCTCCCCAACATGTCCTTTCCTCTTAAATTAGCTCTCCCTCTCTTTCTGGTTTTTGAGACAAGGTCTCACACCATAGCCTAGGCTGGCCTCAACCTTGTGGCAATAGTTCTGCCTCTGCCTGCCAAGTGCTGAGATTATAGGTACCAAGCCTGGCTGTGTTTCCTGCTTACTGACTGAAAGCACCAGGTGTCCCTTTTCATGATTAGAAGGAAGTTTAGGAGAGAAGCTTCAGGTAGCCAGAGGGGGGTTGCAGAAACTGCCATTGGTTCCCCTAATCAGCCTCTGGGTCATGGGACTCACATATCATATATCCTGCAAATCAGACATTTACATTACTATTCATAACAGTAGCACAATTACAGTTATGAAGCAGCAATAAAAATAACTTTATGATTGGGGGTCACCACACATGAGGAACTGTATTAAAGGGTCACAGCATTAGGAAGGTTGAGAGCCACTGGCTTAGCTGGGGGAGAGTGTAGTGGCCAGTCCACTGCTGTATAGCCATTGGAATGTGGCTAGGCAGTCAAAGGGATTTGGCTTCCATGTCTCACCGTGTCTGGCTCCTCCCACACTATCATCAGTGTGCTGTGTTACACTCAGGTGTGAATTCTACCTCTCTGGTGCTTACTAGCAAACTTACATCGTTTTTCTTGTTTTCTCATTTGGAAACTGGGGATATTATCTGGATTGTGGGGCCACTGCTAACGTCTATGTGTACCTGTACTCCACTTAGCTCAGGGGTTCTCATGTGTCCCACATTCTTGGTGAACTGTTCCAGCCCTTAGTTTTATTCTGTAGTTGAGTTTTTATTTTTTTTCCTTTGTGGCTCTGACCAAGGGGAGGACAAGAACGTAGATGATTTGGGGAAAGAGGCGATGAGGGGGTGGACAGGAATTTCAAAGAGGCGAGGAGGAATTAGGCCGTTTCAAACATCTGTGACTGCAGAACTCTACACCCACTTTCCATTTATAAATAGCCCCGTCTCTCAGCCTGGCTCCTCCTGCACAAAGGCTGCAGTGGAAGCTAACACAGAGAGCAGCTGCTAGGGGACAGACGGACAGACGCAGAGCAGAGGCTGCAGACCTGGGCTCAGGCTGTAGGGATGAAAAGCAAGTAGGGAGAAGTCTTGAGAGCTGTAGATCAGAAAAAGATATTGCCCATGGTACTTAGGGTAGGTAAAATTGCAAGAGACTTCTGTGCCCTGGTCACACCACAGAGCTAGCTGGAGGCTTATCTACTACCTTCTGCCCTCCCTTGGTGGGCAGAAAAGATAGAAGACTGCTGAGACAGCTGGGCAGAGATACACCTCTGAGGCAGCACTCCTGAGAACCTAGTGGTGACTTTTCTGAAAAAGGATAGGGTAGAGAGGACTCCAGGGTTTCTGCCTTAGGAAATAGGGTGTTATAACATGTTTAAGAAACTTGGAAAGTAGAAGTACTGCTACAGGCTAGAGGCTACTATGTAATTCAGTGTGGGATTCTCAGGCAGATATGTGCAGAGACAGCTGGACACTTACCCAAGTGTCTGCTGAGTAGCAGAATGTGCTAGACTCTGTTCCTGGTGCTCATTCAGTAGCCTTGAAGAAAGGGTAGGACAGCCAGAGAAGCAGTCCTGCTGCTCCTCAATTCCTTTAGGAATTTTATTGACTTTGCTTTGTTATCTGTAAAATATCTCCTATCCTAGGAGTAATAGCTGCAACACACCAAAAACTAACTGGACCGATATACTTGATTTAATACTCCAATAAGCATTATTTCTCATTTTAGAGATGAGAAGGTTGAATTCAAGTGTATTAAAGTTTTAACTTATAGTTCAGTTGTAGAGTGTTTGCCTTGTATGCACAAGCCCTGGATTCAATTAACAGCCTCATAAAATCAAAACCAAACCAAGGCAACAAGAAATACAAGTAACTTATCTAAAAATCCCACAGCTGGTGACAGAGCTAGGACCTGCTCCCATTTCACCATCCTGCCTCCCAGTGCCCTCACTAGTAGTCTTAAAAACAACTCTGTCAGTGGGTACAGGCACTTGCTGCCATGCCTGGTGACTGGAGTTTGATTTCTGGCATCTACTTAAAGGATAGAACTGACTTCTACAGGTTGCCCTCTGGTGGCTCTGTGAGCACACAACTTAAATATTGAAGAAACCAATGTCACACCTTCATTAAATCTTTAATGACTGTCCAGCTAGATATGAACTATCCCTCTTGGTGACTCCCTGGTGCTCATACCAATCAGCCAGCAATAAGCAGTGTTCCAGAGCTCAGTGAGTGCACATGCCTTGCCATTTTACATATAGTTTCAACTAATCCAACACTCCGTGTTTGTGTGTGTGTGTGTGTGTGTGTGTGTAGCACATGCATGCCACAAGTGGTGCCAGACATTGAACTCATGCTTAGCATCAGATGTCTTTACCTGATGAGTCATCTTAATTCCCCTACTAGATCTTTCATGATCTTACCATTTGTGTATCTCTCAGTGGACAGCAAACACCCTGGAAGACAAGAATATTTATCACAGGCCTTCTGTCCTCCACTGCCCAGAGCCCTGAACTCTCCTATTTACTGACTTCTAAACCCCAAGTGTTAATTCCTCAGGGGAAGGATAGGCTGATATTGAATTCCAGGGGAAAGTGAGCAGAACACTCTTTGTTTTTAACCAAAAGACATTCTCATCAGTCCTGCCACCAGGAAGGCAGGGTCCCAGACTGGGTAAAGAGAGAATGTGCAATTCTAGGTCTTGTCCTTACCTAACCTTTGGCACCTCCTGGTACTCTGGAAGCAGATGCGGTACCTGACATTTTCCATGGAAGCCTGGCATTTCTAGGGAATTCTTTTGACTGCCTTTCTGTGGTAGAGGTTGATGCCACAAAGTTTCAGTCAGAGAGTTGGAAGCTTAGTGTCAGTTTGTATCCTCACAACCCTGCTCACAGACAACTATTTGTCCTCTTCGTCTTGCTGTCCTTTAAGTCTCTGTCCTCTGCCCCTATTTTGCTTAACTATCAGAATCTATTTGAAGATGTTCTTCAGGGTTGTGGCAAGTTTTTTCCAGAACAGATGTTTTAATACAAATTGTACTCAAATGGTTGTAGACAAGTGACTTTAGGCCCTGTCACTTATGAGACATGACTGTGAGACAGTGGCAGTCTTGATTAGTATGAGCAGACTTTTAACACACACACACACTACTGGGCCCTTAAGATTTCTCTTCTCAAAACTCTCATATAGGCACAACTGATGGAAGGTAATGTTCTCATCTCCTTCAGAAAAATACAGCCTTTAAAAAAAGAAAGAAATGGGCCAGGTGTGGTAGTGAACACCTTTAACTCCATCATTTTAGAGGCAGAGGGAGATAATGTCTTAAGTGTAAGGCCAGAGGCTCTAGAACTAGAGTTCTAGAGATAGTTTTGAGCCATCCAGTCTGAGTGCTGGCAAAGTGAACTCAGAGCCCGTGCAACTGTGAGTCTAACTGTTGATGTTGCTCCAGCCAGCTCCAGCTAGTGTTTCTAGAAAGCCCAATAGGCTCCCTATTTGAGCACTGAGTCAAAGATTTATAATCCCAGAAAATGGGAGGCCAAGGGCAGCACGGCTACACAGGAAGACCCTGTCTCAGCTAAACCAAGCTAGGTCATTTGAGAGCTTCTCACAACATAACATTCTGGACCCGTAAAACAGCCCTCCCAGGCTGAGACAGTGCTAGAGACCAGGAACTCAACAGCAATTCTCATCTTAGCCTTCTTGGTGTTGGCATCTCAGGCATGAGGCATCATGACTGTTTGAGACAGGGTCTATATAACCCAAGCTGACCTCAAGCTTGTGATCCTCTATGCTTCAACCTCCTAAACTGTCAGGATTATTAGATAGAAACATGACTGATTTTTGAGACAGGTTCTCAATATGGAACCTTGGTTGGCACAGCTCACTATGTAGATCTGCCTGCCTCTGCCTTCCAAGTGCTGGGATTAAAGGCATGTGCACCATATTCAGCTAGTATTTGTTTTTTTGATATAGCATCTTTATGTAGTCTACGTTAGCTTCAAACTTGCTATGGAATGAATGATCTGTGAACTCCTGACCTCCCTGCCTGTATCCCCTTGGTTTTGGGTTTGTATCACTGTTCCCATTTTTCTGATTTGCAGATAGAACCCAGTTACTAGCTTCTGTTAGGTAAGTGCTCCTATCACTATGTCATACCTTAGCTCTACAAATGAGACTTTTATTTTCACTAAAACCCTAGAGCATGGTAAATCGACCAGGCCAAAATGCACAGGCAAAACCGAAGTCCTGCTGCCCTCTGGTGGTGGACTGGCTCTGACAGCCAGCTATGCTCTCAGAGTCCAGAAGTGTGTATGTACAGAAGCAGCAGGATAAAACACGGTGCATTTTCCTAGATCACCTTTACTTAACTTTTTCTGGGAGAAAAGAGTAGGTAATGCAAAAACACACTTTATATTAAAACAAATGCAGATAATATTGAATAGAATATAAAATTTATATTACTTTTGAGACAAAGTACTTTTGACATCAAAGACATTTCAAGCTAAGCTACTCAGGAGCTTCTGGTTGCATCCCTACCCCTGAGAGGTAGAAGGGCCTGCAGGCTCACACTACCTAACATCATGGCCTCTGCTGCATTGACAGAAGTCTAAAAGTAGCAAAGTCAGTGCTTACTCATTTGGCGAAGTACCAGTGAACTGCCCCCTCAGGGCTTCCTCACCCATGGGCATCTTAACCTGACATTAAAAGGCCTGAGTGAATAGCAGCTCAATGTTTGAGTTGAACATTTTCCTTCTAAAGTGATTTCCTTTTTTTCCTCCATAAGTGTTTTTAACATGTCTAACTGAGGGTCTGACACGTGAGCTGGACAATATCCTAGGAACCATGTGGACTCCAGTCCATGACACCAGATAAGGAGTTACAAATACACTTTTCAAGGGTGTCATCAGAAATGAAAGCCGAACTACTCACCTTCTGCAAAAAAGGAAGCAAACGCTCAGGAGCCGAAGCTTATAGGCAATGGGAACCCCAGTGAAGAGAGACCTTAGAGTCTGGTGGGCACTGAGCACTGAGGGGCCACCGTTGTGCTACAGTGTTTGCTTCGTGCTACAAGAAGCTAAAAGAGCTTCTGTGGACTGAAAGGCCATCATACTTCCCTCCCAAATCTTGCTTAAGCCTCTGTAACTGACCTTTTTCCTTGTTGGTGGTGACGACTTTCTCTTCTATAGTAACATAAGGCAGAAATCTTCTACAGTAACTCAGCAGCATTGAAAGATAAGATGGGTCACTGCTTGGAAGCATGGTGGGAGGTAGACTAGTTGCTGCTAACTTTCTAGTGTCTATCTACTCAGGTAATTCATAAACTCCCACGTGGTATGCTTTCTTAATTTTATCAACTCTTATAGAATTAGTTCCTTCTTATTCTATTCTTCATTTAACAAAGTCCTAACCGGAGACTCAAATCTACATGACAATCTGCTTGTTCCTTTAGGAAAATATGTCTGTTTTCTGTTTAAAACAAGAATTTAGAGAAATAAAGGTCCCATTTCAAATAACTAATGGGGAACACCAGTGGTAAATGATGTTGTGCTAGGACAAAGAACAAAAAAGGCAGACACCAATCACCTCCATTTTCCCAAGATTAAATGATTATTAAAAAAGCGTGCCACACTGTATAGAAATCAACATTCTCTCCCATAATTCTGTGCATTGGGACTATAGAAATGTCACTGTCCCTGCCCCACATCTTCAAATTAACATTCTCAGGTCACAACAGTAAGTCTTCCCACAAGGAACCTTCCGGAAAAACAAGCTGTTTCCTCGGCTCATATTTCCCTGGGAAAGAGAAGAAACAGAAATAAAGTCTAGTATGAAGATGAACACGGCCAATCTAAAGCAGCACTTAGAACTGGGCACGTTCTAGGAGACGTGACTGAAATGAGTGTGATAAGACTGGACCCACCAGCAAGGCCAGGTCATAGAATTTTCATTAAGTATCTCTTATACCAGCGTCTTCATATACGAAACACTGTTGTTTGAAAAACATATGAGTAACACAGATCTTCAAAGGCTAGTTTGAGAATGTCATGGGAAATGCTTAGCACTGTATCTGATATAGCACAGATTTTCTAAGCATGTACAGGATCAATGGTTCCCCAGATAAAGTTTGTCTGCACCTTAATCCATTTTCTATGTTCTTTCCCCTTACAACAGGGCATTACTTAGAAATAGGAACTGCAGTAGGAGACTGTCCTATAAGAAGTTAGAATCTGGCCTAGAAAAGAGCTGAGGTGTAGCTCAGTGGTGAAGTGTTTCCCACACATGTGTAAGATCCTGGGGTTCAATGATCAATACTACAAAAGGAAACTGAAAAGGGTTATGGAAAGGCAGCACTGTGGCAGCGCTCTTGCCTTTTATTTGGAAGGCTCTGGGTTTGATCCCTAGCATTCCAGGAAGCAAAAACAAAACAAAATAATAAAAACACCAAACTAAATGAAACCAAGAAAGGGGTGTAAAATTCAGAAGGAAACCCACATCAATGGTACTGAACTCATTCAAAGGTTCTAGCTTGGATTCAGCTTGTATGAACGAACAGTGAACAAAAGTAACCGTAGTAACAACTGGACCTTTTCATTCAGAGTCTAGTCTGGGAGAGCCTGAGTTCTGTGAACAAAGTCTTTCTCATATGTATCCTGGGCTCTATGAAGCAATGCAACAAAGAGCTTCTTTATACCCTTCCTCTGCAATCCTTTAAAAATGCTTGCCACTCAAACCTGTCTGTAAACTGATGGCCATTTTACCTGGTCTCATGCTAAAGTTAGTGGATAGCCTATGCATTATCTTAGTGCCTACTAAAACTTTGTCTAGATTGATCAAAAGTATTTGGTCAATGATATAACTCCCAGCAGTAACCATAAACTATAGTTTTGACAAACTCATCCACTAACAAAACAGGAAGCAAGCAGTCAGTTCTGTAAGTATCACTTTGACAAACTTTTGTCAAGTGAATAGTGTCTTATTTTCATTCTTCACATTAACTTGAGGTTCTCAGGAGTCACAGAAAGACAAGTCTGATGGGCTGAGTTCAGTGCAGAGCATATGCTCAGCCTGTGTGAGGCCTGGGTTCAATCCTCAGCACCAAAATAAGGGCGAGTCTGGAAAAAGGTTTGAAATCAGGCTATTTAAATAACTAGGAAAATTATCTGGATTCTATTTGAACTTCCATCCTATCATTCAAATGGCTTGTGGTTAACATGTAGGGATTTGTACTTCTCTACTCCATCTGGTAAATTAAGAGAACAAAAACAAAGTGAGAGATAAAAATACCGCTTTTTGTAGCATGCACCAGCAATCTATCCAAGAAGTATATATTGGGGAGTAAGGAGGAGATCCACCAGCAAGCCTGAAATTGAAAACATTATTTACATCATCAACAGATTTTTGGCAAAATTCCAGCATAGGTTCCCTGACAGATAGTTTTAATGAGACAAATTACACCAGAAGAAAGATCAACTATCCTACAGTTGGGTTTTAAGTCAACAAACAGAAACTTCATTAATTTTGTTATCTGACAATTTCATACATATGTATATGTATTCTATTACTCTCTCCCTCACACCTTATTTCCTTCTATCTCTATCAACAACCCCTCATCCCTACTGGATTCTTTGCCAGAATCATGACTTGATTTTATTTTTTGATATGTTTAGATTTTTCATTAGTGGATAAATGAACAACTACATGACTAACCATCTGGGAAAAGAAATTTATAAATGAATTTTCTTCATAAAGATTCTATATATGATAACAGATATAAACACTACACTCTCTTACCTGAATACAATCCAAACCAATTCTTCTTTAACTCATTTTTTTTTTTTTTAAATTATGTGTATGGTTTTTTTGCCTGCATGAATGTCTGTGCACCCGTACCTTCCTGGAGGCCAAAAGATCCCAGAGGCCCAAGGATCTTAAATTACAGGGTCTGACTGACCTTAGTTGGCCTCAAACTCAGATCCACTTGTCTCTGCCTCCTGAGTATTAGGATTAAAGATGCTCATTACCAGGACCAGTTATTTAACTTATTTTAAAGTATGTGCTAGGCTAAAACATGGAGACTACTCTAAAATTCAGAAAACAACAATGTCAAACTTGACTAAAAATGCCACATAGCTATTTCTTGTAAAACATGTCTAAAAGACATATGAAGTCAGATATTAGAACAGTTTTAAAGGCTTTCTTTTTTAAGATTTTATTTTTATATATGTAAGTATGTTTGTGTATATTTGTGTGTGGGTGCCATAGAAACCAGGACAGGGAGTTAGATCCCTTGGAGCTAGAGTTACAGGCAGTTGTGAGCCACATGACATGGGTGTTGAGAACTGAACTCAGGTCCTCTGGAAAAGCAGTATGTGCTCTACTTCACTGAGCCACCTCTCTAGCCCCATTTTTGTGTTTCTGACACAGGATCTCATGTAGCACATTTTGGCTTTAAACTTGCTTATACCCAAGTTTTGCTTTGATCATCGTATGGTCTTCCTGCCTCCACCTCCCATGTACTAGGATTAAGGCACACACTACCATGGATGACTACAGAACAGAGTTCTGAATTAATTCAAGAAGCAATATTTTTGCTGATGTGGTAGAGCCACTTGACAACTGGAAATTGGAAATCAATGGTGTTCTTTAACATATCCCAGTGCTGGACAGGTGGAGACAGGCAAATCCCTGGGGCTCACTGGCCAGCTAACCTAGATGAATCTGAGAGTTCTAGGCCAACCAATGAAAAAACTTGTCTTAAAAAACAAGGTGAATGGCACCTGAAGAATTGACCTCTGGTCTCCACACATACATCCCTCCCCCAAAACACACAAAATACAATGTGTATCCACACATACATTATGTGTGCACACGTATGTGCATCCACACACTTTATAAACTTTACATATAGTTTCTATCCTCCAAAAAGATATGAAGTAGCTGCTTAAAAACAGAATCTGATGACTGAAGAGATGGCTTAGTGGTGTGCTCTTCCAGAGGACCTGAGTTCATTTCCCAGCACCTATTTCTGATGGCTTACAATCACCTGTAGGTACAGGTAGGGAATCTGACACCCTTCTGGTTTTCTTGGGTACCTGCACTCATCTGCACAAACCCCCATAGACAGGCATGGATACACATAATTGTAGTGGTTTGAAAGAAAATGGCCCCCACAGGCTCATAGAGAGTAGCACTATTAGGAGGTGTGGCCTTGTTGGAGAAGTGAGTTCCTAGGGGCAGACTTTGAGGTCTCCATAAGATCAAGCTAGGCCTAATGGCTCAGTCTTTCCTGCTGCCTTAATATCCAAATGTTGAACTCTCAACTCCTTCTCCAGCACCATGTCTGCGCCTGCATGTGGTCAAGCTTCCTTCCATGATAATGGACTAAATCTCTGAAATTGTAAGCCAGCCCCAATTAAATGTTTTTCTTTATAAGAATTGGTTGTGGTCATACTATCTCTACAGAGCCACAGAAACCCTAAGACAGTAATAAAATCTTAGAGGCTGAAGAGATGGCTCATCAATTAAAAGCACTTGCTCCTCCTGCATAAGACCCAGCTTTGATTCCCAGCACCCACATGATGGCTTACAACCATCTATAACTCCAGTTTTATGGGGAACAATTTACCAAGAAGGAAGTACAAAGAAGGGGAACTGGGGCTGCAAATAACTGGTGGAGTATATATGTCTAACACAGACGAAGACTTGGTTTTAGTTCTCCGAGAATGCAAAAATAAATAAATTAATTAATTTAAAAAAAAAAAAAGGCTCAGTGGGTAAAGCACTTGCCATGAAAGACCTACAGTCAGAGTTTAGATTCCCGGTACCTGCTCAACAGTTAAGATTGAATACTGCAGCCCCACCCTCATATTCTGCACTTAGTAGGCAGAAGAAGCCCCATGGCAAGCTGTGTAACTAGACCAGCTGAATTGGTGACACACTCTGCCTTTGTAAATAAAAGGGACAACCACTGTGAAAGACACCCAATGTATTATGCAAACATGTATAAGCACTAGCCACCCCCGCCCCCCAAAAAAACCAAAGTACTTACCCACAGTTGTTGACAGCCATAAGATTAGATACAAGCACAAAGGGATATGTCAACATACTGGCAAAGAACTGCAAAACAGCAAGACAGCTGAGTTACCAAATCATTCTCAGTTAACTTCGCCACTCTCCTTCCCTCAGAGGCCCAATGCTAGAATGCTCCAATATTCCGACAGCAGTCCTTTTATCCTCAGCAACCTCAGAATGCTTTTAGTTTGAGCTAGAGGTGCCTCTTTTGCCCCAATATACTTCTATATCTAAGATTTATCAAAATTCCAGAAGATTCTTTTTATCCTAGGATTGGGGTCTCATTCAAATAAAAGTGAATTACTTATTGAAGAGAAGAAGTCTTAAACTAATACAAATAAAGTGTTTCAAGGTACCTTGAAGATAATATGAGCATCCTCTCAAAGAGGTGCCTTAGAAGCCCACTGTTAGCCGATGTGATGAGTGTTACACAGGAGGCTGACACAGTTTTCCAAGGCAGATGGGATGGCTTAGAGTTACAATGAAAGTACTTGTTGCCACGCTGGTGGCCTGAGTTCAATCCTCAGAACCCACATAGTGGATGGAGAGCTGACTCCCCAAAGTCCTCTCACCTCCACATGCATGCCTTGGTCTCACAACACAAAATAAATGTGTGAATACAAAGGGTGCAGTTCTCTAAGTGCGATGTGAAAGAGTCAATGTGCCGCTGTCCCTACACCCCAATGAAAGCTGAGTAACACAAAAAACGCTTGGGGTAAATGCTGCTGTGAGTTAGCACCTGTATTATTACCGTTGACAAAGTGTAATGCATTGGGTGGAGACTTCCAGGGAGACATCTAGCAGCTTCAAAACAGTGATCGAACAGGTCAGATTTGTAAGAAAAGCAAAAAACAAAAAAACAACTGTTCTTAGAAAATTAAGAAACTCACTCCTGTGACAGCTTGGGAATAACTTTTCATTTCATTCATGGTAGAAACCTAAAATAGAAAAAGAGCCTCTATCAGAATGAATCATACACAAACCAGATAAGTTAAAACTCACAAGCACACCAATACAATAGATTGTATTTCTAAATTATCAGCCTGATAGCATGAAAATGAAGTTTAAGAATAAAAACAATTCTGAATTTGAGGCTAGCCTAGTCTACAGAGTGAGTTCCAGGACAGCCAGGGCAACCCAGAGAAACCCTGTCTTGAAAAACAAAAAAAACAAAAAACAAAAACAAAACAAAAAAGAATAAAAACAAAATACTTGGGGAGGGGGGAGAAAGGGGCAAGGGAGTAACATCGGAAATGTAAATATCCAATTTTTAAAAATTAAAAAAAAAAAAGAAAAAAAAAAAAAGAAAAAAATACCTATGATGAATATAAAAAAGTGGCAGTCAAGGTTGGGCGTGGTGGTGCATGCTTTATACCCAGCACCTGAGAGACAGATGCAAGTTCAGGTCAGCCAGGCTGCATAGTTCAGACCCCACCTCAACAAAAAACTGCCAATCAAGATGACTGACATACTGAAACCCTATCAAAAGATTTCCAAATGGATTATCCTCACCAATCAATACTGACAAATTCTTATCACACTATAATGGATTAGGGAGAAATGTACTTGCATCAAAATTTGAAAAACAAAAAAATGTGTTGGGTTAACAGGTTCCACACCACAGAAAAAAAGCCCGTGGGAAGTCTTGTTTACACTGTACACAAGAGACAACCCAGACCCTCAAAACCTTCCAGGCTGGTATTTCTATAGGAGCCCCTTCAATGCCCCAGAAGATGTGGAAAACTTCCAAATATACCAAACAGCTATTCTCTGTTTTGTGTGCTCTAAAGTTAGGGATTAGAAAAAGAAATTTGTGAAGCCGTGATAATATTAGGGCTAGATTCATGAGCACACTCAGTCAGACTTGAAGTAATTTCTAGGTGTATCCCTCTATAGGAAATAGCATGGCCATGCCATCAGCCTTTAAAAACTCAAATAATAGGGGCTAGAGAGATGGCTCAGTGGTTAAGAGTACTGACTGTTCTTCTAGAGGTCTTGAGTTTAATTCTCAGTAACAACATGGCGGATCACAACCATCTGTAATGGGATCTGATGCCCTCTTCTGGGGTGTCTGAAGATAGCTACAGTGTACTCAGACATAAAATAAATCTTTTAAAAAAAACCTCAAGTAATAGCTTTTACTGTATAATGTTCTGTCTGGCATATAACAAACTACCATCTTTCTTGAAGCTAAAATGGCTGCTGGTGAATACAGAGAAAGCCCTCACCAGCATATCTTACCAAAGTCATAACCTACCCCACTGTCCAGTGCATAGGTATTGATGAGATAAGCCAGTGAGTTACATAGCCACAAAGAAATGATGTCACCAAGGAGGCGAGGAATGAGACCCCTACATAAAGACATAGTAAGCAAAAAATTATGATCAATCAAACAGTCTACTCAGCATGAACACTTCTTATAATCTAAATGCTAACCTGTAATGACTTTTATTCTCACTTTTAAAATACAGGTCAGCTATAACCCTCTGACCTACAGCCAACATCTCACTTCACTATTAATAACCATAACAGGAAGGCCAAAGATTTGCAAGGTGCTTTGCAAAAGAGATTTAACATGGTTTTACTGAACTATTTGGTACTCAAATTTGGCAGAGCAAAAGAAGAGGAAAAAAAGTCAAGTGAGAATGATCCAAACACAGAGATAGCGAAAGAGTGTTTCCAGAGGTTAGGGACATAGCTCAGTTGATAAGAGTGCTTGAAGCAGGTTGGAGAGATGGCTCAGTGGTAAAGAGCACAGACTGTTTTTCTATAGGATCCGGGTTCAATTCCCAGCACCACATGGCAGCTCACAACTGTCTGTAACTCCAGTTCCAGGGGACTTGACACCCTCACACATTCAGACAAAGCACCAATGCACATGAAATAAAAATTAAAAAAAAAAAAAGTGGGAGTGGGGGTGGGGTGGGGATTTAGCCCAGTGATAGAGCACTTGCACTAGCAAGTTCAAGGCCCTGGGTTTGGTCCTCAGCTCTGGGGGAAAAAAAGACAAAATAACAAAAAGAGTGCTTGACTAAACTTGACTCCCCAGTACAATACAAACTGGGTGTAGTGGCCTACACCTGTAACTCCAGCACTCAGTAGATAGAGGCAGGAGGAGCAGGAAGGAGTTCAAGGTAATCCCTTGCTATGCAGCCAGTTCAAGGCTTGGAACATATGAAACTATGTCTTAAAAAAACAAAAAACCATTAACATTCATTTGCTGCATGTCAGTGCTTGTAAATGATAGAGCTGGTATTTAAACTCCACACTTCGGTCTGCAAGGCAGTGTTCCCACTGTCCCATATTGTCCAGTGAAGTCACCCAGACCCAGAAACACAAGTTTGTCTCATGTAGCCAAGGTTGGCCTCAAGCTTGCTATGCATCCAAGGATAATCTTGAACTCCTTAACCTCTCTCTCTCTTACCTCTGCCTCTTGAGTGCTAGGATTATAGGTCTTGCCCAGAATGCTCAGTTTTGTATCTGATAGGGACTGAACCCAAAGCTTCTTGTATGCTAAGCAAGCACAGTACAAAATCAACTATACTCCAGGCTCATCAATATTTTCTTTAAAATGAGACTAGGGGCTGGAGAAATGGCTCAGTGTTTCAGAGCACTTCCTATTCTTGCTAAAGATCCTAGGCTATCACCAGCACCTACACAGTAGCTCACAATGGCCAGTAACTCCAGTTCCAAAAGATCTGATTCTCTTTTGACCTTTTCGGGCATTGCATGCACATGGCACACACATATACACTTGGAAACACACAAACACACATACACCCACAAATAAATAATAAAATTTAAAATTAGACTAATGATAAGCTTTTCTATTTGTCAGAATATTTATGATACTAAAAAAAAATAAACTTAGGGGCTGAGAGATGGCTTATCCAGAGGACCCAGGTTTGACCCTAGCCTCACAGTGGCTCACAACCATGTGTGACTCAAGTTCCAGGGGCTCTGACACCATGTTCTGGCCTCCAGCCATAGTGGCCTCTGCACATCCACGCAACCAAAACACTCATACACATAAAATAACAATTAAAAAAAGAAAAGAAAAAGAAATCTGAAGCTAATGTACACCTCAGTGGTGGAGCATGTGCAAAGACTTGTGTTTGATTTCTAGTATCATCAATCAATCAATCAACCAATCAATCAATTTGCCCATAGTAAATTTCTGTTAGTCAAGTACAGTAGTTTAAGCTCTTCCAAAGTCAAGCCTTGCAAATATTTATTCTACTAATAAAAATACATTCAAAATTTTTCCATTTTTTAAAAATTAATTTTCTCATTTTACTAACTTTATTGTAAAAGAACTTATTATAAAGGTATAAACCTCAAATATTTACTAAGAATGCAAAAAAATTAGACATGGTATTGAATAACTTCAATCCCAGCACTTAAGAGGCAGAGACAGGTAGATCTCTGTGAGCTTGAAATACTATCTCAAAAACAAAATAAAACAAACAAAAAAGCAAGGCCTGCTCCAACGGCTCAGCAGGTTAAGGCACTTGTCACCATGCCTGTCAACCCAATTCAAAGTCTGGAACCCATACATGGATTCTCCCAAGCTGTCCCGACTTCTACACATGCACACAGAGGTAGAGGTGCAGAAGGAACAGGAGTTTAAAAGTCATCCTCATCTAGTTTGAGGTCAGTCAAACTGTGAGCTATGAAAGATATTGCTTTAAAAAAAACTTATTTCAAACATATAAAACAGCTAAGAAAAAAAAATGCAGGTATAGGATCTTTACAATGAGAAATTTAAGTCAGTAGATGTCTATAAACAGCTTAACATAATAAAGTAAACCCTAGGAGAACATTTTCCCCACAAATTAAATAAATATACATTGCCTTATTTTCTACAAAGCTTTTCTACTAACGCAAAAATCATTTACAGGCAACATTTACTCACGCAAAAAATCCTACGATGCCTTCTTCCCGGTAGATGGTTACTATGGAGTCACACAGCCCGCTAGGCAACGATAAAAGGTAGAGGGCGTTAAGATCATTTGAGTTATGAGAAGGAAGTTTCAATAACTACCTCCCCACCCACCACAAACAGGGTTTCATACAGCCCAAGCCGGCCTAAATTAAGTAGAGACTGACCTTGAACTATTGCCTGCAGTTCCCAAAGTGGCTGGAGACCATAGGTATACCTCACAACACCTGGTTAATAATCACTTTTCATAAAATCAATTTTTTTGTTTGTTTGTTTTTTTGAGACAGGGTTTCTCTGTGTAGCTCTGGCTGTCCTGGAACTCACTCTGTAGACCAGGCTGGCCTCGAACTCAGAAATCTGGCCACCTCTGCCTCCCAAGTGCTGGGATTAGAGGCGTGCGCCACCACTGCTTGGCTTTCATAAAATCAATTTTATAACTTCCTTTCCTCACAATTTTCTAGCACTGGTTGAGTCTTGTAAAGTAGTTAAATTCCATTAGAAAAATAAAGCTATTAGAGCTGAAGAGATGGCTTAGTGGTTAAGAGCGCTCACTGGCTTCTCTTCCAGAGGACCTGGCTTTAATTCCCAGGATCCACATGGCAGCTCACAACCTTCTGTAACTCAGGTCTCAGGGGATCTCATGTTCTCTTCTGACCTCTATGTGCATCTGACATACACGAGGTGCAGACATGCAAGCAAAACAGGCATACACATTGAAAAAGTTGAAACAATTAACTGCGAAGGGGTAACCAGGTGGTGCTGGCACATGCCTTGAATCTCAGCACTTGGGAGGCAGAGGCAGCCAGATCTCTGTAAATTTGAGGCTAGCCTGGTCTACCAAATGAATTTCAGGACAGCCAGGGGTACACAGAGAAACCCTGTCTTGAAAAACAAACCAATAAATAGATAGATAGACAGATAGACGAGAGAGAAAGAGAGACAGAGACACTGACTGACTATGCAGGATGTGGTTACAACAGTTCAGAGGGCATTTGGCTTCAATGGCCCTACCTTGTGGTCTGTGGCCCTTGGATAGGTTCCTAACTTAGCCTAGGCCTATTTTCTCATATTTTAGTGCTTTTGGTACAGGTCAAATGACACAACAATACGAATTTGTTCTGTAAATGCTGAAGAACCTTAAAAACATAAAGTAGTAATGCTTTCTTTTTGCTTTAACACATTTTCTTGAGTAGTTAACAGCAGAACAGGCTGGAAAGATGCTTGGTGCTTAAGAGCACTTGCTGGTCTTAAAGGACCCTGGTTCAGTTCCCAGAACTTAAATGGGGACTCACAACCATTTCTAACTCCAGTTCCAGGGTATCTGACACCGCTTCTGGTCTTCACGGATACTGAATGCACGTGGTGCACATACAGACAAGCAGGGCACACATAATAAATTTAAAAAAAGAAAAACAAATCCCAAATACTTACCAGTACTTAGACTCTCTGCCGATAAACTGTACCATGGACCTCAGAGTGATCACTGTGGAACAGAGACAAGACTATTTTAGAGTCAGTAAGACGACATGGCTGGTAAAGATGCTTGCTGACAAGCCCTACAACCCGAGTTTGGTCTTAGTCCTCAGAACCTATGTACCAGAAAAAGAAAATGCATTCCCAATTGTCCTCTAATCCCTACACATATGCTGTGGAAGGCCTGCTCCTCGTCTGCCAAATAAAATGGGAAACAAATTCTTTTTAATTAAAACAAAATCACCCAACTACTATGCTCAGATTTTGATAACCCTACAAGTTTTGATTTTAATCTAAAGACACTATCTGGAAAAAGATGGTGACGCAGGTGAACAGAGAACACGAAGGCAGAGCCCTCCAGTCAATGCCCACCCTAAGCTAAGCTATCTAAATGTCCAAGAAAGATCAAACTATAGAATAAACAAGTGACATTATTTTATACCATCAACTGCAAACATACCGTGGAAGGGATGTGTAATGAGGGTAGCAGCAGAACGAGCAATCATCTCTCGAGTTGTCTAGAAACAATCAAAGCACATTTCTGAAATCTAAGTAAATGCCATTCCTATTTTCTTTATTGGATATTTTATTTACATTTCAGATGTTATCCCCTTACCCCATCCCCCCGAACTGCCCAGGAACCACCTATCCCATCCCCCTCCCTTGCTTCTATGAAGATGTGTCCCCACCCACCTCCCCACCCTTGAATTCCCCCACACTGAGTGTCCAGCCTTCATGGGAAAAAATATGGAAAGCTTCACGAATTTAGATGTCATCCTTGAGCCGGGGCCATGCTAATCTTCTCTGCATCATTCCAATTTTAATATATGTGCTGCCGAAGCGAGCATGCCATTCCTATTTCTATAAACATAGTACAGGGCAAAGGACTAGGCACCAAAACTTTCCTGTTTTGGAGTCAGGACACTAGCGCCAATGGAATTAATGTCATATTTTGCCATTTCATTATACCTCTCATGAATTTCAACCTGTTTTCTCCAATTCTATACACAAGACAAAAACATAAGAAAGCAAACACACACAAACATCCCCCACCCCCCACCCCCCCAAAGAAACAGAGGTTACCAGTTTGAAAAACCTTACCAGAGCTTGAATCATTCATTCATTCATTCATTCATTCATTCATTCATTCATTCATTCATTCATTCGGTAGTAGTAAGAATTGAACCCGGGGCCTCGCTCTACTAACAAGCTATATTCCTGGCCCACTTTCTACTTTCTTCAGGCAGCCTGTGTCATCGTTTAGGCTGGTTCTGAGTTTACTCTGTAGCCCAAGCAGGCCTTAAAGTTCTGCCCCTTCAGCTTCAACCTCCCAAAGTAACTGGGATTACAGGCCTGAGGCCTCAGAACTAAATGAGGCATGAATCTGGATTACTTACTTTCTCTCCCAATGATGGGTTTCAATGACAGGTAGCATTATCTACACTAGAGACATTGTTAGGCTTTAGATATATGCCAACATCTTAGGGACACCAACTCTACAAGTGTGGCACCTCAGTGATTCTATTGTAAGTTATCTTTAGTCTAGAAATCTGAATTTTATTAAGTCTGGGAAATGCTCTAAGTTAAGGTACGTCTCCAGCCTTAGAGTAGTTCTAAAGTCAAGCATGGGGAAGACAGACAAGTGACAGGTACATTTCAGCTGTAGAGTAATACCACAAAAGTATCTCTGGACAAGTAAGAGCCAACATACAAAATTTCTGTGTGCTGGGTATGGTGCACACATACCCACTTTAATCCTTGCACTCGGGAAAACGGGCAGGTGGATCTCTGAGACTGAGGCCAACCTTATCTATGGAGAGAGTTCCAAGCCGGTCAGGGCTACATAATGAGACCTTGTCTCAATAAAATAACAGAAAGATAAAAATAAAAAAACTAACTTGCTACATATTTTCAACAATCTAAGAGACGTTCAAAGCAGGCCATGATGGTATATTCCTGCAACTCCAAACTGGGGAGAAGAAAGCTGAGAAAGAAGGATTGTTGAGTTCAAGGCCAGCTTGGACTACATGACAGTGTCAAAATAAGTAATAAATAATAACAAAAAAGTAAAAACTGCCTCAGCGTTAACAACAGAGTGAGTAGCACCTATTCCCAATAGCAGGCCATGCTCGTCTTTTGGGTTAGTGGACAGGAAATACAATTTAAACTGAAGGTTTTTTTCTTTTCACTTGGGAATTGACCTGGAAGCACAGGCTGCATGATCCTGGCTCAATCACGAGGGATCAATTCATCTCTTACCTCTTTGATAACTCGGTCAAAGGAGGATGAGCCTTCTTTTTGTACATTTATAGATCCTAACTCCTGGAAATCAAAAGCGAAGACAGAAATCTTGATGGCTTTAAATAGAAGTCTTCAAACTCATGGCCACCCCATAAGATACCACATCACTGAGATGAAAAGGAAAAGCTTTGGCTTTTCTCCTAGGGAGGGTCAAACAACAGGAATTTGCCAGAGACAGGGATTCCCACAGAAAGCTTCAACATACCTCGGGTTTCTCGCACTCCTGGTAATACTACAGAAGACACAGAAATGAAGGATAATTAGAACTATTAATGTGTCCGGTTACAGAAGGTATTGACAAAAAATGAGAAGCACTGATTTTCTTCTGAAAAAAAACTCTTAATTTTTATTCCACACTAATCAACTGGACATAAATATCTCTAAGGTAGTATTATTGCAAAGTTGAAGATCTAGTTACTTAGCCCAGGGTGACTGCCTCAGCCATCTAAGTCTTGGCATCCCATAGGTGGGCACTACCATGCCTGGTTTGTTTCTGAGATAGGGCTTCATGTAATCCAGGCTAACTTTAACCTCTTAAGAAGCCAAGGATGGCCTTGAACTTCTGATGCTTCTGCTTCTACTTCCCAAGTGCTGGGATGGAACCCAGGGCTTTGTACATGCCAGACAACACTCTACCAACTGAGTCACCCCACAACCCCAGCTACACACTCCCTCCCTTTAAGTTTTTGTTTTGATCCCCAGTAATACAAAGAAAAGCAAGGTGGCAGCATAGAATTAACAATCACAACTAAACCCTCCCAGAATATTATTTACTAAATACATCTATTTAATAATAGAGTGAGATCCAGGACAGCCAGGGATATACAGAGAAACCCTGTCTCGGAAAAACCAAAACAAAGAGGAAACCACTGTGTTATTCTTCTCATGGAAAAAGCAAGATTTTTTTTTTATATAAGATGTAGAACACAGAATTGACACTCAGTTTGAGTATCACCCCGCTTTCCTCCTTATGTGACTGCTTCAAAAATATGCAAGATGGTTTTCTTTTCTGAAGAAGAGAATGTGACTTATAAAACGCCAGATTATACTGCAAGAGGAAATATGGCTTCTGGTATATTTTAGAAATAGAAAATGTACTCAGGAGGCAGAGGCAGGCAGGTCTCTGGGAGTCTGAGATCAGTTTGGTCTACATAGTGAATTCCTGGCCAGTTACGGCTGCATAGAAAATAGAAAATGGGCTAGAACATAAAAGGGCCCAACAATTTCAAGCTTAGTAGATGGCAATTAGCTTTATTACTTTCTTTTTCACTCTTTTTTTGAGACAGATCTCGTAGCCAATATGACCTTGAACTTTTACCCCTCATCTACCTGCCAAGTGCTGCGCTTATAGGCTTGCTAGACCATCCCTGTTTCATTTTCTAGTCTTACCAAATAAAAAAACAGGCAAGGCTTTTTTTTTTTTTTTTTTTTTTTTTTTTTGTAAAAAGAATTACTGCTGGATGTAGTGGCATACATCTTTAATTCTAGCATTCAGGAGGCAAAAGGAAGAGGATATCTGTGAATCAGTCTAGTCATATCTACACAGAAGCTCCAGGACAGCAAAGACCACAGAGATA
>JANHMN010000002.1:157619797-157632851 GCA_030674055.1 Rhabdomys pumilio | reverse complement strand
TTTTTTTTTTTTTTTTTTTTGGTTTTGTTTTGGAGACAGGGTTTCTCTGTGTAGGCCTGGCTGTCCTGGAACTCACTCTGTAGACCAGGCTGGCCTTGAACTCAGAAATCCGCCTGCCTCTGCCTCCCAAGTGCTGGGATTAAAGGTGTGCACCAACCACTGCCTGGCTAGAGACTCTCTTTTAACCCCATCCCCCATGCCCAAGAAGTCTCCTCAGCCGCAGGCTTGTACAACATAGACACCTGGCAGTCAATGATGCTGACCATCTTAGGGCCTCCCAGCTGACTGTGGCTTAGGGATTATAGTAACCAACAATGTTGTTAGGCAGGATATGAGAATGCATAAGACTCATGGGACATGCCTGTAACATGGGCAGAAGGCTCACTAAGCCAAAGGTATGTTTTTTTCCCATAAGACTGGGTACATCCCTTTGAAGACATCCTACAACCCACTGCTTCCCTTCAGTCCATAGCTGTGCAGGCTTCTTTGCACATCTGGGTCTATAGGTGTCTCCCAGGCCAACTGCTACCTACAAGCATGTGTCCAAGGGACCTCAGATAGCTCAGCACCTTCAAGCTAGGTTCTTGTCATAAGGACCTGGAATGTCAGTAGCTGCCTTCTCAATACAATGTAACAGAAAGACTACAGGGCACAAAGTGATGAAATGCTAACCACGGTTCTGGTGAAGGCAGGCCTATCCAGGAAGATCTTTAGGATTCTGAAATCTGATAAAAATTACAACAGTGGTCAAACAGAACTCAGGAATTGCTCACTTCAGCTGGGTCATTAAAGTTTATAAAATCTCTGCAAGTATTCCTAACCCATAAAGTACCTTTCACAAAGTGGACAAGCAACAGCTTCCACAAGTCCTTCAGCTTCAGGTACTCTAAGAAGGTGCCCAACGCCCTTCTGCAAACCAGTGTTTGTCCTTATGGACAGGACAGGCTGCCTAGGTACTGAAGCATGTCACCACTTGGAGTGCTCAGAATCAAACCTAAGTCAAATGGGATCATCACCTGGCAGAAGCTACAGGAGGCCCTGGCCAGCCTGCACAGTATGCCTCAGACAACTTTTCTTGCCATGACTACTCTCCATGCCACCAACCTCCACCAGTTGGCACCAGGTTCAGAGATCCAGCATATGGCAAAGTGTGTATAATTGAAGGAATCTTGAGAGGAATATAAGCTCAGACCATACTCCATTGTAGCATGGAGCCCTAGAACTGATGCTTTCAAAACCATTTTACTACCTGCATTGATCAGTTTTATTCTTTTCAGTTTTAAACTTGACTAGGCCTTGAACTCCTGACTCCCCTTCTTCCACCCTCAAAATGCTAGGATTCCAAGCATATACCATTATGTATAGCAACAGCTCTTGCTTCTTTTCAATACTTAGAGAAAATATGTCACTAGGCTAATATTAGAAATTTAAAAAATGCCAGACAGTGGTGGCACATGCCTTTAATCCCAGCACTTGGAAGGCAGAGGCAGACGGATCTCTGAGTTCAAGGCCAGCCTGGTCTACAGAGTGAGTTCCAGGACAGCCAGGGCTACACAGAGAAAACCTGTCTGGAAAACCAAAAAAAAAAAAAAAAAAAAAAAAAAAAAAAAAAAAAAAAAAAAAAAGGAAGAAGAAGAAAGAAAAAAAAAAAAACTCCAGAAAAAAAGTATGTTTTAATCAGCTTTCTTCCTCTGCAATAAATCAATAAACAGAAAATGTTTAAAAATAACAAACTATATAGGTGGATGGATCTAATTTCTCCTCAGAATCTGCTTTAAAGGAAGAAGAAGGCCATATATATCAAAGTAAATTACTTCAACCTGCATGAATTTCCTGTTTCTTGTGGGAAAAGTAGGTATTTCATGAAAAAGTTTTCAAGACAAGCATGTGAGCATGCACTTGTAATTTCTGCACTCAGAAGGTAAATTAAATTCAAGGGCAGCCTAGGCTGCTAAGCAAGAGTGAGGCCAGTCTATGCTTCACAGAGAAATCCTGTCTTCAATCATTCAGTTAATCAATGAAGAGAAAATGTCTTTCAAGAGAAAGAGATGCCATGCCAGGGTTATAAGTTCATCTTTGAAATTGCTCTTTATAGTGGAACAAACTGTGCATAAAAGGTAGCCAAAATATATGAGAACATTAACTGATTTCCTCTTACCTGTAAAACTTTACCATGGACCACAGTTCCAAGGACTCCTGAACACAGTCTTGGAGTTAAGCCTGTGAACAACCCACGCTTCCCATCGATGCTTGCAATGTGCTGAGCTAAGAACACAAGTCAGAGATTTAGGTTCTAGTCCAAAAACAAGGTTACAAAATATTTCAAGGCAGCATGCCTTCTATGTATTTTCTTTTAGTAATGCCAGTCTTCAATGTCAACCATTCTAGATAAATCAAAGGCACCTACCATAGCAAAAGAGGCCAGGAAGCTGACATACTTGTCGCCCAAAAATATTTCGTCCTATTGTTGGAGGAAGAGGCTCATATCCCACCTTTAAAAACAAAGAAATGCATCAACACTAAGCAATACCCAGGAATACTTTGGCTATAGGGTCTTTGAAAAAGAAAATCAGGCTCAAATTTGTTTATGTCTGATGCTGAAACGGACCCCGTGGCTATCTTATGCTCATTGCCAGCAAGCTACCTCCTTAGCCCCATATCTTTACAAATAAAAATTCAGTTAAGGTTTTTTTAAGTCATTGATGAAGTATCATCCTTATCAGTCTTTTGTTCTGTTGGACAGATTAAGACTGGGTTCAATAAACTCCAATTTGCCCTTTGAGTTGAGTCTATAGAGTAAACCATGTAACTAAGATTATTAAACTGAAAATAGAACAAGGAAACCATTGTGTCAGGAAAGTCTAGTTTACTGATAAGGCTGACAAATATTTTTCACAACATTTTTCATATTTGAACAAAACAAAATATTCACTGAGCCAGCATCAAATGCCTACCTATATGGCTAACTAGACAACAAAGGCAAACACATACAGCTGGGTCATTCACTTACAAAAATAATTACAAGTTAGGTCCATGTTAAATGTACAAACTCATCAGCAATATACAGAAAGTCATAAAAATTAATAATTGCCATTTTATTTGTACAATATGTTTAGGGATTATAGTGCCAAAGGGATACTTGGGATAAAAAAAAATACAGGGCAGTCTGGGCTCTCTATTGTTGCAATTCCTCTATCTGTGCTAAAACTCCCCCTCTGAGCTCACTGAACGTGCTACCATGCAACTTTTAAAACAGTATTTGGGAATTTCGTCAACCTCCTGAGATACTTGGCAATACACAAGATATTGTGAAATCAGAATTTAGGATATTGAATTGTTGAGGCAAGAACACTGAATGTCGCTAAAAACACTGTCCTTTGAGAACTACTGAGTAGTGGTTCCTACGTGTACAAATGCTATCGATTGTTTTAGACACAGATTTCACTCTTTTCGCTTCAAGATTTACACTAAAATCTGAACTTATATTAGTGAACTTAGCTTGTAACAATTTGTATGAATAACAATTCAAAAATGAAGTCCATTCTAGAATCTTGTTTTTTTTTTTTTTTCTAGAATGGTAAACATTGAGGACAGGGATTCTAAAGCCTGCTTCCTTCCAGGACACAACGCATGAGTTATGTCAACCTGCAATAAATGCTTAAAAAATGTTCTGTTCATCACAGAGAAAGTTAGAAAAGCAATTGAAAATATCATCACCAGCTAAAAGTAGGCCTCCTTACCCATGAATATAAATGACCACTTTAGAAATATTTTATAGCAGATTGGAAAGATTGGAAAGGGAGGCAAGAGAGACATCCGGGGGTTTGATGTTACATTCAAACTCGCTAAAGTGTTTAAACAGAACTGATTTCCAGCTCTGACCAACGTGATTTTCATTGTCAAGAACCACATGGGCTACTGTGAAAGAGCTCAATGGATCCTTAGGAAATCTGACTTCATTATCACTTCTCAATGCGCTCCTTGTGTATATCCGGGTATCTGGTGTTAAAATCTCTGAACGGGAATAGAAGTAGAAACAGCAAAACAGAAAAACCGAATAAAAACAATAAGATGTTGGTTTTCCTAGAATTTTAAATTTGTCCTTAGATGAGTTATTTCTCGTCTCGAGTTTGTGATATTTCGCCGAGGAGGAGTGGACGAGGTGAAGTGAGTGCCAATTTCAGAGGGGCGAAAAGAAAAGGGTTGGGAAGCCCTCGGTGGCAACCGGCCAGGATCAGGAAGGAAAAACAAAGTTGAGAAGAGTCACCGGCCAGGGAAGGCCAGAGTGGCAGTTGGCTGAGGAAAGGGAGCGGGCCTGTCCGGGGCGAGTCTCGGGATGTTTCCGAGAGGGGCCGCGAGGCCGTGGAAGTTGTTCCTGACGGGAGAGAAGGGCAGCATCTCGAGAGGGTGAAGGCCTGGGACGCAGAGCCGACCCACAGGCGCAGAGGGCGGTGGCGACCTGACAGGACGCCGGCGGGGAAGGAAAAGGCGACGACTCATACCTGGATGAGCACTTTCACGTACATGAGCGGCTGGGACAGGATGGTGAGACCGGAGCCCAGGAGCACCTGACTGGCCGCGTCCGCCATGATGGCACCCGCGGACGGACGGACGGACGGACAGACGGAGTCACCAAGCGACACAGCCGGTTCCAGATCACGTGTCCGGGGCGCCGGCTTCACTGGCCCGCCCGCGGCGCGCCGCCCGCTTAGGCCCCGCCCACTGTCCCGCCCAAAGAAACGGCAGGCGCTCGTGCGGGGGCGCCTGGGGCGGAGCTTATGGGCGGGACGCGCATGCGTCTGAGTGTGGACTCCTCGCGCCACTAGGAAAGGCGATTTCTCTTGCGCCTGCGCAAGCCGGAAGTGTCCGGAAGGAGTAGGGAGGGAATGGTAATGATGTGGTGGTGGTGGGGTGACCCTGACGGCAAAGGCAAGGTCAGAGAACTAACAACTGGAAGAACTGAGTTATACTTCTATCCTCTTTCAGGCTTTGACGACGTAAAGTTTAATGGGTGTCTTTCGTTAGAGTTATCCTGTCTAATGACCAATAGATCCTGTCTGGCTTAACAATGAATTCTGCAGGTTCCTTCTTTTGCGTTTACCACTAGCACTTCCCAACATCCTTGGTTTCATTCCTCAATACTGGAAATAAAAAGTAACAGCAACAAAATGTGCCCCCTCAGGGTCAGATGTGGCGGCACAGACCCTCAATCCAGCATTTGGGAGGCGGGGGCATGTGAATATGTGAGTTCAAGGCTAATCTGGTTTACAAATTGGATACCCGGTAAGCCAGGGTTACATGGTGACATACTGTCAAAAAAAATTTTTTTTATGTCTTCTCTGACTACTCGAAATTCATTTTATCTGTATTTCCTACCCTTTGCCTTGTGACACTTGTCACTGAGAAATTGTCTTTGCCAGTTGAGAGTGTCAGCTCTGGGTTCAAGAACCGAGATGGCCTTTGTACACAATTTTCACCCAGTGCCAGGCATGTACCAGTGCTCAAGATTTATTACACAGATGAACAAATATTTCAGTGCCAAATGGGCTACACAGGCTATTAGAGGCAAAATAGAGAAAAGGCGTTGTTCCAGCTCTGGTTCCCTTGTTCTGTACCAGACAGCACTTTAGTGCAGGCAGTGTGTAATGCAGAGAATGAACGAGGAACTGAGAAAAGAACCGAGTTTGGAATCTGGCTTTCCTTTTGCATCTATGTGTCACTTTCCTTTTTAAATTTTTTAGTGTTTGTATCTAAATATAAGGACACCACAACTAACCCTTTCAGGGTATTATTAGGAACATTAAATGAAACTGTATATATGGAGTTTTTGAAAATTTGGTTGAAATACAGAAGTTAGTCCTAATATGGCCTTCTATTCATCCCAGAACTAACTGATATTGGGAGGCAGTTTGTAGGCCAGGCACATGGGCTTTGAAGTCCAATGGACCTGATCCAAAGTCTACCTCTGCCAGTGACTGTGTGACCTTATGCAGGTCATCCCAACTCTTCAAAACTTGTAAGCAAGTGAGGATAGTAATATCTACTTCAAAACACTATCTCGAAGTAATATGGGTAGCCTGGCATACCCAGCAAAATGTAACAGCAAAATGGTAGTTTTTTATTCTAATAAATTACAAGTCGCTCTTAATTAAACACAGATAGTTCTCAGCATGAGTTAAAAACAGCAAGGTCATTAGGAAGGGTATTTGTGCATTGGTGGTGAAAGAAAAAAAAATTCTGTCCTATTTGCCTATGAGCAATGAGAGGCTCAGAGTATCACAGGGCTGAAGGGTTGGGCAACTGAAGATGTTCCACATTTTTAATGGTTCTCGGCAAAAGCTGCCCATGAAGTTTTGGGAAGACTGCAGGAGAGGAACTAAAGTCAGAATTATGAGTAAGGGAAGAGCACAATTCAAATGGGCCACTTGTAAAGATATGATATGAATGGCAATCCCTGATAAGAAAGAGTTCAGTGTGGTGACCCTCAGATGGGTTACTTAGTAACTTATATTCAGGCTATGAGGAGGAGAAAAGTCAAAGGTGGATAGGAAGGGAGAGAGAACCAGAGCAGCACATTAGCACAGGCAAGGTTTGGGAAAGAGGGGATAGTAAGTAATGTCAAAATTCCCCAGGGGCAATAAATGGAGCCCAAGAAAAGTGGGGGGGTTACCAGCTAAAACACTCCTGGGCTGGGACAGTCTAACCTGGAAGAGCTCCAAGTTTCATTTTTCAGTTCTGATGTTACCACTTCCTAGGTGGTCTGGGTTAAGCCGTTTAGCTTCTTGGTGCTGGAGCTGTGATAAATAAATCACTGGTTCACTCTGATAAATTTTAGCAATGGCCCGGCAGTCCCTTTCTTCTTTATATCTCTTTCAATTTGCTGTATTACTTTAAAATTGGTTTTCCTTATCCATAATTACAAGACGACAAGGGACAAGGGCGCAGGGTTTTCTCGTTTTCTTGTTGACGAGTGCCTTGTGTGCTTCTTTTTCTCCCTCCTTCCCTTCATCCTCCTCCTCTATCCTCTTTCTTTCTTTTTTGAACATGGTCTCACTATGTAGCTATGGCTGGTCTAAACTTGCTAGATAGACCAGGCAACCTTGAACATACAGAAATCTTCCTGGCTCGACCAGTGCTGATATCTTCTGGGGGTTGAAATCATTTCCATTGTCTAACAGTGCCAGGTACTCAATACCTCCCCCCCCAAAAAAATCTGTGAATTTTATATTTGTTGGCATAGTGATCCCAATGGAAGCCCAGAGAATTTACTGAGAAGTGAATGAGTATGCACCTCACTTCCATGCTCCTGGCACTGCTTGGAGTGCTCCTGTTAACTAGGAAAGGCCACTGTACCTCATGGAGCTCCTTTGTGTTCTTTTAAAATTGTCTTAGCCTCTCTCTTTCCTAAAACGCTCTGTTATCCACCCCCCAAAGTCTGTGAATTTTATTATATATTGACTTAATTAGAGCTTTCTCAGTGCAACCATCTAAACTGGTTGGGAGGAAGAAAATATATTGATTTATAGTAATCTGGCCACAGGCTGCCTCCAGAGTCTCACAAGTTGATATGTTGATGCCTGTACTTGTAGGCTTCATTCTCAGATAAGATGTCACCTGAAGGAGTTCTGTTTTACCTACTACCTTACAGTGTCACATTCTAGGACCAAAGGAGTCATTTTCAACCCAGAAGGTCTAACAAACATCCTTAGGGTTTGGACTGAGTTGTACATATTGTTCAGAGCTACTGTTTTTGATCCAGGATGGGCCCTATAAGTCAGTTTGAGCATGGGCCCTGTGTTCTCTCTCAAAGCTGGAATAAAATGCACATCCATACTGCAAAGCCTACCCAAATTGTCTGATTCAGAATAGCACAGTTGCCCTCAAAGGAGCATTGGAGTGCTGATATAAAAGCAAAGGCATATGGCCCCAAGTGGTGGTACAAGCCTTCTAGCACTCGGGAGGCAGAGGCAGGTGGGTATCTGTGAGTTCAAGGCCAGCCTGTTTGGCAGATTGAGACCAGGAAAGCCAGGGCTACACAGAGAAATTTTTTTTTTTTTAACTAAAGGCATATGATCATCAGGCAGGGAAAAATAATATTTCCCAAGCCAACAAGATGACTCAGCAGGTACAATCATTTGCCATGAAAGCCTGGTGACCTGATTTAAACCCCCAGAACCCACGATGGAAATTATCTTCTGACTTCCACACTAGTACAAAGGCATGCCCAAGAACAGGTACACAATAAATAAGATCTTTCCCCTTCTCTTCCCTTTCTCTTTCTCTCCTTCCTTTCTGCAGTGGTTTGAATAAGAATGGTCCCCATAGCTCATATATTTGAATGCCAGGCTCAGTTATCTGTTTGTCTGTTGCCGTAGATCAGCCTATAGCTCTTAGCTACTGCTTCAGGGCCTCGTGTGTACCATCATTCTCCCCACCATGATGAAAATGGACTAACCCTCCTAAACTGTAAGAAAGCTCCCAATTAGATGCTTTCTTTTTAAGAGTTGCCTTGGGGGCTGGAGGGATGGCTCAGCAGTTAAGAGCACTGACTGTTCTTCCAGGGGTCCTGAGTTCAATTCCCAGCAACCACATGGTAGCTCACAACCATCTGTAATGGGGTCTGGTGCCCGTTTCTGGTGTGTCTGAAGAAGCCAATGGTGGTGTACTCATATGCATAAATTAAATAAATATTTTTAAAAAATAGCAAAAGAAAAAAAAAAGAGTTGCCTTGGCCAGTGTATCTCTTCACAGGAATAGAACAGTGACTAAGACACCATAATTCCTTCCTTCTTTCTGTGAGATAGGGCATCACTCTGTAGCCCAGACTGCCCTTGAACTTGTGATCCTCCTGCTTCAGCACTGGCTTCTCTCCTTTCACCATGTGGGTTTGGGGATTGAATTCAGGTCATCAGGCTTGGTAGCAAGTGCCTTAACCTATTTAGCCATTTTACCAGACCTTTGCTTTTAAAGATCTCAAGTTCCAGAAAAATCAACCAACCCACCAACCAACAAACCCGCCAACCAACAAATAGAGTAAAACTACTTTAGAAAAGTGGGTAATCAAGGTCATACAGCGACTACCTATGGTCTCACACATGTGGATTCTACCACAATGAGTGGACGACTTAATTTTTTAAAATAATAATTTGTTACAATAGAAAACAAAGTCGGCCAAACAGAGTGGTGCATGCCTCTGGAGGTGAAGTCAGAAGATGAGCTCAAGGTGATCTGAGGCTACATATGGAGCTGAAGGTTGGCATGGAGTACGTGAAACATGACACCAGAAAAGGGAGCAAACTCAAGCAACTAGTGCTGTTAGGCAGTGTAGCACAGCATGGCTGTGTGGTCCTTGATCTTACACCGGTTAACTCAGAAAAATTCTTTAACTTTGTTATAAATTATACCTCTGAGGAAATGTTTTTTAAAAAACAGGCAGAAGAGATTGTTCAGAAGCTAAGAATACTTGCTGCTCTTGCAGAGGACCCAGTTTAGGTGCCTAGTGCTCAAAGGAGGCTCAAAACCATCTGTAATTGCAGTCCCAAGGGTCCCACGAGCTCTTCTGACCACCTTGAGCCTCAGGTGTACACTCGATGGGCATACATACATACAAGCAAAATACTCATTCACATAAATAAAAAATCTAAAAAAGGCCGGGCGGTGGTGGCCCACGCCTTTAATCCCAGCACTTGGGAGGCAGAGGCAGGTGGATTTCTGAGTTCGAGGCCAACCTGGTCTACCGAGTGCGTTCCAGGACAGCCAGGGCTACACAGAGAACCCCTGCTCGAAAAACAAAAAAAAAAAAAAAAAAAAAAAAAAAATCTAAAAAAGAAGGGTACAAGAGTCATTGCATTCCCCAGCTGATACCTTCAAAACTGCTGCCAAGGAAAGGGAGCGTAAACACCACAGATGTTCCTTTCCTCACAATGTTCTGATCTCACCGGAGAGAGTAAGTCAGTAAGGTCTTGCTCTTCTTACCGGCAGCATCGTAGCCTCTAGATGTGTGGGTGGATTAGCACTAGCAAGAAGCAGAAAGAGAGCACTAATTCTCGCTTCAAGTACCAAGGCTGAAATGGCAGTCAAATTCTACCTTCAAGTCTGCCAAGAGGCCTCTTCCACAGATCACACCTGGTCACCAGAGGCTTCTAGTGTTGACTAAGTCTCTACTGCTTCTGCTTTCTCGGCCCTGCCCCCAACTCTGACTCAGGAGGCTTTAGTGGAACAAAAATGTCCCCCATAGGTTCATGTATTTGAACACTTGATCCCTGGTTAGTAGACTGGTGGGGAGGCTTGCTGGTGGAAGTGCATCATTGAGAGTGGCTTGAGAGTTTACAACCCCACCCCACTTCCAGTTTGCTTCCCTAGTTCATGTTTGAAGTTGAAAATCTGATCTCTCAGGTTCCTGCTCTTGCCGTCATTCTTCCACCTCCAATGTGGACTCACCATGGAACTGTAAGCCAAAATAAACTCTTTGTTCCATAAGTCACTTTGGTCATGGTGTTTATCACAGTTTAAAAAAAAAAGTAACTAATACAGAGGACAATACTACCTCTGGGGTGATTGTAGTCTCCATAATAGTATTCACTAGAGGGACTCCTCAAGGGTAGGCAGCTGGGGAGTCACTTCAGGACACCAGCACCTTCAGAATCCATTATTCTTTTTTTCTAGGACTTGTTTATTTTTTGTTTGTTGTTTGAGATAGGGTCTCACTATGTAGTTCTGGCTCGCCTAGAACTCCTTCTGTAGACTAGGCTGTCATCAAACTCACAGAGATCTACCTGTCTTTGCCTTCCAAGTTCTGGGATTAAACCTATCTCTAAGATTTATCTTTTAAATTACACGTAGGGGCTGGAGAGATGGCTCAGCAGTTGTTGTGGTTTGAATGAGAATACCCCCCACCCCCATCTATTTGGATGTTCTGTGTCATGTTGGTGGAATTGTTTGAGAATGACGAGGTCTTGTTGGAGGAGGTGTGTCACTGGGGGCCAGCTTTGAAGTTTCAAAAGCCCATGGATTCCTGCTTAGGTCTCCCTGTCTCCTACTTGCAGACAAACTTGTAAGATCTCAGTTACTGATCCTCATCCTGCCTGCCTGCTTGCTGCCACGCTCCTTGCCATGATGATCATGGACCCTTAGCACTTTGCAACCATGAGCCCTAGATTAAAATTTTCTTTTTATGAGTTTCCTTAGTCATGGTGTTTTGTCAAAAATAAAAATGTAAAACAGTGATTAACAGCATTTATTATGGCAGAGGACCTGGATCTGGTTCCCAGTACTCACATGTTGGGTCACAACTATCTATAATTCCAATCCCAGATAATCTGATGGCCTCCTGGGGCATCCTTGCTTTTTTCTGGCCCCCTTGAACATCAGGCGTAGATGTGGTGCTCAGATATACATGCAGGGAAAACACCCATTTATAGTAAAGAAAGGAAGAAAAAAAGGAAAGAAGGAAGAAAAGAAAGAAAGGACAGAAGGAAAGCAAGGAAGGAAGGAAGTCAGGCAGTAGAAATGGAAAAGTCATATGGTTAGCCATCAGAAACCTAGACAAACTATTCTGGTTTGCTCTGTGGCCTTGGGTCCATGGCTCTCTGTAAGTCTCAGTTTCCCTACTTGAGAAGCTAGGGAGGCAAGTGCTCAAGGGTACCATGATTGAAGGGACTGTGTGGCTTCAGAAGAAGACTGGTCCTGGGCTGGGATGAGGATAAACTGAGCAGCAGTCCTCGCTTCTTCCCTGCCACCCATGCTGTCTTCAGGTCTGCTCTTCAGCTTCTCTTTTCCCTAGCCACCACTCCCATTAGTCTCCATTCCTTGGGTTTCAGAATGCTCCATGGTCTTGTAATTTCTGCTTCAAATAATGTAACTCTTTATTCAAGTAAGCTAGATAATAAAGCAGGTTTGTTTTATGAGACAAGACGGCCTGAATTCAGGTCTTCTTCTGAGTTGGATGAGTCTATCAAAGGCCTGGATTCCAGTAGATGTCTCTTCTGTTACTTTTATGTTCACTGCACCATTTGCACTGTACTATAGAAACATGTCTTTTATAATATACATATATGTTATATAACATTATATATGCATATAATATATTCTATACATTTATATACAATTATACATATATAAATACAAATGTACAATTATATGTACATATATAATGTTATATGTGTGTGCGCGCGTGTGTAAGAGACCTGTATTCCTTAAATCTCTCTATTCTTCATCCTTAGATTGGAAGTAAGAAAAATGTAGAAATTACCTGTAACAATGGTATGCAAGGGAGAGAAGGGAATATTTCTGAAAGAGAGACTCATATAGCCTAGGCTAGTCTTAAAGTCTATATGTACCATAGAGCCTACGATGACCTTGGACTTACTATCTTCCTGATTCTACCTTTTGAGTGCTGGGATTACAGGTTTGTACTCTCCTGCCTGGCTTATACAGACTGAACCAGGGTTTTGTGTGTTAGGCAGGCATGCCACTAACCAAGCCACATTCTCACCTCAAGAGCTGTCTTTTTGCCGGGCAGTGGTGGCGCATGCCTTTAATCCCAGCACTTGGGAGGCAGAGGCAGGTGGATTTCTGAGTTCGAGGCTAGCCTGGTCTACAGAGTGAGTTCCAGGACAGCCAGGGCTACACAGAGAAACCCTGTCTCAAAAAACAAACAAACAAACAAAAAGAGCTGTCTTTTTAAAAAATAACCTTTCTTTTTTGAAGGAAAAAAGAAAAACCTTTCCAAAGTTTCCCCAGAGACAACTCACCATGAATTGGATAGAGGTGGTTCACCTGCCACTTCCTGAGCCAATGGCTGACTGAGACCAGTGTGTTCTAACAAGGGGAAATTTTGTTCCCCAGGAAACATTTAGCAACTCCTGAAATATAAACAATGTGGCTGTTGAGAAATCTGGGTCTGCTGGAAAGATGAGGTTGCTAGGAGCTCAACTTATTGCGACGTCTATAACAAGTCATGCTGAGCAGGGTCCTTGATTTCTTTGCCACCAAATTAAATTCACTTTTAATAATAATAATAATAATAATAATAATAATAATAATAATAATAATA
>JANHMN010000002.1:157590639-157601138 GCA_030674055.1 Rhabdomys pumilio | reverse complement strand
ACAAACACATCACTAGTTGAATTTAGTACAGTTAAACTGAGTCTATATACTATTTAATTTTAAATAAGATCTCATGAAACCTAGGAGGCCTTGACCTCACTAGCTGAGGCTAGACTCCAACTCTTGATCCTCCTGCTTTCACATCCTGAGTGCTAGGACAGCTGATAGGCTCTCACTACCACACTCAGCTCCATCTTTATACTTTAAAAGACTAAGTAGGCTTTGCAGCTTAAAAGGCATCTGGGGAAGAAGGTGCCAAGTCTCTGACCTGGAAACATCTCTGTTGTTCTAGATAATGAAGCCAGAATTAGTGTGAGAACAGCTTGGAAAACCTGAAGTTAGCATTTCTATTTCCGCAGAGAGGAACATTTTGTGTGACATTTCCCCAACAAGTCTCATGTGTTGTAAACTTGGTTCCAGTGTGGCAGTGTTAGTGGTATTTGGAGGTGTGACTTTGGGGGGGTGACTTGGTCAGGAGGGTGGGTGGATTTGTGGGTTAATGAATTGATTAGGAAGGGAGGGACTTTGTAAGAAAATCAAGGTCTCCCTGGCACACCTGTTCTTTTCAGTGACGTGAAGGTTTTTATTGCCTTGGGACTCAATGTTGCCCCAGCGAAGAGCTATCTCCTCATTAAATGTGGTTGCTTTACCTTGGGATTTTGTAGACTTTAATCATGAGAAATTCATTTTCGGCTAGGCACAGTTGCTCAAGTCTGTAAACTCAGAAGTCTCAAAGTGGAGAGAGGCATGAGGACCAGAAATTCAAGTTTATTCTTGCTACACAGAAGTGAACTCAAGGCCAGCTTAGACTGCACCAGATCTTCTCTCAGGACCCGTGCCCTCAAAATGAGATTCCTTTATTCATCAACGACCTCATCTCCTGTACTCAGTTACAGCTTCAGAAAACGAATGAGGATGATGTCTTGGACAAAATTTTGTGGGAATATAACTATAGCTAATGATCATGGAAGTCTCTGAGTTGTCAGATATCTCTTCAGAATTCTTGCACACATACCCCAATATGGAGTTGATCTGTAGTCTAGGCTGGCTTTGAACTTCTGACCTCAGCTTCTCGAGTGCTGGGATTACAGGTATGCACTATGCTCCACTCAAACTACTGTACCTTGAATGTTGTGCTGGTTAGTTTTAGTCAAGTTGGCACAAGTTACAGTCATTGGTGAAATGGAACTCCAACTGAATAAATACCTCCATGAGATTGCTCTGTAGGCAAGCCTATAGGGGCATTTTCTTGATTAATGACTGATGTGGGAGGCCCCAGCCCATTGTGGATGGTGCCACTTAAGAGCAGATGGTCTTGGGTTGTATATATTAAAAAAAAACAAAAAACAAAAAACAAAACAATCTGAGAAAGCCATGGAGAGCGAGCCAGGAGGAGCATGTCTCCATGGCTTCTGTTTCAGCTCCTGCATCCAAGTTTCTGCTTCTGCTCCTGCCCTGACTTCCTTCCATGGTGGACTATGATTGGGACTTATAAACCAAATAAACACTTTCCTCCCTCAAGTTGCTTCTGGTTATAGTGCTTATCATAGCAAGAAGAAGAAAATTAGAATAAATGCCAAATGGAGAAAAACAACGACCACAGGGCATTTTTGTTCTTAAATAGCTTCTGTATCTATATAGAATTTCTCTTCCACCAACAGAGTTACGTTCCAACAACAACAAAACCTTGAGTAATACTGCTTTCAGTCATTGTCTTACATATTTGCATTTGTTTATGGCATTTCCAGAGCTGTGGCGAGGCCAGATATAGTGGCACATGCTTATGACCCCGGTACTTGGGAGGTGGAGGACAGAGGCTCAGGAGTCAAAGGTCACCCTCAACTACGTCGTGAGCTTGGCTGCGTCCTGTATATGACACTTTGTCTCAAAAAAAGAATGTAGACAGCAAGCAAGAGCTGTGGCCACCTCACCTCTCCAAAACCAGAAAGGGGGGCTGGTGAGAAGGCTCACTAACAGTTTACCTGCGACCTGAGTTTGATTTCTAGGGACCACATGGTGGAAGGAGAAGACAAACTCCCACAAGTTGCCCTCTAACCTCTACAGGTGCACTGTGCATGCATGTGCTCATACATATGTACACTAAGTAAGTAAAAATTAAAAAAGGAAAATCAAACCGAAAAGGGTATGCTGCCACCAGATGATAATAATATTCCCACTGGCCTCGTAGCCCCAAAGGGAAGGCTGTTTAAGAAGGACTGGAGTTAGGCTCTCCATGTGCATACATTCATCAACATGTATACGCATAGGTGTGCACACACTAACATGCACACACAACATACATGCACAGATGAACACATACATTAACATGTACACACATGCATAGATATGCACGCACACATGCATACATCCATTCTGTCTGAGGTAGGATTTTACTGCTGTGAACAGACACTGTGACCAAGGTAACTCTTATAAGGACAACATTTAATTAGGGCTGGCTTACAGGTTCAGAGGTTCAGTCCATTATCATCAAGGCAGGAACATGGCATCTTCCAGGCAGGCATGGTGCAGGAGGAGCTGAGAGTTCTACATATTCATCTGAAAGCTGCTAGCAAAATACTTCCAGGCAGCTAGGATGAGGGTCTTAAAGCCCAAGCCCACAGTGACATACTTATTCCAACAAGGCCATACCTTGTAATAGTGCTAGTCCCTTAATCCCAGCACTTGGGAGGCAGAGGCAGGCGGATTTCTGAGTTCGAGGCCAGCCTGGTCTACAGAGTGAGTTCCAGGACAGCCAGGACTACACAGAGAAACCCTGTCTCGAAAAACAAAAAAAAAAAAAAAAAAAAATAGTGCTAGTCCCTGGGCCAAGAATATACAAACCATCACATATTCATACACGAATGTGTATCCACACATACATGAACACACACACACACAGAGGAATGAAAAACATGCTAGGAGTCAGGTGGTGGTGGTGCACGCCATTAATCCCAGCACTTGGGAGGCAGAGGCAGGCGGATTTCTGAGTTCAAGGCCAGCCTTGTCTACAGAATGAGTTCCAGGACAGCCAAGGCTACACAGAGAAACCCTGTCTTGAAAAACCAAAAAAAAAAAAAAACAAAAAAAACAAAAACATGCTAGGAAACTTTCACTCTGATGTAAGAAAATAAAAGTAAAGAGAGGAGATGGCTCACGTGAGCAGAGGAGACCCCGTCTGTTGAGTCGCACCACTCAGTATTACACTCACAGCAAGTCTTCTGTCTCGCGTGATAAAGTAACACAGGAGCCACCATACCTAGCTTGAAGTAGACCCCATCCCGTTTTCTGTACAAGGCCTTACTTTGTAAGCCTGGCTGGGCTAGACTTCGGGGTTTAGAACAGACTGGCCTTGAACTCATTCATGGTTTCTGCCTCCCAAGTGCTACCATTCCAGGCCCAAACCACCACACTCATCTGAGTGACTGTCCTTTAATGATACGCTGGATTCTGACATGACATGTAGCTGGAAGACTGTGCTTGGTACCCATGAAGGATCAAGGAAAACAGATGGCTGGTGCGTAACTTAAGATTATACAGTAAAACAACCAAGGAGAAGTAACTAGAGAGAAAGAATTTTAATCATTGAGTTAAAAATTTACACAACCTTGTTGAACATAATATAAGCAACATTAGATTCTAAGTAATACATGTAATTGTCTCTTTTTCTATGTGGGAATACCTTACCTTGAACAAACCTAATATAATCACAGTCTGACTGGTTAGTCACCATCTGAAAACTTCAACACAAGACTTTTTCATATGGCACATGCCCAAGACACATTTAAAACAGCTTGATCTTTTAAAGCTGATTTGCATCTGCCTTTAGAGAGAACATCTATTGGTTAAAATGAGGTATACATGCTATTCTGTCTTTTTATGAGTACAGGCTTTTAATAAAGGCTTTTCTATACATCAAAATATAATCTCATCTAAGGAAAATAAACTACCAAATTCATGAGGTAACAAGGCACGCGTCTAAGGAGAGTGCACAGGGAGGTCCAGAGTGCAAGTCAGCGTGTGGTGAGTGTGCAACACAGTACACTGCAAATAGAGCTTTCATTTTATTAATAGATTCCCCCTTATAAAATGTGTGTAACCCACAACCTTTTCAAGAGAGCTGGAGACACAGCTCAATGGTAAAGCACTTGCCTAGTATGCTCAGTGCCCTAGGTTGGTCCCCAGCATTGCATACAAAACAAACCAACAAAACTGTCCAAAACCTTTGGAGGAAGCAGCTGTGTGTCACAGCAAAAGCACACCTAGGGGTATGTGTATATATGCAAGGATGGGTACACCACCATGGCGGCATGGTCCTTCCTTGCAGCAGAGTATCTAGTCTTAGACCAGTTTGGCTTCACATCTGGAGCTGGCCCTAGGCTGGAGTTTGTGCTTCTCTTTGGAGAGCATGATGCTGTAAAGCCTGGCTTCTTACTCTGCACAAACAAGATAAAAGAGTTGAGTTCACTTTCTGTTGTAACTTCTAAGTTATTGTTAGGCTTGAGGTTGGTCTTACTAGATAGGAGCTAGAAACATTTGCATTTCCTCCCCAAACACCAAAATGATCAACACTATTGCAGGGCAGAGGGCAATCAAGAATTTGATCTAGTTTCTCAGCAAAGTAGAGGACAATGGGCAACAGTTGATCTGGGAAGTGGAAGGACTGTCTTTTACTGTTACGCTGTCTGCCAACATTACACAAAGAAAGGAAAACTTAGTGTGTCAAGATGGCTGCCCCACATTTCCAATCCTGATACCTGACATGCTATAGTAGGTAAACTGCATTCCTGTTAGAAAAAGACTCCACAGAAAGTTCCAGAAGATGGAGTAATGATAAAGGTCTGCCTGGCATTCATCCTGCTCACTGACATCAACAGGATTCACTCTCACGCTCCAGGCTAGTTGGCAGGTTTTAGTCGTACATATGGTTTTGTTATCTACAGGCTTGGAACAGTGACTGCTGAGAGAGGAATAAGGACAAGCTCACCACTCACTGTTCTGCTGCAACTTTCTTTAGTGTGACATTTTTATTTACTAAAGAATAAGATCTTTATCTGTAATAAAATATTTTATCTATAATAAAATAAAATAGAAATAAAATGAATGCTTTTACTGTGTGTTTGTACATGCACCAGAAGGTGGCAGATCTGGAATGGATGGCTGCAAGCCTTCATGTGGGTGCTGGGAACAGAACTCAGGACCTCTGGAAGAGCAACAAATGCTCTTCACTGCTGAGCCATCTCTCTACTCCATACTATTTTTTTTGTTTCTTTGTATTTATTTATTTGTTTGTTTGTTTGTTTGAGACAGGGTCTCTCTACATAGTCCTGGCTGTCCTGGAACTATGTGACCAGGCTGGCCTCAAACTCACAGAGATCCACCTGTCTGCTTCCTGGGTACTGACACTAAAGGCTTATACCCTGCACTCAGCTTCTATAGTTATTATTTTGAAACAAGGTCTTTCCATGTAGCCTTAGATGGTCTCAAATTCATTGCCTGGCCCCACGCTTGTGATCCTCTGCCTCGGCCTTCAGTTTCATTTACATTTCTCTCAGCCTTGTTCACTTTGTACTATTCCACGGTAATCTATATGCCTGTCAATCTTGCTTGTCTTTAGGAGTCTCAGGGGCTGATCCTTGTATGCCCAACTTGCCTCAGCAAATGCAGTGTTTCTCCAACTTTGTTCTACCCAGACACATGTGAGGAATATCCTCCTGGCATACCCAGGACTATATAAAGCCTAAGCTGCTTTTCTCCTTTTTGGAGACATGGCCTCATTAGTACAGCTGTCTTAGCCTCCCAAGTGGCTAGAATTATAGATGCAACCTACCACATGCAGCTAACCCAGGGCTATTTAGAAGGGAAACTCACTGTGTGTTGCTGTCCCTAAGTCCAAATGGGCCTGAGAGGTAGAAGGATACATATAACTAATTCTATTGTTTTAGAAAAGCAAGAGCTCAACACTACCATTTGAACATGGCCCGTTTCCTCTGAATCTCACTGTGGTGGTGTCAGTAGGTAGGATCTTAAGAGCTCACTCAGGAATTTTAATTCTAATAGAGCTGGGCTATTTTGTGGGACTGTATTAATTACTGAAAAAAAAAACCCTGTTACATAGTGAGGCTGCTATGCCAGGGATGGTGGTCCATGCTCTTAATCCTAGCACTTGGAGCACTTGGGTGGAAGAGGCAGGCACCAGCCTGGTCTAGTTAGTGAGTTCCAGGACAGCCAGGGCTATGTAGGGAGACCCTGTTTCAAAAACAAAACAAAACACAACAAAAAACCAAACAAATACCTTTTGTTTATAAATTACCTAGACCCAGGCATCCTATTACAGCAACATAAACTATTTCCACACTTGAGTTTTGAATGATCATTGTCAATGCTGGCTATGAGGCATACATACCAACTGTGACATTTTATGTATTAACTTACATAGCCAGTGTCACTGTTTCAACTGACATACTGCCATGGAGCTACGAAATGATGGCAGCCTGAGAGATAGTTGTTGAAATTAAATTCTTGATATCCAGATTTTAGCTCTGTGTGAGCCTTTTCTAGTTCTGCTCTATCTTGGGAGCTGGGCCCCAGAGTAGCCAGATGGTTTCAGTCTGAGGGTACAAACTACCCCAGACGTTCACCTGGGCAGAACAAACCTGAGAAAGCAACACTGGAAAAACAGCACCACTCACCCAAATCACACAATATATATGTGAAAATTAATTCAGCTGGGTGTGGCGGTCGGTGCACACCTATAATTTTAGCAGTTGGGGGCCAGAGGCAGGAAGATGGTCAAAAGTCTATGAGGCCAGCCAGGTATGTATAACGAGTTTCAGGCTAGCAGGGGCTATATGTTGAGAACCTGTTTTAAACAAAACAAAACACACTATAATACATACATACACAAATACACACATACACACACAAATAAAACAAAACAAGAATAAGTAACTAAAATTAACTGTTGGCATGTAGATGCATAAATGAGGGGAAGTACCTGAATTATTTCTTTATTCTTAGGGCTGGCCAGTGGTGGATCCAGGGAGGTGCCTTTCTCTCTTCCACTTAACTGTGTCTAAAATAAATGAATACATCCTCGCTAAGTTCTCCTTGTGAACATTGTGCGTATACTGAATACACATTAGTCCTGTGACTTTTGTTCACACGTGTTGACTCATGGGGACAACGTATCACAAAAGGCAAGGCAGAGCACACACAAGTAACAACTCAGAAGAAGAGAACTAGTGTTTATTCAGTGCCCACTACATGCCTGGTACCTTTTAGTTTCCCACCTAGTGCTAAGCCACCGTAGACTGCAGGCGTTAGCATGGCAGTAGTTCTCAGGCATGCTTAGGAACACAAGTGTTTTGAATTTCAGGGTTTTTTTCCTTCTGATTTTGGAATATGTACCTATATATAGCAAGACATCTTAGAGATGGGATCTCAGTGTAAGCATAAACTTTATTGTCTCATATGAGCACTTGTACATGTGGCCTGAAGGTATTTTGTATATTTGTGTTATGTGTAGTGTGTGTGTATGATAGTATGTTGTTGGCCAGAGAGACATCAGGTGTAGAGTTTCATTCTAAATCTGTAGGTCATTAGCTCACTAGGCTGGGTGGTTGACAAAGCCCTGGGGTCTCCCTGTCTCTGCCCCTGCACCCGTATTACAGTGTGCACTGCCACGCTTGGCTTTATGTGGTGCCGAGGATCCATGCTCAGGTCCTTGGACTCCCACAGCAAACCCTTTACCCACTGAACCATCTCCCCAGCTGTTGCCTGAAGATAGTTTTACATAATAAAACATTATTATATGGTGTGTGTGTGTGTGTGTGTAAGTAGGCAAGTGCATCCATGGCACATGTGTGGAGGTCAGAGAACAGCTCTTAGGAGTTGTTTTTTTCCTTCTACTGTGGACTCTGGAAACCAAATGCAGGTTGCAAGTTTGAGCAGCAAATGCCTTTATTCCCTGGGCATCTCAGTGACCTTTATATAATGTAATGGAATTTTCCTATCATGGAGTCATGTCTCTCAAAAAGTGTCAGGCTTTAGGGGCTGGAGTGGGGCTGGAATTTGAACAGACTTCAAAGCTTGTGCTCTTGACAGTTATATTAGACATAATAGTTCTCAGTGTTGATCTGAGAGGGTACTCTGGGGTGGTTTCCCTGGGTTAGTGCACTTTGAACTCACTGGGCTTCCTGTATTGCTGTAACAACAGAGTAGCATTCTACATAAGGAAGGTTCATTTTCTAACCAGATCTGCTGTGTGTGTGTGTGTGTGTGTGTGTGTGTGTGTGTGTGTGTGTGTGTTACTAGGAATTAAACCCAAGATTTTGAGCTTGGCAGGCAAGTACTCTATAACTGAGCTAATAATCCTAGTCCTTTTCTCAATGTTTTCTTTTTTAAAAGCTTTTTAAAAAATCATATATGTGTGTGCATAAATATCTGTATAAGTTGTGTGTGTGTGTGTGCGCGTGTGTGCATGTGTGCCATGTATATACAAGTGACACTGGAAACCAGAAGAGGCATTAGATCTTCTCGGGCTGGAGTTAGAGATGGTTGAGTCACCTGGTGTGGGTGCTAGAAACTGAACTCAGACCCTCTACAGGAACAGCAGGCTCTTAACTGCTGAGCCATCTTTCCAGGACCTCTTCCTCCATAGTTTGAGAAGGGTCTTTCTAAGTTACCCAGACTTGCCTTGAACTTGGAGTCCTTCTGCTTTAGTCTCTCCAGGGGCTGGCCCCACAGGCCTGTGTCACTCAGGTTGAGCAAACAATTTTTAAAGCAGTGCTGAGAACTGACCTCAGAGCCTTGCACATACCAGCTGAGTTTCCTACCACTGAGCTATTTACTCTGAAGCCCACTTCCCCCTATTTCATACTAGATCTCTTGTAGAACCCGTTGGTTCCCTGCTTCTAATTCCCAAGTGCCGGGATTACAGGCGTGTGGCAGCACCCTGTAACAATCAAGGATTTCCGCTGTAAGTATCTTAAGTACTGACAACTGTCTGGGTGCCCCTTCTCTGTATGTCTTTCTCTGCAGCATCTGGACTCTCTGAGGAAAGGACGACATCTTATTCACCTCCCACGCCTCAGTGTCCGGTAAAGGACCTGCAGTACAGCAGGGGCGGGACAGTCTGCTACGCGTGCATGTGTGAGTGGATGCGTGTATGGATAAGTAGAGCAGCCTCTTCTTAAGTTCTTGATATAAAATCACAAATCATCAATATTTGATATAAGATTCCAGTTTTTAATCCAAAGCATCCTTTTCCACCTCCGGGTGACATGATGGCCACTGTGCTCTTCACCTAGTGGGACTGATGTGCTAAGTGGAGAAATCAGAGAATCTGTGTGACAAAGAGTCAAGCAAAAATACTACCTCATTGAGCCTCGGCTTTTCACTTCTCCTTATTGAAGGGCTAGAATTCTCTGGACTTTTCAAAAAAGTAGGCTGCTTTTGCAGAGTAGAAGCAAATCTTGCCCTTCCCTACAGGGATTGAGTGAGAATTTTTTCAGTTGATCCATCCCTTAGCTACCCAGTCAAACACTCTTGAAAGCATCCTCTCTTTAGAAAGCAAGAGTCTGGGCAGGGTGGTCGTGGTGGGTGCGGTAGCTGCAAACAAGATGGAGAGGTGTGCCCCTCCTGACCTCATCTCAGCCACCCAGCCACTCTAGCTGGCCCCTGGCTAACACACCCCAACTCCACCTCTTTCTTCTGGGAGCAGTTTTAGTCATGTGCTGGCCCTGCTGCGCCTGAGCTGAGTACAGGAGAGGACCCGTGGGCTGAGGCTGAAATCTGCTCAGATACATCCAAAGACCTGAGGAAGTGCTCTGACCTCAAAATAGAAAGCACCCCTGCTTCCCACCACCCCTTCTAGTGTGGAGTAAACTCTAGCCATGTCTCCTGCTTCATCTATGGAACACGAGCGGCAGAAGCAGATGTAGGCAGCAGGGACTGCTTACTGGGGCATTTTCTGTTAACTTTAACTCCCGCATCAAGTAATTCTTCTGGTACTGCTCATTCCGCTGTTTTCTAGTCTGAAGTCTCTTCTTTTTTGGATTCTTTAATACCATCTTCTGATTCAGCTGTTTCAGAAATTCCAGAGAAAACAGGTCAAAGGGGCAGCAGAGTTACACTTAATCTCACACACAGACTTCAGGTACCAGTCTGCTCACCTGCGGTGGCCTGTCATGTGGGCCTTGTTTGTTGGTTTGGAGAATGGGCCAATAGCTCAGCCACCTTTCTTTCCAGAGGCTGTTCCCTGACTGAACATGCCTGAGTCCCATGGATGTGGATCAAAGCCCAAATGTTCGTGATTTATGCCACAAGACCAGATAGCTCAGGTCGAGACCACTCTGACCACTGACACGTGTCTACAATAGTCAGCCTGGTGTTGTCGTTAAGAAGCTCTAGCAATTAAGCAAGAAGCTTATAAAGGACACAGGAAATATTCTGGGGTAGCATACTGGCTAGGGACTGGCTAGGGACTGGCTAGGGACTGG
>JANHMN010000002.1:157566752-157590629 GCA_030674055.1 Rhabdomys pumilio | reverse complement strand
GGGACTGGCTAGGGACTGGCTAGGGACTGGCTAGGGACTGGCTAGGGACTGGCTAGGGACTGGCTAGGGACTGGCTAGGGAAGTATTCTGATTTTCTTTTTGACTTGCTGGTGACTGAAACCAGGAAGGCACGTGCTTTCCTCCTGAACAGCACCCTGGGACATGCTGAGGATTCTAGGATGGTTGGAGCATTTCCCCAATTATCTAGTATTGTGGTACTTTACAGGTTTGGGTTTTTAATGTTTTGGGTGTGAACAAGAATTAGCACCCTCTCACCTCATCTGCTATGTTCAGTAGACGAATAGGAGGGCCATCCGAGAGGGAGCTGTCCGAGCCACTAGTGCTAGCACCAAAAGGGGAAAACAAAGAGAAAGACAAGAAAAGAACTGGTATTAAAGGACGCAGAGGCGCTGTACCAAGGAGTTCACAGTCAGTATAGCAAAGCAAAGGCTGACCAGATGGACAAAGGTGACCTGGCAGAGGGTGGGAGGGACCATAGGAGAGCCCGTGTGCAGTCCTAGGCAATGTGATTTCCCTGAGAACAGAAGCTTTTCCTTCTTCATTTCATTTGAGAGGATACTATCTAACACCAGCATTTGAAACACTGAAAGGGGAAGAAGGCTGAATTTGAGTCCAACCTGAAACTCTGTCTCAATAAGGAAAAAACAAGCTGGAAGTGGTGGTATGGATCTCTAAATCCCAGCATTCTAGAGGCAGAGGCAAGTGGGTTTCTTTGAATTGAGGCTATCCTGGTTTACATAGTGAGTTTCAGGCTAGTCAGGTGTACACTGTGAGACTCTGTCTCAAAAATGCCAAGCAAAAAACAAACATACAGAAAGAGAAAGAAAGGGAAAGGGAGGGAGGGAGGGAGGGAGAGAGAGAGAGAGAGAGAGAGAGAGAGAGAGAGAGAAGAGAACACAGAGGAAAATTTGAGGGGTCTGGAGAGATGGTTCAGGGATCAAGAGTACTGGTTGCTCTTTCAAGGGACGCAAGTTCAGTTCCTAGTGCCCAGCTCTTCCCTCCATTTTGCTCCCCCCCCCCAGTGTGCAAGGAGGAGTCCCACCACATCAGAGCAGGAATGAAGCCCTATCTTCTGTCATCTAATTTCCAATATGCTGTTATCAAAGGCTTCTCCAGTCAAGAAGGAGCCTTCAAGGTTGCTGGACAATAGGCTCTGTGGTCCCTTTTGGAGATAATAAGCAACTTTAGCGAATGGATATCGAGGTATTCATTGTAGCATGTTCTAGAAAATGTCAATCATGTGCACACACACAGAACAATCTCACCATTCCTAGCCTGCCTTTTTGTGCAGTTGTGAGAATGGACAGGTAGATCCCCAGAGAGCCTTGTGGCATCTGACTTTCCGGTAGAGAAGCCACACCCTATACTCAGCTGCTCTGGCAAACTGCTTCTTCTGCTTCTTACCTAAATAGGTCTGTGTTCCTGCTGACTCAACTACAGTGTGGAGAGGGTCTGGCTACCCCTGCCTTTGGTTCTCCTGGGCTCTATGTATCAGCGAGCTGACATACACAGGACACCTTGTTTTACAGGCTGCAAATAGACAGGGGCTAGTGCAGTGGGCTGAGGAATAGAAGGGGTAATGAATTCTCAGACCTTTCAGATTCCAGTTAGACCCACTCTTGCATCCTAAAATCAGACAGGAAATCCACAAAGATACTGTCAGGGACCAGAACAATGGAGAAGACAAGGAAGAAAGTAGTTTTTATATTCCACTACAGGCTCTTGGAACTCTGAGGTTCTGGGTTCTCATAGAGGGGTCTCTCCATATAGCCCTGGCTGTCCTGTAACTTACTCTGTATATCAGGTTGGCCTTGCACCTATAGAGATATGCCTACATCTCCTTCCAGAGTGCTGGAATTAAAGGCATGTGCTACCACACCTGGCCCAGGTCTCGGGACGTGGACATGCATTTAATTTTCATGGACAGGCTTTTAATCCAGCAGAGGTAGACAGATCTCTGTGAGACCCAGGCCAGCCAGGTGATACAGTAAGACCTTGTCTCAAAATAAATAGAAAGATAAATAAATAGAAAGATAGATGATAGAGCGATCAATCAATAGATAGATAAAAAATAAATAAACAAGAGGATAGGATGTCACATACATGTAAACCAGGCTTTCCTTAAACTCCCAATCCCCCTGCCTCTGCCTCTGCCTCTGCCTCCCAAGTACTGGGATCAAGAATGTATTACCAATCCCAGATTTTCTTTGAAATGAAGTTTGTTACCTGGATTCAATGTCAGACAAAGGAATGTCACTCCAGTTTCCTTCTAAATCCATATCTTGTCCAAAGTTATTCAACTTTTTGTGAATCTCCTGTTGTAAGAGCTCCTTAAGCTCTTGGAGACACTGAGTATACTGCAGCAGAGGGAAAGACAGTTTTATAAGCTATTCACGAAATGGTTTGGAGTGTATGCTAAAAGGCACTTAGTCTATTGATGAGGTAAGCAGTAATTCCTTCTATGAAGGACATGGCAACAGGTAAGTTACATAGGCTATAAAAGGAAAATTATCTTAAAGCGGATCGACGAGCACTGCCTCAGCCACTTTTCTCTGGCTGTAGCTCACTTTTGCAATTGTTTCATTTATTTTCCTAAGTTGCAAGCAAAGCATAGTGGTTTGAAAGAAAATGGCCCCCACCAGCTTTTGGGAGTGGTGCTATTCGGAGGTGTGGCATTGTTGGAGGAAGTGTGGCATTCACTTCCTGCTACTTTCGGATCAAGATGTAGAATTCTCAGCTCCTTCTCCAGCACCATGTCTGCCTGCATGCTGTTATGCTTCCCACCATAACGATAATGGACTCAACCTGTAAGCCAGCACCAATGAAATGTTTTTCTTTATAAGAGTTGCCATGGTCGAGCCGGGTGGTGGTGGCGCACGCCTTTAATCCTAGCACTTGGGAGGCAGAGGCAGACGGATTTCTGAGTTCGAGGCCAGCCTGGTCTACAGAGTGAGTGCCAGGACAGCCAGGGCTACACAGAGAAACCCTGTCTCAAAAAAACCAGAGTTGCCATGGTCATGGCGTCTCTTCACAGCAGTATAACCCTAACTAGGACAGAAGGAACAGTTTCAGTGGCCCATAGCAAGTGCAGTTTGGATACAGGTGTAGGTCGGTAGGAGAGGTTTTGCCTCACGTGAGTGAGGAGGCCCTTCGTCCCATCTCCAGCACCACAAGAGGAACGGGCTGTGCTGATTAAACAGTCCTTTTCACTCCTTATCAAGCACTACATCCGGGGTAGTGCACACAGTAGTGTGGCTAAGCCAGCACTTAAACAGGAACATGAGAGATGAGTTACTGTGGGCACAAACCCCCTTTCAAACTTAACAAAGGAGTAAGGAATAGCCATTGGAAGAAGATGGCCAAAGGAAACCTTCATGCTTCGAGACAGGCAAGCTTGAGCACGCTTGCAGTGGAGGGGAAGGATAAAAGGGTGAGAAGACTGAGGATACAGAAAAGAAGAAGCAACTAGTGAGGCCTAATCTTACTGAGGCAAGCTACTGGGCATCCGCCAGTGCAGAGGGCAGGATTTGTCTTAGCAAAGGGAGTATGTCATTGTATGCGATTCTTCTGAACTAGAAGAAAAAGAAGTATGCCCAGTATGTCCAGGAGTAAGCCTGTAAATTAGGAGAGGGTGCCAAAGGATGTTCTTTTCTCTCTAACTGGACTATCAAGGGTTACCATTTGATGGCCGATTATAGGGTAGGGGTTCTATTTTCTCTGGTGATAAAAAACATCGTGTTAAATATATATATATGACAAAAGTCATCTAGGTGGACTCTGGTCCCACGTGAGACAGCAGAGTAGTGGTACAACACTTCTTGACACTCCACTTTTACCTTGGTTTGGTCAGGATCACAGAAATCCAGAATAGTGTCACACACATGATAACCTAGGGACTTCAAGTCCTCAATGGTAAAGTGAGTATCTCTTTTACTACCTGGAAAAAAAATCAGTATTTCTTATTAGATTTTTTTTTTTTTAATAAACTAGGGGTGGAGAGATGGCTTAGGAGTTAAGAGCATTTGTTGCTCTTCCTCAGAATCCAGGTTAGGGTCCCTGCACCCACATGGTAACTAAAACTCCAGTTTCAGGGGAGCCAGTGCCCCCTGCTGGAGTCTGCATGCAGTGCATGCACATGGTGTAGGCAAAAGACTCACAAATGCAAACACAAAATTTTTACATGTAGTTATGTTTCTGTGTACATAAGTACATGTGCCTAGGGAGACCAGGAACATCGGCTCCTCTGGAGCTGGAGTTACAGGCAGGTGTGAGCTGCCTGACATCGGTGCTAGGATTGAATCTAGTCCTCTTAAAGAGTGGTGAGCGTTCTTAGCCATTGCTATCTGTCCAGACCTACATCTTTTATTTTTAAATATTCATATTTATTTATGAGTATGAACTTTTTTCTTCATTTATGTCTGCACCATGAATATGTGGTGACTTCTGAGGTCAGAAGAGGGTGTCAGACTCCTGGAACTGAAGTTACTGATGGTTGTGGGCACATGGGTTCTGGAAATTGAACCCAGATCCTCTTTAAGAACAGCGTTCTTGACAGGTAAGCCACCTTCACAACTTTCTAAATCTTACTGGCTAAGTGCAAATCTAATTTGTGAACAGCTTTTTTTTTTTTTTTTTTTTTTTAGAAAAATACCACTGCTCAAAGGGCTGGAGAGATGGCTCAGCAATAATACTGCTTCCACGGAACCCAAGTTTGGTGCCAGTACCCACACTGGGTCACGCACAACCGCCTGCATTGTAACTCCAGCTCCAGGGGATCTAACACCCTTTTCTGACCCCTGTCCACAACTACTGCACACACACACACACACTAAACAGAGAGACATATACAATACACATGAATAAAAATAAAAGTAAATTTAAAACACCACCTCTTATTCTAGAATAGTATATTTCTGAACAGGATAGCTCTCCAGCTTTAGTTTGGTTCAGAAAAATCTTTGACAACGTAACAGTTCACTATTATAATGGATTATCAAGTTCTTTTAAAATTATTCTGGCCTTACTTTGTGGTTGGTGCTGCCTAGTAAAGCAATATTTATAGTCTGGTGTTAACAGCATCACTTAGAGGGATTGTGAGCGTCAAAGAAGTTGGACAACTGGCCCAGGGCCACAGAACTAATAAATGCAGCTGGAAGTCCAGACCTAATCTTCCTGATTCCAGGTCCAGAGCAAACACTACCGTGTGCAGCTCAGTGAAGCACTGTATCCCCATGGGTTTTGGGGTACCTACGGCCATCCAGGAAATCCTTCTCCGGCTTTCCTGCTCCTGGTTTTCCCTTGCTGGGCTCCCCTCTTACCCAGGGTAGACCCGCCAAAGGTGGACTCCACGGTGTAGCTGTTGATGATACCCATCCGCCACATCACGACTCTTCCTGTTCCTTCTTTGCATTTTTGAACCTTAAAGTTACAGCTGTCGAAAGAGAACTAGAGAGAGACACCCTTCTCTGTTAATTATATAAACTAGCAAGTTCAAGATGTCTGAGAGGCATTAATACGGAAGGAAGCAAGAACGGTCCTTTGGGAGCTTCTAGTCCTAAAGTTATGTGTTATGTCCTAAAGCATATTTCATCAACACGCTCATTTTGAGCAATAAAAGTGGTGGCAGCAGGTGAGGAGCTCTGCGGCTGCCTCAGCGGGGAGATGGCAGGCCTCGCGACATTTACTGTGGACTGTGATCTTCCAAGGCAAGGACGCAGATGCCACCACTACCCAGCCTTACTTGCCTCCTATCCCAGAGCATCTTGCCAGATGAAGATCCCTGGGAATCAGGAAGCACTGACACACTCTGCCATCAGGTACTAGCCGGATTTTTAAAGTCTTTTCTTGACAGATAGGCCCCCAAAATTTTTCAAGCCTCCTGCCTCCACCATTTGAATACTGGGATTATATGCATGTGTTCCACATGGGCTCTACAATTTATTTTCTCTCACAAACTTTCAAATCTAGGTTTTCCTCCAGATATGATTTTTTCCCCCTTTGGTTTTTGAGACAGAGTTTTTCTGTGTAATAACCCTAGCTGTCCCAGAACTCACTCTGTAGATCAGGCTGGTCTCAAACTCACAGAGATCTGCCTTCTGAGTGCTGTGATTAAAGGCAGTGTCCCACGACTACCGGACCTCTAAATATGATTTTTGATTTATGTTTCTTACTCCCATAGTCTCTGACTAGAACTCTCTCTGTCTCTGTGGTGTTAGTCTTTTCACTGGGAGTCTGATGTCCTCCTTTGCCTTTAATGCCCAGCTCAGCCTGTCATCACCCACAGTCTGTAACATGCTCACCTTGTCTGGTGCATTCTTGCTCAACATTAAAGGAAAGACCCGCTCATGAAGCCAGTTCTTGCGGTTGTTGCTGTGACAGCCATACAGGAAGATGTTGTTCTTGCGGCTGTGCCCATGGAAATCACAGTACAAGAGAACCTCTCTTTCTTCCAGAAGTCTATTGAGGGACAAGCAAAAGGATGCAGTGGGCTTCCAGACTCATAGGAGATTAAATCACTTGCTTATCTATGGTCACAGATTCAGTCAATAGTAAAAGCAATCCTCACGTGTTGACCAAACATGTCCGCCCAGCGCGTCTCATATCTGTTCACACAGATGTGCTTAGAAACTTTCATTCAGCTCTTATCTGCTAGACATTCACTTTCAGTGCAGTGGAAACTCTTTCAGGATGGGTGCTATTACCTGAGAGCTTCAAGCTGCTTTCACACAGGCTTGAAAAGTGAAGAATAATTTGCTACTTTCTCTCCATTAGGAGCAATATATTGTGATATTGTGGTATTCGATTTTTGAGTCAGAGAGCCTGTGTTCAAATGCCTACCTTGTTGCTTAACAGCTCTGAGACCTTGTTCACGTTATTTAACAGCTTTGGAACTCAAATTTCCTTATTGCATACAACAGTGGATGTTGACCAAAGGTACTCTCCTAGCAGGGTTTATGGGGAGAGTGAGCAGGTAAGGTGTAAAGCACTGATTATAGTGTCTGTTCCTTCGTACTTACCACTGCTAGCTTGGTTTTGATTACAGCTTCATAGGAACAGTAAAATTGCCCTGACCTTTCCCATCCAAGTGTTTGACTTAAAAATAAAACAACTGAGCCCAGCATGGGGGCACAGGTCCTTCCACCTGGTGGAGGAAGGCAAATCTCTGTAGTTTGAGGCCAGTCTGGTCTACAGAGTGCATCCCACACCAGACCTTCCATCAGAAACAAACATGAAATAAAAGGCCCAGAGAGATGGCTCGGCTGGTAAAGTGTTCATCATACAAGCATGAGGATCCACGGAAAAGCTCAACACGGTGAGGGTGGGTGGGGTCTCAGGGGCTTGACAGCCAGCCCAGCCCGAACAGGAAGCTCTAGGTTCAGGGAGAGTTCCTGTCTCAAAAAATAAGCTTAAATTGAGGATACAGCTCAGTGGGTGGGTGGGGGGCGGGGGGAGTGAAGCGGCTGCCATGTTCATGCATGCTCAGTTTTCTTTAAGAGATCTAATGTGATGTAAAGGTCTGAAAATTAACGGGTGACTGCAAGGACTGTCAAAGCCATACCAAATTCCTGAAACAAGAAAACAAACGAGCCTTTCCTCCTCATAAGGTATGAGTATCTATCTGACACTAATGCTCACAGCATTCACAGAATTGTCAGGAAAGAGGTCTCACCTTTTGATCATGTTCTTTGTGTACCAAATGCAAGGGAAGGAATCCTTGAGAACAGTTTTATAATGCCTGTTCAGGTCCCTTCCAGCCAACGAACACCGATAATTCCCCACTATCACGCCGTCTGGATTTAACATGGGAATCACCTTGAAGACAAAGATATCCCTGAGGAGCTGGGCATCTGGAGAGTTGCTAAGGATGAAGTCCAAAAAGCCGTTCATGATCCAGGAGCTGTTACTTTCTCCAGGGTGGACTCGGGCGCTCAACACCACCGCTTTCTTAGCAGCTGCCTCTTGAGGGGTCCTGGATGGATTGGTGATGGTAAGCAGGTAGACAGTGTTCCCTGCTAAGCTCCTGCATAAGGCTCGGAGCTTGCAGAACTGAGACTGGATGGGGTTGTTCGCTACTGACAAGAGATAGCATTGCAAGTCCGTGTAAGTGTAAGGGTAAAAGTGTGCAAAGAAGCAGGTGTCCTGGTCGTGAGGAAACTGGACGGTCCAGGTGAGACAGTATGAGGGCTGCTGCCCCTCGTCCATGTTGTTCTTATAGTACTTGATCTCACGGCCCTCTCTCCTCCAGCCGATGTTATAGATGGTGGCGTCCAACTGAGAGTACATGAGAGGCTTCATCCCTACTGCGTAAAGACTCTTGGGTTTCAGCAAGTTGACGATCGTGAAGCGGTAGGTGACATCTTTTCTGGTGTTCTGAACCCTGAAGTAAAACCACTGCGTGTGCTTGTCAGTGTAGAGGTCAGTTCGCAAGGTGAGTTCATACTCATAGATACCTCTGTAACGGAAACGAACAACAAGATCTGCGAACCTTCCTACAACCTCGTCACCTCCCTCTCAAAGCGCGTATGACAAAGCATTGTCTTCTCCTCGTAACAGCAGACGGGCCACAACTGCCTGCTACACCAAGCGTTCTTTTCTAGCTTACACACTTCTCCGAGGCACATAATAAACTAGTGAAACTTCTGCGAGGAAAGTTTATTTGGGACAGAGAGAGAAGAGTCCCAGGTCTCACTGGTGTGGTAGGACATACCTATAATCCCAGCACTTGGGAGGCTGAGACAGGAGGCTCATAATTTCCAGGGCGGCCTGAACTATACGGTGAATTTGAGACTAGCCTGAGTTACTAGGGTTTTTGACATTAGGGAAAATGCATTTCAAAAAGCCAAACAAACGTTTACTGCTGTATGGGATGCTTGGGGGTTCCGTCAACATTTTGGTAGGTTTGGATGGTCACTGGCGGTTTCTAGTCACTATTGTCTATTTTTCTCCAACACTGAACAGAGTCCTCTCTTGACTGTGCTAGCTATCCATCTTACAGATGAGGTCACACTTGAAAAACCTTAAACCTTAGTGTTATTTTCATCTCTGATCATCAGTTTGAATATGAGAAGACATCTCTGGAATATATTTACTTTGCTAGAAGGGAACAAGATACTGGGGCTGGCAAGATGGCTCAATGGGTAAAGCTGCTTCCACCATGCCTGATGACATGAACCAGAACCCACATGGAGGAGAGAATCCCAGAATTCATGTGGAAGGAGAGAACTGAATCCTACAAGCTATCCTCTGACCTATACAAAACCACATGTGCACGCACACATGCATGCTTGTGTGGTATGGCACATGTGTGTCCTTTCCTCTCTAAAAGAGAGATTTTCTTTTTTAAAGGAAGAAACTAGGCATGGTGGTGAACAGCTATAATCCTAGCATTTGGAGCCTGAAGCAGGAGGACTGTAAAGGCCAATCTCAGAGGTTTAATAAATCCTGTCTCCCCCCCCCCCCAAATAAAAACAACAACAAATAAAGATGCAAAATGAATTCCCAAAAGGAAATGTATATGGCAAGAAGAAAAGATACTCACCCTATGGATAATTAAGAAAGCACATACTCAAATAGGAAGTGGACGGGGGCAGGTATAGCTCAGTGGTAGGGCATGTGCTTAGGATGTGTCAGGCACTGGGCTCGATTTAAATTTTTCTTCAGATTTATTTATGTGTATGAATGTCTTGCCTGAATGTATGTATATGCACCATGTGTGTACCTAGTGTCTGCGAAGATCAGAAGAGGAGGGTCAGATCCCCTGGAAGTGGAGCTATGGACATTTGTAAGATACCATGTGGGTGCTGGGATCTGAATCCAACTTCTCTGTAAGAGCAACAAGTACTTATAACTGCTGAGCCATTGCTTGAGCCTCTGGATTCAATTGGTTTTTGCTTGTTAAGGGACAGGGTCTCTTTACATATCCCCAGCTGTCCTAGAATATCCTCCATAGACCAGGCTGACCTCAAACTCACAAATCCACCTGCCTCAGCCTCCAGAGAACTGGGATTAAAGGCATGCACCAATACACCCTGTTCCTGGGTTCAAATTTTAAACGACGAACCTTCCTCCTTTATCTGGTCAGCATTAGGAAAGAGGCCTTTCTGCATACTGATGAGGGGAACTGAAGTCACAGTGGAAGGTAAAGGGCTGATAACCAGCAAGGCTTAAAGCATCCAAAGCCTTTGACCTAATAATTTTCTTTTTAGAACTCATCCTGCAAGACCACAAATATTTCAAAACATAATTCATAAGGGTGTTCAGTCTTTAAGATAATTAAACAAAAATTATTCTAACTGGCCCTCAAAGATAGGGTAAGGAAGGTACAACATATACACAAAATAAAATTGTATGCATACTTTACTTAGTTAGAGACAAGGTCTTACACCGTTACCCTGGCTGGTACTGAACACCTAGGCATAAGCAATCCTCCTCTCAGACACCTGAGTAGGTGGAATCACAAAAAGCCCAAGCCACTGTGCCAAGCTTTCACAAATAAAAATAAGGAAGCACACGTGCACACATGCGCATGTGCGCGCACACACACACATATTATACTTACATATGTAATTTCTATATATTACACATATGCATTTGGGCATACATGCCAAAGTGCTAATAGTTCTTACATATAGGGCTTTTATGTTGCATATTTTTTTTACTAATAAAAAATGTTAAAATTTTATGTGTCATCTTTATTGTTGTGTGTACAAGGATGTGTGTGCCGCAGCATGTGTATGGAGGACACAGGCCAACTTCACGAAGCTGGTTCTCTACTTCCACATGGGGTCTGGGGATTGAAGTCAGGCTGTAGACTTGACAGGCAGGTGACTTTACACACTGCATCATCTTGTTGGCCCATGGACACAGCTTTTATATGAGCTCTTTTTCCTTTTATAAGCAGAAATGACTTAATGTTTTATTCTGGGGGAAAATTAGTCATAATTATTCAATTCTTTGTCAGTCCCTTAATAAATTCCCTACCGCCTCTCTTTTGCAAATGTTCCAAATTCCTGAACTTGTTCCTAGAGACATCTCCTAGCCCCTCAGCCGCCAGCCTTTGGTACTCACACTCTGACGGCTTTCTGCAGATTCCCACTCTCAAACCTTGATTCAAACAATAGAGTATTATCTTCCGGCCCTTGCAGTGTAACAGCAAGTTCCTTGATGATTCCTCGTTTGCCTCCTATTCTGGAACTGGTGAAAAAGGTACCTTCTGTAGGCACTACAGAGGAGAAAGACACCATTAGGCTATGTTCCACTCAGAACTCATTCACTCAGTAAGTCTTTACTGAGCCTTGTCAACCCTATAAATACTCAATGGATTATTTATGATCCTTACTGGGACCCTTGACCTTATAGATGTTAGATGTTTTTGCATATAGTAATGGGCCTCACTACCAGGCCAGTGTTCTACTGACATCTCTCCAAGCAGAGGCCCTTAATTTTCAACAGTGCCCCACTCTGAAGTCTTTAAGTGGTTTAGAGTACTTCCTTTTGCGTCAGATTCTTGGCACAGCAGAGACTTCTCATTTCTATCTAAATCCTGATCTTAAAGGATGTTGATGAAAACTGATAGCCTAGCCCAGCTTCCCAGAACCCTGGAGGAGGCTGAAGTCGGAGGACTGCCTGCCGCAGGTTCCAGGCCACACAGCAAAACTATATAATCAAAACGCCAAGACCAAACTAACCCGGACATCCTAAACATCTGAACCTGGATGAAATCACAAACAGTGGAGATCTGGCTGCTTTCTAAAGAAGCTCTCAAAGCATCTGCAATCCTGTTCTATAAAGTAGGACCTATCAATTTTTAAAAAGATAATGGAAAGTAAAATATATCGCATATGTTTGGGCATATCCTTAAGGAATAAGATGAAAATAGAGGTTTGAAAAAATTTGCCATGGGTGAATTTGCCTAGCAGAGAATCAAAATGGCAGAAAGCTAAGGTGATGATGAGTATTGTGTCCTCAGAACAGAGCTGTGGGGACTGCTCTCTGCAGGAGAGGGCGTCAGGCTTCCAGCGCCCACATGAGGAGGCTCTAAGAGCTAGCAACTCTTAGTCCAGGGGGTCCAACAACCTCTTCTGATCTTGGAGAACACTCCATTAACATGCACATGTACACGCACCTACATGCAGGTAGACATAATTAAAGATAAAAATTTTGCCGGGAGGTGGTGGCGCACGCCTTTAATCCCAGCACTTGGGAGGCAGAGGCAGGCGGATTTCTGGATTTCTGAGTTCGAGGCCAGCCTGGTCTACTGAGTGAGTTCCAGGACAGCCAGGGCTACACAGAGAAACCCTGTCTCGAAAAAAAACAAAAACAAAAACAAAAAAACAAAACAAAACAAAACAAAAAAAGATAAAATTCTTTTAAAAAGAATTCTTGGCTAGGCATGGTGGCGCATGCCTTTCATCCCAGCAGAGGCAGAGGCAGGCGGATCTCTGAGTTCGAGGCCAGCCTGGTCTACAGAGTGAGTTTCAGGACAGCCAGGGCTACACAGAGAAACCCTGTCTCAAAAAAAAAAAGAAAAGGTCGAATGCTATCCCATTTTTTTTTTTTAAGCTTAAAACAAAGCTACAAGAAGAACTGAAACTTAAAAAAATTTAGGTAAGCCATCAAGATGGCTCAGTGGATCAAGATGACTGCCACCTGAGTTGTGGTCCCAACGATCACATGGTGAAAGTGCATTACCAGTTCTACAACTTGTTTTCTAACCTCCACACCTGCGCTGTGGTACGCATGCCCCTCCCCCACAATAAATAAATGTAATGTTTTCAAAACACAAGAAGTTAGGTTATTTAATCATCCTTCCTTCCTGATTCTTGGAATAATAAACTGTTTAAAAATTTTTTTGTCATGGCTTTGTGGACAATTCAGTGAGGATATTACATCATCTTTTTCTTTTTAATTCTTTTGAAACAGTCTCTTTCTATATGTGTGTAGCTCTTGCTAGCCTGGAAGTTGCTAGATGGACCAGGCAGGCCTCCACTCACAGATATCCTCCTGCTTTTGCATCTGTCTCTGCTGGCTTCAAAGGTGTGTGTTACATCAGGCCCGACCTCTCAGTTTCTCAGTTTTCTTTTCTCTCTCTCTCTCTTTCTCTCTTTCTGTCTCTCTTTTTTTCTTTCTTTTTGAGCCAAGGTCTCACATGTATAAGCTGGCTTGGACCTCCCTATGTAGCCCAGGATAGCCCAGTATATGCTTGAGCCTCTGATTCTCCTGCTTCTGTCTCCTGGGTGTTATCTGCTCTCTGCTGCTGCTGTTGAACCCAGAGTTTTGGGACTGCTAAGCAAGCACTCCACCATCTCAGCTATATTCTCAACCCAGCATCATCAAGTCTTACAGTTACTGTTGAAAAGGTACTTCAGATCTTCATAGCTTCAAAGAGATCTTTTTGCTGCACAGTATTGCTAGCATTGTGTTCTAAAGACCCTACTTTATCATCTTTCTTTGATAGTTTTGTTAACTTGAGAAAAATTTATTTTACTTATTTGTCAATGACTTTGTGATTTAAGCAATTTTAATATTTATCAGACACTATAAGATCTTGAATTTCTTATGAAGATCACAATCAATCCTACTATACTTTTATTTATTATATTCATAGATAATAGTACATATTATTGAATGCATTATATATTTCAGATGTTAAAACCCACTCACCGATTTCCAGGCTATTGCTACCAAGTGTGTTGACCATGGAACATTAAACAAATAGCAGTGTTTATAAGGAATCTGATTGTTTTTTAATGTATTTTTTACTCATTTGTATGTACAGGCCACATATGTGCAAGTGGTCCATCTATGGGAGACCAGAAGAGGGCACCAGATTCCCTGGAGCTGGAGTTATAAGAGGTGGTGAGCCAACCAAACTCAAGTCCTCTGGAAAAGCAGCAAGTGTTCTTAACTTCTGAGTTATCTCTCTAGCCTCAAGGATAGAGATTAATCGTAAAATCGTGTGTGTGTGTGTGTGTGTGTGTGTGTGTGTGTGTGTGTGTGTGTATGCATGCATGCATGTATGTAGCCTTGGCTGGCCTGGAACTCTCTTTGTAAACCAGGCTGGGCTTGAACTCACAGAGATCTACTTGCCTCTGCCTCCCAAGTGCTGGGATTAAAAGGGTACAGACCACTCCAAGCCTCAGAGCACTGATTTTCTTAACTGGTCCCTCTTATGATTTCTGCTTTCATATGCAATCTTGTGACTGTAGAGTTTAGATAACACACAGCTAAAGAATAAACCATGTTTACAAATATAACATGTGTATAAAAACTAAGGGATCACAAGAAGAAACAAAGCACAGAGGAGACAGGAGCAGAGGTAAAACTGAGGTCATGGAAGCCCACGATAGCTGAAAGCGAGGAGCCCACAGAACAGTTTTTTCATGGAATTGCAGGACTGCTCAGCAAACTAATACCATTGATATAGACATGTCATTGTTTTCTTTAACATTTCAAAGTAACACATTTAAGGTGGCCTAACTTCTGTAGCACAGTAACATTTGTCAAAGAAGAAAAATGTGCCAGGCATGGGGGCTTGCATCTTTAATACCAGCATTTGAGTGGTAGAGGCAGGTGGATCTCCTTGAGTTCGAGGCCAGCCTTATTTACAGATCAAGTTCCAGAATATCCAGGGCTGAACACAGAATCCTTGTCTCAGAAATATACATATACATCCAGGTGTGGTGGCACATGCCTTTAAATTCTAGCACTCAAGAGGCAGAGACAGGCAGAGACAAACTATGAATTTGAGGTCACTACAGTGTGAGTTCCAAGATAGCCAGGGGTTGTTACATAGTGAAACCCTGTTTCAAAAAACAAAAACAGAGAGCGAGAGAGAGAGAGAGAGAGAGAGAGAGAGAGAGAGAGAGAGAGACAAAGACAGAGAGACAGAGAGAAACAGAGACAGAGAGAGAGACAGAGAAACATACAGAGGCAGAGAGAAAGAGGGAGGGAGGGAGGGATGGAGGGAAGAAGGGAAGCTGGGAGGGAGGGAGGGAGGAAGGGAGAAAAAAAAAGAGCTATTGAAAAACTAGAAAGGTGGCTCAGCAGTTGAGAGTGCTAGCTGCTCTTCCAGAGGACCTGGGTTTAATTCTTAGCAATCACATGGTACCTTAAAACTACCTACATTTCCAGCTTCAGGGGATCTGATGTGCCCTCTTGTGATCTCTATGGTCACTTCACACACGTGGTACACAGACACTCATACAGGAAAAATATCCAGACACATAGAATACTATTTAAAAGTAATTAAAAAGTAAACTGTTGACGTGATCTCAGAACTTGTCCTCTGACCTCTGTGTGTACATTGAAGAGAACCATTTCCTGTACAATATGCCCTCCTTATTCACACACAAATCACTGTAGTAAAAAAGGCAAAGATGTAAAGTCATTGAGGGCTGGCAAGATGGTTCAGTGGGTAAAGGAGCTTGCTGCACAAGCCCAAAGAACTTTTTATCGTCCCCCTTGGAACCCACATACAGGTAAGAGAACTGACGAGAGCTTTCCTCTGACTTCCAAGCTTGCATGGTGGCAGGTCTGCCCATCACAGAGGCACAGGAATCCATTTTTAAAAATTAAAATCACTTTTATTATGCACACTATGTTTCCTGTAACTTTATCAGTCAGTCACTCACTGATCAGCGCAGTGACGGTACCTGAATCTAGCTGGTACACAACTGTGACGGTACCTGAATCTAGCTGGTACACAACTGTACCTTGCTCTTCTCCCACAATCTCTGGCACCTTTTCGTTTCCCGTAGGTTGGTAGAAATATTCTGGTTGAAGTGGAACCCACTCTGAAAGAAGATATTTTCAAAAATATAGACTAAGGAATGATATACAGGGCACGATAAAAATGAACATAGAATTATAGCTACTTAAATGATTAATGTTGTTCAACCCAGCCTACTTCTCATTCCCAGTTTCCAGCCTGCTGATGAACTCAGTGTCATGGGTCTCTCCATGACGACTATGGGCAGTCACTGAGCAGGCAGCAAGTCAAATGGTAGCATGTGTCTAGCATGCACAGGGTCCTGGGTTCGACCCCAGCCCTTGATAGGTCTACAGTAAAATCATAAACTCGTTTTTAAAAATGTGTGTGTGTGTGATTTGTATGTTTATGTGTGTGTTTGTATGTGTGTGTGTGTGTGTGTGTGTGTGTGTGTGTGTGTATACGGAAACTCTAAGGATAGCTTTCAGGAGTTTGTTCTCATCTGTATGTTTAAGGCAGTGTCTCTTTGTTTCTTCCCTTGAACTGTGTATTCAAAGCTAGCTTGACCTCAGACTTTTAAACAATTCTGTCTCCACCTCCTAGCAGTGCTGGGATTTCAGATGGATGCTGTACATCACATGGAGCTCTCTACATTGATTCTGGAGTTCCAACTCAGCTCGTCAGGCTTGTATGTTAGCCACCCCTACCCCAATTCTAAAGTTTAAATAGAAAATTTAAAATGTGCCAGAAAGGTTAATATAAGGAGTTGCAATTTGACCCTGGTTTTCCTGGAAGTAAAGAAAATGTGGTCAGATAAAGGCTATTTAATTTATTATATTTTAATGTGTGTGTGTGTGTGTGTGTGTGTGTGTGTGTGTGTGTGTGTGTGTGTGCAGCTGCCTGTGGAAGGCAGAAGACCCCCAGGAGCTGGGGTTATAGGTAGCTGTGAGCCATCTGATGTAGGTGCTTAGACCTGAGCTTGGATCCTCTGGAAGAGAAACAAGAGTTTTATGTCAACTTGACACAAACTAAAATCATTTAAGAAGAAACCTTGATTGAGAAAAAAAAATGCCTCTAAAAGAGTAGGCTGTGGGAAAGCCCAGAGGGCATTTTCTTAATTGGTGATTGATGGGGAAAGGCAAAGTCCATTGTGGGTGGTGCCATCCCTGGGCTGGTCTTGGGTTCTATAAGAAAGCAGGCTGAGCAAGCCATGAGGAGCAAGTCAGTAAATAGTACCCCTTCATGGTCTCTGCATCAGATCCTGTCTCCAGGTTCCTGCTGTGTTTCAGTTCCTGTCCTGACTTCCTTTGATGATGAACAATGACATGGAAGTGTAAACCAAATAAACCCTTTCACCCCCAAGTTGCTTTTGGTCATGGTGTTTCATCATAACTATAGTAACCCTAACTAAGACAAGTTCTTAACAACTAAGCCATATCTTCCCATTCCTAAATATAGAAGCATTCTAGTTTATGCTTTAGTGAGTTAACAGATACAGACCCTGTCTTGTCTTCTACGTCAGTGTGAAAGACTAAATTCTACAGGCTGGAGAGTTGGCTCCATTGGTAAAATGTTCACTGTGCAAACATGAGGACCCAAGTCTGATTCCTTGTGTTCAGATGTAGGCTATTTAATTTTTATAATTTAATTTATGTGTACGTCTCTAAACAGCTAGGAGCAAACCTGTAAAATACAGCCCTGGGAGGTGAACAGAGACAGATCTCTAAGCAGCCAAACTTGCCTAATTTGCAACATTTAGGTCCCAATGAGAGACACTGTTTTAAAAGTCAAGGCAGATGATGGCTCCTGAGAAATGATGTCTGAGGCATGTCTTGCACATGCACACAGGACACGTACACATACACACACATGACTCTACAAGCCTTGTAATAAAGTAAGATTAAAAGAGCAGGAACACACACACACACACACACACACACACACACACACACACACACACGTCCTATTACCAATGTGATGAATGTTTTCCTTGATGACCTCACATTCTATCGGCCATCTTGGAGCCTGCAGCGGCCCTCTGCTAGAGAAACATGAGAAGAGTTCTCGAGGTTCTCGAAAACGTGGGTTTACTTCATCCAGCTCGTCATATAGAAGCTGCCTGCTCCTAAGGAGTGGTGAGCCCAGCAGAAGTGGGTCTGCAGGGAGGAAGAGGAAATGTGTGAGCAGCCTCTTCTTTCACTGTGAGGGATTTGCTGTTCTCTTATAATAAGCAGGTCATTTTTAACACCGTCTTAAGACCTTAGCAATCTGGGTGTAGGAGTGTACAGGGTTAATACCAGCTCTTGGGAGGCAGAGGCAGGCAGATTTCTGTGAGTTTAAGGCTAGCATGGTCTACACAGCGATTTCCAGGCTAGGTAAGAACACCAATAAAAAGGTTTTAAAAAAATTAGACTGCTTGCCAGGTGGTGGTGGTGCACGCCTTTAATCCCAGCACTTGGGAGGCAGAGGCAGGAGGATTTCTGAGTTCGAGGCCAGCCTGGTCTACAGAGCGAGTTCCAGGACAGCCAGGGCTACACAGAGAAACCCTTGTCTCAAAAAAAAAAAAAAAATAGACTGCTTAAGATAACAAAAAAATGATAAACTATTAAGTCAAAATTCTACATAATCTAGATTTTATTTTGTTTTGTTTTTTTGTTTTGTTTTGTTTTGTTTTGTTTTGTTTTTTCAAAACAGGGTTTCTTAGTATAGCTTTGGTTGTCCTGGAACTCATTCTGTAGACCAGGCTGCCCTTGAACTCACAGAGATCTGCCTGCCTTTACCTGTTGAGTGATGGAATTAAAGGTATGTGCCACCACTATCTGGCTACATATAAATTTTTAAAATTCAAGTTAATAGTTTCAAGATCTTGCAACAGTGAAGACCTTCAATTCTCCTATCAGTGTTATGGGGGAAAGCACAGAAAAACCTTCAGTAACTGTAGAGAAAGAAGCACACAGACCCAAATTCACTCTCCAGAACACAGGCAAAAATAAAAATGCTGGGCATGGTGACATACGCTCATGGATATCATTTTTGAGAATGGCACCCAATATTGTCCCCCAGCCTACACACACACACACACACACACACACACACACACACACCTACCTTGTGTAAATATAACTTTTAGTTACACACATATACACAGATAGACAGACAGAAAGAAATAGAGAGAGAGAGGAAGAAAGAAAAGAAAAGAAGATAAAAAAAATTCTCAAGTACTGGGGAGATGGCTCAGCTGGCAAACTGCTGTGAAGGATGGGAGTGTGAATTCAGAGGGTGAAACCCATGTAAAAATGCATAAGGGTGGGCTGGAGAGATGGTTCAGTGGTTAAGAGCATTGACGACTCTACAAGAGGTCCTGAGTTCAATGCCCAGTAACCACATGGTGGCTCACAACCGTCTGCAATGGGGTCTGATGCCCTCTTCTGGTGTGTCTGAAGAGAGCAATGGTATATTCATATACACAAAATAAACCATTGAAAAAAATGGCATAAGGGTCAGATCTGTAACCCCAGGGGTGAGTCAGAAATAGGGAACCCCCTGAAGTTCACTGGCTAGGCAGTGTGGCCAAATCAGTGAATTCAGGAATTCAGGTTCAGGAAGGGAGACATTGTTTCAAAAAATAAGGTTGAGAGGCATTTCATACAACAACCAAAGACATACAGTGTTGACATCGGGCCTTTAAATGTGTACATATACAACCAAAAACATATATGAGCATACACCATGCAAACACACATATTAGAAACAAAACTTATTGCGCAGCAATTTACAAATTGAATTTCAGAGTCCTGCTATACTTATCTGAAGCTTGATACCTCTGTTTACAGCATCTATATGAGCATGCCCAGTTGAAGATAAACAGGTAGGCCCTAGGAGGAAAGAAGGGAGTACCATTTGCTTATTTTTTTTTGTCCACTGTCTCCCATTTCTTTGTCCTTTTCATCCCCACAGGCCCTTGATTGTCTATACAAGTCTTTACCCAATAATTAATGGCTGAGACAATAAACATATGAAAAGATGGCAAAGTGAATTTAAAAGAAAACCAGAAGCTGGAGGGATGGCTTGGGGGAGTAAGAGTGCTTGCTGATCTTGTAGTGGGCTGGGGTTCAGTTTCCAGTGCCAGTTGGAAGGGGAGCTCATAGCCTCCTGTAACTCCACTCCAGGGGATCCCCAACCCTGGTCTCCAGGGCACTCATGTGCACATAGCCACACACAACACACGTATACATAACTTAAAAATAATAAAAATTAAATATTGTTGGACATAGTGGGGGAAGCTTTTGGGAGACAGAGGCATGCTGATCTCTATGAATATGAGGCCAGCCTGGTCTACATAGTGAATTTCAGGCAAGCTAGAGCTACATAGTGAAAGGCTATCTTTTAAAAAAAAAATGTAATATATATATGCACATATACAGCCCTTGGATTGTTACCTGCATTCTTATTAAAAGTGACTTTTGACCCTTATCAAAGAAGCTTTTCTTTACAGCAAATGGAAACCATCATAGAAAAACACTGGACACAACACAGAGATTGTGGGGAGCCCATCCCCAAAGGACACATCTACATCACAGCTCCTGCATTTAGAGCTCAGGGAACACTGCTGAGGAGAGGCTGGAAAGTGTATAAAAGCCAGAACACTGGGATGTTGGCTGCCAAACAGTCTCTTGAGCCCTGAACAGTGTCCAATATTGACAGACATGCTACCTTGTGCAAATGTATCTTTTAGTTGTCTGAAGTAAATGTCATCTCAGGGGCTGACTGCCTCCATCTGCTCGCCTAAGTCTGCTCCTGGAAGCTTCTCGCCTCTATACAACCTTATCTGGGCCTAGAATGACTTCAGCCTCTGAGACTTACAGCTGAATAAGATCACCCTTTCTAGTTCTATTTGAACTCAGCTGTTCTGGCTTAAACTCCTCTCCAGGATAACTGAGTTAATGTGGCTTCTGTAACCTTGGCCTCTCTTGAATTGCTCTGCTTGGCCACATACTAACTTTGGCAATATGTTCAACTCTTCTGGCTCCTTCTCATTCTCTGGCTCATAATGTCTTCAACTGTGTCTAGCTTGTTCTTTCTTCAACCTGTCTCTGTAAACCTCTCCTGGTAAAACTGCCTCTCTCTTCTGTATTGTTCCAAACATGGCTGCTTCCTTCTGCAAACTAACTTTACATTCAGTGTTAGGGATTAAAGGTGTGTACTAGAGGTGTGTCTGTTCCAGCCCAAGGGATTAAAGGTGTGTGCTAAGGGTGAGCCACACCACAACTAGAAACAGGGTTTTTTTTTTTTTAAGTAAATAACACAACATCATGGTTCACAGTGTGATCAAATATCCTGTAACAAACTTGGAAGGGAGAAATGTCATGGGGTCCCACCTCTAAACAAAGAACTACGGGCAACTGAGGCAGAGAGGGAAAATTAGCCTCTCTTATATTTTAATTAAAAATGTATAACATTACTTTTGTTTAAGTTAGTTGGAATTTTTGGCTCCCTCTGCTCTTAAGCAAAGCTTCTTGACTGCATACACTCAACAATAATAACTTAATGTGAAAAACAACTTGTTCTCTTTGTGAGAGTCTTAACAGATTTTCAAAAAATGTGAGGGAGAAAGTCCAGAATGTACAGACTCTTAATTTCAGTCTATAATCCAGGAGAATTTATACCACACTCTTGGAGCTGGTGAGATGGCTCAGAAGGTAAAGGTCGGTGTCTCATCCCCAGACCACACATGGTAGAAGGAAAAAATCAGTCACACACAAATTTATCCTCTACACACATGCTGTGTTTGTGGTATTCCTGGAGACACACACACACACACACACACACACACACACACACACACACACAAATATAAAATACAGAAAAAATAAATAACCAAACAAACAACATTGCTCAAAACAAACAAACAAACAAACAAACAGCAGGAGCCCGTTGGTGGCTTGGCTTCTCTGACATTATGTCATATTCTCTGAGGTTCCTGGAGTTTTTAAGGAAGTAAGGTTCCAGGTGGGGACAGGTGGCTGGAAGAGGGGCCACTGGCTATTACTCACATAGAAGCATCTCTTTTTCCAAGCTGTCCGAGATGAAATCATCTCTTTCTCCAAAAGAGCCATTCAACATGTACCGAGGGCTGTTCCTCCAAACACGCTGAGGAGTGGCTGAATTTGGTAGGTTGCTTTTCTGAGCTAAGAATAAGTGGTTTAGTTCAAGTTGCTTGTGGGCTGGTCCAGGATTTCTGGTGCTGAGGTCAATATTAAAATCCTGACCACTCAAACCATTGCTTTTATTACCATTGTCCACCACAGGCTTTTTATAATAACACTTCCCTTTTTTTTTTTTTTTTTTTTTTTGGTTTTTCGAGACAGGGTTTCTCTGTGTAGCCCTGGCTGTCCTGAACTCACTCTGTAGACCAGGCTGGCCTCGAACTCAGAAATCTGCCTACCTTTGCCTCCCAAGTGCTGGGACTAAAGGCGTGCGCCACCACTGCCCAGCAACACTTCCCATTTTAAAAAGATCTCTCAACGTTCCAATGTATGCACAGGGAGAATAGTGATTCCCATTTAAGCAGAGAGGAAAGAGAGGAAAGGTTAAGGCCATTGGACAATGGGATAAAGGCCTTGAAAGGAAGGCAGAAAACCAGGGTCCCTAAGAGGCAGGACAGACAAACCCAAACGAAGGCAGGCACCAGAGTGGGAGCAAAGCACTGTGGCAAAAGTTTTTTAAAGTACAGGTCTCACTATGTAGCTTTGACTCTCCTGGAACACACTATGTAGACCAGGCTCTCAAACTCAGAGACCCAAATGCTGGGATTAACGGTGTGTGCCACCATACCCTGCTTCCAAAGCCTTTTTGTCCTATGGAGACTTACTGGATCTGACAAACTGAGGTTCTCTCTTCAACAAGTTAGTAAGAAAGTAGAACTGGTTAATAAGAATATGGAATGAGTTTGCTGGAATTACAATCAGTATTCAGCTGGCCGTTGTGGATGGACGAAGGTAGCATGATTGCAAGGTTGAAGCCAGTTAGACTACTTGGCAAGACTTTGCCACAAAACACCAAGATCTGTAGGTCTCGTTCAGTGGTAGAACAACCACACAATATGTGCAAGGCCCAGGCTTGTACCCTAGGACTGCAAAAGTAAGCAAGCAAAATAAAGTGATATATTGTGGTAAAGATTAACCTGAGTTACAAATGACCCTGTCTCAAAAGATTAAAAAAACAAAACAAAAATGGGAAAAAAATCACTGAGTGTTGTGGCTCACACCTTTAGTCCCAGCACTTGGGAGGCAGTGGCAGGTGGATTTCTGAGTTCGAGGCCAGCCTGGTCTACAGAGTGAGTTCCAGGACAGCCAGGGCTACACAGAGAAATTCTGTCTCAAAAAAACAAAAATAAATCAAATAACTCAGGACTAAACCAAACCCAACCCAACAAACAAACAAACAAGCAAACAAGCCTGTCATCTGGATCCTTGGGGCCAACACAGTGGAAGGAGACAGTCACCTCCTGGACTTTGTTCTCTGATCACCACATGTAAATAATGGTGTGTGCATACACACATCTACACACAGAAGAAATGCAATAAAAGTGAATGTCCTTGTTGTCTTTTTGTAGCTGAGGATGACTGTGGCTTCTGATCCTCCTGGCTCAGCCTCCAGTGCTTGGCTTACAAGCACTTACTTCCACTCCTAGCTTATAAAATAAAATAAAATAAAATAAAATAAAATAAAATAAAATAAAATAAAATAAAATAAAATAAAAACAGCACGTAAGACTAGAGAGATGGCTCAGCAGTTATGAACACTCACTGCTCTAAGAGCCCACATTCAGTTCCCAGAACCCACGTGGTGGCTTACAGCCACTTGTCACTCAGATTCCAGGGAGATGGGACATACTTTTCTGGCCTCTAAAGGCATGTACATAATACACATATGTTACAGTTACCTGGCTATAGGTAAGCCTGGCTTACTATAAAAGGGGCTGTTTGGCCCCTCCTCTCTCTCTTGCTCTCTTTGTCCCTTCTCTCTCCCTAACTTTCTTCTCTTCCTGACCCCTTTCTCTCCTCTCTCTTCTCCCCCACTCCATGTGTTCCTGGCCAGTCTCTCTCTCTCTCTCTCTCTCTCTCTCTCTCTCTCTCTCTCTCTCT
>JANHMN010000002.1:157517047-157566742 GCA_030674055.1 Rhabdomys pumilio | reverse complement strand
CTCTCTCTCTCTCTCTCTCTCTCTCTCTCTCTCTCTCTCTCTCTCTCAACTCCCCTTCCCATGTCTCCAAATAAACTCTAAACTATACTGGTTATATGACTGCTACCTCAGGAGGAAGGGATGCCTCAGCATGGGCCCACCGAGGCACCGCTCCCACCTTACCACACCTGACTCTATAAAACATATCCTGGCTTTCGTTTTATAAAACACAACACAGGAACATATCATGTTGGCTGATTTTATGTCAATTTGACACAAGCTAAAGAGAGGAGGGAACCCCAGTTAAGAAGAAAATGCCTCTGTAAGATCAGCATCTAAGTAAAGCTTGTAGGGCATTTTTTTAAAAATTAATGATTGATGGGGGATTGTTTGGTGTACACTTTCCTATCATGGTTCATCCTCAAAGAAAATCAGGACAGGAACTCAAACAGGATGAGAACTTGGAGGCAGGAACTGATGCAGAGGCTGTGGAGGACCGTTGCTTACTGCTTTGTGCCCCATGGCTTGCTCAGCCTCCTTTCTTATAAACCTAGGACCAACCAACTTGCTCTTTGGTCATGGTGTTTCACTGCAGCCATAGAAACCCTAACTAAGTGTACACACACACACACACACACACACACACACACACACACACACTATAAAAATAAATCTTTTTTTAAAGACATGTTAACTTGTATGGTAGTTTGAATGAGAATGGCTGCCATAGGCTTATGTGTTAAAATATGTTATGATAGTGCTTGGGGAGGACTAGGAGGTATGGTCTTGTTGGAAGAGGTGTGTCGATGTGGACGAGCTTGAGCTTATGAAAGACAAATATCACCAGGCCTTTACTCCCAGCACTTGGGAGGCAGAGGCAGATGGGTTTCTATGAGTTCTAGGTCAGTCTTATCTGCCAAGTGAGTTCTAGCTACACCGAGAAACTCTGTCACAAAAAAACCAAAAAAACAAAAAACAAAACAAAAAAAAAACAAAGCAAGACAAAACAAAAATGACAAAACCACACACCCATATACATAAAAAAATAAATCTTAAAAATTAAAAAAACCAAAAATTTTTACTAAAAGACATTAAATATTTAAGTAAATGGAGAAACATATCCAGATCCCAGAACACCTGCTGCAGCGAATTTATCTCAGGACAGGTAGGCAGATCTGTATGAATTCAGGACAGCTCTGGTTGTCCCAAAACTCACTATGGAGACCATGCTGGGATTAAAGGCATGTACCACCGTGCCTGGCAAAAATTTACTGTTTCTTATAAAATTTGATTGAATCTATAGATTTAACCCAAGTCCAGTAAGTTTTGTCGTTTTGTTTGCTGAGATGGGGTTTTAAACCACTATAGAAGTCTAGCTAGCTTGAACTTGCTGTAGGGCCTTGACTTGCACGTGTTTTGCAAGTGTCTAGCTGCACACGCACATGTGTGCACACGCAAGTGGAAACATGAGGTTGACGTTGGGATTCCGAATAAACTACAACTCTGCTTTAAACAGAAAGTAGCATGTGGTACACAGTCCATTCAAGATTCAAGAGTGACTTGTCCCCCGCCCCAAATCAACAAGCAAGTAAGTAAATAAATATATAAATGAAGACAAGGGATTTCAAGGTTCTGGGGATTGAATGTAGCTCCTGGGTAACGTTAGGTGAGTGTTCTCCCACTAAGCTGCAACCTCAGCTCCTAAAACCTTTTAATGTTACAAACTAATTTTTAAATTTACATAAAGGGGACTTGAATGCAGTTTAGCAGAGTACTTGCATAGTGTACTGTATTGTCCAGAGCCATAAGAAGAAAAGAAAAAAAAAGAAGAAGAGAGAGAAGCAAAGACTAAAGAAAAGGTGAGACACTTTTGAAGAACAAGGTGATAGGAAATGACTGTCAAGAGATCAAGACTATAACAGCTGTGCAGAATGATACAAGAAGCTGAGGATAGTGGGCTCCTTACCAGCCTGGGCTACATAGTGAGAATCAAGTAAAAAGGGATCTGCTTTAATGTCATAGAGCAATTCAGAGCTGGTAATTTATTAGTGCATCACTAGAAAAACAGTCCAATATACTAAAGACCTGGAAGAGACATTTGTACTTTTGCAAATAGTAAGTCTGTCCCTTGACAGAGGAGATGCAGGTCAATGGGGACAGGAAGTACTTTTTAACCAGTCACCTAGAAACATATTCGAGTCTTATGCAAACAGTTCTCTCAGTAAATGCAACAATTCAACCCGGTGATGCTGGGATAGAACGAAGAGTTACCTTTGAAATATCCATAATACTGGAGGTGATGGTGCATAAAATCCTCATAGGGATCAGGAAGCATCTGTGAAAGAAAATCCATCCTCAAGCAGAACATTTCATCCAGACGATACCGAATTCTTAACAAAAAGTACCAAACATGCTGCACAGGATACCGTAACAAAACAAGCAAAATCCAAATATGCAAATATTGAATTATTCTGTTTTGGGAATCATCTCCAGCAGGTCTGATGGCAAACACCAGTAATCCCAGCACCAGAGAACCAGAGGTAGGAGAATATCAGGCTCAAGGATAGTCTGGGCAACAATGAGTTCCGGGCCAACCTGGGCCACAGAACCCAGCCGTCCTCCCAAAAAGCCAACTACAAACTGAACCTCCCTCCAGCTGGGCCAGCATGCCACCACAGTGAACCTTTTGACCTTGGATTGGGTTTCTGCGAAGTTACTGGAAAAGGAGTGTACCAACCTCCTGCTTTAGCTCTGTTTCCAACGCCGGGAACATGTTACTGCCACATAGTAGGATGTAGGCCAGTCAGTAGCACCGCACCCAGCTGCAGTTCCTGCCTAATTTCCAAACAGGTAGCTGATTACAAAGAAGCTACAAATCACCGTATATAAGTGAAAAGAAACCTAACCAACCACCACCATCAACAAAGAATACCAAATCTGCAGGTCCTGCCCTTTCACACCCACAACCACTGGGGGTAAGCTCTTGCCAAGCCAGTGTCTTACAAAAGGAGAGGACAGTGGTTCCCAGCACGCACCTGAGGAGCTGGGGCGCTCTGCGTGTCCCCACTCCTGGTCCACTAGACTCACCAGGAGCCTTGCTGGCCTCATGCCTAGTTTACGCTGAGAACTGATGCCCAACACCAGGACGCCACAGAAAGGGGAAAGGAACCGGGTTGGGGGCACGTGCAGAGTCGCCTCAGAGCAGTTGAAAAGGAAAGGTCAAGGGTCGGAAGAGAGCTCTGGAAACGTTCAGTTCTGAGCTCCCTGCCTCGGAGTGTGGACTGCTCAGAGGAGAGCCCAAGGAAGGGCGGAGCAGAAGTTTCCACCAGAGCCCGCAGGGTGACACCGTGCTCCCTAGCTCCCCCTTCCCCCCAGCTGGTCCCCAGGCTGGGTGGAAGCCAGCAGGAGCTCCCCCGCTACCCCTCCATTATCACTTTCTTCAGAGGCCAGTCCAGGGTCCTGTCCGCCCAAAGATCCTCGTCCCCCGCGCCCTCCTCACTACCTTCCCGCCTGGGATCCCCTGCTTGTCCCCTGCGAGCTAGGGCACTCCTTCGCAGGCCTAGTCCTCAGCTCACCTGCTGGAGTTTTCTGCGCCGACCCTGGGAGCCTAGCAACCAGGAGCCAGAAGCGGAAGGAGGGCAGGACCCCGCCCTCATCCGTAAGCTGGGAGCCCTGGGATGTCAAGCAACTTGTGTTTTACACTCCAACGGTTTATTCACTCAAACTTCATCTCAAACTTTACAGACTCAGTCTGGGAACTGATGAGTACAGTGTCAGGAGCCTTCATTTTTCTAGTTTCTGTAGTAGTAGATGATTTACTTTGTTCAAGGATCTGAAGCTTCCATTCCTTTGGGGGCTGGGGAGGGCTAGAGCTGTAGCAAGCAACCAAGAGAACGCAAGCGTTATTAAAAAAGAGATAGCAGATATGCGCTCTCGGAGAACACGACAGTCTTAGAAGGAATCAGGCTCATTCTAGTTTACCTCATTCTCCCTTTGACAAACTTAAAATATCCCCCCCCCCCCCGCCCACTTTTTCTTGATTTGGTTTAAAATAGAAATTATTCCTTTAAAAAAAAAAGTTTGTGTGTGTGTGTGCGCGCGCGCGACCAGGCTTTAGATACTCAGGGAGCTTTACCTGCAGTTGTGAGCTGTTTGAGTTGGTAAGTGGGTGCTGGATCTGCCAAGCCCCTGAAAGAGCAGCAAATGCTTTTTAACTCCTGAGCCGCCTTTTACTCTTCACAGTTTGCACATGCAGGACTAGCAAACGTGCAAACGTGTGTAAATTAAACCCTTTGTGGAGTCCTTCCACCTTTGTTTGCATGAGTTGCAGGAATTAACTCAAGCGCCAGGCAAACACAAACCTGCTAGGCTATCTAGTCTGGCCTTTATTTTTAAAAATTGTTTTAATGTGTACTTGTGAGTGCAGGTGCTCACTGAGGTCAGGTCTCCCTAGCGACCTGATGTGGGTGCTCGAAACCAAACTTTGATCATCTGAAAGAGCTTTTAAGAGCCAAGCCCCACTGTTACGTTTTGAGACTTGCTCAAGGGCTAGTGTTAGTCTCCATCGACCAAAGGACCCTATTGTCTAAAAATAAAGATGTGCTATTTTAAGGACAAATCTCAGGGCTGAAAAGATGAGATGGCTCAGAGGCAAAGAGCACTGACTGCACTTCTGAATTCAAATCCCAGCATCCACATGGTGGCACACAACTACAATGCTATAGGATCCCTCTCTGGTATGCAGATGTACATGCGGACAAGACATCCCTAAACATAAAATCTTAACTAAAAATTAAAGAGTGAATTGACTCATAAAAGCTGAGGCCATAATCTCTCAGTTAAGCTGCTGAGACAGGCCAGATTCGCAGACTCCAGACCATCACTAGAATGTCCTCCCTCCCAACTACACAGTTATCAGATACTGGTTATTCTCTACCTTCTACACCAAAAAACTAGTTGGCAAAACCAGTTATGAGCAAAGGTGGCAAATCAGTCAAGCCACCCAAATCTGGTCCATCCGACTGCTTGTGTGCTTGTGTGTAGACACTAAGGAGGCTGGTGCTCCTACCATCCTGGAAAACTGCTAATTAGTTAAGACAAAAGCTTTAATAGCTAGTTGATAACCTTTATTTGTAGAAATTTAATCTATGCAAATTACAAAACAATTTTATGTACAAAATGGGACATCCCAACATTAGCGCATGATAAATAAAATCTAATACACTGTAATACAAGTAAAAAAAAAAGTTGAACTGCATAGGAATATACTAGAATAAAATCCAAACTATTATCTTTGGTTAACTATTGTGATTATAATCAAGTATCTATTACTTTCCATAATCAGCTTTATATTACTTAATAAAAAGCTATAAAGCACCCCCCCCATATTACATTGTTTCTAGGACTTAAGTAGGCCAAATATCAGCTATTATTAACAGGATACAAGCTCCAGAAAATGGCACCATCTTATCGGAAACGCCTGTGTGTGTGGTATGTTTCTTAAAACCCTGTCTTCCTATATCCCCAAGACACTACAACGTCAGTGTATGCTCTGTACTAAGTCTGATTAGAACAACTAAAAATGGATAGACACTAAGTCCTAGTTATACAACTGCGGGGTAACATGCTTAGAAGAGCAAAAGGATAACCAATCAGAAGTATAAAAAGAGCTTTATTGTTGCATATATACAAATTTACAATGTCAGAAACTGGAGAAATACAAACATCTTTAAGACACAATTTGCTTTTTTCTTCAGTTTAAAGTGACCTTTCCTGATTGTGATACAATAGAAAGTACACAACAGTTAACAGCTTCTTCAATACTGGAATCTTATGGAGAACATTTCCACACAGAGAAGGAAGGTGAATTTTGAAGTGGGTTAAGACGATGAAGACAATACACAAAGTGGCTTATTATACTTATTATACTTACTGCCACATACTTAGGGGGAATTTCTCAAAACCAAGGATCTAAACGCCTGATGCTGCTGCTCCTGCCTGTGTGTAAATATGCCAACTGCTGCAAAGTGAATGTTCTAGGATTGCTGAGAAAGAATTACAAGTGTGGCCAGCCATCAGCACAGAACTTAACACTTCAGGGCAGCAGACGCGAGGAGGAGGTCAGGAAGAGATCCTGATGGTCAAGCAAGGTAGGATACAGAGCTGCCTTAATTGCACTTGTTCTGGAGTAGAAGGGAGGGAGTGTCACACTAGGAACTAAACAAGCCTCTACTGGGCAAGAAAGCCCTTCACTTTTGCCAGCAAGTCCTGTACAGAGGTTTCATGCCCATGACTTACATGTTTGACTCATATCTAACATGCTAAGTTTGCCAGTGTGAGAATAATGACAGCCAGGTCAAAGCAATTCCAATCACCTCATTTCAGCAAACAGAAAAATTACATTTCATAAATGGACAGCTTTGTATGCACTGTCCTTGCCCAGGAAATGTATCTCTTCCCTATAACATCACAGCTCATCTGACAACAGGTCAAATCTGGGTAAGACTGAATATAAAACAAAACAAAATTAAAACTATGTGTTGGGAGCCATTTTCCTTCTCTTCAGTCTTGCTCGCCAATCCTCAGGAAGGGCTTCAAAATTAGCATTTCTTTCTGCCAGGCCACTGTGAAAACAATTTGCATGTTATTACTTCATTGGGAATAAAGAGAACTGAACTTTTTTAGAAATAAAAACTCTTAATTGAAACTGAAAATCGTATCTCGAGTGTGTATTCTTCATGAAGGAGCTCTGCCCGCATCGGTGACACACTCCCTTACCTCACCAGCTGCTGCTGTTTCCATTCCTCAATTCGCTTCTGTGCAGTCGATTCCCGGTCCTCTTCACTGGAACTTGAATTATCTTCTTCATCTAATTCCCGCTGGATACTCTGCCATTTCTTTACCAAAGATGGCATTTTTGTTTTACTTTTCTTTGCCTAAAACAAAGTGGTAGATTAGTGAAATGCAATACATGAACAAGGAAACAGATCTTTTACACTGGAGATTAAGATCTTCCCCTGAATCTAAGGAATAAAGACAATACTGGATGCACCTTGAAATGCCAAGACTCAGAAGTACCATGGAAGTGGCAGAAAGAATGTCAAGTGGTTTGTGCGCAGGTGCTGTAAAATTCTGATTTCTGATAGGACATGCCTGGTATTCTCTTAACTCACAGTAGCTGTATTGCCCACACAAGATTGGGCCTGTCATGAAGGAGGCAGGAGTTCATGGGGCCCCATTCTTTTCCGAGGATTTATATAGTTAACCGTGATGGAGGAAGGAGAGATGTTATTTTTGGTGGTACAGTGCTCATGCCCCTATAAACTATACAACTCACTGTCATACTATAGAAGCTGGGCACGGTAGTACATGCCTTTAATCCTAGCGCTCAAGAAGCAGAAGGGGGTGGATCTCTGAGTGTGAGGCTAAGCCAGGTTACAGAGTGAGACCCAGGACAGCCAAGACTACTCAAAGAAACCCTGTCTTGAAAACAAAAGACATTAAAGTAGAATGCCATGTGTTTATGGGGGGGTGGGGGATAAATAAAAAGAATGTAGACAAGTTGGAGAAAAATGGAGGTTTGTGGGAGAAGAAAAAAAGTACTGAGTACATGTGAACATGCTCAAAACACATTATGTATTAATGCACGCATAAAGTTCATAACGGGGCTGATGAGATGACTTAGCGATTAAGAGCACTTGCTGTTTTTTGCAAAGGAACTAAGTTTGGTTTCAAGCAGTCACATCAGGGGTGTATGAATCAAGTCCCACAGACTCCCATGTTCTCTCTGGCCTCTGCAAGTGTGTATACAGGCACATATACATACACATAAATAGAAGGAAACAGATGAATTATTTATTCTTTTATCTATTAGTTTATTTACTTGACAAATTATTTTTAAAGAAGTGCTTAAAGATGACTAGCTGGGAAGGAGGCACAGCTTGGCCGTTAACTGACCGCTCTTCTAAAGGCCTTGGACTGTGATCCACAAACGACCCGGGTTCTGGGACCTGCTGCCCCTCTCTGAGCTCCAGGCATATCAGGCACACGGGTGGTACAGATACACATGTATGCAAAACACAAATATAAAAGTCCTTTTTTTCTTTTTAAAAGACAGGGTCTCACTATGTAGCTCTGGCTGTCCTGGAACTCACTATGTAGACCATGCTGGCCTCAAACTCACAAAAATCCACCTGTTTCTGCCTTCAAAGTGCTGGAATTAAAGACGTATGCCACTACTGCCTGGCAATTAATTTATTTCTTAAAAAAATAATTTTGTTATGTATCATCATCTTAAACATTTTTTTAACTGAAGAAGACTCACCTTATCTCTCTTCCCTTTTCTCGTCTTCTCTGGTGGTGGCACTTTGGGAGCTGGCGGCGGTGGTGGTGGTGTAGGTGTAGGTGGAGGAGGTGGAGGTGGAGGTGGTTCTACAACAGCAGGCACTGCCATCGTTCCTCGAGCCTGAGCTGGCTGCAGTGACGGAGTGGTCACTCCAATTGGGACAGAACACTCCGCGTAACTCATAATCGCAGGTGCTGCTGCTAGTCCCAGGTAATTTGACTGCAGGGTCATCCCTCTGACCTGATGACCCATTCCTGCCGCTGCATGGCTAACAGATACTGCTTGGTGTGCCATCCCAACAGCTTGGTGTGCCATCCCCACTGCTTGGTGACCTAACACAGGAAACATAAAATGAAACTATAATAAGGACACACTGTAACAAGACAGAAGGAAAAAGAAACTAGGAGTTAAATCACAAAATAATTTCAGTACAATTTTTCCCTTAAAAATATGACATAATATTAAATTTTGTAGCTGGGCATGGTGAGCATGCCTTTCTTTTATTCCAGTATTTGAAATACAGAGGCAGGTGGATCTCTGTGAGTTTGAGGCCAACCTGTTCTACAGAGCCAGTCCAGAACAGCCAAGGCTCTGTTACACAGAGAAACCCTGTATCAAAAAACAAAAACCAACTAAACAAAAAATGATAACAAAACCTAAAACAGAAAAAAATCTTGCAAAAATAAGGATACAAGCCAAATGTTTAAAGGTAGTTTTTAGTAACCAGGAGAAATAAATATTAGTAGTATTTTCAATCAAAAGCCTTCTAACTTTTCAACCTAGAGCATCTAATGTTGTAAACAATGATATATTGAGAAGAAGTCACTTTAATCATGGCACTTACCTGCAGCTATAGCTGACTGGCTGTAGAGAACTGGAGAACTACCAATAGTAGCTGATCTCTGAACTACTGCAGTACTCATCTCTGGAGCCTTTCTCTTTACTGCTTTAGTGGATGGAGGACTAGAGGCAGTGGAATCAACTGAACTCTGAAACAAAAACATTCTAGTTAGTACTACAAAATATATTCTTCTGAGGTAAAGCATGTCAATCACTGTCCAGTCCCCATGACCACCCAGAATGCCAAGGGCATCACTACCTGGCTGGTTACAACTGTGGTCTGTGTTGAAGGTTTCAAAGGAGTATCCTCCTCTGTTCCGGGAGCAGGAGGCTCCTCGCTTCCCTCATCCTCCATTTCTACCTCCTGAATCTCTCCATCTTCTAAAGGAGGAGGTGGAGGAGGGGGTGGAGGTGGAGGAGGAGGAGATTCCGGGGGTGGAGGTGGAGGTGGAGGCATTTCCAGAGGTAATGGAGGCTGAAGCACAGGTACATTTGACTGGAGGAGGGTCCAGAATGGAGTAAGTGGCATGAGTGATGATGAAACTTGACCAGAGAATGATTCTTTACAAAGAGAACCTGGAAAACAGACAGCAGTCAGGGGGAAAACAACTCAAGACATATCCTCCAAAGCTAATATTCATGTGAAAGTTCATCTGACCAGTAGAACAGACATCTGTACCAACCTAAGACAACTAGCTAGCTCTCCCATCATCAAAATTTGACTCATGGCAAGCCACCAATGTCACCGAAACACTGGGCAATTCAACTGAGAAATTACTTTTATGGAAAGGTTGATGCTGAGAGAAAGACTAGCTGTATTCTTTAGGTCCAGATTTATAAATAAAAATTTAACAATGAGAAACTCAGTCACCCAAATCTGTAATTTGGAAGTTGATCTTAATGTGTGTGTGTGTATATGTGTGCGCGCGTGCGCGTGCTGAGGTATGTGCCTGTGTGTACAGGTGCTCTTACAGACCAGAGGAGGGCATTAAATCCTTAGCTCCTCTTGGGGCTGGAGCTAACCAGCAGGTGTGAGCAGTCCTCTGCAAAGTACTATGTGCTCTTACCAGGCTCAGGTCCTGAATTTCTCAAACATGTACTTCAACATATGAGATGGCAATATTTAATTCTCTGGAGTATCTTGTTGTTTCAAAAATGAAATAATCATGTATATGTGTAATACTGATTATGTTTTATTACTATTGTTTTTCAGTAGGTTAAGTGGGGATGCCACAGTTAAAACCCATTCAAAACAACAAAAAAATTCTACCTATTTTGGTTAATCTGGATTACTAGTTTTAAAAATTCATTTTCAAGATGCACTGTGAACTCTCATTCTTTTATATGTGTGTATTACATTTGCTTAATTATACCAACAGAAAGGGAAGGAAAATTTTATTTCTGTGATGAATGAAAGAAAATTTAGAAGGAAAAGTCTAAGTAAATGACAATTGAGATTTTCAAGTGTTCAGAGATGTAGAAGATTTGAAACCGCTGTTGCTTTGGCTTGAAAACTGTTAAATTTTCTCAAATTTCATGAACACTATCACTCAACACTGCAGTCTCATTGCTGGGTATAGCTTTGCAAAGATCAGAGAAAACAGGAGGATATACTTACTTGTAGCCTTCCCCATCCCTCTTTATCGTCAATAGGGAGGTTTCACAATATATGGGGCTATTAGATATATATCCCAGGAATGTTGAGGGAATTTTCTCCCTAAAAATCATAGAATTTAGGAGTAGAAGAAACATGAGAAGTCATCTAATTCAACTTCCTCATTCTAGAGGTGATGAAACCCAGGTAAGAACTCACTGATCTTAGGCTGATAGAGCTGCCAGGCCAGGCCAGGCCAGGCCAGGAGATCAGGCCTGATCTTGGTCTAGTGCTTTCTAGTCAACTAAAAATCCTTGGAGAGGTAAAAGTTTAAGACCTGTAAAATCTAAACTCTCACTTCTGATGCAGTAAATACCCAGAAGCAACAACCTGTCAAAATTTATTCTCAAAACTGAATTAAGTAAGGCTCCATTACAGAAGACTCTAGACCAGGGTGAAGGCCATTCACACCGACATCAGATGAGGTAAAGCCCGTCAGCCAATAGTCCCGCTTCTCAGAGTGACTCTGAGAATGGAGCAGACAGGTGATACATTGTATGAAAAATACTGATGATTTGCATTATTCTGATAATTACTGAGACATTCCTTTTTTGCTGAAGGATACTAAAAAAGATCCACCAGAAAAGAACTGTAACTTTTTTCTTTTTTTTGTTAACTTTTTTTTCTTGTATTAGCATTGAGTAATGAATACAGATATATATATATATGTGTGTGTGTGTGTGTATGTATATACACACACACACACACACCAACTTTCAGACAGTTAACATTTTAGAAAAGACTAATTTTATAAAACAGTATGCATATAGCTATAAATCCTGTATTATGAAACAGTACATCAAGATTTCAACAGAATAAGGTAATAAAATAAAGCAATAAACACTAAAAATGATTAAGAATTAAACTTTCTTCTACTAAATTAGCTATACTACATGGAGAATGAACTGTGTCAGCCTTGATGACACAGGCAATTCTGTCTTCAGGTATCAAGCCTCTATGACAGTGATATGCTGCTAATCAAATAAATGCAAGGGACCACAGCAGGCCAGGGTTAAAAAGTGGTCTGTGACCCAGCAAAAGCAACCTATCATCTAAACCTTGTTTAAGTGCTATTCAATTAAACGACATTTGATGAGAGGGCTGTGGATGTTGTTCCATTGGGAGCATGCTTGCCTAGCATGCACAAAGTTCTATGTTCCACCCCACTGCATAAAACCAGGCACAGTAACATACACCTGTGACCCAGTCCAGTACTTAGGAGGTAGAACAGGAGGATTGTGACTTCAGAGTCATCCTTAGCTACACAGCAAGTTTCAGACCAGCTTAGGAACCATTAGATCCTGTGTCCAAAAAAACAAAAACAAAGACAAATCAAACACACCCACACGATAACATCACTACACTACATTCACACACAAACACTCACACAAGCTTGTAAAATTTAGTAACAAATAAAATGCTTAAATCTCAAGCTCCTAAATTTACTAAAACATAAAAGCTGTTGTCTCAGACCTAACACTGATAATTCTTTTGTTTGTTTTTCTGAGACAGGGTTTCTCTGTGTAGCTATCCTGGAACTCACTCTGTAGATCAGGTGGTCCTGGAACTCCCAGATCCTCCTGCCTTTGCCCACCAACTGCCTAGATTAAATGGATGCTGTCACCACCACCCTGCAGTAATTTTGTCTTTAGTTAAAGCTGCTTTAGCTGGCATGGTAGCACAAGCCAATAATTCTTTAACACCTGGTAAGCTGAGTCTGAGTTAGCCTAAAATGAACAATGGGATTCTATCTTAAAAAGCCAAAAGCAATGGGGTCTGGAGGGATGGTTGGTGCAGTGGTTAAAATGGTCTGCTGTTCTATCCTGAGGACCAAGGTTTACTTAGATGCCAGCACCCACATCAGGTGGCCCTCAGATGCTTGTAACTCTCTGGTTTCAAGTGATCCAAGCCCTTCTTCTGGCCCTCACAGGCACAGATATACAAATAAAAATAAACCACACTCCTAAACAGAAAACTTAGTTTAAGCACCACAGATGTCTATTACAACCACGTCTCTACTTGTTTATAAATCTTATCCAGTTATTGTCTTTCATATTTATATGAACAATTAACTCTGAAACCGAACAGGATGACTAAAGTAATTACCAACAGCTTTGTCATGTACTAAAATTAGAACTAAATTAAGCTTAAAGATAAAATGTTGTGAGGGTACAAATTCTGAATTCAAAACCTTTTCTCTCTAAGTAGCTTAAAAAAACAAAACAAAACAACAACAACAACAAAAAACAAGTCAGGGTTTCTCTGTGGATACCTAGTTGTCTTGGAACTCACTCTGTAGATCAAGCTGGTCTTGAACTCAGAGACCCACCTGCCTCTGCTTCCTGAGTGTTGGGATTAAAGGCGTGCGCCACCACTGCCCAGCTCCCCCTCTGTATCTTAATTTATAGGCATTTTGTTGTAAGAATGGCTTTCAGGTAAGAATGATTCAAGGTTTACCTTTTACCATATAACACTGTGTTTGTCATCAATAGAATAAAACAGCTTAATGTTTGACATTAAAGTATTAAATAAACAAACAAAACACTGTTAATTGTACAGTATTCAACTAGACGACATATATAAAAACAAGACATCATAGCTGAGAATCCCAGTTGGTGGTGTGTAACTGCAATCTCAGCACCTAAGAGGTGGAGGCACAAGGATCATGAATTTGAGGTCTTACTTTTTCTATCTGTGTAGGAAGTTTGAGAAGAGTCTGGGGTCTGTCTCAAAAAACTAAGACAGTGGAGTGGTCAGAAATGGAATCACCAAAACTCAAGCCTCAGTTCAGTATCTACTAAATATACAAAGAATAAGCCCCAACCTGTTATCAGAAATATCATCACTCACTGCTATGAAAAGTCAACTTCTGAAATGAGACTCAGAGTAAAACCCCTTCCTTTTGCTATATTCTAAAATTATCACTATAATCTGTGGATTTAGTTGATCTCATGTTATCTAGAGTACTTAATGATGTTAACAAGATCATATGGAACATGACTGCCAACTTTTTGACAGAAATGAGGAACAAAGCACTTTTTTTTGGTATGTGCTAGAAATCTGTGTGTGTGTGTGTGTGGGGGGGTATTCCACCAGGCTAATCTCAAATTTGAAGTCTTCTTGCCTCAGTCTCTTAAGTGCTGATAAACGATCTATGTGACGACCATGCTGATTAAGTCAATGACAAGTTTTGAGTTCTTTATTGGTGGACAGAGCATGGTTAACTTGCACCTCTGGAAAGTGTCCCTGTGTCAAAGTCAAAGATTTTTAAAGCATTTTCAAAGACAAAGCCATAATTACATTCTCCAGGAGGTTAGTTACATGAGTGATGTACTTAGAAAGCTCACAGCATCTTCCAGCCACTGCAGTGGTAGGTATGAACCATGGCTAAGCTCACAGACAGCCCCAGAAGTGTCATCAAAGTGAATACGGCTTGTTGGGTGTGGAAGGCTGAGCAGTGGCTAAGCTGGCACAGAATACTGTTGGGATAGAATGGCAGTGCCTCAGTCATTTCACTGAAGTAAGCTCTGTGTGTGTGTGTGTGTGTGTGTGTGTGTGTGTGTGTGTGTGTGTGTGTGAGAGAGAGAGAGAGACAGACAGACAGACAGACAGACACACACACCCACACATATGCGCGCATGCGCGCACGGTCTTGCTGCAAGTTTCCTAGCAGCACCAGACAAAATCAGTGGAGGTCAAGAGGTCAAGACAGGAAGATCCCATGTTTAAGGCCAAAATCTGGGTTACAGAGTGGTATCTTGTCAAAAACAATCTAACTAGTGGTAGGATTATGTGAAAATCCTCTGTTTACTTCCCAGTACCACTAAAACACAGGAAAGAAAAAAGAGAGGGAGGTAAGAAGGAAAGCAAAGGAGAGAAAAAAAAATAATAAGATGTGGCAAAAAAATTTATTTTCTTTTATAAATTGTCAAACTACCGAGTCTCTTCTGAACAGCTGATTAGGTCTCAGGATAGTGTAAGGAGCCCACCATTCTTTTATTTCAGTGAGTGAGGAAGCACCTTGCAGAGACAGCTAATATCCCTGGGTATTTTTCCAGATGAGTACCCACTCCACACCTCACAATCACCTGTAGATTCTGAGGAAATCTGACTCACTCTTCTGGCCTTTGAGGTGCCAGGCACCAAGCACACATTGTACATGGTGCAAGCATGACAATCTTGAGTTCAATCCGTACCAACCATGTTTTACAAAGAAAGAATCTGGATGTGGCTGCACAGACTACCCACCACCTGAGGCAGAGCAGATGAGTCTGAGTTTGAGACCAGCCTAGTCTACACAGCAAGTACCAGACCACTGACATAGGGAGAGAGGCATGTATGGTGCCTGCTTAGAATCCTTCAAGCACAGAAGGTGGATCAAGTCCAGATCAGTAAACTTAACCTCATCAAGGAATTCCAGGCTCAGTGAGAGAGCCTTTCAAAAACTGTGTCTGGCTTCAGAGGAATGAGATGTAAAGCTGGTTGGCCTCTGCTTGTGCATGCATAGACAGGGGGAAAAATAAAAATCATAAAACCTCTCCAATTTATCTAGGACCATCTTTTTTTCTTTTCTTTTTTGGTTTTTTGAGACAGGGTTTCTCTGTGTAGCCTTGGCTGTCCTGGAACTCACTCTGTCTGTAGACCAGGCTTGGCCTCGAACTCTCGAACTCAGAAATCCGCCTGCGTCTGCCTCCCAAGTGCTGGGATTAAAGATGTGCGCCACCACTGCCCGGCTTTCTAGGACCATCTTAAATGGGAAGTTTTACCCATTTCTGATCAGATTGTCCAAAAATACCACTGACAAACTTCCGCTGATTGCTAGAAGACATTCTACTTTTTAAGCCTTTCTTCCTATCATTTTGATTTATACCAGTAATACATGAAAGACTAGTGAAAGTCAGAAATGAGGCCAAAACACCAATAGTTGTATAAAATAAAAAACAATCCTTATTTTTACTTTTCATATCTGGAAAATCCAATGACCTAGTCCTCTGCACAGCCATTCCTGTTTTTCTCAGTTACACAATAGAAGTATGATTAGCTTTTTTTTTTTTTTTTTTTTTTTTTTTTACATTTTTAAATTTTGTTAAGAGTACACACTAGAAGAGAGCACTGGATCCCATTATAGATGGTTGTGAGCCACCATGTGGCTGTTGGGAATTGAACTCAGGACCTCTGGACAAGCATCCAGTGCTCTTAACCACTGAGCTATCTTATCTCCCCAGCCCCGTTAATTATTTTTGATACACAAAATTCATACTTATTAACACAGTGCACAAAACATGTACTAATTAATATTCAGTACATGAAATATTTTAAGATCAAAACATAGTATTCTATTTTTTTATTTTGATGGCAGAGTCTGATATACATTGGCTTTCCGAATAGTCATTACTTTAATTCCTTTTAGCTAACTCATGTGTTCTCACAGTTGAGTTGGACTTCAATTAGCATGTGTTACTCCTATGCTAGAAACTGTCCTATAATAAAAAGATTGCTGTCCTTTTCTCTAAAACTTTTGTCGACTAGAACAGAATAAACTGTCTTACCTGTGGAGTTCTCAGAGGATTCTGTAGAGTTTGAATCAGTGCAGGTTTTGTCTTTCACGGTCAGCTTAGGAAGACTCTCATCTCTAACTTCCTGTGCTTGGTTTTCTTCCTCCTCCTCACCATCTGGGAATTCCCACTGAGACTCGCCCGACTGTTCATTTACATAGAAATATCGCCTATGATCCCTAAATCACAAGAAAGAAAACACATGTTTTAAAATCTGTTCTCCTACAGAGACACTTCCATTTGGTCCTGTCCCAGGACAGCAAGCAGTCTGCTCTCACAGGGACGAACCTCTTCTTATGGACTGCTATTCACAAAGGCAACAAAGAGCTTTGACAGCTGTGGATGGAGAACCCAGGACAATTCAAAGCTATTTGCACTGCCAGCAACTCTGTGAATACAGCCCTTAGCCCTCTCCAACAGATGTCTTAGAAATCATTTGTTTCGTTTGGTTGATTTTTTTTGCCAATGTAAAACCGAGTTTCAAGTGTCATTAATGAAGGGACTCAGTTGCCTAGAACACTAATTTCCCTTCCAAAGAAGAGAACATCGAAGTGAAACGTGACTCTTCCCCTCTTGGACCGTGGAATTCATTTCAAATTCTTGATATCAAACACAGTGAAAGCTAAAGAGAGGGAGAGGATCTGGGAGCTGAAAAATAAAAGAGCAAAGATTTCAAATAACGAAAAAAAAATCAAGAAAAGCCAAATATAAAAAGAAATGTTTTCATCTGACCTGCTGGCAGAGGATAGTAATCTTGCTCTTCATTCACTTCTTCAGTCACGAAGCTTTCCTTAACTTCACCGAGGTTAATCAGGAGTAGTTGCTTCCAGAGGTCCTGTAAAGCGCACAGAGCTCTCGCATGCGCTTAACCCCCAAGCCCGCCCTACTCCGTGCAACACTCTGGAGAGTAAAAACCGGCTTTGTCCAATCTTGGGAAAAAATCTGTTACATGGAACACTTTTAAACATTGCTTTTGTTTTTCCAAATGTGTGGCTGGCCAAAGTCTGCTTGCAGGTGCTTTGCCTGCCCAGCACCACTAACTGTAGCTGCTCTCAGTCTCCAGGCAGGCTGTCATGGCGTCAGGTGGTGGTGATCACAAATCATGTCTGAGATGTCAAAGGTGAAAGGTGAAAAGGGGAGAAGAGTGCGTACCTGTCCCAGTGGCAGGACCAGCCTTTAGGAGTGGCGTTTATTTCATACTGTTTTAGCTGTTCTGCAGCATCCTGAAGTTTTCGTTTTAGGTAATTTCCATTGAGAGCCCCTTCCCGCCAGTCTGCAATTCGAGTCTAGAATCAACAGAGAATTAATTAGGACTTAGGCCAGGAAACAGAGGTAAAAGGGACTCTTAAGACTGTATCACTATGCGCAAAATCTCATCTTAATTAAAATGTATGTCTATTAAGGTGGTATTTGCTTTCATTAATAAAGTGTTACCATGTGGGACAGAGAGTTCAAATATGAAACCAAAAGTTAAAATTGCAAAACACATTTAAAAAGAAATGTATTTAAAGCCAAGAGTGGTGGTACATGCCTTTAATCCCAGTAGAGGCAGAATGGTCTCTGAGTTTGAGGCCAACAACCTCCAGGGCTGGCAGGACTGCATAGAGAGACCCTTGTACCAACCACTGTCCCACAGAATGATGTTACTACTACTGTTTAGGTGTGCATGTCTTTTGGGTGAGTGTATGATGTGCTCTGAGTGGAGGCTCAAGGACAACTCTGTAGAGCTGGCTCTCTCACTTATGGGTTCTGGGACATGAAGGTCATGCAGCTTCAGCGCTAGCGTTTAAGACCCACTGCCAGCATCTCAATTCACTCTGTATACCAGGCTAGCCTGACTCAGATGTCAAACTGCTTCCACCTCCTTGGTGTTGGGATTGAAGGTGCACACCACCACTACCTAGCTATAAAATGTACTCTTAACACAGAATGCCATTCAAACACCATTTATGGGCTTTGAAGATAGCTTGGTTATTAAAGTGTTTTGCCACAAGTACCAGGACAGGAGTCAAGATCCCCAGACCCCAGATAAAAACCAGGCAAGCACTGTGGCTCCCTGTAATTACGAAACTCAAAAAGGGGAGACAGAGAATACCTGGGGAAGCTGGCCAGATAGAGCAGCTGTCCTGGCAAGCTATGGATTCAACTGAGAGATGGTGGGTACCCCAGCGAATAAGGTGAAGTGCCATGGACAACAATTTGCCTGAGCCTCCACATGCATGTGCAAACATACAAACACCTATCAGGAACATCACAAGGACATTAAACAAAACAAGGGCTGCCAAGAGCATTGGCTTGGCAATACCCAGTGTGGCTCCCACACCCATGCCAGGTAGCTCACAAAGGCCTTAACTCCAGGGCAGGGGACCTGGCACTGTCTTTTGGCCTCTGCAGGCATCTGAGAACATGCATGGCACACAGACACATGAATAAAGTAAAACTTTCATAAGTGTTTAATCTCAGCACTCTGGAGACAGCCAGGAGGATTTCTGATGCTCTGTGTAGTAAGTTCTATGGCTACAAGTTAATGAAAGTAAGACGACAACAAACTGCCATGCACACCCAAACCAGCTGCATTACCTCAGTCTGCAAGAGCAGCATGTGAAAGTTGGAGATGGACTGTCTATTAATCCCTAGGAATTCAAATTTACTTGTCAGGGTATTTGCCAGTTCTCCAATCTGAAACTGTAACAGAGAGAAGAAAAATTGGAACAGAAAACCCAAACTCCAGCACTCCTTCCATACTATGTACAGTCTTCCATTCACTGTCACAGATAGAGGATGTACTGTCTACATACAGATGACTGTATGTAAACTTTGGTTAAGCTTAGGCTTCTAATTTATGAATTTCACATAAATCATGAACAAAATGTTTACTCACACTTACAATGCATTCAAACAACATGGACTTCAACAGCTTAACAAAAATCCTAATCTTAAAAAAAACAAAGTACATAAATAGAATATCAAATTAGTTGTGAGAGGGTGGAGCAATAAGGAGTAGAAGCTTTCACCTATGAAACTGGGGATCTAATGTACAGCATGGAGACTACAGCTAACAATACCATATTGTAGGAGCTGGAGAGATGGCTCAGTGGTTAAGAGCACTGACTGAGTTCTGAGTTCCAATTCCCAGCAACCACATGGCTGACAACCATCTGTAAAGGGATCTCTGACACCCTCTTCTGGTATGTCTGAAGACAGCTACATTGTACTCACATACATAAAATAAATCTTAAAAACAAAACATATCATGTCGCTGAAACTTGTTCAGATTAAAATATTCTAACACCTCCATGAAAAAATCAGTGAGGTAACAATTTATTAGAAGGGTTTGTAATAATCAGTATCTTTATATGTATATAGAGATAAATAAAGCAAAACATCTAAATGTGACACATGGTAAATGTGTCAACTGTATCTCAAAATAGCTGTGGGGGGAAAACATCATGAATGATATTGCACTATCATTTACTTACACTAGCCACATGCAGAAGCCCTAACATTCCTCTCTCACGCCTTTCTACATGGCTGCATAATTCACTAGTGATCAAACATCTTTAAAAATACTATGCTACAGTTTTTTACAACAAATCACATTTAAAAAGCCACACTGAACCAACCAGACTAAAAATTTTAGGAAAAAAATATGTCTATACTCAAGATTCATATACATTTTTGGTCATATTCCTCAATACACTGTAAGTTGGGTGTGGTAGTGAAAACCAATAATCCTCTCAAGTGGTCTAAGCTCTGGAGGAATGACTTCTAAGCTCACCTGAGCTATATAATGGTATTGTCTTAAAAGTACCATTCAATCATATACATGACATATGTGCATATAATACACACAAATCATAACACAGTACTAGGTAGTATAAACAGCCTCCAGTGATTTAATGTGCATGAAGGATGTGCATTCATATATATATAAATGTTGCTTTGCTTTACAAAAGACTCAGTTCAGATACAGTTCAGATTTGATTGTATCTGATGGAGACCTGGCTATAAATCATTTGTGATACCAGGGAACTTCATTATGTGGTTACAAACACAACTGGAAACAAGTATGCCTTTGTTTAAAGTATTTCACATAGAAATTAAATTAAATCTCTTCCTCTCTTTAGCAGTTACAAATCTGAAAGCCTTTATTAATAGATTCAGTCTTTCCAGCAAAAGTTTAACCTCAAAGAAAGTAAATATTTATAATTTCTCAGCATCAAAGTTTTTTTTAGGTTTTTCGAGACAGGGTTTCTCTGTGTAGCCCTGGCTGTCCTCGAACTCTCAAACTCAGAAATCCGCCTGCCTCTGCCTCCCAAGTGCTGGGATTAAAGACGTGCGCCACCACTGCCCAGCTAGCATCAAAGTTCTTATTCCAACCTTAAATGAAGTCTTTTAATCTAACAAAGTAAAAATCTTAGGTTTGGACATAGTAAAGCTTATGATTTGCTAACAGCATTTAATAACAGTTTAATGACTGAACCTATAATCCTGGCACTTGGGAGACTGAGGCAGGAGGATCCTGAGTTTCAGGCCAGCCTCAGTAGATGAAGCAAACCCATATTCACCCCAAGTCAAGTACCACACTCCGTACTTTCAGGTCCTGCTCTTCCTCCACCTTAGGTGCTGTCTGGACTTTTATCTTCTCAGAAGACTCTTCTACCTCCGTTTCTTTGTCTGAACTTTCTTCTATTTTTTCGGAATCTTCAGCACCAATTGCTGTAAAACAAAAAAACAAAAACCCCATGAAATTAAGCCAAAACAATTGAATGGTCCAAGACATTTTATTCTCTTTGCAGGAGATACCTGAAAATTAGTACTAGTACTCTCTCTGGCCTGCTCTGTCAGAGTTTTAGTAGCTTGTTCAGCAGCACCCCGTCCCAAAAGTGTTCTTTCTGAAAAGGTGACCAGGCAGTCACATTGTTCTACTACTGCATTTACCTTATGGCTTCTGCTTTCACTTTCTCTATTACCATCTTTTCTTTCAAAATAACACTTGAATTTCTTACAAAAGCTAAATATCAAACTTGAAATAAAACAGATTCTTGACTAGACTGGGTGAAACAGGAAGACAGCTTTTAGAACCAGAGGAGTACCAATATCAGCTGCCAGCCATGGGATGGGGTGGGGGTGGGATCTCAGGCCTGCTATTCTAACTCTTAGGAAAAAGAAGGATCCTGAGTTTCAGGCCAGTCTGAACTACAGAGCAGTTCCCTGCCTCAGCCTTACCACTAGCCAGTCATGGTGGCATACTTCATCATTTGCACACAGGTCAATCTTTTTTTTTTTTTTTTGACTTTTCGAGACACAGTTTCTCTGTATAGCCTTGGCTGTCCTGGAACTCACTCTGTAGACCAGGCTGGCCTCGAACTCAGAAATCCGCCTGCCTCTGCCTCCCAAGTGCTGGGATTAAAAGCGTGAGCCACCACCGCCAGGCCAGGTCAATCTTTTTTGAGTTCAAGGCTAGCCTGGTCTACAAACGTCAGTACCAGGTCATCCACAGCTACTGAGATTTCATCTCAAAAAAAAAAAAAAACAAAAAACCAAAAAACCAAAAAACAAAACAAACACTCCCAACTCCAAACCCATCCAACTCATCTGCCTTCCTTCCTTAAGTGGCTAAGATCTATAGCCATCAAGATTCATACAGTCGCTGGACAGCCAGGACTACACAGAGAAACCCTGTCTCGAAAAACCAAAAAACCAAAAAAAAAAAAAAAAAGATTCATACAGTCGCCCACACCTATAGTACCAGCTGCTGTGGATGCGGCAGAAGAAGTATGCTTGAGCTCTAACGTGCGGTTCTGGGCCAGCTGAAGTAATCTGGCTAAGACCTCTCCTCTCCCTCCCCCTTCACAGGGCTTCACAACTAACATGGGAGCACACCTTTGACACCAACACTTGAGAGGTAAAGGCAGGAAAAATCATTTTGACATTTCCAAAAACTACACATGGGAACCCAGAACAGACAGGACATATACAGCAAGACAGTCTATAAACCCCAAGACAAAACAAAATAAAAATTATTGTAGGATTTTACTTTGTACACCAGGCTAGCCTGAAACCTATGATCCTGCTGCTTCTGTAGTATACGTGTCAGAATTATAGATGTGGACAGCCATACCTACTCTCAGGCTTTTTAAATTTTAATTAAAAAATATTATTTCTATTACTGTGTGTTTACATGTCCACATGCTATTGTGCACGTGTGAAAACCAAAGAGCAACTTTGTGAAGTCAGCCCCCCCCCCCAACATCATGAGTACCAGAGACTCAAAGTCTTTATGCTCAGGTCCTGACTGCACCAACGGGCAATAAGCACCTTTACCCTTGAACCCATCTCACCAGCCCTTATCTTTTCTACTTTTTAAATGATCTGAAACAAAATCTATTAGCCTGATTTATTGACTTATAACAATGATATTCTAGAAATCTATCTAGTAGTAGGTATAACATCAATTGACCGTAAGGTTTTATAGGGCAATTTAGCAAGATTTATCAAGTTTTACAAATGTGAGGACTAAGTCCCTAAGGCAGGTTGCTGTGGCTTTGGGTAGAAGGCAGACAGGGTGGGAAGAGCCCCAAGTGGCCCCAGTGACAAATGACAGTGAAATGGTGAAGACTCTAGTGGACACCTGATGATGCCTACAGACCGCTCAGCAACTTCCTCAGTCTGAGCAACCCACAGACCATGGGGGTGGCTGGGCCACTTCACCATGACCCCTCAGGGCCAAGACAAATCTTTTATCCCCCAGCTGAAGAAATTTAAAGTTAGAAGAACACGTGCCTTAGATGTTAATCAGACAGAGCAAGGCTGCAGCTCTCCCAGTCCCTGGGAGAGCATTTTTGCAGCAGCTTCTTTTCACATATGATAAAAGATCTGATGGCAACATCATCAAGGAAAGAAATTAAGTAAGGATTTGAACAGTTTATACGAACAATGTCACTGGTCATCCTCTGGCACAGAATGAATATTCTCTTAACATGTCTTTATAGAATTAAATAGATAAAAGCCACACCCCATCTAAAATAAAACATGCCTGAATTTGGTGAGAAGACCATTAATGATTCATCTGCACCAATTAAAAAGCTGTAATTAACTCAGCACACGCAGATACCACTATAATATGCCTTGGCTATACCAATACTCACATTCATTTTGGTTTTGTTCTAGCATTTGACAATATGAAAAAATTTTCACTAATTTGATTTAGTGCAAACTTTTATTTCAGCTTCTAACTAGCTCTTCCATGCTGTGTCCACATGTACATTATAGTCTCAGAAGCTGCCCTGCAAAACCTGAGGTGTCCATATGTACATTATAGTTCAGAAGCTGCCCTGCAAAACCTGAGGTGTCCCAATTAAAGCTGTTGACTTGGTATTATTTACAGATTCTGTGTCATGCTTGCTTCTTGAATCTGAATGACTAGAGTATTTCTCTTTCCCACTTTAACTTTCACTGCTTGGTCCTTATTTATGTGCAGAATGTTATATCTTCCTTTTGGCCTATAATTGCTTTCACATAGAAAATTAAGGAAGAAAATCTTTATATTCTGTATAAAAATAAATCAAATTTGTATACTAAAATCATGGTTAAAAAAAATTTTTTTTTTTTTGGTTTTTTGAGACAGGGTTTCTCTGTGTAGTCCTGGCTGTCCTGGAACTCACTCTGTAGACCAGGCTGGCCTCGAACTCAGAAATCTGCCTGCCTCTGCCTCCCAAGTGCTGGGATTAAAGGTGTGCGCCACCACCGCCCAGCAAAATTTTGTTTTTCAAGAAAAATTGAGATGCCATAAACGCATGCAAGCATGTAGGCACACATGGCCAAGATAGGAATAACTAAGAATCTCTCTGTGGCAACATTACAATGTGCAAGCTTATTAGAGTACCGTATATTGTTGAACACCTTGAAACAATGTGAACAGAAAGAATAAAGGAACTAGAACCCGAGAATCCAGCTTCATCTGGAACTCTGTACTGGTCATAACCTTCCTACTTACCACAGATGACCTCTATTTTGATAGTGTCGTCCTTTAGTTTCATCAGGGACAGACTGTTAAACACAAGCGTTTGCCTATTTTCAAGCTTACATATTCAGATCAGCACCTGTATATTTCTCCAAATCTTTTTTTGTTGCTTTGTCCAATACTACTGCACCAAAAATTAATGTCAGTACATATAATTATGGTTTTCATTCATTTCTGCATCGCTGCATAAAATTCCATAATAAAAATACACAAGTTGGCTGGAGAGAGGTGGCGCATACCTTTAATCCCAGCACTTGGGAGGCAAAGGCAGGTAGATCTCTGAGTTCTGAACTGGAGGCCAGCCTGGTCTACAGAGCAAGTTCCAGAACAGCTAAAGCTATACAGAGAAACCGTCTTGAAAACCAAACCAACCAACCAAACACCCCACTTAGTCACTGTGCAGGTGTCGGGTGTGGCAGTCCAGATGCTCGCACGCCATGGTCCATTTGTGGAGGTCAGAGGACAATGTTTAGGACCGACTGACCGACCGACCGACCGACCGACCGACCGTCCGTCCGTCCGTCCGTCTTTCCTACCTACCTACCATCCATCCACTACTTGGGTGGGTCCTGGGACTCAAACGCAGACTGTCCTACTTAGTGGCAAGTGCTCTGACCTGCTGTGCCACCTCACTGTGCCCTCTTTACTTTAAAAAGTATTTCTATTTTTATTATTTATTATTTTACGTGTATGAGTGGTTCGCCTTCAGGTATATGTACCGTGTTCATTCCTAGTGGCTAGAGGCCAGAAGGAGGCTTCAAATCTCTGGCAACTGGGGTAACAGATGGCTGCGAGGCCAGGTCTCCTGCAAGAGCAACAAGCACTCCCAACCGTGCAGCCATCTTTCCAGCCCTGCCCATCTATTACTTTGGAGACAGGGCTTTGCTCTAATTTACAGGCCAGTCTGGAATCCATCCTGTAACCCAGGCTGCTCTGGAACTGTAACCTTTCTACTTGAGATCTCCAAGTGCTGCAATTACAGGTGTGCCACCACGCACTGATTATAGTATTGGGGTGGGAAAGGAAGACGAGTGGCTCTACAAGCAAGAATGTGTGCATTCATTTATTACTTGCATGTTTGGTGTTAGCCAGAACCGCAATAAGTATCTTCTGCTAAGAATATTAAAGAAAGGCTTTGTGTTCACATCTTATTCCTAATTTTCCACTACAAATTAGGGTCAGATGCAAATTAAAATATTAGTTTTTTTTCAGAGTTCCCTGATAACTGGGAAATTGAAATAGGGCCTCTTCTACCATACTCAGAATGAAGACAACTTGGGTCCTGACAGAATCAAGTTTGTCTGTCTGTCTGTTTGTTTTAGACAGGATTTCTCTGTGTAGCCTTGGCTGTCCTGGAATTTGCTTTATAGACCAGGCTGTCCTTGAACTCACGGAGATCTGCCTGCTTCTGTCTCCTGAGTATGGGGATTAAAAGCCATGTGTGAGTACTGCTCCACAAGAGGGTAATTTTTACAGAGAGTAGAACCAAGAGGTAGATTGAGTTTGCTAGAGATAGACCTTTTATGTTCATCTGGAATGATTCCTTGCCTGCTTCAATTCCTAGCACAAGAGGGAGGGGAGAAACTTAGTTTTATAGGAAGCACAAATTACCAGTTTCTCCATTTTCTGGAGTCTCTCGCCCAGTTTTACTAGAACTTCGGCTGGTGGATTCTGGACTTGTAGCGCGAACAAACATCTTCCATTTTCCTCTTTTAGACATAATCCTACGCATTCCATCCTGAGATGCTGGCTGGCTGATGTCAGAACGTGGACTAGACCCTGACACACTACCATCTCCTTCTTCCAAGGCTCGTAACTCTGCCTACAAAGAATACAATGATAAGGTTAGCAAGACATTAGCACTCATCTGCAGTAAGTACTGTGGCTGTCTTTGGAAGTTAGAACTTCTGAGAAACAGCAGCATTTTAACCAATCCCCTTCACAACTCAACATTATGCTCTGTGCTCAATATTCTTCTGCAATTAATAAATGTTCATAATTGATGATGGTTAATCACCATTCTCCATTTGAGTGGCTTTGGAATAACCTAGAAGACTCACCTGTGGCTATGTTAGTAAGGGGCTTTTCAAGAGACTAGGGGAAGACCCACTTTGAATGTGGGCAGCACCCTGCCACGAGCTAGGGGACAAAGCAGCTAGCTGATCAATAGTATTCTTCCTCACTTCCTGACACCAATGGGCACAATCCTCAAGGTACAGCCGTGCTCACAGCCACACCTAAAGCAAATCCTTATTCCTTAGGATCTTTCCGCGTCCGACACTCTGTCATGGGAAAGGTAACTAAGAAGATCTGTAAAACCTTACTTTCTTCCTTTCCAAAGCTAGCTCCAGCTCAAGGGTGTCTTGCTCCTCCTCTTCCTCCTCCTCCTCACTTTCTCCAGATTGAACAACACTGCAAAGATCCTCCTGAGCAGGGTCTTCTGTGCTGTCCATCATAACTTCCGGTGGCTTTATACTCGGCCCCATTTCCTCTGCTGTTGGGCTTGTTTCCTTAGCCTCTGACACCAGATCTGCTTCTTTACAAATTACTTTTCTTCTCCATCTCTCTTCCTCCTCTTTTACCCCTTCAGGCAGTAAGGGAGCGAGCAATGCAGCTGCCACCCCTTTCCTCTCCTCCTCACTGTTGGAAAGAGCTTGAATTCCTTCATTCAATTCCTATGAAGAATAAAAGCATTGAGTCACAACTCTTTCAGAACAACCAATCAAAACAACAACAAGCCAAAAAAATCCCTCTTGGATTATTCAATTATTTGTATTAACTAACGTCTTAATTACTGGATGGTCACAAAACACCTGTACCCTTTACATGTACATGGAGCAAACATTACTTTAGGAAGACTGTTTGAACTACAATCTGCTCTCCTCTGGATATCAAAAGGGAAGCTAGGAGGAAGCAGAGGCAGACGTGATGTAAGCGTTCTGTCAACACACGACCAGATAAACCTTCCTCTTCCTCTTCTATAAGAGTTATTTACAAGATTTATTCTATTTATATGCATATACTGTCTCCAGACACACCAGAGGAGGGCATCAGATCTCATCACTGATGGCTGTGAACTACCATGTAGCTGCTGGGAACTGAACCAGGACCTCTGGAAGTGCATTCAGTACTCTTGACCACTGAGCCATCTCTCCAGCCTAAAAGTTCACGTTTCAAAGGGAACTTAGAGGAAAATAAAATGTGAGATGGCCATGAAAGTGCAAGCTTAAATGTCACCCATCTGTGAGTCAGAAGAAGCACCAGATAGATAATAAAATACTTTCAAACACAAGTTGACAACATACAACACAGACAACTGGACTAGCCTGATTAAGAGAAAAAGGTAACATCATCAAATCAGGAGCTTACAACCATCCGGTAGTTTTCTCAAGCTTCCTCATGCTGTGACTCTTTAGTACTCTTCCTCATGTTGTGGCGACCCCCAACTATTATTTTGTTATTACTTTGTATCGGAAATTTTGCTACTGCTATAAATCATAACGTAAATATCTGATATACAGGGTATTTACTATGCAAAGCCCAAAGGTTAAAAACTGCTGATCAAGCAGAAACTAATGGGGAAACTGAGGTAGTCAGCTGGAGTTCCCAACTGAGTCTTTTCTCTATAGCTGAGCTTCCCAAGGCTGAATTTCCAATCTCCTGCTCCCACTGCAGGTATTGTTCATGAAGGAGTAAACCTCTGCTTGAAATAGGTTACTACTTTCTAGTTCTTCTTAAGGACATTGGTATTTTCAATTTTTTTTTTAAAGATTAATTCATTTATTTTATGTATATGAGGGCATCAGATCCCATTACAGATGGTTGTGAGCCACCATGTAGTTGCTGGGAATTAAACTCAGGACCTCTGGAAGAGCAGTCAGTGCTCTTAATCGCTGAGTCATCTCTCTAGCCTCGTAAGGGCATGTAGAAGGCACTGCACTCTCAAACTCTCAATCACTGAAATGGTTGGTAGCTTGTATAAACGCTGTCTAAAACACAGAAACAGAGGAGGTAAAACTAACAGCACACGTGCTGTGAAATACTATTATATCTAGACTCTCGGACTGGAAAATAAGCAAAGGCAATAAGTTATAACACTAACCTTTTTAACTTCTCTTTTAGCGATGACCGGTACACTTTTATTACTGGAAGCAGGAATCATTTTCTCCTTTGTATATATGTCTGTATTTACCACAAAAGCAGCCTCAGTACCTGTTACAGAACTGGGGGTGGGGTGTTAAGATACACAAAAGGTAAATATTCAAGACAGCTATTTTCCCTGCATTTTTTTTCCCACATAATTTCTTCCTGAGGTCTAGAATTACCTGGGCTGGTAATGTTGTAATCCCTGCACCTGTGTGGCAAGGTATTGGGGTAACTCCCAAGTTACTTCATTTGTTTGTGTGTTCCAATAATAATAGCAACCTGTGTTCTCATCCCAGACTTCTTGCCAATCTCCCATCTCAATTTCAACTGTAAGAAAACAAAATGTTTTAAGTATAAACCCTGACTTACATAGTCAGCCCTAACTTCTATCCCAAGACAGACATAAAACCATGACAACCTAACACAGGGATCTCAAATCTGTCAGTGTTTAGCAAGACCCCTAGCCTTTACCACTGAAGAAAAACTCCTCTGCACTGAAACACTCAAAAAACACCTTCAGATATTACTAAGTATCCCATGAACACACCTACACCAAAAACAAAACAAAAAAATTCCAGAAAAAAAAAAAATAAATAAAGATTTCATCACCTTTGTGCACAGAATTAAAAGTGCTCTGATACTCAAATCTGCTTCTGGCTAAAAGATCATCACTCTGTCTACTAGCTTCCAGATACTACCTTAAAAGATCATCACTCTGTCTACTAGCTTCCAGATACTACCTTAAAAAGCCAGATCTGAGTGAGTCTTACAGCTAAAGCATCTGGCTTCACGTTTAGGAAGAAGGCCAGCTTTTAGCAACCCAGTGAGGATTAGTTAGAAGTCTTCTTCAAACAGGGACAATACTTATTTACCTCCTGCCAATGAACACTGAGTGTCATAATGCCACCCTGGTGTCTGGGAAGTGTCTGTTCCATTTGATGTGGTGGAAGAAAGGGCAGGTGTTGCCGCTTCTTTTGGTTCTGGTCGAGGTGGAGTTGGAGGTGGAGCAGAAGCTATCACAGGAGCTGCAGGCTGAGGTGCTGTTATGGCATCTATCTCCTATGAAATGAAAACAATAAATAAATGACTGGGCATGGTGCTTACACCTGAAATCTTAGCTCCTGAGAGGCAGAAGCAGAGGACAGATGTAAGTTCAAGACCAGCTTGGTAATGTTGTAATCCCTGCATGTGTGTGGCAAGGTATTGGGGTAACTAATACCTCCAGGTTAGCCAGAGCTACAATAATACTATCTCAAAACAAACACACATCACTAACCGCTAGGAAGTTGGCGAGTGTGCTATCGATGTCAGTGGCCTGGTTTCCATTTGCCTCTTTGGATTGGGCTGTTTTTTCAGACACATCACTCTCGTCATCATCACTGTCAGCATAAGCACCAAGCAAGCACAGACCTCCTAGAAACAAAACAAGACACTTATAACACCAACTTATTTGGGGAAGTGTTTAAGCAAATACACTGGGGTTAGAGAAAAGAAAGACCACAGCTTTCTTATTTGTTTGTTTATTTCTTGAGACAGGGTTTCTCTGTATAGCCCTGGCTGTCCTGGAACTCACTCTGTAGACCAGGCTGGCCTAGAACTCAAAAATCTGCCTGTTTCTGCCTCCCAAGTGCTGGAATTAAAGGCGTGCGGCACCACTGGTGTGGTATGCATATAAGCAGGTTACCACACCCATCCAATTTACACAAGGGGATCCCAACTCTGGTCCTCATGCCTCTGCGAAGTGACATGACTATACAAAACACATGGCTCCTATTTTTTTTAAAGCTGCTTTATTATATGCATGCCTGGTGCTTCGGAGCCAGAAGAGGGCATTAGATAGTCTGAAAAACTGGAGTCTCAGACAGTTGTGAGCTACTATGTGGGTACTAGAAATCAAACTCAAATTATCTCAAAGAACAGCCAATAGCCAATGTTTTTAACCACCCAACCAACCATCCCTCCAGCCCCAACACATGGTTCTGTAATCAAAGAGTTAACATTTTGTTTACCTACAAATAAGAACTTAATTCCAAAGTTAGAATAAACACTAAATTAGGGTTAATAGGATTAATAGTTGAAAGATCTTAGTGTATGTAAGATCCTAGATTCAATCATAACATAACAGCATACACACAGATGCATGCACGGATGTACATGGTGGCACAAGCATTTATTCTCAGTACTAAGGCCACTAAGGCAAGATGATCGTAAAAGCTGGCAGGATGCCCCATGTCTTTAATCCCAGGAACTCTGTGAGCTCAAGGACAGCCGAGTCTACATAAGTTCTGGAACAGCCAAGGCTGTACAGTGAGACCCTGTCTCAAAAACAAACAAACACAAAAAGAGGGAAGGAGGGATGTAACTAATATAAACATATTCATGTATGAAATTCTCAGAAAGAATTAATTAAAACTACCAAACTACAAAGAATGCCCTTAGACCACCACAGATATAAATGATCTAACAGCCTTCCAGGAGGCAGGCCTAGTGGTACTTGTCTTTAATCCTAGCACTTGATTCAAGTCAGCCTGGACTACACAGCAAGGTCCAGGCCAGCCAGAACTACACAATATGACCCTGTTTGTGGCAGTCTAAATATGCATGGCCCATGGGAAGTGGCACTGACAGGAGGCTGGCCTTGTTAGAAGCGTGTCACTGCAGAGGCAGGGCTTTGAGGTCTCATACATATGCTCAAATCTGGCCAGTGTGATCCAAAGCCTCTTCCTAGTTGCCTGTGAAAAATAAGTCTCCTCCTGGCTCCTTTGGCTCATGATGTAGAACTTTCAGCTCTTCTTCCAGCATGGTGTGTGCCTGTGTGCTGCTATGTTTTCTGCCATAATGAACCTCTGAAACTATAAACCAGCCCCTAATCAAATGGTTTTCTTTCTAAGAGCTGCCTTGGTCACGGCGACCTCCACAGCAATCAAACCCTAAGATACTGTCTCTATCCTTACCAAACCCTTCAGAGTAGTAAAATTACTCTACATATGCTTTTTATCTTCCCCCAAAATATACCATGGATCACTGAACTGCATTCTCTCAAAAGAACAGAATTTGATGGTTAAATATTTATTCAATCGAGGTATTGTACATGGCTACAATTCCAGCACTTAGAAGGCTAAAGCAGGATTCTACTGTGTGGTCAAGGAAGGACTACTAGTGACTTCTTTCTAGGCCAGTCTGAACTATGAATGGTAGCCCTGTCTCAAAAACTCAAACACCTCACACACCTAAGCTAATCAAGATACAGCAGCTGAAACACATTTTCTAAGTAAAAACAAAGAGCAAGTAATGATTATTCCTCAAGTGGAAAGTTCCATGAACTAAAGTGCACTAAGGCAAATGTAACTGCACTGGACAACGTGGACTTAAATCCTAGCACTGGTAAGGCAGACAGGAAGAGCTCTGCTTGAGGCCAGCTAAGGTGACCAAGTGAAAAGCCTCTCTCGAAACAAACAAACATTTTTACACCAAGAATAAAATCACTATATTTCTGAGGAGGTCAGCCACCTGTACCTCCAGCTTCATGGGATCTAACATCCTCTTTTGGCCTCCTCAGGCTTCCGCACACAACACACACTCAGAGAGACACATCTATAAATAAAAATCATTGGGGCTGGAGATGGCTCAGTGGTTAAGAGCACTCAATGTTCTTCTAGAGGCTCTGAGTTCAACTCCCAACAACCACATGATAGCTAATAACTACCTCTCATGAGATTTGGTGTCCTCCCCTGGCATGGAGGCAGAACACCGTATACATAATAAATAAATCTTAAAAAACAAAAACAAAAAAACACAACATTGTGATTCAGAAGAATATCTTTAAAAAAAAACAAAAAAACAGAAAATGAGTCTTAAAAAGAAAATAAGTCTTAAAAAAACCTTTAATCTTCAATACATATAAAATGCAGAAAAATTCTTGCTTTTCCAATGTGAGAATTCTCTTTCCCCTCTCTCTATACAATTTAAAGTATATAAAATTTAATCCCCCAAGCAACTCAGGACTATAGTAGATCCATTTATAGATAAGTAAGTTTCAGTCCAGTAACTGTCCTGAAGTCTCACAGTAAAAGTCAGAGTGATGACTTGAACTCAGGCTTGCCAAGACAATCACTGCTGCAAATTTATCTCAGCGGCGTGGACTAGAGTCAGGCATACCTAAGAGGAATTTCCATAAATATCTGACTGGTGCCCACCAGGCAGTGTGTTAAATGAGCTGCTGTAGCGGGGCACGTCTGCAAGGCAGGTGCTATCCATAGGTAAAGGCTAACTTCAGCTATACTCTAGGCCAGCCTGGACCACGAGTCACTGGGAAAGACCAACAAATATATAATGAAAGGGTCAAATGAAAAGTAAGCTACAGCTGGTGGTCCTGAAGACCACAAAAGGACCAACGAGCCAGCGATGACTTGGTCTGTAGACTGTTAAGGACGTGCACTTGCAGCCCCTATAACCTTGATGGAGGATGAAGACACGTGGCTGTAGGCACACTGCTGGGTGAAGTGGAGTGGTCAAGACAAGCAGACCGGGGGAGACCAGTTCTTTGTGCAGCCCATCTAGCCGGACAGTTCAGGTTCACTTGAGACACTCTCAAAAAACAGATAAACAAGTCATGTGGTGCAGTCTTAGAAGCATGTAAGCTTGTGTGTCTGTGCATGTGAATGCGTGTGTGTGGACAAACAGGCTGGCACACACAAATTTCGGGTATAGCTGTAAATAAACCAAAACTAAATAAACTTTCATGTTACTTAAAGTTTGTATACAGAAAGCCTTCAGGAAAGATTTTTGTTAATCCATTTTTGTAAGCCAAGAGTGGAACCCAGAGTTTTGCATCTTACTGCTGATATGCAACCCCAATCCTAGAAAAACTTCACTTTTTATGAGAAATAATAAATTAGCAACATCTAATCATCCAACAATCCAGGTACACACTTTTATCTTTTAACTTAATACAAGGTATTTTAAAGAAAAGGTAAAACAACAAAAATCTATACCTGTGGCCTTAACGGCTGTGGGTCTGGTGGTCATGACTGGTTTGGGAGGATTCTGAACAACGCTGGGGACCTCCACCACCACTTCCTGTTCATCTGTATTTGAAAAGCACAAAAGGAAACTGCAGTTAGTCAGTGGGCCAGGGAAAAACGAGAGAAAAACTAAAACTTGACCTTTCAGGCCTGGATTCCATCAACTTATAAAACCAGTCAGTGTGAATCACTAATACAAACTAAGGGGATGAAAAACAAGCTGATCTAGAATCTTCCATTCATTTAGTGATATCGACCGTACGAATGTGAACACTATGAAAATGGCACCTGCAATATTTAGTAATTAACATGCATAAATACATCTGCATGTTTCCAAACATTGTGTACTTCCTATTAACTTGATTTCTTAATACTTGATACGGTATAGCTTCTCAGGCATCTACTCCATGCAACTGTTACTCTAAACCCAAACATTGTTCCAGAAAAGCCCACAGGTTTTGTCACTTTCCCGTTGACCGATGCTTTGTCTGGCATAAGAAAAAACAAGGGTTTGTTCACTTCTAAAGAGTGGTGTCTCCATTTCAACAAAAACGAAACCAAGTGTGAGAAGTAGAGAAGGCCAGGTTCAACTGCCTCAAAGCTCGCACGTGGAAATTGTCCTCCACCTTCTGCGTTATTAAGATCGAAGGGGTTATATAGGAGACATTTGGGGACCCAAGCCTCTGTGGATTGCACAGGTTCCAGGGAGAAACCTCTGCACCGCAATGGCGCCTCAGATAAGCACAGGCCCGGCCTTCCGCCGCCGATTCCACGGCCGCCGTCCTGCGGGCCCCAGATCGCCGGCAGCCCAGGTGTACCTCGCCCCCAGGGTGACCCTTCTTCACCGGGTCCGAAGAGACACCTGGGAGCCTAGGCCGCAAGCCCCGTGCTCGAGTTTCGGACGTCCCAAATAAAGGAAGGGCCCCTCTCGCGCGCCCTTACCTTCTGAAGGCGAGTCCTCTGGGCCAGCGGTGGCAGGCACCGCGGGTGACGTCGCGGCCGCCGCCGTCGCAGCTGCCGGGGCTGACTGGCTAGTCGTCGTCGTCGCCGCCGCTGCCGCTGCCGCTGCCGCCGCCGTCGAATCTGCCTCGGGATCCGGATCGGGGTCGGGATCCCGGCCCGGGGTGCTGCTCCGAGGACCTGGTGGAGAGAGCTGCAGGATAGGCCTGCGGCCGGGTACCGCCCGGGACTTTTTCCCCATCACGAGCCCGAGCGCGAGGAGCGAACGACGGCAGACTAGAGGGGCGGGCGCACGGCGCCCCGGTGCGTAATCAATATTCATGAACCGCAGCACCGCCTCCCGAGGAGAGCCGCTTTTAACCGGCGCGGTGCACTTGCGCATGCGGCCTGAGCCCGGGTGCCATTACGGACGTTCCGCTCCATCCACGGTGGGTGGGCTTTGTTCAGGGAAAAGACGATTGGCTGTTTTGACTTGAGAAGGAATCGATAGCCAATAACAAAGGGAAAAGACAGGATGTCGAGCCAATAATGCGGAAGGACCCGGAGTTTGTGCGACTTCCTTAGATGGGTATCGGCCGTGCGCTGCTAGCCAAAGCTTTTCTTTAGGGCTTTGTCCGCCATCTTGTAGCTAATTTCTGCGGCTTATTGTTGTTTGTGGTTTAGGAAGATAAAGATACATTACACCCTTTGCAAGTTCTCTTGGTTATTGTAGCTTCTTTCGGATATAGTATTAAACAATGATGATGCTGGGTGTTTATACATTCGATAGGCTCTTAAGGAAAAGACGACGTGATTAGTAGGGAAAATGACTGGACCTTGTAAAAGGCCAAACTGTTCCTATGGGATATAGAAGCTTTACTTCATCCTACTTTACTTCCGTAAACACTACTTTCTGCCCTACCTCCAACTCCTCCAATTGTAGCTAGAGGAAAGACCCCGAGGCTGGCGATATTGAGCTCTTAAATTTTGAGTCTATTTGCTTGTAGAAGAGACTTCCCCTTAGAGGCAGGTGACATCCTGAGTCATTAATGTTCTCCCCAGAGATAGTTGCCAAGCAAGATAATGCTGATTTTTCTCCAGGACCCACTCCTTCCATCCATCCCTGGTTGCTTCTAGACTGACAGAGGGCCAGAAGGTGAGAGATAAATGTCTAAAAGGTGGTGCACTGTACTCCTGGAGAGCTACTGAAATGTTCTAATAGTACTAGGAGAACTAGTTGTCATGGTTCATGTCTATAATCTCAGTGAAGATGGAGAGAGGAGGATTACTACAAGTGAGTCCAGCCAGGTATACATAATACCAGAGCTTACAAAGTGAGATCTCAAAGATAGCAATAATAATAAATTAATAAAATAATAATACAAGCAGAAATTAATTAATAAAAATAATTAATTAAGTAATAAATCAATAAAATAAATAATAAATTAATAAAATAATAATACAAGCAAAAATCTGGGGGAGATGTATAGGAACAGGCATTAAAGAGAGAATAATAGGCCAGGCAAGTGGATCTCTGAGTTCCACTAGAGTTAGGGCTACATAGTGAGACCCTGTCTGAAAACAAAAACAACAAAATCTGGGGTTAGAGAGATGGTTCAGTGGTTAAGAGGATCTTCAATTCCCAGTATCCACTTGGTGATTCAGGACTGTTAACTCCTGTTCCAGGAGATCTATTGTCCTCTTCTGGCCTTTGGCACCAACTTTGCTTGTGGTATGCATACATATATGCATTTGAAACATGTACACACAAAATAAAAATAAATTAACCTATGTACACTAGGAGACGAGAAGCAATGCCATCATCAGAATTTTGCAAAGTACAATAGATTTTCCAAAGCTACAGCATCACTGAAGAGCTCTCTCTTTGTAGGCCAGCATTACAGAGGATGTACAGCAACTTACTTGGAAAGCTAAAAAATAAAAATGGATCCTGGGATGTCAGGGGCTAAATGGAAACACTCAACACAGGCATGGATACGGATGTGGTAATAGCACACAAAACAGCCAGTAGGCTGAGTCCGTGGAGGTTCATGGCATTCACCATAGAGCTACATGAATCATGGTATTCCCACAAGTGCAATAGGAAGCCTACTAAATTTTTGATCTGTATAAGTAGATGTTTTCAGGTCAATAAAAGTAACGAGTCATGAGAACAGAGAATTGTGGCCCCTCTATTGATACTCAGACCTTTGTCCATTCTGAAAATGGCTTTTGACTCAACTTCCCGTCCATTGCTCTCATCTTAAATCCATCCTTTACTCTAGTTGCAATAACTACTACATCACATGCCAAAATTTATTCCCCCAAGGCCCAGTACAGACAAGACCTTCTTGAGAATCTTTGTTCTTCACCATCAAGGCCCTCTTGGTACTTGACAGTAGTGTGGATACCCAGCTCCCTCTGTAAATTAAGTTTAAGAAATAACTGGTGGAGTATTTTTTTTATAGCCACAAAAGTTTAGTTGCATACTAACCAAGCACACTAAAAATATCTAACATTTGTTATTTGCTGTGTAACTATGTATTAATAACTAATAACTTTAAATGCAGATTTGTATTTGATTCTCATAACCTTACAGAGTAAATAGCTCAATTTTGGGTTCACCTGCTAATGGTTGTTGAGTGAAAAAAAAACACAAAACAGTGACTTGATTTTTTATTCATTTTATTCATTTAATCATTTGTTTCCTATGGCTATCAAGCATACTTTCTGGAACATGAGAAACATTCAGCAAATACCTTAAAATACAAAAACTTGAATAGATGAATGAATGAACATATACAAACTTGAAATAAACTAGAAGATTGTTTTCTTACCTTATGGATGAAGGATCTGGATTATTAAAATATTCTGAGATTTGTGCTCCTAATATTTGTAGAAAAATAATAGAAGGATAATTGACTATTTTGAAATTGTTAGCAAGTCTATGATTTAATTCTTGGGAAGAGTGGCAGGTAAATATGGTAAGTGTTTAGTGAAATTCTGGCTTTTTTTTTTTTTTAATAAAAATGTACCACATCCAGGGATCCTTGGAGTTCAAGGTCAGCCTGTGCCGGGCGGTGGTGGCGCGTGTCTTTGATCCCAGCACTTGGGAGGCAGAGGCAGGCGGATTTTTCAGTTTGAGGCCAGCCTGGTCTACAGAGTGAGTTCCAGGACAGTCAGGGCTACACAGAGAAACCCTGTCTTGGAAGAAAAAAAAACCCTAACAACAAACAAACAAACAAACAAAAAAATCAAGGTCAGCCTGCAATACAGAGTAAGAGTATTTTTTTCTTTTAAAAATTACATGTGTGGGGCTGGAGAGATGGCTTGGCAGTTAAGAGCACTGACGGTTCTTTCAGAAGTCCTGAGGTCAATCTCCAGCAACCACATGGTGGCTCTCACAACCATCTGTAATGGGATCAGATCCTCTCTTCTGGTGTGTCTGAAGACAGCAATAGTGTACTCATAGACATTAAGTAAATAATATTTAAAAAAAATTTATATGTGTGTGTGTGTGTATGACATGCATGCCATAGCATGTGTGTGAAGGTCAGAGAACAACTTGCAGAAGTTGGTTCTCCTTTTCACATGCGGTGTATGACTGAACTCAGTCATTAGGCTTGGTAGCAGGCACTGTCTTTTGAATCATCTCACTAGCCCTATTGTTAATAAAAAGAAAAATATTGATTAATTGTTGCGGAGAGGTACGTGTGTCTCGGTACAAGTGTGGAGGTCAGAGAACAACTTTCAGGAATCTTTTCGGAATCTTTTCTTTCCTTCCAAATTCAGGTCTGGGTTGAGAATTTTTATCCACTTACCCATCCCATCTCTGTTTTTAACTCTTTGAGAAAATTTTGTAATGATTGCACAAGTTTGTATTTCTATCAACAGTGAATATTTCCCTTTTCCATTCTCACCAATATTTGTTGGCATTTGTTTTCTTGATGCTAGCCATTCTAAATTGGAGTGAAATCAAATCTTAAAGTATTTTTGTGTTTCCCTGATGGCTAGGAATGTGGACCACTTTTAGAATATTTATTGGCAATTTGAGGTCTGTCTTGTTCAATTCATTAGCCCATTTACTGACTGGAAGATTTTTTGGGGGGCATGTTTATCCTAGATACTAAACCCTGCCTGAAGCAAAGCTGGCAAAGAACATCCCCATTCTGCAGGCTGTCTCTTTCCTTTTTGTTGATTTCTTTTTTTTTTTTTTTTGGTTTTTCTAGACAGGGTTTCTCTGTGTAGCACTGGCTCTCCTGGAACTCACTCTGTAGACCAGGCTGGCCTCGAACTCAGAAATCCGCCTGCCTCTGCCTCCCAAGTGCTGGGATTAAAGGCGTGCGCCACCACCGCCCAGCTGTTGAGCTTTTTTTAATTTGCTGCACATCTCTTTTACTTCGTGGAACTGTATTTGTCAATTCTTGAGATTATTTTTTGGAGAACTTTTCAGAAAATCCTTACTTATGCAAGTATTCACATAGCTAGAAAATGGAGTCAGTTTAGATGTCCATCACCATGTGAATGAATTAACTAAATACACACAATGGAATTTTATTCAGCTATAAAGAAAAGCCAAATCATGACAGCTCGAGGAAAGTAGATGAGGCTGGGAATTACCAGAGTAATATAACCCAATCTAAGGAAAGTACCACATTTCTTCTCATACATGGATCGCAGATTTTAGTTTTTATATATGTCTGTGTGTGTGTGTGTGTGTGTGTGTATCATGACACTAGAAAGGGGACCATGAAAGTAGAAAGAGGTCTTAATGTGGGGGTAGGAAGAGGCCAGTAGGATATAAGTAGGGTGAAAGCAGAAGAGGGTTACTAAGGGAGACAGTGGGGCTGGGGAGACGTGATGGGAAGGAAAGAGGATAAACAAAATGCAAAATGTATGGAAAAGTCATTACTCAGTACGCAATTAAAAAACTAATAACATGACAAGCATTGTCTGAATTTCTCCTAGTTTTCAGTGTTTGTGTATTTCTGTGTATGTATGTGCATGTGTGTGCACAAACTCCTGTATGGAAGTGCCCTTGGAGTCGAGAGGCATCACATTCTGGAGTTACAGGCAGTTCCTATCCTGGGTGCTAGGAACCAAATTTAGATCCTTGTAAGAGCAATACATGTTTTGTTTTTGTTGAGACAGGGTTTTTCTGCCCTGGCTGTCCCGGGTGGGACTCACTTTGTAGACCAGCCATGCCTCCAACTCAGAGCTCTACCTACCTGTCTTCTGAGTGCTGGGATTAAAGGTGCATGCCACAGGGCCCAGCTCCATTCAGTACAGCTCTATTGAACCATTTCTAATCCCTGTACTGTCTTTAAACAAACATTTTGAAATATATTTAGTCATATTCATTTGGTAGGTGGTCTTTACTATTTGGTAATTTTAAAAGCTAAGCTTCCTGAACCTATTCAAAGGCTTTGCCTTTTGGAACTTCACCTGCAGAGATCACAAGCCACAGAAAAGCCAATTCAGTAGGGTAGGGTTACATTTTGATTTAGCTAAGTGTAATTACCTCCAAGTGGGCATATTTCGGTACAACTCAATTCTGGACACTTGGAATTAGCACCGGACTACTAGTAGAGCTCAGAGAAGTGCTATGCTTATCACTCCAGTGTTATCATAAGGGTACTAAACAGGGTGAGATGGAGGGAAGGCGAGGGAGGGGATTATGCTTACATTCAGCCTCCCTCTGTAGCCAGTGTCGATCTCCTAGTTTACCATGTAGGAAAGCTCCAGCCGGATGATCCCTTTTTGAAGGAATTTGATTTCAAAGGCATGACTGGTCAATTTGCTGGCCACAAGACTGGACTCAGGCCTCAGCTCTCTTATCCCTCCCAGGAAGTTGGGCAGGTTCAGAGTTCTAACCTCTAATCTTGTGGTTGTCTCCTGTGAGCAGCTCTATTGCCGAAGCTAGTTAGGAACTCACCAAGACTCAGCTTATTAAACAAATTCCCACAGCTCAGGAAATTTCAAAGGTTTTGAAGTTCTATGCCAGGAACCAAAACCAAAGCCCAGATCATTCATAATGACACATTATTTGACTTTGCATGTTTTATGGAGGTTCATATAAACCACGAAGCCTGGTTTATTTAAAGAAATAGCTATATTCAAATAATAGGTCATTTGCACAATAAATTGGCTTTTTACTTACAGAGTTCTGAGTGGATACAATGAGAAGTTGGTTATTTATATACTCAAGTATCTAATTTCCAGGGGTGTATGGAGAACCCAGTAATATGGGAATATCTATGGTTTTAGGTATTATGATTAGGGAAATCAGGGAAGAATAAAGGACACTTTAGAAGTTTCTATGACAGGACTGGACAGATGGCTCAGGTTGAAAGCTCTTGCAGAGGACCCAGGTTTAGTTCACAGCACACACTGGGGGCTCACCACCATCTAACTCCAGTTTCAGGGATTCTGATACTCTCTTCTCTGGCCCCATGGTCACCAGAGACACACATGATAGACATACATACATTCAGAAAAAATACTTATGAATTTAGAAAGTTTTATAATAAAACTATTTGTTAATAGAAAATGTATCAGATTAAAGTATCTTATTTATATTGTGTTCATGGGTAGACTTTTTATTTAAATATAAATTCCACCTGTATTCATTTGAGGAATGTTAGTGTTTCCATAGTCTGAGAACTAAGTGAGGAGACTCTAAGCTACTTGATGCACTGTCTTCTCCCCTAGTTTTGCTGTGCTGCAGATTCCTGAACTCAGGCTTTAAGCTTTTGTTCTGACCAGTAGGATTTACAGGAGACACTTGCTTTGGCTTTAGCTCCTGTACTACAGCCTGACCAAAACCAGTCACTTAGCTTTAGTGTTCCACATCGCTAATCTGAAACCAAGTTATTGACTTTAAAGGAAACCAAGAAAATGAGAAAGTAGCTAACTTCAACAAAACATTTTCTTTTGCTCTTCTTTTTTTTTTTTTTTGGTTTCACATTTAGGATGTGGCATAAGCTCTGTCTGTCCTGGAACTTGTTCTGAAGACCAGGCTGACTCACAGAAATGCACCTACCTCTGCCTCCTGAGTGCAGGGATTGAAGAAATGTGGCACTACCATCGCCGAGCGCAAACTGCTCTTCACGGTTATTTTTAGATTTATTTTTTGTGTAGGAGTTATGTATGTGCCTCATGCGTTGAGGTCAGAGGACATCTTGCCTGAGTTGGTTCTTTCGCCTTGTGGGTACTGGAGATCAAACTCAGGTCACCGTGCTTGGCAGAAAGTACCTTTTTCCACTGAGTCATCTTGCTGGGCCCCCACTTTTGTTGTTAAAAATTAGCATCCACTTAGCTCAACACAACACATTATTTTTAAAAGCTTTTTTTTTTTTTTTTGTATTTATTTAGTATGCACACAGTGTTCTGCCTGCATATATGCCTGCATGCCAGAAGAGGGAGTCAAATCTCATTACAGATGGTTTGTGACCCACCATGTGGTTGCTGGGAATTGAATTCAGGACCTCTGGAAGAGCAGCCAGTGCTCTTGACCTCTGAGCCATCTCTCCAGCCCACAACACGTATTTTTTTTTTTGTGTTCCTGTGTTTCCCTCTATGTGTGGGTGTACAAGTACGTGGTAGCCAGAGGTCAAGCTCAGGTCTCATTTTGCAGGAGCTGTCCTTGTTTTGTTTTTGAGTCAGGATCTCTCCTGGTCTGGATCTTTTGGAGTAGGCTAGCCTGGCTGGCCAGCAGTACAGGGATCCTTGTCTTTACCCTCCAGCATGGGTATTACAAGCATATATGACCATGTCCAGCTTTTTCAAATCTGGGTTCTGGGAGACTGGACTCCAATTGCCAAGCTGACACTTTATTGACAGACTCTCTCTTGCCCTACAGCATGTTTCATAGGATAGGATGCTACTTGATTCTATAATCTCAAATAGCCCATTGAGGCCTTTCAACTGGAGCTTGGGGTGCAGCTCAGTAGGTGGAGTGCTTGGCTATAGTATACAGAGACCTGGGTAAACTGGGTGTGGTGGTTTATAACTAATCCTAATACTTTAAAGGCAGAGGCAAGAGGCAATTCAAGCAGAACTGCTGTTGTTTGAAATGGTATCACTATGTAGATCAGGCTGGCCTCAGACTCACAGGGATCCACTTATCTCCGCCTCTGTCCTACACACACAGGTTCTTCAGGAAACCAGAAGGCTTTAGATCCCTTGGTGGTACTGAGAAGTGAACTCTGGCACTGAGCCATCTCTCCAAACCTGTAATTTTGCTTGTTTTCTCTCTCTCTCTCTTTTTTTTTTTTTGACATTTGTTTACCCTACATGTTCAGTGAGGTTTTAGGAAACAAAATAGCCAGGACTTTGAGAAGTACTGAATAGCTTACTAGAGGGTGTCAAAAGGGACAAAAGCTGGTACTGAACTGGTGACAACTGACCCAAGGGTTCTTTCTTTCTTTCTTCCTTTCTCTTTCTCTCTCTCTCTCTCTCTCTCTCTCTCTCTCTCTCTCTCTCTCTCTCTCTCTCTCTCTCTCTCTCTCTCTTTCTTTTTCCAAGTCGGGGTCTCTTTACATAGCCCTGGCTGTCTTGGAACTCACTATGTACAACAGGGTAGCCTCAGACTCACAGAGGTCCTCCTGCCTCTGCCTCCCTAGTGCTAGGATTAAAGGTGTGCACCACTTGTCCTGGTAGACCCAAAGGGTTTTAGGCAGCTAGGATCCAGTGAGGAAGGCTGGCAAAGGAAAGAAATTATTAAAACAGTGTGTTTGTATACACTATATAAAATTTGTATAGCAAATTTCGCAATGTTACAATAATGACAATAATATATCTGGTAAAAATTATCAGTAAGAAAACTCAGTGTTACTATCATTTTCCTTCTCCATTTGTGGTATTGAGAATCAAACAGAGGCCTTGACACCCAGCCCTACCAAATCCAGTATATCAGAGAGGACATCTATTATGGCTGTTGCAGTCACATTTTACTATATACACCTTCTGGTGTTGGGGATTGAGGGCCATGGATCTGCTAAGCAAATGCTCCATCAGTGAGCTACATACCCCTAGCCAAACAGAACCTTTAAAACAACAACAACGATTGTTATATTATTTTAAACTATGTGTTTCCGCGTGTACATGAGTGCAGGTATCAGTGGGGTTTGGATGAGGGTATTCGAACTCCTGGAGCTGGTGTAAACAGATGACTGTGAGCTGCATAGGACGCAAACTCAGGTTCTTTGGAAGAATGGCAAGCCTGCCTAACCACTGAGCCATTTCTCTGGACTCTCAGAGAACCTTTAAACTTTCTGACAGAAAAAAAAACCCCCAAAACCCCACAAGACATGATCATATTACTGTGGTAATAAAACCTCACAGGGTACAGTAAACACAAGCACAGACCTACAGCGGCAGGCAAACTGCAGTGACAGTGCAAGGCCCTTCTGCTCTGCTTGGAATCAAAATGAGATGGGAAGAAGTAAAGGGAAGACCAGACTGGCTTTGACATGGCAGCTAGCACAGGAAAGGCTGGTCAGCGCTGTGTGAACTGCTGAGGCAGCACCAGTATTCTTTTACTTGTCACTCTTCAGATACAGCAGAAACAGGGTTTGCTCTTTCTCAGACTACGGTTGGTTATGGTTGAATACAGGCCAGTGCCTTGTAGGTTGTAGTGGAAAGTCACAGTTTAGAAAGCTGGGAGGGCAAGGGCCAATCCATAGCATGTCATATTAAGCATTGGAGAACTATAAACTATGTAACACAAGTCAGATGTTGACAGGATAAATTCTAAAGTTTATAAAAAACACAGATGTCAAAGGGCATTCATTCAAACAAATAGTATAGAAACTATTTCCTTGAAAGATAAATTTTAATATACAGAATAAAATCAAAGGATATTTTTATTATTTTTCACCTTTCCCAAAGTTTGTATGCATGAATGTTTCTGATTCTGACCAGTAAAATTCAATTTTGGTCCAATATATTATCACACTAACAACTGTATGATCAAGTCCAGCTTGATTATTATAAATCACATAAATTAATACAATTTGAAAATGAAAATCTGTTTCTTTTATAGATGATGGACATTAATTTTTTTTCTGATGTTTACTCAACTTTAGTCTTAGAGCCAGATTCAAAATATATTTTCCTTAAAAAGCTGGGCATAATTTATGCTTAATCTATGCATATTACCTAATATTTTATTGAAGGGTCATATGAAAAACTCTACAATAAATAATAAAAGGAGTATGTAAAACCACTAGCCTTTGTTTGCAATACAGAAAATAGATGTTAGTTCTGGACCAAAACAATCCCACTGAAATACGAGAAAAGATAAGGGAAAATTAAAAGATGCGCAGTGACAATCTGGTGGTCAGCTGTAACAAACCAACAACCATCAGCTGTTAATGAAGGTGAAGGTGAGTTTTGTTTGCAGATAAAGGATGTCTTCGGCAGTTTAAAAAAATATAAACTCTGAAAAAGGTTGAGAATCATATACAAAAGCAGCTGTTAGAGACGAAGTTGGAAAACCAGAAACCATGTTAGCACCACAAGCAAGCACAGGGTCGGTCCTGACTTTGTTCTCTCATCTCATGTTGTGCAGAATGCAGACTCGGGCGCTGTACACATCATTTACAGTAATAAAAACTGGCCTTGAGGACAGGGTTTCTGTAGAGTCTTAAGCCCTAAGAGGCACAAGGTTACAAAGCTAAGCAGCTATCCAGATCACAAGTCCCGACGGTACAGTAAATCTCGTGTTGCCTTGTCAACTTTTTGCTGATAGTCTTCTAGTTTGTCAAGAATTTTCTGGGACAGCTGTAAGAGAAAAGAAAGAAGTCAGTATATACAACAATGAAGATTGGATCACTCTGACTTCATCAACCAGAACACCTATGAGAGATGTTGGCTGCTCTGCTTCATTATTGACCACTCAGCGCAGAAGTCTGTTCTGAGATTTAACACAGAACTGACCCTTCTGTGTTGTATGTAACCATCATTCCTGTTTTTGTAATACATTTTCTAAATATGCAAATCATACTTTTTTTGCTGTTTTTTTTCTTTCTTAAAGATTTATTTATTTTATTTATGAGTACATTTCTGTGTAATTCCACATAATTCCTTCTTAATACTTTTGGATATGGTTGCTTAGACCTTTATTTATAAAGGGGTGGGGGTGCAGCACATTATGGGCAATAAATGACTTTGTTCTCTCTCCCCTCCTAGAGACACAATAGTCATGCTCTAGGGTGTGTTTGCCAGTAGAGAGCTGTTGCAGATAACTCGAGGGCTTACTTACTATCACGTTGTGACTGTTGGCACTGTTCTCTCCCAGAGCCTGGAGAAGCTGGTCAATGGAAGAGTATGGGAGCCAAACCATCGGGGCTGTGGCTGACAGTGGAAACTGAAAGGAAACGGCTATTTATTAAAATGACACTATTTCTTCTAGGTAGTTGTCTTTGCAGGACTCTATACATGAAACACTTTAAACTCCACCCCCTTGCCTGCCACCATTATGAAAGTACGTGGGACTGTGAGATAGCAAAGGCACTCGCCACCTAGGTCCCTGTATTGCCTGGTTTGTGTGTCAACTTGACACAAGCTGGAGTTATCACAGAGAAGGAGCTTCAGTTGAGGAAATGCCTCCAGGAGATCCACCTGTAAGGCATTTTGTCAGTTAGTGATCAAGAGGGGGAGGGCCCCTTGTGGGTGGTGCCATCCCTGAGCTAATAGTCCTGGGTTTTATAAGAAAGCAAGCTGAGCAAGCCAGGGGAGGCAAGCCAGTAAGTAACGTCTCTCCATGGCTTCTGCATCAGCTCCTGCTTCCTGACCTGCTTGAGTTCCAGTTCTGACTTCCTTTGGTGATCAACAACAATGTGGAAAGTGTAAGCTGAATAAACCCTTTCCTCCCCAACTTGCTTCTTGGTCATGATATTTGTGCAGGAATAGAAACCCTGACTAAGACAGTAACTGAATTCAATTCCTGGGACACATGGTGGAAAGAAAGGAAGAAATCCAAGTTGTTCTCTGACCTACATGAGCACTATGGCACATATGTACATGGACGCACGCACGCACGCACGCACGCACGCACGCACGCACGCACGCACGCACGCACGCTTCTTCCCTTTTTCTTTTAATTGGTTACACCACCACTCATCTGGTCTACACAGATAGCTACAGTTCTAGGACAACCTCAGCTACATAATAGAGAAAGCCTGTCTTAAGAAATGCTAAAAAAGAAAAGAGTGTCAGGGTTTGGTGCCTGTCCATTGGATGGATTCCAAGTTGGGCCAGTAACTTGATGGCTTTTCTTTCAGTCTCTGTTCCATTTTTGTCTCTGAATTTCTGGGTCAATTCTGGGTCAAAAAAATTGAAGGTAGGTACATGGCCCCCTGTCTAGCTACTGGATGTGGCCTCTTCAGGTTTCCTCTCCCCACTGTTGGGCATTTTGGCTAAGGTCATCCCTGTTTTGAGTCCTGGGAACCTCTGCCATCTGAGGTCTCGAGGACTGAGGACTAGAGTCTACCAGCAGCTGACTGAGACAGAGGCATCGGACTGAGAGGACCCCTATGGAAGAGTTGAGGGAAGGATTGAAGGAGCTAAAGGGGATGGCAACCCTACAGAAAGACCAACAGTCTCAACTAACCCCAATATGCGCCCAATACTGGATGCCCCAGGGAAGAGGGAGTGCTGGGTGTGTGCGTGAGGAAGGGGTGGATAGGTGGGGGAGAACCCTCTCAGATGCAAAGGGGATGGGGTGAAGAACTCTGGGAGGGGGGACTGGGAAGGGGAGCAACATTTGGAATGTAAAAAAATAATTTAATAAAAAAATATAAAATATTTTAAACTAAAAAAAAAAAAACCAAAGAAAAAGAAAAAAGTAAAAATACATAAGAAAAAGAAAGAAATAGCTAGGTGGTGGTGGCATGCCTTTAATCCCAGCACTCGAGAGGCAGATGTAGGTGGTCTCTGTGAGTTCTAGGACAGCTTGGTCTGCAGAGTGAGTTCTAGTCAGCCAGGGCTACACAGAGAAACACTGTCTCCACAACAACAACAAAAAGTACATATCACTCATCTAGAAAACCTGAGTTCAACTCCCAGCATCTGCATTATCAGGCAGTTCACCATTACCTATGACTCCAAAGGACCCAGTACCTTTGGCCTCCTCAGGGACCCACAAGCATGTGGCACACACACGATTAAAAATAAATCTTAAGGGCTAGAGAGATGGCTCAGTGGTTAAGAGCACTGACTGCTCTTCATCTGTTCCTTTGGGTAAGATCTGGAAATTCCCATGAGCCCAGTTACCTCCAGGCACACTGTAAAACTTGTCTGTTTAAGTGGCGGTTCTCTTCTGTTTTGTGATCTAAGACAGGTTTTAACTTGTCCCTACTTCAATTTCACACTAGTAATGTCAACATGTTCTCTCAGGAACGCTGAGCACTAAAGTGACAAGATATATGCATTAATGCTCAGAAATAATGCTCTTCCAGAGATCCTGAGTTCAAATCCCAGCAACCACATGGTGGCTCACAACCATCTGTAATGGGACCCAATGCTCTCTTCGGTATGTCTGAGGACAGTGACAGTGCACTTGTATAAATAAAAATTAAAAAAAAAAAAATCTTAAAAACAAAACCTAGAGATTCCTAGAGTATCAACACTTCACTATATAACTAAATATATACTTACTAAAATATATACTTACTGTAAATAACATACTAAATTTATTTTAGGTACTTCCTTAGTATGATAACACACAATCAAAACGAACATTCATATGCATCTACCTCAATTCCAAAGTACTGATGTCCTTTTCCTAATACAGCATCTACATATTCAGAGACCAGATCCACAGCTTCTTCTAAAAGGTCATAGTTCAGGTAAAGACGAAGCAACTCAGCAGCATCAACTTTCTGTAAAAAGCAACAATTATAAGCATGTCTACCCCAACTTGAAACAGAACGTAACAGTGTTGCCTTCTAGAATGTTTTGGAAACTATCCAAGAAACCAAATGCACAAACACCTAAATGCATTACCAAAACAAATATGAACAGTTTCTATACATCAATAAATCAATCAGGTTTTCCTATTAACTTTTTTAATACAATTGTATTTCAACTTATAAAATACACATCTAGGCAGACAGAGCTACATAGTCCTGCCTCCAACCAACCAACCAACCAACCAACCAACCAACCAACCAACCAACCAACCAATTAAAAAAAGGTTCTTAGTGTGAGTGAGCACCTGAGTTTATTCATCTGTCCCTTTGGGTAAGATCTGGAAATTCCCATGAGCCCAGTTACCTCCAGGCACACTGTAAAACTTGTCTGTTAAGTAGTAGTTCTCTTCTGTTTTGTGATCTAAGACAGGTTTTAACTTGTCCCTACTTCAATTTCACACTAGTAATGTCAACATGTTCTCTCAGGAACGCTGAGCACTAAAGTGACAAGATATATGCATTAATGCTCAGAAATAATGAAATGCAAAAGTGCCACCAGTTTTAAATCTGTATGTAGCTCAAGGTGATAGAAACCATCCTCAGTTTTGAGGCTTTATTATACGAGTGTAATGGTCTGAATATGCTCGGCTCAGGGAGTGGCACTATTAGGAGGTATGGCTCTGTTGCAGTAGGTGTGTCACTGTGGGTATGAGCTTTAAGACCCTCATCCTAGCTGCCTGAAGTCAGTCTTTTCCTGTTTGCCTTCGGAACAAGATGTAGAACTTTCAGCTCCTCCCACACCTGGATGCTGCCATGCTCCCACCATGATGATAATGGACTGAACCTCTGAACCTGTAAGCCAGTCCCAGTTAAATGTTGTCCTTATCAGAGTTGCCTTGGTCATGGTGTCTGTTCACAGCAGTAAGACAATGAGAATGCTGTAATTTTTTTTGAGAAGGTTTTTCTGTGTAGCCCTGGCTGACCTGGAACTCTCTGTAGACCAGGCTGGCCTCAAACTCAGAGATCCACCTGGCTCTGCCTCCCAAGTGTTGAGATTAAAGGCATGTGCTAGCATGCCTGGGTCCTCTGTTCTTTATTACAGTGGGGATGCTGTACTCAATGGATACTCTATTACAGTGGGGATGCTGTACTCAATGGATACTTTATCACAGAGGGGATGCTGTACTCAATGGATACTCTATTACAGTGAGGATGCTGTACTCAATGGATACTTTATTACAGTGGGGATGCTGTACTCACTGGATACTTTAT
>JANHMN010000002.1:157504941-157516647 GCA_030674055.1 Rhabdomys pumilio | reverse complement strand
GGATACTTTATCTCAGTGAGGATGCTGTACTCTATCACAGTGAGGATGCCTCCTGTGTTCTAATACAATCTCAATTTTACTTTTCCCACTTTAGTTGTTTTTCTCTACTTTCTTCTCCCTTTTTCTTTTTTTCTGAGACAGGGTTTTGCTATATATATAGACCAGGCTGGTCTTCAACTCACAGTAATCCTCTCCTCAGCCTTTTAAGTTCTGTGATTACAAATGTCTGATCAATTACTAATAATAACTTTATTCCCTTTCCTTATCCCACTGGAAGTGCTTCAGATATTATTTTCAAACAAGTGTACATCTAAACCAAATCAGCAGCATTTGCCTCAGTAGCATATATACTAAAACTGGAATGATAAAGAGCATATAAACTCATGAAGCTGAGCTGCTATATCATAGCCTATTGCATTGTGGTGGGAATGTACAGAGCATATATGGTCATATCATCAGACAGGAAGCCAGAAGGCAGCTCAGTCTCCTGTCATTTATAACTGCTCATGAAAGCATTAAAACAACTTGGCTTACTGTTGCACACTTTTAATCCCCATACTTGGAGGTGGAGGCTGGTGTATTTCTGAGTTCAAGTCCAGCTGGTTTACATAGAAAATTCAAGCCCAGCCTAGTTTACAGTGAGTTTTAGGTTAGCCTGGGCTACAGTGGAACCCTGTCTCAAAAATAAAACAAACAAAACAACCCCCCCAAAACAAACAAAGCAAAAACAGAAGGTTGTCAAAATGTGGGGGTTCTGGTTCCTGGCCCCAGGTAATCTGACTTTGTAGCGTGATATAAGACTGAGAAATCGACATAAAGAAGCTACCATTCAAAACATTTTGCTATAGATGATCTTGTATAGTCCACATGTGACTCATATGTTGGAGGTTTGGCCCCCAATGTGGTAGCACTGGGAGAGGAAGGAACCTTTGAGAAGTGGGACCCAGCGGGGGATGTTTAATTCAAGGAGGGTGAGGGTGTCTGTCATTCTGAAGAGATTAAGAATGGTTCTCAGGAGAGTGAGCAGGTATGAATGACAGTGGAGGCTGAACTTCCCTCTGGCTTCCAGTCTGATATGACCATATTATGTTCTGTACATTCCCATCACAATATAATGATATAGCAGCACAGACGATTCTTACTGGAGGCCAAAATAACGGGCCACATGTTCTTGGACATTTAGCTTATAAAACTGTGAGCAAAATAAACCTCTTTCTCTAAAAAGCTAACCTGCCCAGGTATCTTTTCATGGGAACAGACAACAGACTAATAAACCTCTCAGTCAAAGATAAACTGTTACATTAACTGGGAAACATTCTATCCACTGCTGTCAAGTTTTTAAGCAATGATAGATAGATACAGTTCCATGAAATAACTCATTATTCTAATTAGGAGCTCACTGTACAATGAAACTAGTCCTCAGTACTATCTGTGGAAATGAAGGTAAACTGTTCCCGACCTGTCAGAGACGTTTAAGCCAGTGAATTCTTCTTTGTCCTCCACTTCTTTGACAGTGTCTCATTTAGCCTAGGCTGGCCCTGAACTCACACTGGCTGGCTTTGAAGGTCTTTTGATCCTCTTGTCTCCGCCTCCCAAGTACTGCCACAACAATTGGCTTGTAAATCAGTACATTTCCCAAATTATCACCCCGCCTCAATACCACATACCTTGTAACTGTTTATAAGCCAATTAGGCAGAGGAACTCCGTGAGACAACAACTTGTTAATCACACAGTGATGATACAAGTTATTCTGGACTTTGTATCTTTCCAAGTAAGTTGACAATAGCCTCCATGCTTCATCTGTAGCACTTGAAAAAGTAAAAAGGACAAAGGAGTTCAGGTTCCTATTCTATTAGTTAATTAGAAACTAATTAATTGGTTAATGAATTGGGCAAACAAGGCTGATCTTAAGCCTCTCCAGAGTGTGTGATCATAGGTGTGAGCAGACATATAGAAGTAAAGCTTATTTTTATCTATCTATCTATCTATCTATCTATCTATCTATCTATCTATCTATCTATCCATCCATCCATCTAATCTATCTTGTATGTGTAGGCTCATATGCCATAGTGTCCATATAGAAATTATAGAACACTCTCAGGAGTTGACTCTTTCCCGCCATGTACCAAGGAATCAAATTAGAGTCCTCCACAAAAGGTGTATGTGCTCTTAACTGCTGAGTCACCTTTCCAGCTAACAACTGAATTGATAATATACCTAAATAGTAACTAGAAATTAGATGAGCTACTAAAAATATTTTTAAAATAAATAAGTTTTATTTTTATTTCATATTTACTTCTCTCCTATTTAATTTACTTCTCTCCTATGTAATTCCTCAGTTTTAGGAGTTTAAAGAAAAAAAAAAAAAGGAATTGGCTTCCACCCCCCCAAACTGACCAAGCAATACATTCATGTAGAAATCAATTAAAACATTTTCCTTTGTATATATTTGTCTGCATGTATGTATATGCACCATGTGTGTTCCTGGTACCCATGAAGGCCAAAAGAAGGTGTTGGCTCCTCCCTGGAACTGTAGTTATGAGCCACCATATAGATGTTGCAAACCAAATCTGGTTCTCTGCAAGAGCAGCAAGTACTTATAACTGCCTGTTCAAAGTCCAGTCTCTCATGTAATAATTTTGATGTTCTAATTTCATTATTTAAAACTACTAACAGAGAACTGCTACTGAGGCAGACAGGTGGCAGTCAGTAGGTGGAGATCAAGGTCAACCTGCCTACTAAACTGTCTCACAAAAACAAAAACAAAAAACAAACCACTGGGGTTCAGCAGATCTCTCAGCAGGTACAGGTGCTTGTAGACAAGCCTGACAATCTGAGTTTGACTCCTGGCCTCTACATGGTGGAAGAGAGAACTGACTTCTGAAAGTTGTCCTCAGACCTGCAGACATGTTCACTCTCTAAATAAATACAATAAAAATTAAAACTAAACCAAGTCCCAAACTGTTAACAGAAAATGTGAGATGGCTCAGTGGGTTAAGGGTACTTGTTGAGAACCCAGGTAAAGGCAGTAGGAGACTAACTGAAAACCTCTTCTCTGACCCCCACATGTGGCACTTGTTTCTCACTAATAATAAAGAGTAAAAAAAGGCGTGACTTGAAATGGTTCTTCCAAGTTTATGTTTTAGAAGCATTTTTTGGGGGGCAGAGGCATGAATAGGGGAGGGGCGTTGTTCTGGCTGTCTTGGACCTCGATTTGTAGACCAGGACTCACAGAGATTGCCTACCTACCTCTGCCTCCCAAGTGCTGGGATTAAAGGCACGCCCACCACTGGCTAGAAACATTATTAAAACAAAGTTTATTTTTATTTATATGTATGCATGTTTTGTGTGTGTGTGTATAATGTCTATAAGGTATCTGCAGAGGTCAGTCAGAATAGGGTGTCAGATCTGAGTTGCAGTTACAGGTGGTGTGAGCCAGCCAACATGAGTGGTGGGAACTACCTGAACCATCTTTCCAGCCCATATGATGGTAATACCATCTGTGATACAATAGCTTTGAGAAGTGTGGTCCAGTAAGAGTAATTTGTCTCAAGGACAGATCAGTATCCTCACTGAAAAAGGGACTTAGTCATGGGGGATGGTAAATGAGACTGTTCCTTTCTCGACCTACCATCTTCTGCTACTGAAAGACAGCAAGAAGGCCCTTGTAGATGTTGGAATCCTGATGTTGGAGTTCTAGCTTTTAGAACATGAGGCAAATAAACTTCTACTGTTTATAAATTACGCAAGCTCAGAAATGATGTAACATAAATAGCAAATATTTAAACAAGAACTTTCAGTTTCTAAAGTATTATCCTTTTAATTGCTAAGCTGCATAATGGTGCTAAATGCATTTCATAAAAGGTATTTTACTAGCCGGGCAGTGGTGGCGCACACCTTTAATCCCAGCACTTGGGAGGCAGAGGCAGGCGGACTTCTGAGTTCCAGGACAGCCAGGGCTACACAGAGAAACCCTGTCTTGAAAAAAACAAAACAAAACAAAACAAAACAAAAACAACAACAACAACAAAACCAAAAAAGGACAAAAAAGTTTTTTTAGATTCAACTTTTTTTTTTTTTTTTTAATTTTTTGTGTTTCACCTTCATGTGTATCTACACACCACAGCTACGCAATACCTAGAAGATGATATTGATCCCCTGGAACTGGGGTTAGTGCACAACCATGTGGGCAGTGGAAATTGAACCCTAAAACGCTGAGTCATCTCTTCAGACCCATGGTTGTGTGTTTGTTTTTGTTTTTCCTTTGAGAAATGGCCTTACTGTGTTGACCAGGCTGGCTTTAATTTTGTGGGTGTAAGTGATATTCCTGCTCCAGCCTTGAAAGTGGTTCTGACTATAGGTTATTTATCACCACACCATGATAAATGAGTAGCCTTTGTGTTTGAGGAAGGTTATGGAAAAGGAATATCTCATAGATAATACATCATGATCTGAATAATAAATGCTAGGATGTCACCTTAATTATGAATGTTCAGCTTCTATTTTATTTTTCTAAGAATGGTCTCTATCATGTAGCTCTGGCTGCCCTGGAACTTGGTCTGTAGACCAGGCTGGCTTTGAATTCACAGAGCCCCACTGCCTCTGCCTCCTAAGTGCTGAGATTAAAACTGTGTTCCATTACATTCAGCATTCATTCATTTGATTAATTTTAAAATTATGTGTCTAAATGTGTGTCTGTGCACATGCGAATGCAGGCGCCAGCAGGGTCCAGAAGAGGGCTTTGGTCCCTGGAGCTCCAAGTGTCATACTTGTGAGCTGGCTGGTGTGGGTGCTGAGAACCAATCTGAATCCTCTACAAGAGCAGTATGCACTCTTTTAATTTTTTTTTAAAGACAGGGCTACTACATAGCTTTGGCTGTCCTAGAATTTACTCTGTAGACCAGGCTGGCCTCTAACTCACAGAGACCCACCTGCCTCTGCCTCCAGAGTGCCGGCATTAGAGGTGTGCGTCACTATGTCTGACTGTAAGACACACTCTTAACCACTGAGCCATCTTTCCAACCCCAACTTTCATAAAAACTTAGCAGAGGGCTGGATATCTCAGTGGTTAAGAATACCTGCTGCTTTTCCAGAAGACCCAATTTGGTTCCCAGCATCAATATCAGGTGGTTTACAACTTCCTATAACTTGAACACATACAAACATACACCATATAAAGAAAAAAAATTAAAAATCTTAAAAAGCAAAACAAAAACAGAGAAACAACAACAACAACAACAACAAAATCTCATAAACCCTAGGTAAGGCAGGTTTGACACTGCATGCCTATAAACAACCTCACCCCACAGGAGGGTAAGGCAGGGGAATTGAGAATTTGAGAACAGTAAGGGCTACATAGTGAAATCATAGTTCAAAATAACGAGAAACCCCAAACTACCCTCTACCTTCTCAAAAAAAGAAGAAATAAAGTATGGTGAATAAAGCACTATTCACTGGGCAGGAGAGGCAGTCTAGCAGTTAAGAGCACTTAGAGCTCTTGCAGAGGACCTGGCTTTAGGTCCTAGCACCCCCATGGTGGCTCACAGCCACCCATAATTCCAGTTTTGATTTCCCTGGTCATCAATGGTTCATATACATTTAGGCAATAGATCCACACACATAAATCTGGTAAATCTACTTAGGCCTAAAAAAAAATCCCTGGGACTATCTATATACCTGGACTCCTTGGTGGTGATGACAGAAGATAGCTGATTGGCTGCTAGCCAGGCCCAGGCTTCTCCTTGTGCTGCTTCTCCTCCAAACTGCAACTTAATGCACCTGCAATGGAAATGGTCCCACACCAGTAACTAAATGCTGAAGTGAGCCACTTTATTTTGCTAGTACAACTAGGCAGATAAAGAGTTTTAAGCCAGGTGGTGGTGGTGGTGCATGTCTTTGATCCCAGCACTCAGGAGGCAGAGGCAGGTGGATCTCTGTGAGTTAGAGGCCAGTCTGGTTTATAGAGTGAGTTCCAGGACAGTCCTGTGTCAATAAACCAAAATAAAACATTTGACTGAAAATTATTTTAATTATTATGGGTGTTTTGCCTTATGTCTGTGTACCGTTTGCATGCCTGGTACCTGTGGAGGTCAAGCAGCCAATGTTCTTAGCTATTGGGCTACCTCTCCAGCCCCTCAAGTTACAATGTTTCAAAATATTAATATTTTCATTCATAAAGCATGTTACCAATCGCTACAACTTCAATAAAAAGCTGTCTATAGTATCAGCCCCTAAAAGGCTATAGAGTAGCCAGCCTGGGCTATATGAAGAAAAAACCTTGTCTCAAAAAAATAATTGCTAGGAACAGAATCTACAAAGGACCCTATACATGTTAGGTAAGTGTACCCTGTGTTAAACTTCCAGCTCATAATTAATTTTTACGGACAATACAATAGCTAAGTAGTTGAAGTGCTTGCTATGAAAGTGTAGAGCACTTTGTTTTAATAAAACAAAACTATAAGCCATCAAATAATTTTTAAAAATTCTTCCAAAAACCAAACTGAGCATCTCTTTGTAGTAGTTTAGCAGCTTCTGATAATTGTATCACACTAAATAATATGACAGACTCTCTGCATTAGAAAACTAAGGCTATTGGGGCTGGAGAGATGGCTCAGTGGTTAAGAGAACTGGCTGCTCTTCCAGAGGTCCTGAGTTCAATTCCCAGCAACCACATGGTGGGTCACAACCATGTATAATGGAATCTGATGCCCTCTTCTGGTGTGTCTGAAGAGAACAACAGTGTGTATATATTCACATACATGAAATAAATAAATCTTTAAAAAGAAGAAGAAAAAAGAAAGAAAAAGAAAAGAGAAAAGAAAATTAAGGCTATTAAATGTAATTTTTACTTACTTGAAAGCAAGCCCTTCAAAGACTGGTGTTAATGGAAGCTTAAAAGTCTGACAGAGTGATATGGCAGTGTCAAAGAGGCCAGCCTGAACCAAGAGAGTGCACATCTCCTTCGCTGATGAACTTCCTGTGGAAATGGAACATGGCTACTTAGTGCACCTAAGGGCATATATAGACAAGACCAAAAGCCTTGACTGTTAACAAGTGTCTCTGCCTTAGTAGCATGCTCTTGCCTTAGACCCGCCCACCGCATCACCCCACTGCTTGGTCCCGCATCACCGGCCAGTCTGTCAGCAGTTACGTTCCTACCTGCAATGGCAATCGCTGACGGATCATGCCGAGCCAACGTGAGGCGAATACGAGCTAAAGAACACTCTTTCTCTAGATCTTCCAATTCCAGAATTTCAATTTGCCGATTGGCTGGAAAACAAATAAATTTTATTATCCAAAGAATAAAGAGCTGGAAAGATGGCTCAGAAGTGAAGAGCACTGGCTATTCTTCCAGAGGCCCTGAGTTCAATTTCCAGCAACCACATGGTGGCTTACAACCATCTGTAATGAGATTTGGTGTCCTCTTCTGGCTTGCAGACATACATGCAAGTATATATAGTAAATTAAAAAAAAAATTGAGAGAAAAAAAAAGAATAAGGAGTGTCATTAGATGAACTTTCAATTTCAAAGGGACATTAAATAACATTCCACTTTTGGGAAGTGAGGGTGGGACAAAGTCTCTCAGTTTAATTTTCCAAGATATACAGGAAGAAATGAAAAAAAAAAAAGGAATCAGTAAAAGTTAAGCAATGTCCCTTTCTTATACACACAGCTGACTCAAGCAAAGCATTAGAATCAGAGACTGCAGTGGGGAGTGCTTAGTGTTTCAAACATGTGACTTACTGAGCTCTTAAAATTGCTTATGTGAGAGAGGCAGAATTCAATCTGGAGTTCAAGCTCTCTGTGGTCATGAAGGATCCTGATGAAGATGTTTGTGAAGATGTTTGATGTTTGGTACTGAGTTGACTTGAACACAGTAAGAAACACACTTTTGTTTTCTAGCCCCCTCCAGGTCTCAGTACATAGCCCTGATTAGCCTAAAACTTGTTATATCCATCAGGCTGGCTTCAAACCCAGAGACACACTCATCTCTGCTCTGGAAGGCTGGGATTAAAGGCATGTGTCACCACAACTGGGCAAGACTAGCTGGCCAGTGAGCTCTCAGGATCTTTCTGTGTCTTCTTTAGAGCTAGGTTACAGAAGCACACCATATGCTTGGCTTTTTATGTGGGCACTGGGGATCTAAACCCAGGTCCCTCATGCTTGCACAGCAGGCATTTTATTCACTGAACTATTTCCTAAACACAAAGAAATACTTTTTAAATTTTCATTTCTTATATGACAGTATAGTATTTCCAAAGACTTCTTAAGACAACCTTTAGGAGATTAGAAAGTTGAAACTAAAGTAAAATGAAGTAATTTTACCATAGGTAATGACTATGTATAATATTTGTAATATTATATATAAGTAATGTTAAGATCTATCTATATTACACATAATCACTGTGACGTCACACACACACACACACACACACACACACACACACACACACACACTCTAAGACTTTAATCCACATCTGCTGAACTATAACAATGGCTACTATCCACAGATCAGAAATCCCTGGCTCACTTGGGGCAGCTGTGCACTCGCCATCATGATTCCTCTTAGGAGATGCTCCAGGGCGATCAAACTGAAAAACAAAAACCAGTGACTTAACTGTAAAAACAGTATCTCATTTTTATAATATTAACTGTGATTAGAGCACTCATATATTTAAATTAGCAATAGAATTTTTGATAATAGAATTTTTGATACCCGGCAAGGACTTATTTTTATTTCAGTTGGCATAACTTTTTCACAGGGGTTCTGTAACCATAACACAACAAAATGGAGCTGTTTGTCAAGGAGTCATTTGCCTACAAGTTATTTAGACCAAGGTCATAATCTGATCTGTATATAAGCCACATAATTTTCATTGGCTCCATAGTTCTATCATTCAGTGGTAACTTTGGCTTAGTAAATTCTGACACTATATAACACAAAAAAGTGTCAGCAGAATAGGAAAAACTGTCTGTCTGACTTCTCTAATGCAATTAACCAAGACTAAAATTAAAAACAGGTATCATTTATTAAGCACTCTTTTTGAGACAGGGTCTTATGTATCCCAGGGTAGCCTTAAATTCACTCTGTGTATGAGGCTGACTTCAGTTCCTGAGTCCTGGGATTTTAGGTATGTACTCCCACCACTCACACCCTCAGTAGATTCTTTAAATAAATGAAGTAAAATGAGATAGTAACAGTTAAAAGGACAAAATCCCTAAAATAATAAAAAAATCCTCCAAAGAAAAGTCTTCATACCACTGCCCCAGAGGCTGGCTGTACGATCCATGCATACTCTGGACGAATAAGCCGTAAACAATTAATAGCGGCCAGGTAACAGTTGCCTTGCTTCTCAAGTCCCCTGAGAGTTCGAACCTCTCTGCCAAGACGCATACCATATTCAAACATCACTGTACCAGCTATGAGACAAGAGAAAATTAGACAAAAAATGTTTCTTTACAAACAGAATCCATTACACCTGAGGCAAAACTGGGTGCAACTTAAAATTACACACAAAAACTGTGATGAGAATATGGAGTGTACCCTTGTAACAAGCACTTTTTTGGGAAATGTAATGTAAAAAGTACAAAAGCTAAGAGAGTCCTGGTTGGCCTTGAATTCACTTTGCAGCTAAAGATGACTGTGAGTTCTTAATCCTGATTTATCTCCCTAGCAGTGTATTATAAGCAAGCACCGCCATAGCTAGCTAGCTATTTTGTGTCTCTGTATGTTTGTGTGTATATGAAGACCAGAGGAGAAATGTGGGCAATGTTGTACTTTGTTTTTAAGGCAGGATCTCTTGTTGGTCTGGAGCATGGTTAGGCTAAGCTAGCTGGCCACGGTCCAGATTTAGGTGGGTTCTAGGTTCATCAAGTCCTCATGCCTGCTCACTGAGCACTCTGCTGGCTGTGCTGCTGTCCTCATCCCATGTCTGACTTTGGAAAGCAGGCTGAGATGAGGTTACAGTGCAGCAATATTTACTACATCCCAAATGCACAAGTGATCCATGTATGTGTATGTGTATGTATGTGTATATATATACATATATATATATACATATACATACATATATATATGAGACACACACACAATCTTATATATAATTAAAACATATTCCTATTCACAATGTTTTTGGAAATATGGTTAAACTAACACAGTTGCTTTTAACACCAAGGTTCTGGCTCACCTTTTCGGTAGTTGTGACGGTAAATGTGAAAAGCATAGAGGAGTTCGTAGTAATTGTGAGTCATAAGGTCCACAGCTCTAGCACGTGATTCAATTATTCCTACAACCTAACAAAGGATGAGCAATCAGATGCTGAAGTCAGTAGCAATCATGGCAGTCAAGAGACTTGTTACTAGACAAAAGTAGACAAATTAATTACCTCATTATGCAGATTCACATAGGGAAATTCTACAAGATCCTGCAGTTGGGAGCGTTCACAAAGAACGACCACGAGCTGTCGCAAACAGTCTAACTGCCTAAAAGGAAAGAAGCAGCTGAGGGTGAATTGTCTGAGTTAAACAGGGCTGGTAAACTGCCTTCCCTAAAAATGACTACGAGAGTACCTGCTAGAGTCAGGAATTTGAGTTAAGGCCTCATATGCTTGGCTATTATGACCCAAGTCCAAATGATGCTTGAAAATGCATGTTCTTAAAGTAGCCTAAATGAAATATCAAAAAAAGAGTAACAGGAATTAACATGCCAAATTCATAACTAATTTTAAGGAAGACAATTTAATTTAGTTAATTTTTACCTGACTTTTCCAGTCATCACCTGCTTCAGTAATTGCTGCTGTAGCGAGCTGAATAACCAGCTCAGGCAATCCAACAACATCTAGTAGACGTAAAACCTAAAAAAAAATTAAAATTCATGTGACTGGGGGCTGGTGAGAGGACTCAGCAGTGGCACTCTAATGGTTCTAAGTTGTTCAGAAAGGATAATTGGGTGAGACCATAACAGCAAGTGTGAAGACCCGCTCAGTGAACTAGTACCACAAGTAGTAAGTGGGAAACCCCACACGATTTCATGTGAGGGGCTCTGTCAGAACAGAGGGCCGGGAAGATGGCTCACTGGCAAAACACTTGCTGTACAAGCATGAGGACTTGAGTTTGGATCCCCAACACTCATGTAAAAGGCAGGGAGGGTGTGGCAGCATGTAACAGTAAGCCCAGTAGTGGGAGGCAGACATAAGTGGATACTGGGGTTGTTTAATGGCCAGTCAATCAAGCCAAGATGGCTGGCTCTTTGTTCATTGAGAGATCCTGTCTCAAAAAAATAAGATAGAGGGACTGGATAGATGGCTTGGGGGTTAAGAATACTTCCTGCTCTTCAGGGAAACCACTTTGGTCCTTAGCACTGTATAGCAGCTCAAAACCACTTGTAAATCTGGCACCAGAGGAACAGACTCCTTTCTCTTACCTCTGAGGTCACTCACACGTGTGCTATAAACTCACACAGACATAAACAAATAAAACCAAATCTCTAAATTAAGAAAAGATGGGTGGTGGTGGAGCAGAGATGGCTCAGTGGTCAGGAGCACTGGCTCACAAGCATCCTTTCTTCTATTCCAGAGGCCCTCTTCTGATTTCCATGGGCACCAGACACACATAGTACATATGCATATATGGGGGAAGCTTCATACATACTGACACACACATAGTACATATGCATATACGGGGAAGCTTCATACATACAGACACAC
>JANHMN010000002.1:157476228-157504931 GCA_030674055.1 Rhabdomys pumilio | reverse complement strand
TACATATGTATATATGGGGAAAGCTTCATACATACAGTCCTAGCACCCACACGGTGGCTCATAACCACCCAGAGTTCTAGTTAAAGTTCTAGAAAGTATAGAAGGATCCTATACCATCTTCTGATCCCTGCTGGTACCAGGCATGCAGCACATAGTGTACTTACACACAGGCAAAACATTCATAAACACAGAATTAAAAAAAATTAGAATAAAATAAAGATGGAGTGTGCTATTAGAAGATACATGAAGTTTACCTGCCTTCCATGAATGAGCATCCCCATATATACCACCACACCAGGACTTTTATGAGTACTACTATTTGAAAGTAACTTAAAATCTTTAATTAAATAAGTACATCTTTTAGTGTATATTTCTTACTGAAATTGATATAGATAATGAATTTTCTAAAGTAGCTTTAACAAATCTAATTACGATCATATATATATATATATCTCCTTAAATATTTGTTTCATAGTTATCTTGAAGTGGCACTTCATGGCTCAAGGTTTACTTTGTTCAAAATCACATTTCTAAAAAGTTCCATTATTTCTTGGTGAGTTATCAGACTTCCTTATAGTTTGACACTGTTGTAATATAGCTGATGAAGTTTTAGATCAAGGGTAGAAATGCTAGGTATATCTTTTCTTCAGGTTTGTACTTTCACAGTTTATATTGTCTTCCATGTGGCCCTTTTGTGCTTAAGTGGTAATTTTCCTTCTAGTGTTCAAACTTAGAGCCTCAAATACTAGACAAAGAGTCTCATTATATTTTCCTAGCAGGTGTTAGAATGCCTAGCTTCTACCTTCAAGTGATTTCCCAACCTTAGCCTCTCAAAAGCACTTATGGGTACATGCTACTAACTTACAGTATTTTGAGTGAAACACACACACACACACACACACACACAGACACACACACACACAGAGAGAGAGAGAGAGAGAGAGAGAGAGAGAGAGAGAGAGAGAGAGAGAGAGAGAGGAGAGAGGTTTTATTCACATATTCACATGAAGAAAAAAAAAGGGTCAATCTAGTTAAATGTAACCCACTGAAGAAGGGACAGGTGAAGGCATCACTAACTTACTCCAACCCCTAGCTGGAAAACTGACTCTTCCAAGACCTAGGACTGAGCCACAAATGGACCAAATCAGAGTACCAGTTAAACTTGTGCTAACAGACACAATGGCTTCCTCCATGAGAGAAATACCATGACAATGCTTTTGAGACGGATACACGTCTGTACAGTGTTTAAGAAGAGCCCAAGCACAACACTGTACCTTATCGTAATACTGCAACTTGGGGGTGGACACAATCTCCCCGTCCTCTGATCGGATCAAGCGATCTAAGAATTCTTCTTTGCCCACTTCAGATGCTGCCTGACAGAAACATTCCAGAGCCTGAGAAATAAATAATAAAACACAATGAGTCTGTTTCAACAAAGAAAAAGTTCATTCCAATTCTAGTTACTATAAATTAGGATGCTAGGGAAAGCTAATAGAAGCAAAATCGCGTAAAACTATACTACATTCATATTTTCTGTCAAATCTAAATTTTCTTTGTTTATCTGTTTTAGTTTTTTGAGACGGGGTCTCCATATGTAGCCCTGGCCATCTTAGAACTCATTAGGTGAACTAGACCGGTCTCAGACTTGGAGATCCGCCTGCCTCTGCCTCGCAAGTTGCTGGGATTAAAGGTGTGCGTCATCATGCCTGGCTGCCACATCTAAATTCTGAAGTTTTAATATTTTTCTTAAAATTTTCTCATTTAGAAAAAACATTCTTTTCTTTTTGTTTCTTTTTTACATTTATTTTGTGTACATGTGCCACTGCACACAGAGGTCAGAGAACAATTTTCAGAAGATGATTCTTTCCTTCTGGAATGTGGGACTGAACTCAGGTTTGAAGCAAGCGCTCTTACCACTAGAAAGCCACCTTGTCTGTCCCTATTTCTCTCTTAAAATACCATTACATATTTATACTTGCCGTCACATATGCACAGCATGTGTGTACGTCAGAAAGGGATGTCAGATGTCCTGGAACCGGAGTTGTACTAATGGTTGTAAGCCACCGTGTAGGAATTTAACCTGTGTCCTCTAAAATGGCAACAAGTCCTCTTAACCGCTGAAACAGTTCTCCAGCATGTAAAATACTATCATTACTAAGCAAACACGTTTTGCCAGATGTGATGACAAGTCCCAGCACTCAGGAGGTAGAGGTAGATAAAATTTTGATGAGTTCAAAGCCAGCCTGGTCTACACAGTGAGTTGATGGTCAACTATGGCTCATAGTGACCCTGTCTCAAAAACCACAAAACAAAACAGAAAAAGCAAAGACACTTCCAGTACTCAGGAGGCAGAGGTAGGTAGATGTCTGTGAATTCAAGGCCAGTCTGGTCTACAGTGAGTTCTAGGCCATAGTGAGATCCTGTCTAAAAACAAAATACAGATATGCCCTTAATTCCAACAATTTGTGAGACGGAAGTAAGTATCAGGATAGCAAATTCAAGGCTAGCCTCAAACCCAAATTAATTTTTTTTTTAATTTTTTTTTTTTTTTTTTTTCCCGAGACAGGGTTTCTCTGTGTAACCTTGGCTGTCCTAGAACTCACTCTGTAGACCAGGCTGGCCTCGAACTGAGAAATCTGCCTGCCTCTGCCTCCCAAGTGCTGGGATTAAAAGCGTGTGCCACCACTGCCCAGCCCAAATTAAATTCTTAATAAATAAAAAAAAGGGGGAATTATTAGAATTAAGCCAGTTCTATCAACACATTGATTTTATATTGTGAAGAAATAAACTCATATTATTTAATTAGCAAAGGTGGAGTTAGTCCATGGACATAGCTCAGTGGAAATGGACTTGTCTATTAGGCAAGGCTCTAGATTTAATCACTAGTATCTCATACATATGTGTAAAGTTTAGTAAGATGTCTATTTGGCTTTTTAAAAACTTAAAATTCGCCAGGCAGTGGTGGCGCACGCCTTTAATCCCAGCACTTGGGAGGCAGAGGCAGGTGGATTTCTCAGTTCGAGGCCAGCCTGGTCTACAGAGTGAGTTCCAGGACAGCCAGGGCTACACACAGAAACCCTGTCTCGAAAAACCAAAAAAAAAAAAACCAAAAAACAAACAAACAAACAAAAAACCAAAACCCTTAAAACTCATCTTGATGTTTTTATTTGATCCAGTTGTAATAAAGAAACTACAGCAGCACGTTACCAACTACAGGATGTGACTGGTAGGTATATGACTGTTCACTAGCTCAATCTTTTTTTTCTTAAACTGTATTATAGATGGGTAGTTGCCTGTATGTATGTTTGTGCAACACTAGCCAGAAGGCTTCAGATTCTGTTGGAGCTGTGGTTACACTTGGTTGAGGGCTGTCACATGGAATGGGAATTGAACCTGGATACTGTGTTAGAACAGCCTGTGTTCTTAACTGCAGAAACATCTACCAGCTCCAACTATGTGAATTCAACTCAAAAAAAAAATCACTAAACATCACTAAGTGCTGGTGGCACATGCCTTTAATTTCAGTACTCAGGAGGCAGGGGCCGGTGAATTTCTGAGTTCCAAGCCAACCTGGTCAATACAGAGAAATCCTGTCTGAAACCAAACAAACAACCCAATTGACAAACCAACCAAAAACATCACTAATTCCTAAAAACATCTGCACTGGAGTAAAGGGATTTTTAATATTTTCTTCTTACTTCCCTGTACTAATAAAGTACAGGTAGTTGTCTAATCCTGACACACATATAATGTCCTTTACTGGTCAGTCTTCTCTAACCTTTTCCAGAAGATTCTATGCCTCCCATTTCCTATATCCTAGATAGACGAAAACCAGGTGTCTTCCTTACTAGCTTGCTCACCACTCAAAGTAGTTTACCTTCTGTACTTCTCCTGTAACTAGGTAACACCGTCCCAGCATAAATCGGCAGGACCCAACATTAACTTGGCACCAGGGATGCAGTAGTTGGATATAATCCTAAAAGGCATAGAAGAACATTCCGATTAGAAAATAAGCATTACGTAATAACAGCTATCTCTAAGTTCTTCAAAGGAAGGAGAGAATGATCAGTACAAGAATTTATTTTCGAAATACTCAGAAAAATGAATCCGGTTAGCACATTTTTACATAAACTATGGACCATCAGAAAGCAGAGCCAGGGTTAGCGGTGCATGCCTATAATCACAACTAATCCAAACCTGGGATGGGAAGATCACTGTGGTCAAGAGTACAAAGCCAGCTGGGGCAACACAGCAAGCAAAGGAGTCCAGAAATAGATAAACACACATAATGTCATATCCAAGCAATTTCCAATGCTTAGTGTTTGCATATTCAGTGAGTACACGTCAATAAAGGATTTATATGTAAATGGTTTGTTTTAAAGAATACCTAATGAGAATTAAAAAGTTTTCCTTTTGAATCTGAAGACAAGTTTACTAGAGTCTAAAAGAAAAACCCCAGGGCAGTCAGCCGCTTAGAGGAGGAAGCTGGAAACACAAGAGAGAAAGCCATGCTGGTTGTGTGAAGCTGGCATGGAGGCCAGCCACACAAAGAAAGCTCTGGAGAAAGAGTGGGGGACTCATCCCCAAATGTCACAAGACATGCTTTGAAAAAAGTCAGAAATTAAAAAAAATAAAAAAGCTTTTCTGAATAGAATAGTTCAGAGAAGTGAGACTTAGGCTGCATGGCTGTGGCTCTGTGAGCTACTGTTAAGGAAGGACAACTTAAAAACAGAATGACCAGAGAGACGGCTCAGTGGTTTAGAGCACTTGTCCTTGTAGAGAACCGGTGTTTAGTTCCAAGTATCCACATGACAGTCCACAACTCAGTCCCAGGAGATTCAGTACCTTCTGATCTCCATGGGTACCAGGCAAGCACTTGGTACTGAGATATACATGCAGGCATGTAGAGGGTATACAAGGCCTGTGCATTCAGATAAGCACCAGAGAAGCCAGGAAACTTAAACACGAAGCATGTCTTTACAACTGAATGAGGTGCTTAGCTGTTCTTCCAGGAATGCTGGAAATGGATAGTTTTATAACTGGTGATCCTTTTCTGTCTGATGAGTCAGGTTTGGCTTGTATCTACCAGAATTTATGTTTTACTTATCCCAAGTGTTGTCCCCTTAAAATGTTGAGCATTACTTTTAGGCCACAAAAGCCTTGTAAGAGATGTCATTTGTATGTTACAAGAGTCTAAGTGACTTCTATGTTATCTCAGGGTTGGGCCAAATCCTGACTGCCAGAGGGATTATGTTTGCCTCAGTCATTCTCTCTGGAGTCTAGGGATATAGCACAGTGGCAGTCTTCTCTTTCTGTTTGCTTTTTTGAGACAATGTCTCACTTCGGAGCTCTGCCTGGCCTGAAACTCACAATATAGACAAGGCTGGTTGGTCTCAGACTCACAGAGATCCACCTGCTTCTGCCTCCTGCAGTAGAGTTCTTTTTTCTTTTTCTTCTTCTTTTTTTTTTTTTTTTGCATATTCAAATCCCTGGGTTCAATAATCAGGACTCTATATAGAGAGCAAGAGTGAGAGACCAGTTTGTGTGTGTGTGTGTGTGTGTAAGAGAGAGAGAGAGAGAGAGAGAGAGAGAGAGAGAGAGAGAGAGAGAATATAGAATAAATATTCTATGGGGACATGTCTTGGCATAATCAAGTTTTATTTTTGTAGTTCTTACAATTAGTCCATTTAAAATATAGCTGTTAACTATCATCTATCAATGGCCGCCTTTATAAAAATGGTATGAAATGTTCAACAAAACTCACCTGCAATTGTACATACTGGCAATTTCCCATCAAACATTCTAGAAAGAGACAACCAGGATTGCTAGGCCATCTAGTTACTATATTAAGGAATTTTGCTTTTTCCTTGTCTTTGAGTGAAACTTAAAATATCCATTATTAATAGGTATCAAACTCAGAAGAATCATTGAAATGGTTTAATTATAAACAAGCAAGAGTAGGCTGGAGAGTTGGCTCAGAGTTTAGGAACACTTGTTGTTCTTCCAGAGGACCTGGTTCAATTCTCAGCACCTATAGTCAGGTGACCCACAATCATCTGTAATTCCAGTTCCAGAGGACTCAATGCCCTCTCTGACATTCATGGGCACTGCAAGTCATGTGCAAACACACATACAGGCAAAATACCCATATACATAAAGTAAAAATAAAAGCTAAAAACAAGAAAAAAAATAAATAAATAAACCAACCAAACAAGAAAAGCCTTGGGGCTTAGTGTACAATGTGCGGGTGTGAAAGCTTTAAGATCTGAGTTTGATCCTTAGAACTCAAAGGAAGAAAAAAAACAAAAACAAACAAACAAAAAAAAACAAACCAAAAAACAAACCAAACCAAACCAAACCAAACCAAACCAAACCAAAAAACAACCAAAACCCCAGAGCCCATGCTTTCAATCCTAGCACTTGAGAGACAGAGACTGGTAGATTTATATGAGTTCATGTTCAGCATGGTCTACAGAGTGAGTTCTAGGCCAGCCAGGGCTATATAGTGAGACTCTGTCCCAAACCATAACAAAAAGGGGGTATCTAAAAATAAGTTCTGTCCTCTTTTGGTTTTGCATCCAGCTCATCTGTGTATGGTATGTGCATGTATGTCAGTGCCATTGCCCTCAGAGGCCAAGCACCCTTTGTCACGCTTCAGAATTTATATAGAGGATTTGTTTGAGCTAAAAGGTGGAATCTTGAGACTATTGTAAAAGGTTTCTGGATAAAGAAAACCTTAAAAGGAAGTTGGATCCTCTGAAGATTGAGTTCCTGGCAGTTTAGAGCCGCCATACATGGCTGCTGCGAGCTGAACTCAGGTCCTCGGGTATATGCTCTTAACCACTGAGCCGTCTCTCCCCACCTTATTTTAAAAATGTTTAAATGTTCCTCATGGATCTAGAGATGTAGCTAGCTATGTGTTAATACACTTGTCTCGTTTGTGTTGTCCTGAGCTTGATCTCCAGCACTGAAAAAGAAAATAAGCTTCATTACATAGCAAGGATAAAGGCTTTAAGGACAATTTAAACAAAATTGTCACCTGGCTTTCAAGCAAAAGGATACAAAAGCTGCAACAAATAACCGGTAACTGCAGTAATCATTTCAGGCCAATTCAATCCAGTCTGGCTTAGAGTGGCTTTGGGTTGAGAGAAGAGATGAGATATAATATGTTTTCTTGCAACTTCTTGGAAGAATAACTCCATAATTGTCTGAGGGCTAGATACTTAAAAGAAACACAGCACATCATGGATATCATCAGAAGCATGGCAATGAAAGCAGCCTGCAAACTGTCATACTGTGCATATGCAATGGAAAAGCAAGGCAAGTCATTTAATCATCTCACTACAGTTAAGCAAGTTATCCAGAAACTGTTTACACTAGTCCCAAGATTCTACCTTCTAGCTCAAACAAATCCCGTATGTAAATACTGAAGCATAGATGAGAGTGCCTTAAACACTGAGGTAAGATCAAGATAAGTGTATGAAAGCCACTTAGTAAAGTTAGAACTTAGAAAAGTTAAACATGATTTTGTTGAATTATTTACTGGAGTATCAAAAAACAATGGACAAAACAGCAATGTAATAAACAGTAAATGCAAGATTCTGATCTTTAGGAAGGCTTCTCTTGGTGGTTTTCTATAATTGTCCTAACAGTGTTTATCTGTGCTCCACAAAGACCTACGACACCCTTCACTTAATGCCTGATCTGGGACTTCATCTTCCCAGGTGACCTGTCACAGCCACAAGTCGCTCATGGCACGAAAGCAAAGAGCAAGGCCATTTCTACAACAAAGGTGATGAAAAAACATTTTAATAAATATATAATAAACCCCCAAATTAAAGCAAATATACACATGGCCTACTTCTTACCCAATTTATTTGCCATTAAGGCACCAGAATCAGTTAGCTCCAGTACTGACAAATGTTGTAGATTAGACTCCCTATGAAAAAAGAGAAAACATACTGTTAAATATTATATTTCTAAACCTATTTTATATTGTTGATTTAATTAATATAAAACATATAAAATTCCACTGAAAGCGTTTTTTAAAAAGATTTATTTATTTTATGCATGAGTACACCACCATTGCTCTCTCCAGACACACCAGAAGAGGGCACCAGACCCCACTACAGATGGTTGTGAGCCAGCACGTGGTTGCTGGGAATTGAACTCAGGACCTCTGGAAGAGCAGTCTGTGCTCTTAACCAACTGAGCCATCTTTCCAGCCCTCCACTTAAAAAGGTCAGAAAACAGGATTCAGGAGTTAGATTGTTGTCTATCAGACCACTCAAGGGCGGTTCAAAGTTACTTGTGTGCCAGAGCTCACTGACTGATGACAGTACTGTCAACTTTCTCAGCATATTTCATCAGAGCAACAGGAAAAATAGGAGTACACTGTTATCATGGGACTTTTCTTTCTTCTTCTTTGCATATAAACTTCAGTCTACTTCTAACAACCATTTTGTGTATGGTTTATATAAAATAAAGTATTACTTTTTAAAAAAAAATGGAAGATCTAAACATGTCAATTCTTTTTTAAAAATACATTTAATTCCTTTTAAATTTTATTTTTTGTGTAAGGCATTTTATTTTTTGAGTTAGAGGCATTTACGAGCCATCATGTGGGTGTTGAACGTTGAGCTCATGTCCTCGGAAGAGTAGCTGGGGCTCTTAACCACTGAGTTATCTCTCTAGTCTCAACCTTTCTGATTCTTGAAGGCAAAAACAAACTCAACAACCTATTTTTAAATAACTTAAAAAAAAAAAAAAATGAAACTCACAGTGTGTCAACTGGGACATCCGTTGCCAAGCACTGACTTGCCCACTTAATGAGGTAATAAGACAAGAGCAGGGGAGCTGTGCGGTGCAGCAGGTCTTGCTGAGCTTGAAAGAGTTGACCAGCTCCTAGGATCACCTATGACAGCAAAGTTGGTAAGCTGTTAGGAATGGTGACTCCGAGGTTCAGGAGAGGTGAAGCAGTGCCTTTAGAGAACAGTATTGTTAAGGCAATACACATGCTACATGTTTGTGTAGCAACTAACAAGAATAGTAAAGGTCAAAACAAATGTAACCACCACCACCACCACCAGACCAAAACAGTGTCTATTTCTTTTGTTTTTAAGATAGGGTTTTTTTTCATAGCTATCTTAGAACTCACTATGTAGATCAGGCTGGCCTTAAAGTCACAGAGATCTACCTTCCTTTCCTCCTGAGTGCTGAGATTAAAGGTCTGTACCATCACACATGGCTCAAAACTGTTTTCTGACTCATGGAAGCTCATAGTGAAAAGAAATAAAGGAACAGAGAAATCTAAGTCTCTTCTGTTGCTGCTGCTGCAGTTTATGTGAAAACAGGTATGACCAATAGATGAAAATCTGTTAACGATAACCAAAGTCTTAAAGATGTGTACAGCCTATGGCTCTCAACTCTACTTCTCAGAACTCACTCTAGAGATAGTTAAAGACCTGGTGTAGGGTGTTGGTGGTCAATGGCTAGTTTCCTAGCATTTGGACATAAGGACAGGAAGACTAAGAGTTAAAGAATAGCCTCAGCTACATAGTGAGTTTGAAGCTATAGGAGACCATATGTTAACTCTGACTGATTCCTGCCAAAAACAAAAACAAAAAACAAGACACCAATATCCTAGATAGCCAAAAAGAATAGTTGAGTAAGTTAAAATTGTACTAGGCAGTTACTAAAATAATATATTCTAGTTTTATAATCAAAATAAAAAACTATTTACATAGAAAAGGGCACACAACAAAATGCATACTGTGTTTATTACTGTGTGTATGACTACAGATGACTGTTTTGTAGCTTACATGCATTTCATAAAGGTTCTACAATGAACATTTATTGCTTCTGTGTTTGTTGAAAAAAAAAAAAAAGCAAAGGAGCTGGGCATGGTGGCACAGGCCTCTAATCTCAATAGAGGCAGAATGATTTCTGTAGTTTGTACTATAGTCTAAATAGTAAGTCCTATCTATCTATCTAACAAACAAACAAACAAACAAACAAACAAAGTTTATTGAGGGCTCATCTAAGGGAGGTTCTTAGAATAGTTTCCTATTTCTTTTGGGGGGCTTTCAAAATTAACTTCCTGGAGCTAGAAAGATAGCTCAGAGGGTAAGAACACTTACTGCTCTTACCAAGGACCCAGGTTCAGTTCCTAGTACCCACGTTCCTAGCTCACAACCAATCATAAGTTCAGTTGAAGGGAATGTGATGCCTTTAATTGACCTTCAAGGGCACCAAGCATGTACATAGTGCACATACATACATACAGGCCAAAGACTCATACATATAAAAAGTAAAAGTATATTGTTTCTTGTAAAAATATATGTTTTCTCAAAGCAAGGTCTCTCTATATAGCTCTGGAAGTCATGGAACTCTCTACATAGACCATGCTGGCCTCAAACTCACAGAGATCCACTTGCCTCTGCCTCTACAGTGCTGGGTTAATGGTGTGTGCCACTACTACCTAGCTGAAATAAAAATGAGTTTAAAAAAATTATTAAAAAAAAAAAAAAAAAAGATCTAAACACCCTGGGAGCCTTCTGGCTCTTTATACATTAACATGAATTGGTCTAACCTGGCTGTTTCCTTGCCAGATTTGAATGCATTTATCAACTTAGAGACACATGGGTTGAAGCCCTGAGTTTGATCCTCAGCCCTGGAGTGTCTAAGGAACAAAAAGATTGTGGGGGAAAAAAAGTAATCTTTTACACAGTACATTCATGGTCTACAATGCCACCAGGATTCTGATGGCAACAGAATCTAGTGGTATGAGAAAAAGATGGAAAAAGAAGCATAAGAAGGAGTAGAAAGGATGAGAGAAGCAAACTCTGCACACTCAAAACTCTGTTTAGGGCAGCCCTATCCTCTACACTTGGGGTTCTGCTATCACATCTAGAGTGGTCATGGGAGCTGACCTGCAAAAATTCTGCAATACTAAATAAGCAGAGGTCAATAATAGTCATCTGCTGCACAGACAGTCCAAGTGCATTGCTTATTTCTATTTATATGATGATTAATCTTGTCAACTTGAGATTTAGAGTCACCATGGAAATACACCTCTGGGTTTAGAAAAAGGATAAACTAAAGAAAATAAAAGCAAGATTTAACTGAAGAGGGACGGTCCATCTGACTGTAGCTGGGACCATCCTATGGGCTGGGTTGAGCACTGAATAAAAGGGACGAAATGATAACTAGCAACCCTCTCTTAGAAAACCCCATACCCATACCCTGGATGTCTCTCTATGCACCTCTATCTATTTTCCATGTTTACAATCTATATTTAAAATATTTTCTTAAATCTCAACTGTACGCACAATGTGAGCTGAGAGCCAGCATTTTCCTCTGCTTCCTAACTGTGGAGGCAATGTGACCAGTCACCTCACACTCCTCAAGTCAAAACAGACTAGACCTTCCTTCTGTAAGCTGCTCTGTCAGGGGTCTTGTCACATGGATGAGAAAAGTAACCGCCACTCCTCCTCTCAGCTGGTACTGCAGAGTCCTGCTTAGGTTAAGCTTGTTAAGACAGACAAGTCTCCAGACTATTGGGCTTGAGAGTTTACAAGTTTTCCCCCCAAAAAGTACTTACTGCATCTCCTAGCCTTGTTAATAGCTGCTGTAAGATCAAGAGGTCTCGGCAGATCAGGAATCGAGTGCTGGCAATTTTATACACACCTCTGCACACAATATATCCTGCTGTGCTACTACCATAGAGCTGGGAAAGATTCATTCGAACGTTCAAAGGCTGAGCTGTAACAAGAAAATGGAGTTAAAGGCTGGCAAGATGGTTCAGTTGGTAAAGGTAACTGCGGCCAACCCTGATAAGATCAATTCCCAGGGACCCATGTGGTAGGGAAAAGCTGACCCCTGAACATTGTCCTCTAATCTCTGTCTATGCACCACAGTGTATGTGTGCATATATGTACATAAATAAATGTAATAATTTTAAAAGAAAAAACATAATTAAATGTATCATTTACTTTATTTTATTTTTTTGAGACAGGGTTTTTCTGTGTGTAGTCCGGGCTGGCCTGGAACTCAGAGATCTGCCTGCCTCTGCCTCCTGAGTGCTGGGATTAAAGGCGTGACCATTATGCCTAGCTTTATTCTTTTTAATTATGTATATGTGTGTCTATTTGTATGTGGGTATGTGTACATGAATGCAAGTGGCACAGACCAGAGATGTCAGATTCCACTGGAGCTGGCTGTGAGGCACCTGATGTGGGTGTTGGAAGGTAGACTCAGTTCCTCTGGAAGAACAGTACGTCCTCTTAAGCCCTGAGCCCACATCACTGTTTTCTGTAAAGCATACTGGTTGTTTTGTTGTTTACCTGGATCAAATCCCTTTTCCATTTCCACTTCTGTTTCATAATCCATTTCCCGAATAAGAAGTCCAATGGCATGGACGGGGTTTCTGATCTCTTGCAGTTTACTACAAATGTCTTCCATCACATTTTCTCTACATGACAATTAGAAAATTCCTATTACTACTGACAACATCTAAGACAGGCTCTATGTGTACTGCTCACAGTAAAGTAGTGAAGACAATCACTCCGGCACAAGATACTCAGGGTCCACATAAAATCACTCTCAACATTTTAGGAATGACCCACAAAATGAATGCGAGGAAAATAGTTGTTTTTTTTTTTTAAACCATCCAGCTCAATTAAGGGATTATAGAAGTGTAATACTTTATGAATTTGTTTTTGGAGCTGAATATGTTAACATTTGCTCCCTGTAACATCTGAAACAGGGGCTGCAGACATCATTCAGGAGTAGAACACTTGCCCAGAATGCACAAGGCCAGGTTCTTCTGCAGGACTGCGCAAGCACACACGCACACACACACACACACACAGATCTATTTAGAATCAAGGAAAATTACTTTAACATTAAACCATGACTTTTTACATACTTGACCACATATTTAAAAATCTGCGATAACAACACTGCTAAATTCCATTAGGAAATGTACTTTACCCTAAATTCTCCTTACACATCAATAGTGATCAAATCTTCCAAAATGTGTTCTGCAGCCTTCTCTGGAGACTGCAAGTTGTAACAACTGGTTTCCATCAAAACTGCCATATCCATGGTAACTGACTCTCCAATCATCCGGAGGCATTTTATAAGACATAAGACATCCCGTGCCACATCTGCATCTATGAGAAAGAGAATGTTAACACTGATGTCTGAAGCCATGAAAGTCTATTGATCAATATATTAAAAGAAACATCAGTAATTAGATAGAAGGGATCCCTCTTCCATAGCATAGGTATTTAAGACTCTCCAGCTAAAAAAATATCTTCAGTGAGGGAGGTAAACTCATCAAGACAGGTCACAGTGGTAACTGATAATGTTTAATTGAAATAAAACATAAGGTTCATATAGAAAGGGGGTCACCTATACACAGAACAATTATTACCATCTGATATGGTCGTCTCATCCTCTGTCAAAAGGTGCTCATCAGGCAGGAGATATAGGTGATCTACCAAGGAAGACGGTACCAGGAAAGACAGGTACCCCTGCAAGTACAAACCTTTCAGTTATTTTCTTTTAAATAATTCAAAAGGAAGACATGTAACTCATAATCCATAATGTATCATATAGACAACAAACTGTGCTATATATACTAATATTACATGTCATTTTTTAATACTTGGAAGGGTCTATGGGATGTAGCTCAGTAGTAGAGGGCTTACCTACCTAAGGCAGACCTTAGGTTTGTTTGATTTTCAGCAGAGACAGAGAAAGTAAGAACTAAGTAAAAAAAAAAGTAAGTAAGTAAGTAAAAGAAAGTAAGAACAATACTGTGAGCTAAGTCTTCCATTTTTTACATGTGTCTCTGTGTGTGTGTATGTACATGTGTGTGTATGCAAGGCTACAGGATAACCTTGGTTGTCTTTCTCAGGAATGCAGTCTAATTCCTTTGAGACAGACTTCTCACTAGCCTGGAAATCATAAATTAGGGTAGACTGACTGACTAGCAAGCTCCCAGGATCTGCCTATCTTTGTCTCCCCATCACCTCGACCATAAGCACGCACAACTATAACTGACATTTTTACATGGGTGTTTCTGCTTGTAAGGCAAAGACTTTACAGATCGAACTTACAATCTACATAATGTCCTTAGATATTGAATGGTGAGGAAACACCAAATTCAAGTCAAAAGATAACATAAAAGAAAAGATGTGGTCTTAAGTCAGCAAGGAAATGGCCAGAAGAGGGGTGCTTCACCCCCTATAGCTGGAGTTACAAGTGGTCACCACTTGCCATGATTGCTAGGAACTGAATCAGGTTACTCTGTAGAAGTAGCAAGCACTCTTAATCATTAAGCTATGTCTCTGGTCCCAGTATCTGTGTTGATATGTGCTGAAATATTTACAGATATCAAGGCATCAGTGGCTCAGGAAAAAAAAAAAAGGAAGAAGGAAGAGAGAAGAAAAGGAGGAGAGAGGAATAGGAGGAATGAGGAAGAAGTAAAAAAGAAGAGGAGGAGGAGAAAAAAGAAGAAGAAGAAGAGGAGGAAGAGGATGAAGATGAGGAAGATGAGGAAGAGGAGGAGGAGGGAAGGAGGAGGAAGAGGAAAGGAGGAGGAGGAGGGAAGGAGGAGGAGGAGGAGGAGGAGGAGGAGGAAGAGGAGGAAATCTATACAACTACAGCCAACCCTCGCACCAAAATCAAAGCTGACAAACAGTGAGTATGGATAAAGGAAATGCAGAAATTCTTGTGTAATCACTACTACTGCTGTTTTTGTTTGTTGAAACAGTCTTACTCTAGCCCAGGCTGACCTGGAATCATACTGGCATTCCCATGAAGTCTCTTAAATGTTAGGGTATTCAGGCCTGAGCCATCATGCTATTTTTGTAATTTGAAAGTGCATCAATATAGACTCATTGAACTTTGCAGAGGAGCTCTGAATGCTCCAGTTCCCTTACTTTCTTCAGAAGGCACACCATGTTTGTGAGAGGATTCAAATGTAGAGCAAGAGGGTGGGAGAGGGCTTCCTGATACTGGAGACAGCAGGCATAGAACTTGCACCAGAATTCCTGTTGTAAAGTACGAAACTCATCCTGAGAGAATTCATACTCGGTTACACTTCCTTGGAGCTAACAAACAAAGAAAAGTTATTTTGGGTTTTTTCCTCTACAAAATATTTCTTAAGCATTAAAATCCCATGGGATATGTAACTATCTACCGGACTCCCTAAAGAAAAGGCTTGGGCATTTATACTTTTTCTACCCACCCCCATCCCACTTCCCTTCTCTGTCTTGTTCCTCCCCGCTCACTCAAGCCCCGCTTGCTCCAGCCCAAAGGTTTTTATTTATTATATGTAAGTACACTGTAGCTGTCTTCAGACACCCCATAAGAGGGCATCAGATCTCATTATAGATGACTGTGAGCCACTATGTGATTGCTGGATTCGAACTCATGACCTCTAGATGAACAGTCAGTGTTCTTAACTGCTGAGCCATCTCTCCAGCCCCGGATTTACACTTTCTACTAACACGATAAAAATGATCAAGTCTGACAGTTCAATCAGACAGACAACATTATCATTCCCGGTCTTACCCACACCTCACCTCATTTTCAACAGCTAAAGTAATTTCCTTTTTTAGTTCGTTCCATGAAAGATCCAAGTTCCTTTCAGTACCCCGGCAGAAAATCTAAAAATAAAAAGAATATTTCACAGTATTATCAAATACTCAAATTGAAGGAAGTCTGGCCTAAAAGGCCTTAAGGAAAGTACATAAGATCATTTTAAAAAAACAAAAAAACAAAACAAAACAAAACAAAAAAAAAAACAAAAAAAAACCCAAACAATTAAAATCAAAATAACTATTGCCCATTTGGAGAGAAAGGTCTATGGGATGTCAAAGACCAACAACAGCCCAAGACCACACATAAGAGAAAGCTAGGGATGATGATGGGCACTCTCCTAGGAAAGAATCTAACAGGAATTTGATAAATGCATAGCTTATGTTTTTATATCTTTCAAATCGTAATTATATACTAGATACTATGAAAAATGCTATTGCACAACTTTAATCCTAGTACTAAAGAGGCAGAGACAGGTGGATCTGAGCCTACATGCCAGCCTGGTCTACAGAGCAAGATGCAAGATTTAGAATAGTCAGGACTACAGAGAGAAGGCCTGCTTTGAAAAATAAAAGACAAAAACAAAAACAAACAAAATAACCCAAACTGAAACAACCCAACTAGTAATTGTGAACAAGGACAAAACGGTGATGAGAATAAACTAAACAGAACACTTTATTCTGAAGTGACCAGAGAGAAAACAGAAAACACACAGTAACCAGATAAAAAAAAGTATCTACCCTGAAGAAAAGTCAAAGGCTTATGAACTGTTACACCGGTAATTCTAGTGTTTCCGAAACGAAGATCGGAAGATCAAAGTTCAAGCCCAATCTGGTCTACATGGGGAATATGAAGCTAGTCTAAGCTATCTAGTCAGACTGTCTTTAGAACACAATATCAGGCAGGAGGATTTCTGGAGTCCAAGGCCAGCCTGGACTACAGAATTAGCTCTGGGACAGCCAATGCTACCACAATGAAACCATGCCCTTCCCGACCCTACACAAACAAAATGGTGTGTGTCCTGCAGACCTGGCTCAGTGGTTAGGAGCACTTGCTGCTGTTCTTGTAAAGGAGAGTAGTTCAAGTCCCTGCACCCATATGGATGCTCACCACTTCCTCAGGCACAGGAAGCATGTGGCACAGACACACATGCAGGCAAAACACTCATACACACAAAATCAAAAAACAAAACACTCACAATAACAAGAAAGGGGAAGGAAAGAAAGTGGCAGAGAAACCGTTTATTTGTATTTAGAAAAATGGTAAGGATCTTAAAGTGGACCTGCTATGTACACAACTAATCAAATCTACAGGGAGGTAGAGGCAGAAGGATGAGAATTTCAAAGTCTGCCTCAAAAACAATACTACAAACAAATAACAATAAAACATTTTTGTTTTGTAAAATAGTAAACAACTTTTAAGTCATGACTGAAAACAAAATATTTTCTGAGACAGTTTCACTATGCAATACAGACAGCTGCCACTAATTCATTACCCTTCTGTTCAGCCTCCTGAATCTTGGGATTGTAGTCATGTATTACCATACCTACCTTGAAACTAAAATATTCTGAGTCGCCTATACTCTGAACCCTGAACTTGGACCCTCACTGTACTAACAAGTGGCATAAACAACATATAATCAATGATAACTAACCTTTAAGTGTCTTCCAGGTATGCAAATTACATGCAGCACAGTGGTGGACGACTGGACTGTGGCATGCCCCCTAATTACTTGGAAAAGCATTTCCTGCTCATTCCTATCTCTCAGCCAGGATTCTTATTTTGTGTAAACAATGTCAAAACAAATTACAATACTATTTACAAGCAAATATATATAAAAAAGAAATAAAAGAACAATCAATTATATAATACAGCAATAACATCAGGAATAATTTTAAGTAAACATTAGATATTTTCTTGCTCACCTGTAAAGCTTTGCACAAAGCTGCATTTATAAATTGTCCTGGTGTGAAAAGGCTCCGTAAATACATTTCCTATCAGAAAATCCAAACGAAGCAATTATGACTCTGAAAAAGATGAAACTGGGAAAAATACAAAGGATCTGTGACCCCAACATGTGGATTTCTACTACATGAATTGGATACGCTGCCCTTCTACCCTTGAGCAGTAACAAGCCACACTGCAGAAACATGTTTTTACAGTGTAAGTGAAGACTGCAATGCTTTGGGGGTCAAGCTGCTATAGTCTCCTGAATGGTACGCATTCTTATAGAACTCTACTGGGTACCACTGAAAAATAAAGGTGGTCAGCTGGCAATCTTAAATGCCAAGGGTGGACCCAGCCTGTTGATGCTATGCATTGGTAAAAGAGCAGTTAGAACAAGCTGATTTCAAAACCATTGTCACAAGGACTCACAAATAAAAGAAACTGACAATAGGTAATCTAAATCTAACAAAATAAACTGCAGAAAACTCACAGGAGTATAGACTAGAATAGAAAACTGCCATGCTGCCTCATTATTTTGAACAAGTCTCATGAACCAGATTTGCTTCTAAGCATCAAGTCTGAGTGACCATCATCATAGATTCTTTTCTTCTGAGCTTCCTGGTGGGTGAGAACATGAGTACAATAGAACAAAAGAACTAATAATTAGTTCAATAGAACTAATGATCAGGAAGTGACCTTGGCTTTAAACAAAACCCAAAAGCCAGTCTTTGTTAACTGTAGTAATAAGTAACATTACCAAGGAACTCTAAAGATTAACACTTGAAAAACGTTCAATTTCAGATATTTAAAGTAGGGTTTCCATGAGTGAAAATCCTTGTCATTTCAGCTCAGCTCTCTAAGGCATTGACTAGAAACTTTCCTTCATTTAGCCCGAGATACCGTTGAAAACACTAGACTGGCCTAGTGTGCTTCATTGCATATAATCTTTACCAGAACGGTTTTGTTTGTTTGTTTTGTTTTTCGAGACATAGTTGCTCTGTGTAGCCCTTGCTGTCTTGGAACTTTCCCATCTGCCCGCCTCTGCCTCCAAAGTGCTGAGATTAAAGACCTGTATCTACCACTCAGCCCTTTATCAGATTTTCTAACCCTTGATATGGTTGGTGCTTTGGATTGAACCCAGGTCTGGCATACGCAAGTTCTCTACAATCAAGCTACAGTCTTCAGAATTTATGTGAACTTCACAGAATGTTTAAGCAGATGGAAATACTAATTACTAAAATATGATTGCTACATATTCCATAATCATTATCATGCTATATTTCACAAATGTATATAATTATTATGTCAACTGAAAGGTTTGGGGGCTGGAGAGATGGCTGAGTGGTTAAGAACACTTGTTGTTCTTATAGAGGAACCACCTTTGGTGCCCAGACCACATATGGCAACTTACCACCATCTCTAACTCTGCAATCTGACACTCCATTTTGAACTCTGGGCATCAGGTGAGCACAGGGTGCACATACATACATGCAAAGAACAAATGCCCATGCACATAAAATAAAATTCTCAGCCACCAAAATGGCTCAGCAGTTAACACTGTAAAGGTACTCGTCACCAAGCCTGATAACCAAAGTTCCACTCCTGGGCACACATGGTGAAAGGAGAGAACTAACTGCAGAGTTGTCTTCTGACCTCCCTATCTGCACTGTGGGCATGTGTGTCACATTAGCCCAGAACACTTATTCTCATTAGTGAACACATTAGGATTTAACATATCACACAGGCCACACCAATTCATCACAAGGACACAGGACCGAGGTAGAGCTGATTCCTCCAAGACACACAGAATGCAGACTTTGTCAGGGCAAGAGGTATTATCTGAGACCAAAACCAGGAAGGAAGCAGAATAAAGAGATGAAGCCTTGAAAACATTATGCCAGCCCTATCCAAGAGCAGATGCTGAACATCTCAGCTGCATAAGCCAATGTATTTGCCTTCTCATTTCAGTCAGTTGAAATTACTAAAGCAAGTGGTTCTTATAAGAACATGACAGTTACCGTACTTACTCTGGGGTCTTGGTCGTCTCTGATGACAATTTCTTCTTCTGGCAGAGACTGCATAAAAACTGGATTCCACTGACCTGCAACATTACTACAGAAAAAAAGTTCAAAAGTTTACTAAAAAATGGCCACACACTTTGTCCGTATCTGAGTAGGAACGGCCTCATGAGTGAATCTCTTGCAACCAACCACAACTTTACTACTAAGCAGTTTTCCTTACAATCTGTTCTATCTGTGTCTGTACAAGTGCAAAGATGTGCATGTTCTTGTGGAGGCCAGGGCTCAATGCCAAATGTCTTTCTCAACTCTTCTCCACCTTGTTTTACTATGTACTCATTTTATTTTTCTTGTGTGGCGAAAGCACTTACACAGGTGCCACAGCAGACACATGGAGGTCAAAGGGAATCTTCTGAGTGTCTGTTCTCTCCTTCCACCATGAGTTCTGGAGACTGAACTCAGGTTGTCAGACTGCCACAACTAGCACTGTTTCTTACTGAGCTACTTCTCTAGCCCCGGCCTTATTTTCTTGAGACAGGGTTTCTCACCAATTTAGCTAAACTAAGCTAGCCAACAAGCTCCGGGGATCCTCATGTCAGCCTTCCCAGGGTGGGATTCTAAGCCTGCACTGCCCGACGGACTTGCTACTGTATAGGCAATGGGGATCTAAACTCTGGTCTTCATAAATTCATGGCAAACACTGCCAAATGAGCCATCTCCCAGATCCAAGTTCTATGTTTAACAGGCAGCATCCTCAATTTAAAACATGAAATATAAATCTACCTCCATCTGATTTTTACTATGTACTTAAATTTTAGTAGATATTATGTAAGATGCTATTCTTGACACTATTCATGTTTGCCTTACAATCTCCTTCAAGAATGTGTTGCATTCAATTTGTAGCTGGGGAAAGGAGTCTTAAGGTCTATCACAGCTGGTAAGCTGCTCAAAACCCTGAATCCAGACCTAAACCTTTTTGTTTAAGATGTGGTTTTACTCTGTAGCCCTAACTGGCTTCAATCTCTCAATGTGCTATTTACTAAGTTCCAAGCTCCTGGTTTTTGAATGCTACCTATAAGAACTAAACTAATATTTTTCAAGATCTGGCTTTGGATCAGAATAGACCTTTTTATAATTTTATTATGAAGTTTAGTGTTGAGGGTTCAATTTGTTTAAGTGGTTCTCAAAGGAATCTTACAAGGAGGACGTTTCACACTTGATCTTAGCCAAAAGGCCAATGAGGAGTGTTTCAGTGGTTATGTATTTGATTTAAAAAAAAAAAATGTTTAAATCTGTTTATAAATACATTTGTAAATATTAGATATTTTTTAGATTAAGCTGGGTATAGTGGCACACACCTTTAACCTCAGCACTGGGGAGGCAAAGGCTGGTGGGTCTCTGAGTTTTGAGGCCAGCCTGGTTTACAGGAGTTCCAGGACAGCCAGGGATATTCAGAGAAACCCTTGAAAAACAAAATAAAAAATTTTAACATTATTTTTGAATCATGTATATGGTATATGTGTGTCCATGTGAGTGTCCATGTCCCAGGAAGCAGGAGGACGATGACCCTCTGCAGCTGGAGTACCAGAAAGTTAGTTATTAGCCACCCGACAGGGGTGCTGGGACTCAACTTCAACCCTCTGTAAGAGCAGTCTGAGTCTTAACTGTTGAGCCATTTCTCTGAGACCACAGCTAAAAAAATTAAAAGCAAACCAATGTACATTTAGATAAAGTATATCTAACAGCAGATTATCAAACATTAAATTGTACAATACAACTTTATATCATAAAACACTAGTTTTGTACTATAGCTCATTCTCTCTTCTTACTTGTCCTCTCCTTCCCACTCTCCCTCCCTCAAGGTATCACATATTCCAGGCTAGCCCTGAACTCACTACGTAGCTGAGGATGACCTTGGATTTCTAATCCTCTTGCCTCTGCTTCCATCATTCAGGAACTGCAACCATACTCATACGAGGTGCTGGGAACTGAATCTAGAGCTCTGAGTTCGAGGAAGGCACCCTACTCACTGAGCCATATTCTCAGCCCTGAAGTTCATTTTCTCACAAGGGGAAACGTTTCCTTTTTAAAAAGTTTCAAAGAACCATACTAGTTCAGTCTATCTCTGATATTAACTTAAGGAAATTGAGAATAAAAAAGAATTTCAATGTCTTTGTTAAGTCATGGGCATAAGGACATTAGATTACTAACAGTGAGATTCCAAATTATTGCTACTGTTTTTGGGGTACCTCTCCTATGAAATATGGTATTTTATCTTAGCTCAATCTTAAGCATATTTGCTCTAAAATCAAAAAGGTAACAACCACAAAAGGTAGCACTTCAGAAAAATCCAGACAAACACATCAGAACTCTTTGAACTACATATGTGGCTCTCTGTAAAAAGGTCTCATCTCAGCATGCCTGAGGTAAAGCAGGAAGATAAAGGTTAAACAGTCCATACTGTTCGAAGTTGATATATTTCACAATTGTTTGGTTCTCAGCATCATGCCACAGGGCCCAGATATCTGTTGAGGTTAAGGCAAAATCGACCAATGTCTCCTAGGAAGAAATGGGGAAAAATAAGAAAGAAAAGAGAGCAGAGATTAAGTTTGTATTGACAAGAGCTCAAAATACATAACAGCACAACATACCACATGAACTTGATAAGATCCAACTTAAACTGTTTCTATACATGAAGAGGGGCTGGAGAGATGATTCAGAGCACTCCCAAAATACGCTGGCTCAATTCCAGCACCCACGTGGTGGGTTCTCAACTGTCTATATATGAAATACCTTAAGAATATAATCCCATAGTAACACAATGGGGTTAAGGAATACTGGGAGACTCTACTTGGTAACTACAAAACGTTGCTAAGCTTCGGAACTCCCATGTTTAAACGACCCTGCCCCAGATTCATAAAAGCTATGATTACAAGGGCAAGCAACCTCACCAGGCTATAGCCAACATTTCCTTCCTGTGCCTGTGTGAAATGCACAGGATGGTTTAACTTACCTGAGAAGTGAACAGTGAAGAAATGTGATCTAAACTATAGCGATTATTCTCAGTGCTCACCAACTGGAAAATGCAGAACTGTTGAAAAACAAGTTAATAGTTCATCACTTCATACAATCAACATGTTATTCTTCTAAGGAGAGAATTCATAATTCTGTCTCTGAATGCTGGGAATACAGGTGTGTGCCACCAGACTTAAGTAAAATATAACAAAGCTTCCATCTTAACCATTTTTAAGAATGCAGTTTATATATATTGACATTGCTGTGCTACCCATATGCAGGACTCTACATCTTACAAAACTGAAACTTTACTCCCATCAAACAACCCCCTCACACTCTCAGTCCCTCATACTCCAGTCATACTACCTCGCAATAACCACTCTGAGGCTATGACTACTACTTTAGAAACCAAGATAGGACCCTATGTTTGATCCTCAGTGTTTATGAGTGTCCAATTGCATGTACACATGCACCCACACACTTCCTATAAAATTAACTCCAGTTCCAGGTCAATCCAATGTCCGCTTAAAGATCCATAGATTCATGCATGTATGTAGTGCACACATGCGCGCGTGTGCGCACGCGAGCACACACACACACATTTAAAATACACAATTTGTAAAACATAAATACTATATATAAATTATATATAAACATATAAAATTATTTTTCTTAAATGACAGTTGAAAGCTAGGTTTAGCTCAGTGGTAGAGTCATTGCCTTTGGTTCAATTTCAATCCATTACACTAGAGGAAAAGACAAATCAAAACCAAAAAAATTAAGGCACAAGATACTTATAAATAGTATTTTTGACAATTTTTACTAAAGAAAATTCACTGTGCACTGACAGTGTAATGACCTGTGCCTTATACCATAGGTAGTAAGTTAAAATCTTTTTTATTTATGAGGACACAAATGTGCGTGGAGGACAGCCTGTAGGAATTGATTCTGGAATTGAACTCAGGCTGTCAGGAGTGGCCGCAAACATTGAGACCCACTTAGCCGCCTTGTCACCACCACTTTAACCACTTTAAAAAAAAAAGGGGGGGGGGGGTTGAGACAAGATCTTTTGATATAGCTGATTGCTTTGGAACTATGTAGGCCAGGCTAGCCTCAAACTCAGATTTGCCTGTCCTTGCCTTCAAAGTGCTGGGATGAGAAGCATATGCCACCATGCCTGACTTTAAAAAAAAATGTTCTTTTTAGAAAGAGAAAATCATAAATTTTTTTTGTTTCCCCAGCAATTGGGATTAAAACCTAGGACTTTACTCACTGTAGGTAGTTTTACTACTAAGCTATAGTCCCAGTGTCACAAGCAAGCTATCAGGGAAAAAAAATAAACACTGAATTGTCTTCTGAGAAAAAGAGGTGTCTGAAATATGTAGGGGAGCTGGAGATGGCTTAGCAGATGAGAAGACTTAAGGAGACTGGGTCCCATCACTTGCATCAGACAGCTTGCTTACTTCAGCTCCAAGGGACCTGACATCTTCTAGACTCGATGGCACCTGTACATGTCTGTGTGCATACTGACACAAGCACATATGTACACACAAAAATCAATCTTAATAAATAAAGAAAAGATCTATGTAGGGGATTAAGGTATAGTTCAATGACAGTACGAATGTGTAGTGTGTATGAAGACCAAAAATAAAAAGTGCTGCACACCTTTAATCCCAGCACTTGGAAGACACAGGCAGGTGGATCTGAGTTCTAGTTCAGCCAGTGATACTACAGAGTGTGTCTCAAAAAACAACAAACGAACAAAAACCACAACAGAACTTAAAACCACAATAACTCCCTAAAGAATTAGAATTCACCAATTCACTGTGGTATCTGTTATAGTAAAAATAAACGTTTTATTAAAAAACATTCTTGTCATATGTCTATCATTACAAATGTGCACACTAAGTAGCAAAGTAAAACGTGTATTGTAGAATGTAGCCCAAACAAAACAAAATCCCAAAAATTCCAGCTGAGTGCATTAATTTCTCAAATAACTTGTGACAAAAAATGAATTTATTCCATTTTTTTCTTCTGGACAGTCTTATGATATCTCTTAGTGTGGCCTCAAAACCATGATAATCCTCTTGCTTCAGCTTTCTGGATGCTGGGATTAAATATATATCATAACCCCAGGCTTATTTAATTTTTATTAATTTAATGTCTTATTTACTTAGTACTCATGTATGTTGTAACATGGGCCATGTCCATTTTAAGGAGAACAGTTTTAAGGAGGTTCTCTTCTACTGTGCATGTCCTGAAGACCTGATTCCTCTTGTCAGGCTTGAAGGCTAGTATCTCTACCCGCTAAGCCATGGGATCAGCCCTGCTAGGAGAGAATTTCCACTGTGGACAATAAGCGGTAGGGTCTCAGGGCTCAAACAGGGAAAGAACAGCAGAGCCCAGACTTCTAAGCAAGACAAAAAAACAAAACAAACAAACAAAAAAACCCAAAAAAACCAAAACCAAAACCAAAACCAAAACCAAAACCAAAAAACCCTTAGCATGGGGAACAAGAGCTCCAGTAAGTAAGGGAGACACATCCTCTGTCTGGTAGAATTACAGTAAGCTTGTTCAAGTGTTGCTACATAGAGTGCCTATGACCATGACAAACACACGACAAACAGCAGCTATTTATTATTTGATTACACTACGGTATACATTCTGTATGCCTCACCTATCAACACCAGCAGGATCTGGGTGGTGAACAATTATTTCTAAACATTAATTTTTCCGTAACGACTTTCTAATACACTAACATCTACATTCCTTTTCAGCAATTTTATTTTCTTCACCTAGATTTTTCAAATCTTTCTAACTTTTCCTTAAACTTCCCTTTAATCCTTACCACTCCTTCCCAATTGTCTAACTCATGTTACCAGCACAAAACCCAATTGCCCTTCGAACAACTTAGTATTTTAAACAAAGCTTAAGTGGACTCAGTGAGACTGATATCTCCCTAAATCAATCCACAAAATTTACACACACACACACACACACACACACACACACACACACACACACACACACACGCACACTTCATTTCATACCTGTCCTCGTTTTGGAGCATGCATATATATTCCTAGGTAGAGCCCCATGGAAGGGGAATAGGCAAGCCGTAATTTATGCCCTGTTCCTGCAGTGAGCCGAAGGTCTTTGTTTACAGGGACATATTCCAGCATGTCAGCCACCATCAGGCACATTTGGTCCTGCCCAAGAGAAGCGTTAATAGGTGATGTTCTAAGAATTCTGAGGCTAGAAATACATCCTTAACCTTTCAAAAAAAGTCTGGCAGAGGCACACACCTTTAATCCTAGAATTTGGGAGGTAGAGGCAGTTGGATCTTTGTGAGTTCCAGGCGAGCCAGAGCTACACTGCAAGACCTTGTCTCAAAACAAAAAAAATTACCAGCTTTTTTTTTTTTTTACAGATCTTGAAAATCACCTAATCAACATGCATTATTTTTTCCCTAATTTTATGTGTATATATGTTTTGCCTCCATGTGTATCAGTGTACACCCATGTGCTTAGTGCCTTTGGAAACCAGAAGGTGTCAGATTGACTGGAAATGGAGTTACAGGAAATTATGAGCCACTATTTGGGTTCTGGGAATTAAACTTCAACCCTCTGGAAGAGCAGCCAGTGCTGTTGTTAGCCAGGGCCATCTCTTCAGCTCCAACATGGATTTTATAACAGTTGTAGGGATTAAAACCACCTGTTAACTCCAGTTCCAGAGGCTCTGACACCTCTTCTGACATCCGAAGGCACCAAGGATACATGAATTACACATATTTGCATGCAAGCAAAACAGTCAATATACATAAAATAAATCTAAGAAAAAAATTTGAAACAGTTGTTGCCGTTAAGTGAAGAGTGTATGTCACATTATCCTTTTGCCTCTTACAGAGTCCATAATCCTCAAAATAAAAAATAGGAAAATGTACAGAAAATGTTAATTCAAACTGTCAAGATCTGAAAGTAAATCAGTTTTTAACCCAAATGATCTAATCATCTTTAAATGAAGCAGCAGGACTGACTTCAATCCTTCCACACTTCACTCTCACATTTTAACTTACGCCAACCATAAGTGTAGTAACTTACCTTATAAGACCACATCCGTAGTTTATGATCCTGACACAGGGCAAAAATAAAGGCATCATGTTCAACACAATGAACAGCAAGACTCAGGGCACGATCTGAAGGCCCATGATCACCCCTAAAAACAAAGGACAGGCTTTAGAATTTTCACTACTGCAAATAAGCAGATCATTAGAATTTGTGATTTAATAGGTAAAATAAAATTGTAAATGGATATTCTTAGCAGAAAGAACACGAGTTTATATGCTGGTAAAAGACAAATACATTTCTATGTCATTTATTCTCATTATTACCGTAAAATAGAATATGGTCTATATCACAAAAAAGTGGCTCACTCCATATGGGTTAGGAGTGTCCTACTTTCAGTCTATAGCACCTTCTGTTTTTTGGTTTGGAGATAGGTTCTTATTTTGTAGCTTTGGCTAGCTTAAACTCACAGATATCTACCTGTCTCCTAAACACGAAACTAGGCTTATTAGATTTTATAAAAATAACACTTTTTAATTGTGTATGTCAGAGAGAGAGAGAGGCAGAGAGAGGGAGAGAGAGAACACAAGAGAGCGAGCACATCAGGGCTCATGTGTGAAGGTCAGAGGACAACACAGAAGCTGGCTTTCTTCCCCCAGCATGTGGGACATACAACAGAACTTAGGCCGTCAGGCTCTCCGACCAGTGCATTTACCCAATGGGCCATCGTGCATGCCCGACTTTAGCCATCTTCCAGAAAACTGAATTTGGTTAAGCCAGGGCACAGCATGGAATGGGACATTGTGAAAATATAGAAGAATGGTGTCAAAGTGTGGGACTGCAAATAAGGCAGTTTCTGGAGTGTGGCTTCCCTAAGGCAAGACATCACGTCATGCATTCTTCTGCTCCCTGCAGAATATTCCATGAAGTACAGCTGGAAGTAGTGACACAGGATCACAACTGAGTCCTCTGAGTTCTTGCAGGACATGACTTACTGTTGGGGTTAGTCTTCTACACTGTGTATTCAGATGTTGAGTTCTGTGCCCCAAGATCAGGTTGTAGTCTGGACATGGGCATTGTGCTATAAAGAATGCTCCCCAATAATCTGACTCATTATTAAAAGGTTAGAGTTTGTGAGTGGGCAGGAGAGAAAGGAAGGCAGGACTTGAGATTGAGTAGGAGGTCTCTGCTAGGGACCACAAGGAGGAGGAGGGGAAAAGGAGGAGGAAGTAGGTTTGGTTGCCATTAATTAGGATGGAAAAGGAGTACAGATAGCAGAGGCTACCCAGAAGACACTAATTTGGCAAGTTACAGGGCATTCATGTGGGTTTTAACAGTGTGGAAGGAAGAACCTGCCTAGCACAGAACCAACAGCTTATTAATAAATTAGTGTTTCTATGTCATTTTCTTGGGAGCAAAACAGGCAAAAGTGGGGTAGAAACTCCCAATAGATATTAAGATGCAAAAGAGGGTGTAGAACCTCCCCCCAATTTTTTTTTTTTTTTTTTGGTTTTTTGAGACAGGGTTTCTCTGTGTAGTCCTGGCTTTCCTGGACCTCACTCTGTAGACCAGGCTGGCCTCGAACTCAGAAATCTGCCTGCCTCTGCCTCCCAAGTGCTGGGATTAAAGGCCTGCGCCACCATCGCCTGGCTCAAAAAAATATTTCTAGCAGTAACTTACCTTATAGCTGTGGGCATCCAGCCTGTGAACAACCGCTGCATCACTGAACTCTGTTTCAGTTCCACAACTGATGCTATCCCTGCAATGATACCCAAGAAACATCCTGATTTTAACCTAGAGAAACCCAGTGTCATGGATGATATAACTTAGAATGAGATCTTTATATGACAGGCTTCGATGTTTTCTATACCAACAAGGTTCTTAAATGTACTTTTCTACATATATCATACTTAAAATACTTTCAATCAGTATGAGATCAATAAAAACGCCATTTTTTATATTCTTAGGAGAAATGCCTTGCCATTTGCAGACAGCAGCATATTCTTTTTCTTTCCTTTTTTTTTGGGGGGGGGGGGGGGGGGGGGGG
>JANHMN010000002.1:157418012-157466228 GCA_030674055.1 Rhabdomys pumilio | reverse complement strand
TATAGAAACCCTAAGACACATAACATACTATGCTTAAACAAAGCCAGACCTTCGACAGGACTTGAGAAGATTTCTCCAAGGTGCAGGAGTCTCTTCCTATCCCCTTACCAATCCCCATCTGCATCCTTGTTCCCAAAACCAAGTCTCCCTCAGTTAAAACACCGATCTTTCTCAGAGTGGGATTCTTTCTGCATCCACCCCTCTCCTTTCAGTCTTTCTTTGATATTCACATTCTCGGTACCTTGGACTCCGCTCTAACCCAGCCCTTAAGATCTGTCTATTCCCTTCCATGGTATCTATGTGATTCTTTTTTGCCCATGCTTAGCTAACTTTTTTGATCCTTAAGATCTCAGTTTAAGTGTGACTTTCTATCCCCTCCCCTCCCCTGCCAATATCATCTGATTGTACCATTACTTCTTATAGTCCATAGACTTTTCTCTGGGGCATGAAAATCTATATTTATATACCTACGTTATATCATTAGTTTAATGTCTTTTGTGTGTGTGACACTGGCACAACAAAAGTGGCATCCACTATATGTCTACTATTTTATAGCTACCATGTCTTGCACCATTTCCTAGTACTCAGCACCACAAGTTTAATGTTCAAGTTTAATCTCATCAACAGAATGATGCTTCAAAGACTGTAATGACGTTTTGAATTCATGGCTAACATGGGTCTTCAGTGTTGTATATCAACTACATTCCTTTAGTTTTATCCAGCAACAAGAATACTTCTAGAACTGATTCTGACATGAACACAGAGACACTGGTTCTCTTCCTGTATGTGGATAACTGCTAGACGCAATAACTTGGAACAGGTACAAACATCTGACAACCCTACACCTCTGTAGGTGAGGGAGGAAAGCAGCACTTACCAATGAATGAACCTGTTTCTGGTGATGGAGAACAACTTGCCACTTTCCACATAATAGAAGCCTCCTGCACTCTCACTGTATTTCGCCGTTCCAAACGCGGCATTTGCAGCTCCTACAAAATGAATGTGGTGGGCTTGCACACGTGGTTCTCAGGGGTATGACAGGCACTGAAGAGTGCTGAGGAAGCAGAGTGCAAGGGACTGACAGTGCATACAATAATAAGTGGAAAAGGGAGAAAGAAGTCAGGCACAAGACAGGCTGTGTGATGCACAGGCTTTAGGCATGTGGACTTGGATAAATCAGGGGAGACCAAAGGCCTACTTGGGAAGCCCGAGGGAAAGCAGTGGTTCCCATTCTCCCAAGCCCTTTCCGTACCAATGTCGCAGACTGTAAATTCTCGAAAGTGCCTGGGCCTTTCGCGTTCAGCTCCGCTCAGTTCCACGAAGCTCCGTTCCAGGGATCCCGCCGCCGCCATCTTCCCGCCGTCGCCGCGAGGCCTGACGGGACAAGGGCGGGTCGCGTTGTACCGTCACTTCCGGGGGTGTGACGCAAAGCGGGTCTGTGTGACTTTCGCTGGCTGAGGACCGTGGGTCGGAGGGTCATCTGCTTCTTTTCACCGCGAGAATGTGGCTGTGGCGGGAAGAAGATGCCTGGACTCGTGGTCACTTAGGAGCGGCAGGCGGCGGCAGGCGGCGGCGCCCTTTCCCGACTGCCTCGAGCAGGGGCGGGGTTGTATGGGTTTTCATTTTGAAAAACGGGCGCGGGAGGCCTGACAGGTACACTCGCTGCTAGCGGTCACCTTTTCCTCCCTTAGAGTGTTGGCGTGTAAGTTGTTATCCAGCCTCTTCATCGTTCAGTGAAACAAGGAGGGAAAGTGAATGGAATAGGAATCTTTTGTGTTGACATTTTTTGCGAGCCTTTTTTTGTTTGTTTGTTTTTAGAGACAGGGTTTCTCTGTGTAGTCCTGGCTGTCCTGGAACTCACTCTGTAGGCCAGGCTGGCCTCGAACTCAGAAATCCGCCTGCCTCTGCCTCCCAATTGCTGGGATTAGAGGCGTGCGCCACCACTGCCCGATGAGGTTTTTTTACACACCCACAAACATATGCATGTTTTGAGATGGCAGCTCAGGTTGGCCTTTGAACTCTGATCCTCCCACCCCAACCTCCCGAGTACTAGGAATATAGGCACTTGCCACCCTGACCGACACGAGTGAGATGCATTGAATTAAACATTAATGCTGCAACCTTCTGAGGTTACCAAAATGCGGTACAATTTGCAAACGTGCAAGGAATTGTTTTTTAATTTTTCTCTGGGATCGGTCAGTATTCTGGAAGTTGAAGAAAGTGGATTGATCATTCAAAGCCAGCTTGGGGCTACATAGTGAGACTTTGTAAATAAAAGAGTAAATAAATAAAACTACAGCTTCAGGCTTACAGCTGAACTTATTTCTCGGCAACTCCATCAGAATCATAACATTGCACAGTTCCATAATTCTACCCCAACAATTACATTTCCCTTGACCATTTATTGCCTGAATGACTATTTCGTGATTGTAACTGCCCACACCTTTCTCACCCCCTCTTAGCTTACTTTGAAGTCAGGCCGAGTGGGCATAGTGGTACATTTTGTAAGCATGTAGATCAGGAGTTCAAGATTATCCTCCAATATATGTCAAGGTCAAGGCCAGTCTGAAGCTGCCTGAAACCCTGGCTCAAATCAAACAAAAAGCAGCCAAGTGTAGTGGCCCATCCCCTTTAATCCCAGCACTCCGGAGGCAGAGGTAGGTGGGTTTCTGTGAGTTAAAGGCCAGCCTGGACTACAGAGTGAGTTCCAGGACAGTCAGAGCTACACAAAACAGAAACACTGTCTTGACACCCCTCCCCCCCCCCAAAAAAAACAGACAGCTTGCCTTGCAACCATATTTCCCAATACCAGCAATTATAGCCATATACTTTTGCTTCTGTTCATTGAACTATGTCTGAGCTTATAGATACCCTTCCTACTTCGACCTTCGGTCAACTGATCATTTTCGAATCTTTAATTTTTTTCATTTTTACTAAGTTACTCCTCTAAATATCACTGAGATAGTCTCCCCTAGAGCCCTGTCTTCTATACATGGTGAAAGGGAGTTATGTCTGCACTCAGTGGATGCATTTTAGAGGATCAAGATGAAGTATAAGGTCCTGGTCTCTTGCTTTCATCTAGGACCATCCTGGTCAATTTCAGTTCAGTTTTCTCTGCCTACTCCTGCTTTTTCTCACTCCCTTAGCAGTGCTGATCTGTAAGCATGCTGTGTGCTCCTTCCTATGTGCAAATCTCTGCTTCAGAGACTTTTTTTTGAGAGGGGAAGTGCACACGCGCGCGCGCACACACACACACACACACACACACACACACACACACACACACAATTTAAAAAATCTTTTTAAAAAGAATACCTTTGTTGGGGTTGGTGGCACACATCTTGAACCCCAGCACACAGGAGGCAGATGCAGGTAGATCTCTATGAGTTTAAGGCCAGCCTGATCTATGGAGTGAGTGAGATATGTTTTGAGGAACTTGATGTTAGTGCCGTTTTCCCCACATATTCAACATATCTCTCAGGACAGAAAGAATGGAAGATGAATGGGGAGGAGTGCTGTAAGAACACTGCCTCCTCGACACAGCCTAGTGGCTGCTCTCAGGAGAGCATAACTGTGGTTACCTACACAAAAGACATCGCCTGTCAACATTCTGTTGTGGGGGTTGGGCTATGAGGTCCCACCCCTCCCTGAGGAACGCAAAGTCAGTGGCTGCTGAGAGGGAGGAGTCATTTTCTTCAGTGGTGTATTTAGTGGTTAGTTGCCAGTGCTCCTATAATCCCTCCTCCCATGCTCTTTCAAGCAACCCTAATTAAACTCAGTGAGTCACAGATACAGAAAAGACATGAAAGTAGAAGAGGAACTAGTTGGAAAGAAGGAAGGGCTCATCCGGAGGGGTGCAAAAGAAGTGATGGGGGTTCATGATGAAGCTGGGAATAGTGGCCCACGCCTGTCACCACAGGCACTTGGAAGGTGGGAGCATTCTAGGCTAGTCTCAGCAACATAGTAAGTTTGAGGCCTGCCTAGGCTGCATCAGACCCTGTCTCAGACATAAACAAGATTTTATTAGAGTATTGCTTTTTTATTAATATTATTCATTTTACAAATGGTGGGCATCATATGACATTTGCGTACACGTACTGTAACCTACTTTGTTCACATCTACCTGTTAGCAAATCTTGTCCTCCCTTTCCCTCTTACTGTCCCCCTTCCTTTTCCCAAATTATAGTCGTCCTCCCTTCCCCTTTTATGCATGTATACATATAAAATCTGGATTTTGCTTGTAAGAACCATCAGGCAGAACTTGTTTTGTGTGTCCCCCTTTATTAGTAATGATGACCTCCAATGGAACCACTTTCGTCCAAACGGTATGATCTTCTTGTTTGTGGCTGGATAAAACTTTACATATGATGTTTTCCAGACTTGAAGCTGTCTTTGGCCTTTGGTTATAGTAAATTCAAGGTGAATTGCAGTAAGTTAACAGCAACACTTTACATTGCCCCAACTTAGTGACTTCTTTAGGTGGTAATTCAATGAAAATTATTGAATTATTCAGTGGAATAATTTCTTTCAATGGGAATTAGTGTTATTTCACAGTGAGCACTTTCTGGGTAATTTACTTTATTTCAGGTTCCAGGAATGTGGTTTCCTGTCATTTGGCTAGTGACTTTCAAAAATGACAATAGCAATGACTTGAGATCTAGCCACAGTGCAAAAGGCTTATTATTTTTCTATTTCTTTAGATTTTTTTAAATGTTGGCTTTTATCTTCGTGTTGTTCTGTTAATCATAGTAACTAGCTTTCCAGATCCTGGAAGCATATTAGTTTATCACACACTTAGTTTTTCAGTCTTTATTGCATGCTTCCCTGTGTGTTGCACACTGGGTTATAATGATCCCCCAAAATAGGCTATGCAGCCAGATACCTTGTCTTTCTTGTTTTTAGAGACATGGTTTCTCTGTGTAGCCATGGTTGTCCTGGAACTCCCTCAGTAGACCAGGCTGGCCTTGAACTCAGAGATCCACCTGCTTCTGCCTCCCAAATGCTGGATTAAACATATGTCACCACCAGGTGGTGGTGGCGCACGCTTTTAATCCCAGCACTTGGGAGGCAGAGGCAGGTGGATTTCTGAGTTCGAGGCCAGCCTGGTCTACAGAGTGAGTTCCAGGACAGCCAAGACTATACAGAGAAACCCTGTCTCGAAAAACCAAAAAAAAAAAAAAAAAAAAAAAAAGGTATGTCACCAACACACAACTAAATTATTTTTCAAACACTACAAAAATTTAAAGTTTTCTGCTTTTTAGTTTCTCTCAGTTTAATGGGGTTGCAAAGGGGGAAGTAGAGATAATGGTAAGATATGGTAATTATACAAGATAGTTACAGTAAAGGTAGAGCTGGAATATCACAGGAGAGAACCAGGCAAGCAGTGTCTGAGATGCCTGGGTCATAGTCTAAAGATGTTTCCTTTCTTCCTGAACAGTTTGGATTAATGTTAACTGTCTTTCCTTACAGCTTAGCGCTGAAAGAACTGAATAAATTCTTTGTCTGCTTGTTTGTTTATTTGCCAAGGTCTCAGTATGCAGCCCTGATTTCCTGGAAATTCACTAAGTAGATTAGGCTGACCTCAAACTCAGAGAGTTACCTGTCTGTGCTTCCCAAGTATCAAGATTAAAGGCGTGAGCCACCATGCCCTGTTATAAAGTCCTATTGTAGGTTTACATATGAATATGAAGTGGCCCTGCAGGTAAAATGCCTACTATGTAGGCCTGATGACCAGAGTTACCTCAGAATCCATGTAAAGGTTAATGAAAGAGAACTGACTCTTACAAATTGTTCTCTGACTTTCACATGAGAGCTATGGCATAGTAATTTATAATTAGTTGCTTTATTATATAATTTATAATTTTTCTAAACAATTCATTCTTTTTTCTTGTATATGTATGTGTGAGTTCCTGTATGTGTACATATGGACCACATGCAGGCCTGGTACCGTAGGAGGTCAGAAGAGGGAATTGGATCTCTTGGAATTGGAGTTACAGGCAGTTGTGAGATACCATATGGGTGCTGGGAATAGAACCCAAGTACTCTGAAAGAGCATTGAGGGATCCTAACTGTTGACCCATCTCTACAGCTCCATAATAATAAGTTTTTATTGATTATCTATCTATCTGTCTATCTATCTATTTTTATGTATATGAGTGTTTTGCTTGTAGTGTATTAAGTGTGTGCCTGCTGGCCAAAGAATCCACAAGAGGGCATCAGATCCCCTGGAACTGGAGTTATAGACATTTGTGAGTTCCCTACGTAGGTTCTGGGAATCAAACCTGGGTCATCTGGAAGAGCAGCCAGTGCTCTTAACTGTTGAGTCAAAAAAGAAAAAAAGTATTATTTTAGGGACTAAAGGGGTGGCTCAATTGTAGAGTGTCTGCTTTGTATGCATAAGCCCTGGTTGTTGTTGTTACTGTTTATTGTTTTGTGCTTTTTCCCCCCTTTTTGGTTGATCTGTATTTTGAGACAAGGTCTCATTATATAGCCCAGGCTAGCCCAGAACTTACTTTGTAGATCAAGCCCTGAAATGTGTTTGCCTCTGACTCTTAGGTCCTTAGATCAAAAGCCTATACTACCATAACTGCCTAAGAGTTTTATTTTAGCAGAGTATGATGGGGGAAGAAGAGGCAAGAAGATCAGGACTTCAAATACAGTCTGACTACATAGTGAGTATAGCCATCTTGGGCTATATGAGACCCTATCTAATTTTTTAAAAAAAAAAATCAAATCTTTGCAAATAGTTCTTAAAAATTAAATACATTGGAGGGTCTGAGTCTTATGGCAGGACCCAGCTTTGGTTCCTAGAACCTACATAGTGGCTTAAAACTGCCTATAAGTGTAGTCCCAGGGTATCTAGTGCCCTCTTCTGGCCTCCTAGGTTTTCTGAACACATGTGGTACACATACATTGACTAAGGCACATACACATAAAAATAAATTTATTTTTATTAAAATAGATTTGACCTCATTATATAAATCCTTAATAAGGGTAAACTGTGAGAACATTGTTTTTTTGTTTTTTTCTAGACAGAGTTTCTCTGTGTAGTTTTATATATGTCCTGGAACTTACTCTGTAGACCAGGCTGACCTCAAATTCAGAGATCATCCTGCCTCTGCCTCCTCAGTGCTGGGATTAAAGGTGTGCGCCTGGCACAACATTGCTTAAAGAGAGTAGAGGTCACTAGAAAGTTCGGTCCTGGAGCGTCATGCTGACATTGTAGGTGCATATCAACTGCTCCGGCATGAAGTCTAGAATCTTTCAGTTCTCCCCAGGAAACCCCTAGTGCATAACCCTACAAAGGGAACTTCTTTCAAAAAGAGAAATTGTGAAAGAAGTGAAGTATGTCACTGTTCTCTCACTTCTGCTTTCCCCTTTGACTTCTTTTCACTTTTCATATATTTTCAGTTTCAAAATGTTGCATGTTGTTCCACAGTTAATTGATTTTCTTATTGTTTTTTAAAGTAAGCAGAGTAAACATGAATTTATCAAGGAAGAAAAGTGGAGAAAGAACTTCTGAGAGCTAGAGGGGTCCAAGGGATGAGTATTGGAATGCTACTTTTATATATTTACAAAATCAGTTCATATAGGCTGGACAAGATGGTGTAGCACTTGGGAGGCAGAGACAGGTGGATCTCCCTGTGTTCAAAGCCAGCCTGGTCTACATAATGAGTTATAAGACAGCAAGGTCTACATAATAAGACCTTGGTTTTATTTGTTTGTTTTGTTTTAAATGTAGTACAATAATCCACAGAATCAGGAAAAAAATGATTTCTTGAGTTCTCTGAGACGGCTTTGCCTATCAAAGCCAGCTCTAGTGTGTCTGGAAATGACCTGACACTAAGGTAGTGATGATGTATACAAGCTTAACCAATTGCCTTTCCTAGAGGGATGACGGGAGCCTTGTAGACCTTCCCACCCTCGTTTGTCTTGCTAGTGAGTTTTGGGAGTCCTTTCCCATTGAGTGTTCATATTACTGGGTTAGACAACTATCAGTTGAATATAAGGCATTTACCATTCATTCTTGAGAATGGCACTTAAGGGTGAAAGCACCAACAGGAAGCATGGTTTGAGCCAGGCAGTGGTGGCACACTCCTTTAATCCCAGCACTCCAGAGGAAAGGAAGGAGGGTCTCTGAATTCAAGGTCAGCCTGGTCTACAGAGCAAGTTGCAGGACTGTCAGGGCTACACAGAAAAACTCTGTCTTGAAAAATCATAAGTAAATAAATAGGTAAATAAAAATAAAGTAAGAAGGAAGATGTATAGGTAGCCTTAATGGTATTAATTAAGCAGTTATCGAACTAAGGCTAACATTGATCTCAACAGAATAAAAATAACTTGGGAGATAACTTAGTGGGTAGGAATGCTTGCAGTGCAGGGTAGAGAAACTGAGTCTTATCTTGGGAATTCATGGTGGAAGAAGAGAGCCAACTCCTCAAAGGTGTTCTCTGACATCCACACATCATTTGACACATGTGCAAACACACACACACACACACACACACACACACACACACACACACACACCACACCACACATACACACCATACACATACATATATGAAGAACAATTCAGCTGGAGAAAAGTGGTTCACTCTTTCACCCTTTAATCCCAGTATTTGGGGGACAGAGGGAGGTAGATCTCTGTGAGTTTGAGACAAGTATGGTTCACATAGCAAGACTTGGGCTATCTAGGGCTATAAGGTGAGAGACCTTGTGTTAAACCAACCAGTCAACCAACCAGCTAACCAACCAACCAACCAACCAACCAACCAACCAACCAACCAACCAACCAAGATAAAAATTCATACAGGCATGGAGCAATAGCTCCACAGTTAGTGATGGTACCCAGGTACAATTCCCAGTACCCACACAGTAGTTGTAGGGGATTTGACACTCTCTTCTAACTGCTAAGGGCACTGGTATGCACCTGGTCCACATGCGCACATGCAGGCAAAACACTCACATACATAAAAAATAAAATCCTAAAGAAAAAAAGAAGCCGGGCAGTGGTGGCGCATGCCTTTAATCCCAGCACTTGGGAGGCAGAGGCAGGCGGATTTCTGAGTTCGAGGCCAGCCTGGTCTACCGAGTGAGTTCCAGGACAGCCATGGGTACACAGAGAAACCCCGTCTCAAAAAACCAAAAAAAAAAAAAAAAAAATGTCAACTTAGAAAAAAAATTAAAACTCATTCAATAATTGAGTTTTATTTACAACCACAGAGGTTACTGTCTCCCTCTTTCTGTCTCTTTCTGTCTGTGTCTCTCATTTCTTTGTCTCCATCTCTCATCTTACCATTAGCCCAGGACGATTCCAAAAATACTTTTTATTTTAATCAATATATGGTGGTAGTTGTAATCCCAGCACTCAGTCAGAGGCAGGAGGATCATGAGTTTGAGGCAACTCTGGGCTACACAGTCAGACCCTGCCTCAAAAACAAAATATTTTTTAAATGATCTCTTTTCATTCAATTTTACTCTTCTTTGAGACAGGGTCTCATTGTGTAGCCCTGGCCGACTTGGGTCTTACTGAGTGGGCCAGGTTGGCCTTGAACTCTCAGCCTTGCCTGCCTCTGCTTCCTAAGTGGGGAGATTAGAGTGCTCCCATCCTGACCTATCCTCACTTTCAGGGTTGTCATTTCTTGGCTGCTGTGCCAACCTGTCATATCCTCCTGTTTTGCTCTGCAAAGTAATGATGGCAATACATGTCAGTGGAGATATTCTCAATCTGTTTAGTGATATTTTTTCTCTTCTCATCTGCTCCAGAAATTTCTTTTAAAACTCTTCTGCTTGCCCATCAGTAGCTGGTCAAGAGGTCTGGGTGTCCCTTAACGTGATCCGGGTTCCCGATCACGCATAACGTGATCCTGGGTTCCCGGCCCACAGCCGACTTTGGGTGGGTGCCAACGAGGACCAGGAGATGGAATTAGAAGCTTTACGATCTATTTATGAAGGAGATGAAAGTTTCTGGGAGTTTGTTTTGTTTTGTTTTTTGTTTTTTGTGAAAATCTTTATTGAATATTTTATTTACATTTCAGATACCATCCCCTTCCCCCATTTCCCCTCCCTAGAAAACCCCTATCCCACCCCCCCCACTTCTCCCTTTTGCTTTTATACTATTTTTATTTAATGTTAATCAAAGGCTTTATAAGTTTGGTAATGCTCAGTATCAATCAGAAGTGTAACCCAATACCCAACCTAGATATATCAACTATCTTTGATTGGCGGGGACACGAAAACATCCACCTCAGTGCCCCCCCCTTGTCACCTAGCTCCTCCTCTCCTTCTCCTCCTCTCCTTATGCCTTATCTTCCTTTTCTTACTCCTCCCACCTTAGCTCCTCCTACATATCACCGTTCCTGTTAAAATAAAACTTTTTTCTTAGAATACAATTAGAGCATAACTATACCAATTTGTATCAGTAAGGTACAAGATAGACCTAATATCCAGTCCATCATTTTGTTGACTAAACAGAACCTCCTAACTAAAAGACTGTCCCTTTAAACTAGAAGACTTAATTCTGAACCTGGCTTTTTTTTCTTGGCTTTAGAATGAATGTCAGCTGAAACTCATCCTCTCAAACCTTTTCTCTCAAAGTAAATAGCCGAGATTGGCTATGAGACTATAAGTCTTCAAACCCTTCAGAAATCCAGAATGACTGAGTTAACTGAAATTATGGAAAGCACCAAGCATAGCTTCTAAAACTTAGCCAAATTATAGAGACATTTGAGCACGTGGACAGTCCCTATACTACAAAAATGTTGGAGCATTCGATCTTCAGCCTTCTGGCCCAGGATCATCTGACAGACCAAGTGATGCAGAATTATTAAGGGCTTATTACTCTGTCTTGGAAGATATAATCAATCGACTATTCTGCAAGTGTGTCCTTTTCTGGACAGTGATTTGTCTGTAGATGAAAAGAGGCAATTCTTGTCTAGTGGCTGTCTCACCACAACTGGAGTAACTCCAAAGATGCTCAGTTTCTTCTTAGAATCCAATACAGGAAGCTGTCAGGAGCAGACAGGTCTCTAATCAAAATGAACATTAATACAGAAATGTTTGTAACATCAATTCTGTGGACTTCTGACGTTTTGAAAACCAACTATCCATATAAGGCAATCTGGACTATTGTTTGTTAACTCCTCTCAGCTAAATAAAATATAGAAAACACCCTAACAATAAACTCAGAGCCATGAATTTGCTATAGGCTCTTAACTCACAGGCTAACCATCTCAAATCAGTTTAAAAACTTAAAGAAGGACTGGGTCTAAGCCTTGTATTCCTAAATGTGTTATATAGGCACAATGCCTATGACAGTAACAATATTCATCTCACTTTATATCAATAAGAAGCTCGTACCAATGAAAACCTTAAATTAGAAATCAAAGTAAATTTGGTACCATTTAAGAAATTATAACTTCATCTTAATAACAATTATACATATTTCTACCAATAGGTTATGGCTATGCAATAAATCCTAGCTAATCCTCCCTGTTCCAACAAAACCACTACTTTTTCGTAGAAAGACAGCCCAATATTAACCACCTCAATCCCCAAGCCCAGGGAGTAGGGACTGCTCATTAACTTCTTCAAGCTGATTATGGGTGTTGAAATATTAGAAGAGGGGCAGAGAGAAGAGTAAATTGATAAGCCTTGTCTGTGTCTTCACTGCATCCAGCTGGAATTCCAGGACATCAGAGGTTCGAGCAGGTCTGCTCAGCTCACTTGATGAGTAGATACACTGAGGCTGAGTATTCTGCAATATACAATTCTCAAAACAAATTTTAGTATCAAGATAATTTTTGTTTGAATTCTAGAATCTAGTCTTCTGGTGGCTTGCCTCTGTCATGTCTAATCCATATAATTTTGGGAATTTCTATGAGGTGTACTCCCATCATCCTCCCTTTTTCACCTCCCTGCTCTCAAATTCTCCAAAACTAGGGAATCCAAACTTTCAGGCACCAAGGCCCTCTACTTCCACTGATGCCTAACCGCTTACCCCATTCCCCCCTCTAATTACTATGAGGGTGTGCTCCCACCATCCTCTCATTCCCACTTCCATGCTCTTGAAATTCCCCAACACTAGGGAATTCGAACTTTCAGGTATCAAGGCTGTCCACTTCCACTTATGCCTGGCAAGGCCACCCTCAACTACCTATACAGGTGGAGCCATGAGTCCTCTTTGTGTTCTCTGGCTGGAGATTTTAGAATGGCTACTCCAGCTTGTTTCTTAGGGCCATTTGCTTGAAAAATTGTTTTCCAGCCTTTTACTCTAAGGTAGAGTCTGTCTTTGTCACTGAGGCGAATTTCCTGAATGCAGCAAAATGCTGGGCCTTGTTTATGGATCCAGTCCATTAGCCTATGTCTTTTAATTGGGGAATTCAGTCCATTGATGTTAAGGAACAGTGATTGTTGCTTCTTGTTATTTTTGTTATTATAAGTGAAATTATCTTTATGTGCCTATTTTCTTTTGGATTTCTTGGAAGAGAATTACTTTCTTGCTCTTTCTAGGGTATAATTTCCCTCCTTGTATTGAAGCTTTCCTGCTATTATCCTTTGCAATGCTGGGTTTGTGGAAAGATATTGTGTAAATTTGGTTTTGTCATGGAATATCTTGGTTTCTCCATCTATGGTAATTGAGAGTTTTGCTGGGTATAGTATCCTGGGCTGGTATTTGTGTTCTCTGAGGATCTGTATGAAATCTGTCCAGCATCTTCTAGCTTTTATAGTATCTGGTGAGAAGTCTGGTGTAATTCTGATAGGTCTGTCTTTATATGTTACTTGGCCTTTTTCTCTTACTGCATTTAATATTCTTTCTTTGTTTTGTGTACTTGGTGTTTTGATTATTATGTGACGGGAGGTATTTCTTTTCTGGTCTAGTCTATTTGGCATTCTATAGGCTTCTTGTATGTTTATGGGCATCTCGTTCTTTAGATTAGAGAAGTTTTCTTCTATAATTTTGTTGAAGATATTTATTGACCCTTTAAGTTGGGAATCTTCACTCTCATCTATACCTATTATCCTTAGGTTTGGTCTCCTCATTGTGTCCTGGATTTCCTGGATATTTTGTGTTAAGAACTTTTTGCATTTTGCGTTTTCTTTGACAGTTGTGTCAATATTTTCTATGATATCTTCTGCACCTGAGATTCTCTTCTATCTCTTGCATTCTGTTGGTAATGCTTGTGTCTATGACTCCCGATTTCTTTCCTAGGTTTTCTATCTCCAGGGTAGTCTCCCTTTGTGATTTCTTTATTGTTTCTACTTCCATTTTTATGTCCTGAATGGTTTTGTTCAATTCCTTCACATGTTTAGTTGTGTTCTCTTGTAATTTCTTAAGGGATTTTTGTGTTTCCACTTTAAGGGCTTCTACCTGTCTACCTGTGTTCTCCTCAAATTCTTTGAAAGTGTTATTTATGTCTTTCTTAAAGTACTCTATTATCATCATTAGAAGTGATTTCAAATCTGAATCTTGCTTTCCTAGTACTATGGGGAATTCAGGACTTTCTTGTGTGGGAGAACTAGGTTCTAATGATGCCAAGTACCCTGGGTTGCAATGCTTATGTTCTTGCGCTTGCCTTTTGCCGTCTGGATCTCCTTAGTTACCTATCCTGTCACTGACTGGAGCCTGTATTTCCTATTATCTTGGTTTTATCAAAACTGTGTGAGGTGGGTGTTGCTACTGGGGTAAGAGCTGAGGCCCAAAATCTGCTCAGGCCAGGAGTGACTTCCTGGGTCCTAGTGGGTTCAGGTTACTCCCTGTTTGGGGCAGGCGTTGCTGTCTGCTTACCTAAGATAATGCCAGGGTTAGAGCACCTGGAAGCCCTGCTTCCTCTGGATTCCTGGAGATTGGGGGCAGAGTTGCCACCCGGGATCTGCTCAGTGCTCAGGCCTAGACTGGAAGGAACCAGTGCTCTGGGCCAGGAGTGACTTCCTGGGTCCTTGTGGGTCTCAGCTACTTCCTGTTTGGGGCAGGCGTTGCTTTCTCCTTACCTAAGATAATGCCAGGGTGAGAGCACCTGGGAGCCCTGCTTCCTCTGGATTCCTAGAGATTGGGGCAGAGCTGCCGCCCAAGTTTCTGAGAGTTAAGTCCAGTTTCATTTCAATATAGGATAGGTGAAGATGGCGATCCCAAAGCCTTCCAGATAGAGATTTCCTGGACGGAGACATACCCACAAACGCCTCCAGTCATCTCTATGAATGCCTTTTTTTTTTTTTTTAACAACACCATCTTTTTCTCTATAAAGCAGAGCATCTTAGTCAAGCTGCAGGAAGCAGTAGAAGTAAATCTGGGCACGGCCATGACCTACACATTGTTCGAGTATACTAAGGATAATAAAGAGCAGCTCATGGAGAACTATCATCCTGTCAATTCTACAACATCTGTAGCCAGTATCATCTCTGTTGAAACTCCCAGCACAGCCCCATCAAGTAAGAAAAAAGACAAGAAAGAACAACTTTTCAAAGCTCAGAAACGCAAGCTGGCTGATAAAACAGATCATAAAGGGGAACTCCCTCGAGGCTGGAACTGGGTTGACATGGTGAAGCATTTAAGCAAAACTGGCTCTAAAGATGATGAATAGCAAGCATCTGCAACCAAAACAAGAGCAGCCTCTGAAAAGCAGCCCGGTTCAGCAGCTCTCCTTACTGTACTAAGTGCCTTTTTCACAGGACATTGTTCTTTTGTGTGTGTCTTAAAAAATGTAAGTGGAAAGTCCATGAAGAGGTTTGGTTGTAGTAAATTATCTTCATAAACTTGCCTTAATAAAAGGTCAAAGTGTAACTTGTTCAGAGTAATTTCTGAAGCTGTTGAGAATCATGGCCAGTGTGACGTCAGTGGTATTGTAACCATCCGACACAAGCGATGTGATCATTTGTAAAGGCCAACATAGCGGTGTTTGTACACGGCTCTCAGTTCAGCAGATCCGAGTTCCGAGTCTCTGGCATTCAGCTGAGGCAGTACCCATACTAATAAGTGTCTCATCTGGAGCTGTCACCTCCTTTTGCTTAGTTAGATAACAAAGCATAAGTTGCTTCAGAGAAATCTGAGAACTGGTATTGGGCTTTATGTGATTTTCTTTGTAGTTCCTCTTTATTTTCAATAGTGAATTGCTTCTCCTAAATAAATTGATAATTATTTATACTTTTCTCTTAGAGTGGATGCAGGTGTGTGATCATGAAAGCTTTCAATTATATGAATAATAAAAGAATATAAGAAGAAAATTGAGGGGCTGGGGAAGTGACTCAGTCAGTAAAGGGCTTGCTGTGCAAACCTGAGGACCTGAGTTCATATCCCCAATACCCACATTAAAAGCCAGACATGCACCTGAAACCCATAGCTGGGGAGGCAGAGACAGGAGGGTTCGTGGTGCTTGCTGGCCTAACAGTCTGGCTGAATCATTGAGCTCCTGGTTCAGGAAGAGGGCAATAGAGGAAGACATAAAACATAAATCTCTGGCCTCAACGGGCAAGCACATGTGGAAACACCCATCTGCACACACATTCAAATACCAGATACACTTGCATGCATGGCTGTACACCGAACAAAACAAAAACAACAAATTTGCCAAATACTTCAGAGAGCATTTGAATAAGTGCTAGCTCTTATTTAAGATATTTCTCACTTGGGAGGCAGAGGCAGGCAGATTTCTGAGTTCGAGGCCAGCCTGGTCTACAGAGTGAGTTCCAGGACAGCCAGGACTACACAGAGAAACCCTGTCTCGGGGAAAAAAAACAAAACAAAAACAAAAAAAAACCAAGATATTTCTCTTTGCTGCATAGATCAGGATGAGAGTATAAGATGCCTTAATATTTAATTTTTGTACTGTTGGAGACAGTGGTTTTAATAAATTCCTAATATTTGCTATTGTGATGTTTTGCTGTTGTTTGGTAATGGTTCTTTCAAGGGAGTTAGCATTGAACACACTTCAAATCTGGGGTGGGGGGGGGGTGCCTGGGTTTTGTGGGGGTTTGTTCTTTGGTAGTTTTTTTTTATAGTGTCTTTTCAAGTATCCAAATGTGTTTCCTAATCTCTGTGTCTCTTTAATAATATATATCCAGTCTTTGACATGCTGAACTATTGTTATACATGCTTGGTTTTTAAAATCATTAGGAAAGGAAACTTGCTGTAGTTTTAGTAGGAAAGTTATTGGCGTGAGTGGTGTGTGTGTGTGTGTGTGTGTGTGTGTGTGTGTGTTACAGTGACTGTGTGTGCTTCCACATTGTTAGAACACCAAGCTATACTGTGTAGTTTATATCAGGTTTTAAAGAACATTCAACTTTTAGAGAAGTTACCTTAGCATTAGAGTAGATAGATATATCTATGGATTTCACAAAGTTACCCCTTGGCTCTTGTTAAACTGTATGAGCTGTAAAGTAAGTCGTCACAGTGAGAGAGTTTGCTCATGCAGGTCTTGTTTTCTAGATGAATATTGGAGATACCTAGATTATAACAGCTTTTCTTTTCAAGCTTCTGTTTGTGCAGTTTTTATTGTCATCTTGATTTGTTTGATTTTTGATTTTTTTTTTAAGAAACATCTTGTAATAGAAAAAAAGTATTTTGTTCTGTTTTAAAGGTCATTTCTCTGGTCAAAGTTATTGTGGTTCTTAGATTATAAAGAATAATGCTAGTTAAATGCCAATGAACTATTTTTACTCTTTTTCTATGAAATGTATAGCTCTCTGGGGCAGACGGTGGCAATGGTATCCCTTGTTACTTTATAAACACTTGAACACATGCATCAAAAATAATGCTGATCTGATAATGCTCCCAGTATATTTTCTCAAAGTCTGTTTACTTAAAATTGTATGAGACGACATGATTAATAAGCAATAAAGTGAATTATAGTGAAAAAAAAAAAACCCTTCTGCTTGCTGGGTGGGGGTGGCACATGTATTTAATCTAGCATTTAATCCTGGGAAGCAGAGGCAGGTGGATCTCTGTGAGTTCAAGGTCAGCCTAGTCTATAGAGTGAGTTCTAGGACAGCCTAGGCTACACAGTAAAACCGTGTCTTGAAAACCAAAGCTCGCCCCCCAACCCCCTGCCAAAAACAAAAAAACAAAAACAAAAAAAACCCTTTCTGTTCATTCCTTCAAAAGGGTAAAAAGGTTCAAACCATAAAAATAGAATTTCTAGAAACAGTACTCCTTCCTTATTTTATCCACCAAGTTTCATTTTTATGCAGGTGCCAGAAGAGTCACCAGGCAAATAAAATAAGTTGCTTTCTCATACCTCGGAGCCTGGTGTCAGTGGCCTGAGCAGGGTCTGAGACTCTGATAAAAGGCTTGAGCTTAGGTCAGAGGACAAAGCTCTTCTGCACCCTAGGCTGTTTCTGTTTTGTTTTGGCTAGCCTTTGTCACTCCTACAAGAATGTCTGGAAATTAACTAAGTTGAAATATATAACTAAAATTTCAGACCTGGCAAAGTGTCTACAGGCAACCACAGGTCCCCACCCAGTGATTGTTATGTTTCTCTAGGACCCTCCAGGACCCTGCTTACGCACCAATTTCTTCTGAGTAACAGTGTGTGGAGCCAAGTCAGTAACGGTAATGTTCCTTGTCTGTCTTCTTGGGCTTGCCCTGACGCTGGCTTGACAATGCCAGGCTCGGGAAGTATTTGTTTCTGAAACCTAGCCAAGAAGTCTAACAATTCTCTCCCTTCCTTTCTATTGCCCTTGTCTTCCTTATTGATGCCAAGGCTGGTGTTTTCCTTGTCTAGAGACTATACAAGCAAGGAAATGAACTTTCTTGGGATAAGACAGACAACTTAGCAGAAAGTGCTCTCTTTGTTCTCATTCAAATGACTTTTTCTCAGATGACATCCATGTCTGAAGCTTTTCTTGCTCCTTCAATTATCCAAAGACCCTCATGAGAAGATCAGGAGGTAGGTGCTGAGCTTCTGAGTTTTATTTTTGAGATGAGATGTCTTGTAGCCCAGGCAGAGCTCTAAGTTGTTACAGCCTTTTGAAATACCTTTGAATTCCTGATCCTTCTGCTTCCACCTCCAGAGTACTGGAATGCAGGCATGCACCACTATGCCTAGCTATGAGCTCTGAATTTTCCTCATTGGCAAGGAAAAGCTGAGACACAGTAAAAGGCTTTAGCCAAACAATCCTTATTTGGGTCTGAACCCATTTTTAAAACATATTTAAAGACCAAGGCTAAAGAGAAGTCTCAGATGTTAAACAACTCATTGCTCTTGCACAGGATCCAGGCTTAGTTCCCAGCACCCACAAGGCAGCCCAGAACTGTCGTAACGCCAGTTCTAGGGGATCCAGTGCCCTCTTCTGGCCTCCTCGGGCTCCTCCATATGTGTGGTACACATAACCTAGATACACACATCTCATTATAATAATACTTTAAAAATGAATATTCTCTGGTGGAGAAAAATGTTTCCATAGTTTGACTAAGCCATTTCATTCTCAGGGTTTTATTTCAAAGAAACAGAGGCATTGTTTTGTAAATACAAATGTTTGTTTTGTCAATAAACCTTTAATTTTCTGTGATTAACAGATTATATTAGTAACTGTCAAAAATGAACGAACTGCTGTTAACACACTATTAATTACATACTTTTGTGTGGTGTCATGGCACTTGTTTTTAATCTCAGAACTCAAGAGGCAGAGGCTGGCAGGTCTCTGAATTTGAGGCTAGCTTGGTCTAAATGCTGAGTTCTAGGACAACTAGAGCTATGTAAATAGCAAGACATCGTCTCTAAAATGAACAAGCTCCCTATGCTAGTTAGGGTTACTATTGCCACGATGGAACACCGTGACCAAGCAGCTTGGAGAGGAAAAGATTTATTTGGCTGATGCTTCATCGTCACCGCTCGTTCTTCATGAAAGGAAGTCAGGGCAGGAACCTGGAGGCAAGAGCCATGAAGTGGCCATGGAGGAGTGCCACTTACTGGCTTGTTTCTCATTACTTGTTCAACTTCCTTCCTTTGCGACCACTTGCCCAGGGATGGCATCACCCACAATGGTCTGGGCCCTCCCCCATCAATAACTAATTAATTAAATGCCCTACAAAGTTGCCTATAGACAGATGTTTTTGTTTGTTTTTGTTTTTGAGACAGGGTCTCACTATTTTTCTCTGATTGTTCTGGAACTCACTATGTAGACAAAGCTGGTCTTGAACTCACAGAGATCTGCTTGCCTCTGTCTCTCAAGTGCCTGGTATTAAAGATGTACACTACTCTGCCCAGCTACCTAGAGCCAGATCGTTAATTAGAGACATTTTTTTTTTGTTAATTGAGATTCCCTCCTCTCAGATGACTTTGGCCTGTGTCAAGTTAACATAAAACTATCCAGTATACTTCTTCAAACTATACTTTTTCTTTTCTTCCCACCCTGAGTCACAATCCCACTATGTATAACCTGGGCTAGCCTCAAGACTCCTCTGGAACACTAGGATTACAAGCATTTGCCATCATACCTGACTTTCATACGTGTGTGTGTGTGTGTGTGTGTGTGTGTGTGTGTGTGCATGTGTGCGTGTGTGCGCCCACATGTGCTTATTGTGAGTATGCATGTGGAGGTTGGAGGACAACTTCCAGGAGTCAGTTTTCTCCTTGTGCTTTGGTTTCTGGGGATTTAACATTTTGTTATGTTTGCAGGAGTGTTTTAACCCATTGAGCCGTCTCACTGGACCTTGTATACTTTTTAACAGATGGTCGTTTTTGTTCCAGGATTCTATCCGTGATACTCAGTTATATGTGATGCCCAGATACATATCCTTAGGTTCCTCAAGTCAGTGAGAGTTTCTTGAATTTTTCTTGTTTTGGATGGCCTCTGCACTAAGCCACAGTGATAGTCAATATTTAAATTTTTTTTTTTTTTTTTTTTGGTTTTTCGAGACAGGGTTTCTCTGTGTAGTCCTGGCTGTCCTGGAACTCACTCTGTAGGCCAGGCTGACCTCAAACTCAGAAATCCGCCTGCCTCTGCCTCCCAAGTGCTGGGATTAAAGGCGTGCACCACCACCGCCCGGCTTAAATTTTTTTTAACAATAAAAAGAATTTAAAATATTTTTGTTTTTTTGTTTGTTTGCTTGCTTGCTTGTTTGGACACAGGGGTCTCATTACATAGCCCTGGCAGTTGTGGAAGTTGTTATGTAGTCTAGAGTGGACTGAACTCACAGAAATCCTCCTGCCTCTGCTTCCTGAGTGCTGGGACTAAAAGTGTGCTACCATGCTTAGCTTAGAAAGTTATTTTTGAAATTAGAAAGAAATACACTAAAATGGAGGACTTTTAAAAAATGTTCCTGTGCATATGGGCTTGTGTACACAGGCATACCCTACATCATGTAAAGGTGAGTGGACAGCTTATGGGAGTTGGTTTTGTCCTCCCAGCATGTAGTTCCCAAGGATGGGCCTCCGGTTGTCAAACTCGCCAGTCGGGACCTTTACTCACTGAGCCTGGTTGCTGGCCTGGAGAAAAAGCCTTTAAAAGATTTTCTAGCTAGGAGAACAGGTGTTCCAGCCCAGTACTTCACAAGCACATTGTGTAGCTTTGTGTCACATCTGTGAAGGAACGGAATCAGTGGTGTGGGGCAGAGTGGGCGTTGTCCTCAGAACTCTGCCGTTTCTAGGAAACTGGGCACCATGTGTTTCTGATTAGAGCATTAAACTCTAAGATCATGAGCTGGATCTCTGTTACTCTCAACAAATTGTTTAAAGTTAAAAAAAAAAAAAATGAAGAGTGATACCAAATGCTAAGGATGCCTGTGTGAACGGCAGAGTCGTATCCTGGCTCTCTCTTCCCTGGGGCTTTGCATTTAAAAAACACGTGTTGTGGTTTTCTATGATTATCTTTCCACTTCCTCTGCCTCAGCTCCCTCGCTGTAAATATCCTTTTGTGCACTGTTGCTTTGCTTTCCTTGATCACTCGCTAACTTTCTCCAATCCTCTGCTGCTAGTAATTTACAAGTTCGGCAGTATTTTTATTCTCTAACCAGATTTTTAGTAACTTTAGCTTCAAATTGCAGCCATGTCTGTTCTGAGCTGTATGATCCGAGGACGACTGCAGAAGTCATACGAGTTTCCTCCTCTGAAAACAAAGACTATGTTATGCAGCCAGTGGGACTAGTACAGGATTAAATGAGGCTTGCCATACATCTGCAGAGGATCTAAGTTGGTGCTTGGCACAAATAAGGCCACCTTCCCCTTCTCCCTCCATGCATTCTCTGGGACTATGGCTTATGCCATCTCTCTCCAACAGGATCACATGCTAAAGGATCAAACCTAAACTAAACGTAGCTGACTTCCAGGGTCCCCTCATATGAACCCACACCCTGTCTTTGCGGCCTCCCCACTTTCTACCATACACACATCACTCTGTAGCCACACCCAATGACTAGCTCTTGTCTAAATACATGGTACTATATTTGTAAGCACTGTTTTCTGCATCTGGAATTCTTACTCACTCCTGCCTAGTAAACTCCTGCCTTTGCAAAGCTTGCCCTGACAGCTGGGGGTCCCATGCACCCCTCTGAATCAAGTCTTCTGCTCAGAGCTTTATGGATGTAGTTCTTTATTCAACTATCATTTACTCCATTAACCCAATAGATTGTTATCCAGCTTCTACCACAAGCCATTCGAGGAAGGCAACCCCTGCGACATTGTGCTCTATGAGGGCAGAGTCTGCCTGATTTTTATCTCTAGTGCTTATTGAGGGGGGAAGAGCAAGCACTGGATAGTGCTTGTTGAAAGTTGAATAAAATGAGAGCTGACCTTTCTCAGTGACCAAGTTAGGATGATATTTCTAAAAGCTGACTTCCTTGTTTGCTAGGTAAAGGTAAAAACAAAGGACACTTCTTTTTACACGTAACATATTGTTGTACTTACTGACAATTCCTAGGGCTTAGAACCATTATTCTGCTTCCAATGTTCTCCATCTGGAAGCATTTAACCAATTAAATGAAAGACTGCAGATGAGTTAGCTCCACTGTATCTTCAATGGGTGAAATCTTTTCTGCTCTGGAGGATTCATTACACAAATACCAAGGGTCAGATCTATTTTTAGTAGCACAATTTTGAATGTCTTTGTTTTTTGAAATTTCTAAAATTGGTAACATACTTTTGAAAATCTTTTTATTTAGAAACATTTTAAGGCCAGTGTGGTGGCTCATAGGTAAAGACCTCTGACAACATGAGTTTGCTGATAGAAATTTATTTACTCTGCTAAACTGAATTTTTTAAAATTCTAGTTGGAAACAGTATGTCCATTTCCTGAATTATGTCATGAGATTTAAACTGAAGGACCATGATGGGAAGGAGTTAAATTAGGTTTCAATGAGAAAGATGGAATTTGAAATTTGATAGTGGATAAAAGAAATTTAATGTCCAACACTGCCATCCTTGCTAGGCCATGTCAGAATGCTCAATGTATTCTAACTGAATTTCATTCTAGGCTAAAAAACTCAGGGCTTAGAGGAGGGAGAGAGGGACAAGGTAGACCACTCAGGAATTTTAGGGCAATGGACAACATTTTTTTTTTTTTTTTATAATACTGGGCATTGAACCTCAGGATTCACATGTAGTAATTAAGCAAATTACTACAGACACACATTGGAAATTATTCTCTCTCTGTGTGTTTTGAGACAGGGTTTCTAAGTGAAATAGTCTTGTTTGTCCTGAACTCACTCTATAGACTAGGTTGGCCTTGAACCCACAGAGGTCCACCTGCCTCTGCCTCTGCCTCCCCAGTGCTGGGATCAAAAGTGTGCACCACCATGTCTGTCAGAAATGACCTTTTGCTTTTAAAAATATTATCATTGTATGTGTATTATTATGTGTGTGAGTAAGGGCGTGTACATACTTCAGTATGTGTGCGAGTGTAGAGGTCAGAGGGCAACTTTTGGGAGTTGGTTCTCTTTTTGCTGTGGTTTGTTAGTCTTTTGCCTGCTAAGTCATCTCATGGACTTGAGGCTTTAAAATAATTATTTTGATAAATTGCCCCAAGCTGGTCTAGAATTCTTTATGTAACCATGATAGTCTCAAATTGGAGATTCTATTGTTTAGCTGGGATTACATCTGGTGTGGCTTTGAACTTGTAGTACTATTGCCTCTATCTCTAGAGTGTTAAGATTATACATGTATCACCATGCCTACTTTATGGGGTATGGAGGATTAAACCCAGGGCTTCCTGCATGCTAGGCAAGCACTTTACCAACTGAGTTACATCCCCACACACTGAACTAGCTTTTAGACAGAGTTCCTCCCTTCCTCTCCCTCTCCCTCTTCCTCTCCCTCTCCCCCCTCGTTTTGTTTGAGACAATTTCTTTGTGTAGCCCTGGGAATCCTGTTATTCACTTTGTACACCAGGCTGGTTTTGAACTCATGTAGATCTGTCTGTCTCTGCCTCCCTAGCCTTGGGACTAAAGGCATACCTCATCACTCAGCTTGGATCTTGCTTCTATATGTTGTTGCCTGCTTTTCATGTCTAATTCATTGCTTCAGTGTTTACACCTCTATAATTGGCTTTAGATGAAACAGATAAATGCGTGGTTATACACGGCGGATAGGAAAATTCAGAAAGAAGTTAGTTGTCTTAAGTAACAAATACTTTCCTTTATAAGAGACCTGACACGGATCACCCATGATGAAATCTGGGTATGCAGATGCACACCTGTAATCCTCATGCTTAGGAGGTGGAGACCGGAGGATCAGGAGTTCAAGATCAAGTCTGGTCTACATGAGATTTATCTCAAAGAAACAAAACTTATACAATGTAGATTGTGTGAGATGCCATAGCAATCCTTATGATGTGGAAAAATATAGCAATGTAGTGTGACTTACCCTCAAGTCAAAAGGATTAGAAATTGTTAGTGAATAGTAAAGCAAATACTCAAGTTGTTTGTTTGTAGAGGTTTCCCTACAAGAGAACACAATGACCCCAAGGAAATGGTTCATAGTGGAAGGGCACAGAAAATGGTGGCAGAGGGCTCAAGTGACATTGCAGGGGAGGGCAGCAGTGCCACCAAAAATGTGGAAAAGGCACTATTGAAAGGTACATTCATAAGCCATCCAAACCAGGGTCATAAGCTCCCAGAAAAGTGGCTATAATTTCTGCTGATGAATTGGAGGAAATTTGCAATAAGGAAAAATACACCCATCTGAAAAGAAATCCAGTTCAGAAGGTCAGTCCAGCCCCAAACAACCTCAGGGAACAGGAATTGGACTCACAGAACAATAATGGCACTTACTTAGCTCTACAGAGGCCAGCTCATTCCAGAGTGTACATAGTTGACACCTAACTCCATACTGAAGTATCTACAAAGAACATAGACAGACAGGAACCTCTTCTGAAATTTCTCATTGTTTCTCTGTACAGATGCATGACAGGTCCTTTCACAGGCATTTCAACAATAAGACTCTTAGTTACCTCAAACAGTAAATCCCTTGAGAGTGTCACCTGAGGATATTTTACATTAAATATCAGCAAATAGACAGGCATGATGGTCCATTGCCTGAAATCCTAGCACTTAGGAGGCAGAGGCAGGAGGATCACTAATTCAAGGCCAACCTAGGCTACATTGTTAGACCCGTCTCAAAACAAGAACAAAAGTAAGAGTGCAAAAACAAAGTGCAGATGCCAGTAGGGGCCTGGGGTTCAGATCCCTCTGGAGCTGGAGTTACTGAGCCCAGGCAGTAAATCACTTGCTGCATGGTCATAGGGACCTGAGGTCAATTCCAGGCTCCCGTATACAAATATACAAAGGCAGTGAGATGGTGTATGCTTGTAGTTTCAATGTTGAGGAAGCAGAGAAAGGAGGATTATGGGACTTGGACAGCCAGTCCAACCAAGTAAGTGAACTTCAGTTTCAGAGAGACCCTGTTTCAAAAGAAGGTGGAAAAACAATTGAGGAAGATGCTTGGTGCCAACCCCTGTCCTTCACACATGCGCACATATGCATGTGCCCCAATGCACATATGTGGACATATGCACATCAGATTCTTTTCCATCTTAAAAGTTTAATATAGTTTAAAAGATACGGTTTAAAAAAAGAAAAAAAGCAAACTTATAAAGTGTCAGATACAAAATTCTAAGCAGCATTTGGCCACATGACACAAAGTGACAGACAGCTCATGACCCAAAATGTTTCATACCTTCGTGCAAACTGAAATGGAATCCTAAATGTATCCTCCAAAAAATGATACTATACTTAATCTAGCAGATAGAATAAACGTAGGCAAGATCTCATTTAATTAAAAAAAAATTAGATGGAACATTACAGTAGAACCTTACATAGTCAGGCCTGTAACTAGTGGGCACAAAAAATGTTTAAAAATCACAAACACAAAAACTAGATCAGGTAAATTTTGGCAAACTAAATGCCGTGTAAGCGCCTATAAGAACACAGATCTCCCAATCTCATGTACATAACGATTACCATATCTTCTACTTACAGTGATCCCTGTGTGCTAGCCACTGCGCCGAGTGGCAGGCACATATGGACTCATTTACTTTGATTCTCACAAGAATCCTTTAAGGGGGTCACATATGTAGCTACTATGGGCCCTACCATTTTTTATGTGTCTATATTTAAAAATCTCTCTGTCAGACTTTCCCAGAACCCAGCATTGATTAATCCTTTCAGATTCTTTGGTCAAGGCCACTTTAAGATTCCTTAGGAAAAGGCAGTAAGTCTACTTTCACTGAATCTCACCTCTGCAGGCTTTTATGCCAATAGGAAGCACAGATCAAATACTTATGACAACCTCTTGAGGTGATTCATGTGATTAACTTTATTTTACATCTGTAGAAATTACAGATGTATAGACCTGAAGAGATGGCTCAGTGGTAAGACACTGGTTCTTCTTTCAGAGATCCCAGTTTGGTTTCTGGCACCTACATGGTGTGGCTTACAAACATCCATTACTCTGTCCTCTGTGGGTACCAAGCGTGGGCGTAATGAACATACATACGTGCAGGCAAAGCACTCATGCACATAACATAATTTTAAAAAAATGCAGGAGTGGATGCAGAAGTCATGGAGGAATGCTGCTTACTGCCTTGCTTCCCCTGGCTTGCTCAGCTTGCTTTCTTATAGAACCCGGGATTTCCAGCCCAGGGATGGCACCACCCACAATGGGCTAGGCCCTCCCCCACTTGATCACTAATTGAGAAAATGCCTTACAGCTGGATTTCAAGGAGGCATTTCCTCAAGGGAGGCTTCTTTCTCTGTGACAACTCCGGCTTGTGTCAAGCGGACACACAAAACTACCCAGTACAATGTGTGTGAAGTTTCACACAAAGGCCAGAGGTATGAGATCCTCCTGAAGCTGGTGTTAAGGGAGCTGTGAGCTGCTCAATATGGGTTCTGGGAAGCAACCTCAAGCCTTTTCCAGGAAAGTAATCCCAACTGCTGAGACACCTCTCAGGCCCCCAAATTCACATTTATTTATTTATTTATTTATTGACTCTTTTTATTGAATTTTTATTGTTATTTATGCATATAAACTCATAAATATATAAATACAACCTGCTAAGTCCATAGTGTTGCTTGTATGTATATGATTTCAGTGTTGAACACTTGGGCTCATCCGTGGGGAAGACTAATTCTCTCAGGATTTTTTAGTTTCTCAAATTCACATGCTTTTGTTTGTTTGTTTGTTTGTTTGTTTGTTTCTGATACATAGTCTTACTGAGTAGCCCTTGATGGCCTGTAACTCACCAGGCTGGCCTCAAACTACAGACACCTGTCTGTCTCTGTCTTCCTGTGGCGATTAAAGGCATTAAATGAATACCTAGAAAATATGTGTAAACAAAACCACATGCACATAAAATAAAATTTTAAAAGAAATTGAACTGTTTGCTTCAATTACTTCCTATGCACCCTGTTGGAGAGAGAGAGACAGAGAGAGAGAGAGAGAGAGAGAGACCCTTGCCCTCCTGTGAGAGCCAAATACAGTATAACTGCTCCTGGACAAATGAGAACCAATGGCAGTTTATCAGTTACACATGCTCACCCTGAGGGACTCGGCCATACAGAGGCAGAGGGGGCTGCACTCAGGAAGAGTAAATTGCAAGGGGCTGCAGAAGGCAAGTATTATAACAGGAGGGTGGGATGCCCTTTGCTCCCTTCAGAAGGATATGGTTGGCTTGTTTGGATAATCCTGTGGTCTGGGAGGAAACTGAAGCCTGTCAATCAGGGAGGAGCAGGAATTGCACATGGTCTATGAGATAATGAGTGTGTGTGTGTGTGTGTGTGTGTGTGTGTGTGTGTATGTATGTGTGTGTGTGTACTTGAGAGGGTGGAGTTTAAACCAGGACATTGCTAAGCACATCCTTCACCACTGAGCTGTATCCTCATTCCTTATAACAGAGGCCCAAGGTAATGATGACTGGTTAGGGACTATCCTCAAGAGCAGAGGAAGGAGGAACCCTTGCAATCAGACTTTCAATTTTGCTGACTTCAAGACTGCATATGATATTAATTTTAGCTGATACAATGAGCCATTCATGTGCATAAGGGGTTAGAGTTAGGTTTACAGCTCCTGATAAAACGGTGTGGGTCCCAGGGATTGAGTGTAAACTGACTGAAAGGGAAAGACTGTCAATTAAGTATGGTTTGATAAGATATGATGTGGAGTGGGAGCTGGACATGTAGCTTAATTAGTAGAATGCTTGTCTAGCACACACAAAGGTCAAGGCTCTGCACTGCATTAACGGCATGGCAGAACATATCTTATCCCAGCATCTGGGAAGTGGAAGCAACAGGATCAAGAGTTCACTGTCAGAAGCTGGGTATGGTGGCTGATGCCATTAATCACAGAACATGAAGGACAGAGGCAGGTAGACCTCTGTGAGTTGGAGGCCAGCCTGGTCTACTTAGTGAGTTTCTGGTCAGATACACAGACCTGTCTCAAGAACAAAACAAAACAAAACAAAACCCCAACCTCGACAAACAACAAGGAGCTAATAGTCTAGAGGGATGGCTCGGTTGATGAAATGCTGGCTGAGCCAATAAGAAGACCTGAGTTCAGATTCCCAGCACCCATAGGAAGATGCCAGACATGAGTGTCTGTAGCAGTAGTGTGGGACAACGGATATATGGGATGGGAAGGAACAGGTGAAGTCTCAGAAGAAGCTGCCACACCAGTCTAGCCCCATGAATGCCTGGCTCAATAAGAGATTATCTCAAAGATAAAGTAGCCATCCAGGATGACATCCAACGCAGACCTCTGACCTACACATACCCACATACACTATACATGAACACACACACACACACACACACACACACACACACACACACACACACACTGTCACACTGTGTAATTCTCTTAGGAAAAAAGTTTAAGCCCAGTGTGGTGGCTCACACTTATACTCCTAGCATTCTAGAGGCAGAGGAAGGCAGAGTTTCAGGCCAGCTAGGCATATGTAGTAAGACTTTGTCTCAAAAACTGCCAAAAAGAAAAATAGTTCAAGGTCATCCTCTGCTACTTAAGAGTTTGAGGCTAGCCTGAACTACATGAAACTGTGTGTTAAAGAAGATAAGGAAAAAGAAGAGAAGGAAGAGAGAGATGGCATATGTTCTGTACTCTGTCAAGCATGGATCAGGAACATTCACTGAACACACCTGCAGGATCTCTGCTGTTATTGACCCTAAAGGTAGAAATGGACACATCTGGTTACCAGGACCTGCTGTCATTAAGCTTTTTGTTTGCTTGTAATTGTTTCATAGTATGTTGTTTTCATTTAAAAAAATGTTTATTTATTTTTCAACAATTTCATATATACACTGTATCTTGATCTTGTCAACCTCTATTTTCCTCCCCCCTCCTCCCCCAATACCCTCATTCTCCAGGAGCTCCTCAACCAGGGGTAGAGCCTCATGAGACCCTCCCTTATCTACGACAGAATTTTGATTGTCTTGATCTTTTGTAGATCTTGTGTAGGTGGGCACAACTGCTGAGTTCCTGAGTGCAGTGGGCGTGTCTTGTCCAGATGAGATTTCACAGTGCTCCTCTGTATCCTCCTGCTGTGACGTTCTTTCTGCTCCTTCTTCCTCATGACGTAAGGGTGGGGCTAGTGCTGGGTTGCTGAAATGCTCTGTTCAAGGCTGAGCACTCAGTAGTCATACATTCTCAGCTCTTCGACCAGGTGTGAGTCTATGCATTGGTATCGCCCTACTGTAGAAAGAAGCTTCTCTGACCAAGCAGCACAGATCTGTGGATGCAAATATTTGCAAGACAGTTTGACAACATGTTCATTTGGCAAAGCAACAGTAATGCGCTTCTGCTAGGGCCTATGACTTCATCTTTGTGGCGGGACTGTCCTGCTGCATGGGGAGAAGTGTCCCTTGGGCACTTCCTTCTCATTGGTCCTTCCATTGCTGCTTTTTTGTTGTGGTGGTCTACAACATTTTTAGGTGTCCCAGGGGTTTCAGACCCACCCGTGTGTGTGTGTGTGTGTGTGTGTGTGTGTGTGTGTGTGTGTGTGTGTGTACACGTACAGTTGGGTTGAGTGAAGAGCCTCACACATTCGAGGAAAATGCTCTATCAGGCCCAGAACATGTGACCCCCGTCCCCCCCATTCCTTGTCAATACAACCTTGCTTATTTCCGTGGTTCTTCAATTCTCGTTCTTAGCCAGGCAGAGAGCTGAAAACAGCTGGGAAAGCTCTGCCACACTGCTAACTGCAAGGCTACAGGGTTAAGGCAAGGGTTCCTCATTAGGCTGGCATGAACTGTGACCCCAGCCCACCACGCATATTATTTAATTCTAAAATAACAGAGATAACACACAATGGACTTTTTAGCTTGCCACTTTCCCCTTATCTTTTTCCCCTTTGTGAGCTTGAAACATCATGTTCTTTTATTCAATCCCTCAGGAAAAGAGTAAACCCCTTTGGCCATTCCCTTCTGTCCTGGAGAAGAACAGTCTCTATCTGATATTTCAGCTGGAAGGCAGGGTGGCAGATTCTTTCCAACGGGGTGGCAACTTCCTCCCTACTTTCAGAACACACCCCTTCCCAAAATTCCACCCTCTTGGGCCAGAGGCGTCAGTTCATGCCCAGATCCCTTCCTTTTCCTTCTACGCCCAAGGCCTGGGAATGGCACAGAGCTTGGGGGTGGGGGGCACACTGGCAGTCTCTGGAGGACCTGGGAGTGGCCTGTCATTCATCCCTTGCCTTCTTTGTCCACCCTTCAAGTCAACCATCAGCAGTGATTTTTCTGCATCTAAAGTATAATCACGGTTTTATCCCATCCACTTACGAACTGCCTTTGGCCGTCAGCAAGTGTTGTCAAACTCTGTCCTGTCCTGTACATGATTAGCATGAAAGAACCACTTTATCCAGATGCAAGTCTTAGAGCTTTGGGTAGACTTTGAGGTCTGCATATAAGTCTATATTCTGTAACCTACAAGTGGCAGAAACTCAGATGAGCTTAGGAATCTAAAAAGGAATCCATTCTTTCCTCTTCTAGGAAGTTCAGAGATAGAACTGTCTTAGTCATACTTTGTGTGTGTGTGTGTGTGTGTGTGTGTGTGTGTGTGTGTGTGTGTTGTGTTTTCTTTTGAGATGGAGTCTCATATATCCTAGTCTAACCTCCAACTCTTATATGACTGAAAACTCTTTTATGGCCTTGTATTTTGGATCCTTCTGCCTCCACCTTCCAAGAGCTGGGATTAAAGGCATAACCCACCACACTGTGGTAGGGATCAAACCCAAGGCTCTCTGCATGATAGGTGAAGTCTATGGCAATTGAACTTCATCCCTTGTTCAACATAATTTATAGAGATATCTGGATGGCACACAGGATTTATTAGCTATGTTTCCACATGCCCCATGGAGAGGCACAGGTCTAGTAAGGAAACAAAGAAGAAGGAGACCTGGGCATAGGCTGATGTCCTTTGTTGAGATTTCAGTAACAAAGGCAAAGCACATAAGGGTGGAAGCTCAGAAAGAGGTGAAAGTTTGAAGAATCAAAGTGTGCTCTGGGGCATAAGGGCTGCTACCTGACTCTAGTTTGTATTTAAGGGCAGGGAACATATCAACTTGATGTATAGGTGCTAGCTCAAGAAGATTTGAGAGGTGAGGACCATGGTGACTGGTGAATGCCAAATGGAAAAACACAGATTCGAAGAAAGCCGAATTCAAATGAATACCACCTCCCTCTGTAGAACTGAGCCTCTGTAGGCTGATGCTTCAATGAGAAGTTAGTACATGTGCACATATCACAGCTCCGCTGTGGGGATCAGAGGACAACTTGCAGGAGTTAGTCCTGTCCTTCCTCTACTTGCATGCTGTGGCCTGCGGACAGAACTCAGGCAGTCCGGTAGCCTGGTAAGCACCTTTATCCACTGAACCATCTCGTTGACCCCTGGGATCATCAGTACAGTGCTTTTCTTGGGGCTGGTGGTTATATTTAGAGCAGCCCTGTCCAATAAAAGCATAATATAAACTACAAAAGAAACTTTAAATTGTCTAATAGCCACACTAAAAAGAAAAAGATGAAATTGATTCTATATTTGTAGTATATTTGATTTAATTGAATATAGCCATAATATTACTTCAACATTATATTTACATATAATTATTGACATATCTTATGTTCCTGACTAAATGTGACACCCTGAGTTTGATCTCTGGACTCACAATATGATGGGAAGAGAGAAGTAGGCTCCCTTCTTCACTTGGGTGCTATGGCACAGGCACACCCACGGGAGAACCCACCTCCTCACATGCACACAGGATACATTAAGCATAATAAAAAACATTTTTAAAAGATTTATTTTATATATATATATATAATATATATATGTAGCTGTCTTCAGACACATCAGAAGAGGGCTTAGGATCCCATTACAAAGATGGTTGTGAGCCACCATGTGGTTGCTGGGAATTGAACTCAGGACCTTTGGAAGAGCAGTCAGTGCTCTTAACCACCCAGCCATCTCTCCAGCACCACCCCCTCTGCCTTTTTTCTTTGCTTCATAAGTAAGAACAGCACATAGATCACATCACCTCAGTCCCTTGTGAGAGATTCTGGCTTAGACTTTCCTGTGTCTTCCAAACAAGGTCTCACAATACTTCTAGGAAAAAGTTAATTTCTAAGCTCACTAGGATTGTTGGAAATTCACTTCCTTCTGATGGATGTCAAGGGTCTCTGTTTTTTGTGCTGCCTGACTACTGGGAGCTGCTGTTAGCCGCTGAGGCTGCTCACTGTGCATTACCATGTCCAGTCCCTGACAGAGTCTCTCTAGTGTACACTGTGAGGATGGAACTCTGTTCATCTTTGATAGCCTCCACTGGTTGCAAGGAAGTCAAAGGTTCTAACTCTCAGGCAGAATGAGTACATGCCCACCTAGAGCCTGCCTTCTCTGAGCTTGTAATGCTTTGGGGTCTTCTGTGAGTCTGCTGGGTACCAGACAACATACGGGCACTGTTCATGAACTGTTTAATTCTGTTAATATCACCAGTTACACATGATTACAACTATTTTACTCATTTGGAAATTGATGTTTTGAGAAACTGTGATTTGTGATTGATTTGTTCAAGGTTCTACAATTAATGAGAGACATGTCTGAGACTCAAACCCAAGTCTTTTTGTTCTTAAAGATTATACTTTCAAAGCTCCCCAATGAAACAGTTTGTCCTCCTGTCCTCTCTCTCTAGGGTAACACAGATGTAGGGAGCACACAATCTCAAACTTGGTCAGAAAGGATTCTTCCTGCTCTGCAGAAGCTGGTTCTTCTAGGAGCGTTGCAGACTGAGAGGAAGCTCTCCTGCCAGGGGACAGCTGTCACCTGGACTTGGTCAATACCATTAGAAAAGAATTACTTCAGCACTCAGGCTGTTCCAACAGTAGGTTTTAGAGGCATTCCTTACCCTAAAGAATTATGTGAAGAGCCGGACGGTGGTGGCGTACGCCTTTAATCCCAGCACTTGGGAGGCAGAGGCAGGTGGATTTCTGAGTTCAAGGCCAGCCTGGTCTACAGAGTGAGTTCCAGGACAGCCAGGGCTACACAGAGAAACCCTGTCTCAAAAAAAAAAAAAAAAAACGAACAAACAAACAAAAAAGAATTATGTGAAGAGGTAGACTTGCTAGTTAGCCTGACTTAATACTTTCAAATTATTATAAATGCATATGAAAATACCACATTACAACTCACATTTAAGACTAAACTTTAAAAACTTACTAGTATTATTAAGTGTGAGTGTGGGCACCTGTGTGCCAGGGCATGAACATGGTTGTCATAGGACAAAATGTTGGATTATTTAAAAAAAATTAAAGAATTGAGTTTTCTTTCAAATCTTGTTTCTGATCAAAGAATCTTGTGTTTTTTTCTTTCCTTCCTTCCTCCCTATATTTCTTCATCTTTCTGCCTTCTCTTTCTTTTTGGTGCTGGGATGCAGCTCAAGGCCTTGTGTGTACTTAGTAAGCAGTCTGTCTCTGAGATGCAGCCCCAGCCTAAAGCATCTGCAACCCCACATGGTTTATTCACTTCATCTGCCTTAAGCTCAGCTAGTGACCAGACCTGGCTTTTCCTAGCTGGATGGAATGGGCAGGGTCATCAGTCTCTGGTCCATTTCCCCATTCTTTTTCACTCATTTATTTTCCTCTAGGGAAAGAAAGAAAAAGAGGCAGCTTCAATTTTCTTTCTTAGAAGAAGGGAGTTAAAGCTTTATACTATCTCCCAATATTGTGACTACATTTCTCAAGTTCAAAGTTAAACAGCATCGTGACTCAGTGAGCTCAGTGAGCAGCTGTGAGTCAACACTTGGAAAAACAGCAGTTTAAAATATGCAAATAACACACACACATGTACACACATATGTATATATGATTGGTTTTTAAAATTTTCTATCTATCTATCTATCTATCTATCTATCTATCTATCTATCTATCTATCTATCTATCTATCTCTTTCCTATTAATCAGCAGGGTTTCACTCTGTTCACCAAGCTAGCCTTGAATTTACAGAGATCCCTTGCCTCTGCTTCTTGAGTTTTGGGATTAAAGGCACCATACTCGGCATATATGTGCCACACAGAGTGTCCTGTATCTCAGGTTGGCCATGAACTCCGTATGTCTAGACTATAATAACTATGAACTTATGATTTTCTCCCTCTACCACCTAAGCACTGAATTAACAGGCATATCTGCCTTATGTGATGCTGGACTATTCCCCAAAACCAGGACTTTGAGCATGCTAGGCATGCATTCTGACTGAGCTACATTCCAGATAAGTTAATTAAGCTATTATCGAAACCCTGTCTCGATAACCACCCCCCCCACACACACACACACTCTAAGGATTGTCATTTCCCTTGAATATCAGAGTAATATCTTCAGAATAGAAAAGGGTACAACTTTTTTCTTTTGTTTTAATGTTTATCTGTTTTCTAATATTGGTTTCTAATGAAACCACATGTCTATGATACCAAGTGGGGTATGCTACACGGAGTTCTTTGGAACAGAGAGGAGAGTAATTATAAAAACTAAGGATCTCCAAGAGGGTGGGAGATGTGGTGGGCAGGAGAGTTCTGTTACTCTCAAAAGATACTTGAGCAAGGACTCACCACTTCATGACCCATATTTAGGGACTGATGGGAAATCATTTGTTCATTTCACACATGTTTAGTAGACCCATCATGTGCCAGGTACCAGCCTGTACCCCAATTAAAATCTGTGCCTACTGTTGAGGGGCTTAGAGCAGAATGGTCTCAAGGGATGCTGGGATAAAGGTAAACAATGCAGCCTTTACAAATCTCTAGGACAAGAGCAACTACTTAATTCTGAGGGTTTAGAGAAGGTTCCTGTGGGTAGCCATTGGCCTATGAAGGAGATACCAAGGTCGCAAAGGATAAAAGGGTGTTTTAAGGAGAGAGAAGAGAAAGTGCAAAAGCTCAGCAGATAGACTAGGAAACTGGAGGGAGATGGAGGAACAGTTATCATGGCACCACATCGCACTTCCAGAAATAAAATCAGACTGAGCTGAAGTCTCCACTACTTAATAATTTCAGAGAGATGGCTTGAAATGATACCTGTTTTGAGAGACCTTTAGTCTGGAGAGAATGCCATCCAGAACCCCCAGGTGGGAGCCGGGGCAACAGCTCAGCAAACCTCAGTTCAGTCTAACATTAGGCTGCTCACAGCTACCTCTAACTGTAGTTCCAAGGGATCTGATACCATCTCTGGTCTCAGAGAGCACTTGCACACATGTTCACATAATTACACACAGACAGAAATAAAAATAAATCTTAAAAAAAAAAAGCACACTCAGGTAGGGAGCCTATGAAATGGTTCAGCAGGTAAAGGTGTCTTCTGCTAAGCTGTACTGAGTTAGATTCCCTGGGCTGTAATGGTGGAGGGAGAGGTGTGCCATGTGCTCATGCTCACCCAACAGGAAAAAAAAAAAGGGAAGAAGCCATTAATTTTAGCACTCGGGAGTAGAAGCAGAAGCGATGAGATCTCTGTGGACTTGAGGCTAGCATGGGTTACAAAGTGATCCCTGTTTCAAACAACAACACCATCAAAAAGAGAAGAGTTCCCTGGTGCCAGAGAGAGTGGCAAATGACCGTAATCACAGTACTTGGAAGCCTGAAGTAGGAGGATCATGAGTTTAGGCTAGCCTGGGCTACACAGTAAGACCCAGCAATCTCCCTCACCAACATTGTCCTTATAACCCGGTGGTGGAGTCCACTGTGTGTGAGGTTCTGGCTTATATTTCCAGTACTGAAAAGAAAGGAGGAAAACCAAGTAGAATCTGTTGGCATGGCCTCAAATGCAGCTCATGTTTCTGTTCTCTCCTGGGCTTCCTTGCTTCCTACGGCTTAGAGCCTGCTCCCTCATCTCTCTCTGAACTAGGGAATCACCTCAGCACAGGCCGTTCCTGGTGCATACCCATTTGATCTGGAGGACTCAGGAAACAGATGCATCCTCTTGGTCTCAGCTTAACGACTGGATTTCTTTTCTTTTCATTTCTTTTTTTTTTTCCCCCACCAAAGCCAGATCTTGGTCCCAATCAACACAGAGGAAAAAAGTAATTACTGAAGTATTACTGTTATTATTGTTTCCCGCTAGGAACTGCCGCATACCTTTCTTGTATCTGGTTTTCTCCCTAGGTCAGGGGTAGGAAATCTAAAAACAGTCCTGTTCTGGCTAAAGGATGTATTAATTATTTTTAATCCTGTTTGCACTGGGGAGATCTTTTTTTTTTTTTTGAGACAGGGTTTCTCTGTGTAGCCCTGGCTGTCCTGGAACTCACTCTGTAGACCAGGCTGGCCTCGAACTCAGACATCTGCCTGCCTCTGCCTCCCAAGTGCTGGGATTAAAGGCGTGTGCCCCCACTGCCTGGCCTTATCTTTCATTTCTAATGATGGTAATTTGTCCCCGCACCTCTTTCTGTCATGGCTTAGCCTGATAAAAAGTTTGTTAATTTTGTCGACCTGTTCAAAAGAGGGCTTTTGGTCTGGTTGACTTATAGTTCATGTTCATGGATGGGAAGACTTGGTGGGTCTTTTTGTTGCATGTTTTCGAATTCATTCCTGTGTGTGTATAAGCCTAAGTACTTTAGAAACACTCCAGCTTTCAGCCCTGTAACCCAGCACTGAATTCACACAAATAAAAAGCCATCAATCAATCAATCAATCAATCAATCAAGGAATGAATCAATCAATGAATCAATCACTCATAGCCAAGGAAGTCAGGAAAGGCCCTTTAGTGGATGCGGACCACACAGACCCCAGACTGATTACTCTGAGGATTTGTCACTGGAGCTCCTGCCCTCAGTCCACCACCCAGGCCAGGCTACCTATGTGCTCCATGTGTCTTGCAGTAGCTGCGCCAGCAGGAGGGAAGCACTCCCACATCCCTTTGTAGACTTGTTCTTGCTGTGTTTGTCACCGCAGGTCTCAGGAGGCTTTTGCCTTTCTTGAGCAGAACTGAAAGTTCACTGCACAGCCAGATCTAGTGGCCCCAAGACTTTCACTTCCTTTTTTATTCTAGGGAGAATAGACTGAGTATGGCTATTTCATCAAGAGAAAAGTGGGTGCTAGGTGAGTAGAGGCTGCATTGGGGCTCTATTCACACCCATGGCTCTAAGCCAACAAATCATCAAAATCCTCTTCCTACCATACAGATTTCTGATCCCGCCTCAGACTTCTCCTGATGGTGTATGGAGGGCAGGAGTCTGTAATTTTTCCAGTTCTCCCAAATGGTTCTGATGAACCTGTAAGGTTAGGGCCCAGTGGGTGGTGGCAGAGGCTCCTTGTCCCTTTTTTGCTCAAGGTGTTCTCTTCCCTTCTTCAGTTAGATTGCGTCTTCCTCTCATGCTTTGTTTCCTGTAACACTTAAACATACATTCATCATGTATTTTTCTTACATGGTATCATATACATTTGTGTATTTCCTTCCTTGCCCAGGTAAGCTATTCAAGGACAGGAATTGTACCTTCTTAGTGTTTCCTTTCATGTCTTGGGGACTGCTACACAGTGTTGAACAGGTTGTTCACAGTACAAAGGTTAACATATGAGGTAAGCGGGACTGTGAACATGCTAAACCCCAACCTGACTCACCAAGTCAGTGGCCTCTAATTATTAGAAGCAAGGATGCCTTTTCTAACACAACAAAGGCTCCAGGTAGGTTACTGTTGGCTCAGTTTGTGCCTGGTTTCATAACGGTATGAGAAAAATCTGAGCATCTATTCAAGAAAAACAATTCAAGGCTGGATGTGATTGATACATGCCTTTAAACCAACACCTGGGAGCCAGAGGCAGGCAAATCTCTGAGTTCAAGGCCAGCCTAGTCTACATAGTGAGTTCCAGGACAACCAGGGCTATACAGAGAAACCCTGTCTCATTCCTCCCCCTGCCCCCCCAAACACTCAAAGCAGGTGATTTTGGTAGAAGGCAGGTGTTCATGCAATGTTTGCCAAACCAAAGCCTTTTTTTTTTTTAATTTTGCTTATTTATTTGTTTGCTTGTTTGTTTGAGACAGGGTGTCTTTCTATAGCTCTAACTGTCCTGTAACTTACTGTGGTAGATCAGGCTGGCCTCGAACTCACAGAGGTCTGCCTGTCTCTGCCTCCAGATTGCTGAGATTAAAGGCATACACCATCACACCTGGCAAAAGTCTTGGTTTAGAAGTCCCAGTCCCTCAAACCCCAGTTCATTGCTTCCTCTTCCGAGACTGCAGCACCTGGCTTGCACCTTGGGCAACAGTTCATGCGTTGGAAGCAGTCTCCTTCTCTCTCAGCCTCTTCAAGTCTCCTCCGGCCACCTTACTTACCTTGTATCCATGCAGTTTAGCCCAGTACTGGGGAGACTGAGACAGGAGAACTGCCACAGGTTCAAGGCCAGCTTGAACTACACGCAGAGAACCTGTCTCTGGGTTTCTTCAGCTCATATAAGGGTGCAGTAACTTTTACCTCTAGCCCCAGAAATAGGTGGTGCAACTTCAGAAATAATTGGTAATTTAGTTAATTACATGTATATAAATAAAGGCTGGGATGCAGTTCAGTGACAGAGTGCTGTCATACGATACCTATAATACATTATATTTATATTTGTTATTACAAATGAGTCATATAATTATATAATATGTATCCTATAATAACTGTGTAATTACGTGCTATAGTATATAATTAGCAGTGGCTGGAGTGATGGCTCAGTGGTTAAGAGCACTTACTGCTCTTGCAGAGAGTCTATGCTCAGTTCCCAGCACTCACATAGCTGCTCACAGTCATCCATAGATACAGTTTCAGGGCATCTGTCTTCCTCTTCTGATCTCTGAGGGCAACACACACATACAAGGTACACAGACATGCAGGTAAAACACTCAGACATAGAAAATAAAAGTAATAAGAACACTTAGATAACAACAATAAAGAATTATAAAATAAATAATATGTCACAACTAGTTATATGTTATGTATACTATGTATTTTATGTGAATGCAAATACAAAGCCTATGATATATGTAACAGGTATATACACATATGTTTACACATGAGTGCTGTGTATATCAACTTCTCCAGGAGAGAAATGAAGAGAGGGATGACCTTCATTATGGCACCAGAGACTCCCTATTAGCCCCTGAGTGTACCAACAGTGTGGGACTTTGTAGTAGGAAGTAAGCCACACCCAGGTATGTTGACATGCGGGTGTTGTCAGGAAAGAGCCCTACCTATTTGAAAAGTCACATGAGCCTGACAGGGACAGTAGGCCTTTTGGAAGTCAGAGGAAGGAAGTTTGGGATTCTTCTAGTTTTGTTTGAATTAAGTTATATTTTTACTTATTTCATGCATATGTCTGCCTTGGCAAAAATGGAGGTCACCGGACAACTTGCAGGAATTGGTTTTGGTTTTCTTTGTCCATTCTATGGATTCCAGGCTTGGTATCTAAGCCTGTATCAGATGAGCCAGTTTGCCAGTTTTTTTTCTGTGCTTTATATGAAGAAGTTCTAAAAGCAGCATTATACGAGTTGTGGTATATTTAAAATAGTTACATTTAAAAGAAGGCTATTTTCATCAGAAAAGTCGAAATCTGACTTTATAATGTTGCTATGTCTTGAATATTGGGATTCTGCCAAGTTAATATAGTGGAACCCAACTCATTATGCAATAATATTAGTAAATGAAGCCTTTGGGGGAAATGACTAACTCATGAGCTTTGGCTATCGTGAACGGAATCTGTGGCCTTTCCGAGTGTGGAAGGTCGTGCTCTCCTCTTTGACCGTGAAAGGGTGCTATGAGAATGCCATTTTAAAGCAGAAGGCTCTGAGCAGACGCCAGATCTGCTGACACTTCAGTTAGGGACTCTCAGCACCCCTGGACTGTGAACAATAAACAAGAGAGGGATGGGGTGGCAGACAGAGAGACAGAGACAGAGACAGAGTATTGACAATTACTTTAATGTGTATATTGAAAGAACAGGAGCCAAGGCTATCAGACAGGGAGTGGGAGCTATCACTAAAGAAGCCAAAGTGTTAAGTGGGTATCCAGTCCACGGGGAGCAGCAGAGTACGCACAGTGTGACTGGAAATCTCGTCTTTCCAAACAGCTTTGCCTGGGCTTCATGTGGGACTGCAGAGGAGCTAGAGCTTGTTTCAGACTCAGGCGCAGGACTGTTCTTTAAGAATCTCTGTTGGTCAGGCTCTGGCAGAGCCTCTCCAGAGACAGCTGAATGCAGCAAGCACTTCTTGGCATCAGTAATAGTGTCCAGGTTTGGTGTCTGCATGTGGGATGGATCCCTAGTGGGGCACTCTCTGGACGGCCTTTCCTTTAGTCTCTGCTCCACTCTTTGTCCCTGTATTTCCTTTAGACAGGAACAATTCTGGATTAAGATTTTGGAGATGAGTGGGTGGCCCTATCCCTCAACTGGGGGTCATGCCTAACTTCTGGATACGGTCTCTAGAGATTCTCCCTCCCCTTTTTTGGGTATTTCAGCTAATGTCATCCCTGTAGGATCCTGGGAGGCTCTTGCTTTCCTAGCATCTGGGACTTTCTAGTTGCTACCCCCAGTTCCCCATCTGCCATCGCTACACACCTCTGTTCAATTTCCTGACCCTCTGTACATTTCCTCCCATACCTGATTCTTCCGCTCTTTTCCCCCTCCCCCTCTTCTCTTCTTCCAAGGGGCATCAAGTCTTCACAGGACCAAGGGCCTCCTCTCCCATTGATGCCAGATAAAGCCCCTTCAGCTCCTTCAGTTCTTCCCCAAACTCCTTCAATGGGGCCCCTGTGCACCCTCTAGTTCCCTTGATTATTTTGTTCCCTCTTCTAAGTAGGACCAAAGCATCTACTCTTTGGTCTTCCTTCCTCTCGAGCTTCATACAGACCATGATGCTTGCAGCCAACCGTCAAACTGAACACAGGGGCCCCATTGAAGGAGTTAGGGGAAGAACTGAAGGAGCTGAAGGGGCCTTATCTGGCATCAATGGGAGAGGAAGCCCTTGGTCTTGTGAAGACTTGATGCCCCAGTATAGAGGAATGCTAGGGCTGTGAGGTGGGAGTGGGTGGGTGGGTGGATGGGCGAGCACCCTTATAGAAGCAGGGTAAGGAGGGGGATGGGATTGGAGGTTTGCAGAGGGGAAACCAGGAAAGGGGATAAGATTTCAAATGTGAATAAATAAAATATCCAATTTTTAAAAAAACGATCTCTTTGGCTTCCAGAGAGAATAGAGGCGTGGCAGCCTCCACTTGAGTTCGATGTCACATACAGAGCACAGAATGAGCTGTGGTATAGGAGGGGGTCAGCGAGGGCAGTCTCTTGTAAATTCAGCTCTTGTTTATGCACATTCTTTCCTCTTCTGGCTATGAAGTCATATGCTCTTCTGGAGCCCCTCTAATTCATACCGGAAGAGGAGGGGCCATATGGCAATCTTTGAGGTCAATTGAATGGAGAAAAGCCCTAGGCATGGTTCAGCTTTTGGAACTTCCGATGTTTGATGGCCTCAGATTGAGCCTTGTTATTTTGATCTCAGATTGACCCATTACCCCTGCCAAAGATACCAATCAAAAAGGCACGCTGAGTTTATACAATAGACCAGCTTGGCAATTTTTAAAATATAAAAGATGGAAAAAGATATATGCTTTGGGGGCCATATTATGTTGATTGGAACTACTCAACTTTGCTGTTGCTGTATGAAAATAACTGAGACAGTATGCAAATGAGCAAGTGTGGATAGGTTCCAATAAAATTTTACTTACAAAAATGACAGGGCTGGGGATGTAGCTCAGTTGATAGAATGCTTGCTTAGCATGCTTGAAGACTTGGGTTTGATCTCAGCACTTCATAAAAAACAGTGTGTTGGTATATGCTTGTAATCCCAGTCCTTGGGAGGTAGAAGCAATCAGATACCGGAGTTCAAGGCCAGCCTGCTCTACATAGTACATTCCAGGCCAGGCAGAGCTACATAGTAAGACTCTGCTTAAAAAAAAAAAAGAGGAATGTTGCTTAATAATTGAGGGGCTGGAGAGATGGCTCAGGAGTTAAGAGCACTGGCGTCTCTTGCAGAGGACCTGGGTTTGACTTCCTGCACCTACACAGTGGCTCACAGCCACTAGGAACTCCTGTTCCAGAGGATCTGATGATGTTTTTCGACCTTCACTGGGACCAGGCACACACACGTAGCAAACAGACATACATGAAGGCAAAACATTCATACAATAAAAAGAAAAATGATATATTATACAATATAAATTGATTATATATATGAATATATATACATATATATTCATATATATATATATATATATATATATATATATATATATATATATATGAATCAAGGATGTTTGTTAAGACTGTGCCTTTTGGCGAGAGAACTAAGGAGGACAGTCTGCAGATAAGCCTGCAGGGTGGTTGAACAGCATAACCTAAACAAGCAGGACATCCTGGACTCAGTTCAAAGGCAGTCCTACCAAGACATCAAGCTGAGGAAACATAGGAAACATAGGACAGCAAGCCTGTCCATCGCATGCCATAGGCTTCTACTCAGAGACAGACATAAGGCAAATATTAGGTCAGCCAGGTACATCTGCCAGAAAGCAGATAATTTTGAGCACAGAAATATGTGACCTTAACAGCCAGTGGTAGTCTTCTTGTAGGGAAGAGGTGGAGCTGATAGGGAAAAGGAGGAACAGAAGGAGAAGATGGAAGAAGGGTAGGAGGAAAGAGGAGGAGGAAGGGGAGAGGAGAAACTGAGGTATAGATGTATCTTTTGGGGAAGTCGAGAGATACAGTGACAATAACTGAAGGCACTGTCCACTAGGAGCATTGAAGAAGGATGTTATATCAGATGAGAAAGAGATGAGTGAGGGCCTTGGGTGCTGGCTAAGAGGTTTTAAATAAATATAGAGACAATTGGGAGATGGTGAAGACCCTTCAGCACCCTTTAAACAAACTAATCAGCAGTGTGTGAAGAGTAGATTGGGTTAGCACAAGATGGAGGTCACTGGTAGCCACTAAAGCAGCTGAAGACTGCATCCTTGAATAGATGCAAAGGACTAGAAAGAGTGGAAAGGGAGTAGTAAAAAGATGATAGATTAAGGGTTCTATTTCATTTCTTATTTACTTATTTACGTAGAGATGGGGTCTTACTATATAGCTCTGGCTCGCCTGGAGCTCTCTATGTAGACTAGGCTGGCCTCAAACTCACAGAGATCTGCCTGCCTTTGCCTCCCAAGTTCTGGGACTAAAGATCAATGCCACTACATGTGATTTTTATTTTTTAAAAAGTCAGTGTCCCAGCTGGGTATGGTGGTGAATGTCTTTAGTTCCAGCGCTTGGCGACCAGAGATAGGCAGATCTCTATAAATTCCAGGCCAGCCTAGTCTACATAATGGGTTCCAGTGCAGCCAGGGCTATGTAGAGAGACCCTGCCTAACAAACAAACAAACAAACAAACAAAACAAAAAAACAAAACCAAAAATGATCTTAGTTATCCTGGGATGACTTCAAATTTCTCTATGTATCCTAGTATGACCTTGACTAATCCTCCTGTCTCCACCCTTCAAATGGTTGGACTTCAAATGGTTGGATTAAAGTATGTTCCCCAATGCCTGCTTTATGCAGTACTGAGCAAGGTAGGTCCTGTATAGCTAAGCACTTTATCAACTGAGCCACAGTATGAAGTCAGAATCTTACAGGAAGCTCTTGTCACTTCCTGAGGCCCAAACTGAAGGCAAGGCTGGACACACAGCACCTCAAGTTCTTGGATAGCTTTTCCAGGCCAATAGTTTATAATCCCACAGGGTAGATACAAAGTATGGAAGAATGCAGACAAGAAGAGAGCCTTTTGACCTTCAAAGGGCTATGAAAGGATGGCACGATACATGACAATCTGTAGAGATTTTCTACTCTCTCTTTTAAAGCGGTGTGATTCTGAGTAAGTCACTCAGGTCCCACTTTGGGGAGTGGGGCAGGGCTTCACATAGCTTAGGCTGGCCTCAGCTCCCGATGTTTTCAAGGATAACTTTGATCTCCTGCTCTTCCTGCTTCTAACTCCTAGGAGCTGGGATCTCAGGCTTGTGCCACCACACTGGATTCACTTTCCTTCTTAGGAAATGTTTTTAGATTTATTTATTTTATTTTATGTATGTGAGTATTTGCTGTATCCATATATGTGTGCCATGTGTGTGCTTGGTGCCCTAAGAGGTCAAAAGATGGCATCAGACTCTCTAGACTTTTGGATGGTTATGAGCCACCATGTGGGGTTTGGGAAGAGCCTCTGCAAGAGGCTTTTGTCCCGGGGTTGGGGGGGGGCGCATTTCCAGAGCCCCACTTCCTCTTTCTGAGGTGCAGTTTCTTCAGTGACAGAGAGGGAAGCTACAGCTTCTTCCCAAAGCTGTGGTTCTCCTTTATGACTCTCATGGGGAAAAGATCTGTCAGTTAGCAATAAATAATATGTAAATAATAAAAGGTGAAACACATAGAAATGGACTGAAAACAAGAAATATATGTATGATTCAACACCCCTCCCCCTTTTTTCCTCATTTGCTTCTTGTTTGTAGCTGGCTGCCTTTCCAGACGCTGTTTTGGGTTATTCAGTCTTTGGCATGTGGATTCTGTGCCCGACAGTCTTCTAGATCCTATTTGGTATATAGGTTCATCTGGTTCTAGATATATTAGCAATCTAGATGCCTCCTGTTTTATATTTTATAACATGCTCTATAACCAATACACAGTTTGTTCACAATGCCCATTTGTTGTAGGAGCTAAATCCTTCTTCAGATATATTGTTTCTATCTCTTATCTGATATCCTTAGAGATCTACTTTCTGTTGCTGTGACAAAATAACTGAGTCTGGGTGCTTATGTGGAAAAAAGGTTCATTTCACTCACTGTTTTGAAGGTAGAAAGTTCAACAGCATGGCACCGGTTCTTCCATGGTCTGCCTAGCTATGTCACATTTCAGAAGTATTGTGGGAGCACTCATGGAAGAGAACAGATGGTAAGACAGGAATCCAGAGAAGCTCAGGGCCAGGCATGCTCTTTTTTTGATTAACCGTTTTCATGACAACTGACTTACTTTTAGACAGCTTTAAGCTCTTCTGAGGACGATGATCCCAGTGATCTAATGAGTTCCTACCAGACTCATCCTGTTAATGCTTCTGTTACTTTCCTAGATCTGGGGCCAAGCATGTGACCCTGTCGTGGATAAACTGCACCCACAGCACTGGGTGAAAGGAAGTGCTCTTCAGGAAGGGCACTGTGTGCATGAACCACTGTAACTGGTGTGTCCAGAGCTGGGTGACCACACAGATGGCTAATATGCAAAGGCAAGTATAAAAGCTACCAAGTAGTATGGCTGGGTAGAGGGCTCTGTCATGCTCCTGCAGTGGGTAGGAAGCCATGCTGAGACTCCTGGGAAGCCTGCTGATCATTCTTCCTTTTCTAAGCATCTGATGTGTGTCACCTACCTGGAATAGGACACAGCTCTTGCCTCTCCAGGATTACTCAGCACTTTGATTTTTCCCCTGGGAGTCACATTGACTGTCAGCTGCAAGCCACAGGAAGAAATTAGATTGCTATAGAGTCTTCACTTGGGTGCAATTTATTATCTTTAAAGATAAGGCCTACGGGGACCTCTATATTGCTTTCCACGAGTCAATGCAGAAAGATGTCTGTTTAGCCTGAGTCAGACACCTGGGTCATGCCAGGAAAATAAATACTAAAATATAATAATCCACTGAATCACTTCTTTTGTGACTGACTTGCCCACTGCTTTGAGTCCCATAGTAAAATTTAATTTAAATTTGGGGCTGTCAAAAAGGATGTTCCTGCTCCCCTCCCTGCCCCCCTTCTTCTTCTCTTTTGAAGTGGGGTCTCTCTATGTTGCCCAGGCTTGTTTCAAACCCCTGGACTCAAGAAATCCACCCACCTCTCCAGTACCGGACATCCGTGCTCCTGATTAATCAGGAAAGCTAGAGGTCTCCCTAATAGAGGGCTGGGATTCCCTTCTAGACTCTTACCTTTGTCTCTCAGCAAAACTTGGAAAAAGAATCTGTAAGGCTGAGAGATGGAAAAGAAACATCTGCTCAGCAAATATCTTCCTTTACTTGTGAAGTGCAAAAAAGGCCAGGTCTTGGACACCTACCAGTTGCCTCTCCAGGCCTGCTCTCTACCCTTTCCGCCCTGCAGTGTCCTAGGAGATTGGCTTGTGTGTGTGTGTGTGTGTGTGTGTGTGTGTGTGTCTAAGTAGGCTAAGCCAAGGTCCCTGCCTGAGGAGATGAGAGGCAGGAGGAGAGTGAGGTCAGACTACTATTTACTCAACTCCCTCCCTACTAGGATATCTTGGACGAACTGTGTGCTCTGAAGGCCATAGCTCTTGCATGGTGGCCTGTCCTATGCAGCATCTGTCTCTGTTGAAGTCACTGCCTCTTCCTTGTTCTCTCAAGGCCTGGGGTTAGCAAGGCGTTTTGTGTCAAATCTGGAGATACTGCATTCTCTATTTTGTGTGTGCACCTTTGTAAGAAGCCCTGTGAGTGTCTGTAATCAAATTAGGAAGCTTAGATGTACCATCTGCTTCCTGCTGGAAGCCTGACTGGGGAGCTGGGAGAGGCTTAATGACTTGCCCAAGGTTGCAAGAGGATTTGATCGCATACCAGTGCTACTCATAAAACGATTACAGTATTTTACAGTTCCAAGAACCTTTCAAAACCAGACTCAGGCTGCAGGAAAGGCATTAAGCTTTCCGAACAGAAGCTGGGAAATTAAAATTTCACTAAGACATCGGATTAGCCGCAATAGTGAACTGCTGTGCCTTCCCTGACCTAACACAAGGGCTATGACTTTCACAGCACAGTTCACCTCCAGGCCAGAGAGGAACATCTAACTCTTATCTAGCACAGCGCCACACCTTGAGCATCAGGAAAACAAACATACCCAGATTCCTTCTCCCAGGCCTAGAGCTACTGATGCCATGCACACATCCAATACTCCATGAGGCAAATCGTGCTATTCTATTTGTATGTGAGAAAATTGAGGTTCAGAAGGCTAAATATTCCACCCAGAGTATTTTTGTAATTTGTTGTACAATAAAAGTTAGGCTCAGTTAGAACCCATGCCTGCCTGCCTATTGCTCTTTCCACTACACCACACTGCCTTCATGAAGGGATGTGGGTGTGCCACAGGCTGGAGGTCCAACATGTCCACTGCACTTTCTCCCTTCAAACTAGTCCCAGCCTGACCTTCAAACTAACTCCAGGGCCTCAGCATGGTTTTCCTGTTGGGCAGCAAAGGAGGTTTTTGTAGATAAAACCAATAGAAAATGGACCGAGTCTGATTTACAGCAAGAGATAAGAAGTGCAGGCCAGGCAGGTCCTTTGTCCCAGAAGTCCTGAGAAAAACACATTGGAAGTCTGTTTGGTTATAGAGGGGTTAGATAGGGTTGCTAAAGGGTATTCTTTAGTTTTGACAAGCCACCCCACCCCCTGCTGAGAAGGGTCTGTCTGGCTCAAAATATTTTTAACTCTGGGCCCATTCACTTTTATAACTTTAAAGCAGAGCCCAGGGTTGCTTACCTTCTGTGTAGCCCCAGGGGTTCACTTCCTCAGTTTGGGCCTTCATGGCCTCATTTCATATACAAGGGAGATAAAATCGTGGCTCTGCTACCTTTCTTTCTGGTCTGCACTTCATGAGCTCAGGAGCCCAGAGAAAGATATGAGCCTTCCAAGATCACCCATCTTTTCTACTTAACAGGACTCGTGGTTATACTGTGGGTATAGCCTCCTTCCATTTCCCTCTCCCTCTATTCCTCTCTTTTCCCCTCCTTTTTTCCTCCTTCCTTTACACATTTTTTTTTTTCTTTCAGGTGAGGATTCTAGCCCAGACTGGCCTTGAACTCCCTATGTAACTAAGGATGACCTTGGACTCCTTCTCCTCCTGCCTCTGTCTCCCAAGTTCTGGTTTTACAAGTGTACGCTGTTATAACAAGTTTAGACAGAACTGGGGATAAAATTCAGCATCTTGTCCACGCTAAGCAAGCGCTCTACCAACTACAGCCCCAGTTCTTGTTTTGGGACAGAGTCTTATTATATAGCTCAGGCTGGCCTAGAACCCATCCTGCTCCATTTTCCCAAGTGCTGGGATTATAGGCGTGACACCATGCCTTACCAAATAGGATTTCAGTGTGTTAGAACCTATGATGAACTACAGCCCATGTAGCCTAATCTACATGTATGTTACTGTGTCACAAACTGAGGATTAGAGATGGTAAAGGACTCACCAGTGATACATAGTTAATTGCTGGCAGTGCCAGGCCTAA
>JANHMN010000002.1:157387732-157402283 GCA_030674055.1 Rhabdomys pumilio | reverse complement strand
GGGGGGGGGGGAGTTGAAGGAGAGCCTGTTAGAGAAAGTGACCCAGATTCTGGGATAAATCTAGCAATGAGGAAAGAGAACTTTCCTTTCCCCTCAAAGAAATACCTGTTCCTGGGCCCAGCCCAGAAGAGAAGGGAAGGTTGACAGTATTAGGATTAATGGTGACACCACATATGAGCAGCAGAGATGAAGCCCTGGCATCAGTATCGTTTCAGATATCAGGTGTTGTAATTATCTATTTCCTTCCTGGAAACCCAACTGAAGACAAAGATTTCAGAGGTTTGCAGAAATAATTACACAAAGACACACCCTTCAGTTGTTGCATTTCTCCTTCTCTTCTCTCTCTCTCTCTCTCTCTCTCTCTCTCTCTGTGTGTGTGTATGTGTGTGTGTGTGTGTGTGTGTGTGTGTGTGTGTGTGTGTGTGTGTTGAGATACTATGTAGCCCAGGCTGAGCCAGGACGCATTTTGTATGCTCTGTTGTTCTTGAACTTGTGTTTCTCCTGCCTCTCCCTGCCAAGTGCTGATAATATAGTCATGTACCATCACATTTAGAATGGGGCAGGGACTAACAATGAATGAACCCTACTATGTGTTAAGTGCAGGGCTCTGTATATGCCATCCCATTTTATACCCAATAATGCAAGCAATGTATTATTGTTTGTATTTTGTTGATGAGGAAAAAAGGGCTCAGAGTGGCCATCTGTCTTGTCCAGCATCAATCAGGGCAGAAGGTAAAGGGCATACTAACCATTCAAATCCAAGCTGCTTGTCTCCATATTCTGGCCTTCTGTCTCCCATGCAAATATTAACCAAGGTTGGCCCTGCTCAGCATCTGAGATCAGAAAAACAACCTGGAATGTTCCATAGCCATCCTAGGCACCGAGTGATATCACAGCCTCTTTAACTTCTAAGGGGAGGTGATCTGACCACATGGATGATCTGCCTGAAGATGTGCTGTCCAAACACACAGCAGAGGCACAGCCAATGCCAACCACAGCCTTTCAGATTAGAAGTGAAATCACTTGATAGTGTACACAAGTGACACACACACACCACCACCACCACCACCACCACCACCACCACCACCACCACCACCACCACCAGGGAACTCCTATAGCTGATAAACACTTTAGACAAAGTAGCTGAATACAAAGTTAACCCACAAAAAAATTAGTAGCACTCCCATATACAAAGAAATTAAGAAAAGAATAATCTTCACCACAGCCTCAAATAATATAAAAATATCTAGGGATAACTCTAACCAAGCAAATAAAAGACTTGTATGATAAAAACACTGTGTCTTTGAAGAAAGAAATTGATGAAGATGTCAGAAGATGGAAAGGTCTCCCATGCTCATGGATCAATAGGATTACCATAGTAAAAATAGCCACCATACCAAAAGCAATATACAGATTGACTGCAATTCCTATCAAAATTCCAACACAATTCTTTACAGACCTTGAAAAAAGACAACCTTCAGCTTCATTTGGATGCACAAAACCCCCAGGATAGTTAAGACAATCCTGAGCAACAAAAGAACTGCTGGAGGTATCACCGCCCCTGATTTCAAGTTGTACTACAGAGTATTAGTAATGAAAGCATGGTGGTAGCATAAAAATAGGCAGGTTAATCAATGGAAGACTCAGACACCTATGGAAACCTAGTTTTGATAAAGAAGTCAGAAATACACGCTGGAACAAAGAAAGCGTCTTCAACAAATGGTTCTGGTCAAACTGGATGTCTGCATGTAGAACATGCAAATAGATCCATACTTAATACCCCGCACAAAACCCAAGTTCAAGTGTATCAAAGACCTCAACACAAAACCAGATAACTGAATCTGATAGAAGAGAAAGTGAGGACTAGCTTTGAACTCTTTGGCACAGGAGAAGATTTCTGAACAGAACACTGATAGTGTATGCACTAAGATTGATGATTAATAAGTGGTACCCCATGAAACAGAAAAGCTTCTGTAAAGGACAAAGGACATTGTCATTTGGACAAAGTGGCGGCCTACAGAATGGAAAAAAGATTTTTACCAACTCCACATCCGAGAGAGGATCAATACCCAAAAATATGTAAAGAACTCAAGAAAGTAGACATTAAAAAACCAAATAAAAATGGGGTAAACAGAGAATTTTCAAAGAAAGGCAGATGGTTGAGAAACACTTAAAGAAATGTTCAAGATCCTTAGCCTTTATGAAAATGCAAATCAGCTGCTTTGAGAATCTATCGTAAACCTTTCAGAATGGCTAAGATCCACAGCACAAGTGACAGCTCATGCTACTGAGGATGTAGAATAAAGGGAACACTCATCCATTGCTGGTGGGAGCGCAAACCTATTCAGTCACTATGGAAATCAATATGGCAGTTCCTGGGAAAGTTGGGAATCAATTTACCTCATGATCCAGCTATATCACTCTTGTGCACATACTCAAGGGATGCTTCATCCCACTACGAGGACACTTGCTCAACCATATTCATTGCTTCTTTATTCACAGTAGCCAGAAAGTAGAAACAACCTAGATGTTCCTTAGCAGAAGAATGAATAAAGAAAGTGTGGTACATTTACACAGTGGAATATTACTTATCTATTAAAAAATGACATCATAAAATTTGCAGGGAAATGGATGAACCTAGAAAAAAATCATACTTCAGTAAGGTAATGCAGACCCAGAAATATAAATATGGTATATGTTCTCTTATGTGTAAATATTAGCCATTAAATAAATGATAACCAACCTATATCCATAGACCCAGAGGGGTTAAGTATATAGGACTGGGGGGCTGGGGGAACACATGGATCTCTCTGGAAGGGAGAAATAGAATAGGTTTTACAGGTGGGATAGGTTGGGTGGGGATAGAAACAGGAGGACCAGGTGGGGAGGGAGAGGGGAGATGGAATTGAGGAAAGGGATGGGAGAGAGAGAGAGAGTTGGAACTGGGGGAGGGCATTTGAGGGATGTTATGGAAACCTAGTGCAGTGAGAAAGTCCTAAAATCTATGATGGTTTTCTAAATTATAAATAATGGGGAAGAATGACCTCCAGCTGACAATCTCTTGACATTAAGTGAAACTTCTAGTACAGGGTCTAGGTTGTATTCAGTTGAGTTGTTGGCCAAGAGGTTCCATTGAAATCCCTAAACAACCCAGGCTGGCGGTGTGGCAGGCTCTTATTGCTGAGGACAATACCCACACAACTCATTGAATATGGAGACGCCAAGCTAGTGCCTAAATGGACCTTCATCCCTATGTTCTAGTGTCATTGATGAAGGAAGGTACTCGGAAGGCTTCAAAATGAGAAATGTGGATATAGAGAAGACACAAGAATCAGAGACCCACTCATTTACACACTCAGGAGTCCCATAAAAATACCAGTATAACCACAAATCTTTTGACCTACAAACTGTACTGCCTGAAAGATATGGTAGGCCAACAGTGTCACGGAACTTTGGGAGGAGCCAACCAATGTCTGATTTAACTTCAGGTCCACTCCAGGAGGTGAAACCCACACCTGACACAGCTTGGGTGACCAAGGACCAAAAACTATATAGCCTAGAGACTTAAGGTAAAACCAAACACTACTGGTCTAAAAAAAAAGCATCAATTAATAAAAAGACTTTTAATGATATTCTGCTGTATTTATAGATCAGTGCCTTATTCAATCATCGTCAGAGAAGCTTCCTCCTGCAGCAGACAGGAACAGGCACAGATATGTCACATATGTGACATATGTCACATAGAGAGAGAGTAGAGACAGTCCTTTGAACACACAGCTTTAAGTGGGATATCCCCATCAAATCCCTCCCCTTGGAGCTCAGGAACCCCATGGAAGAGGAGGCAGAAAGTACAGGAGTCAGAAGGGATGGAGGACACTGGGAGAACAGGGCCATCAAAATCAACTGAGCAAAGCTCATAGGAACTCACAGAGACTGACGCAGCAAGCATAGGGCCTGCACAGGTCTGCACCAGGTCCTCTGTATGTGAATTCTAGCTTTCAGCTTAGTATTTTTATGGGACTCCTGAGTGTGTGAATGAGTGGGTCTCTGATTCTTGTGTCTTCTCTTGGGCTCTTCTCCTTCTGTTGATTTGCTTTGTCTAACTTCCATGTGATGGCTTTGTTTTATCTTATTGCATTTTATTTTGCCATGCTTGATTGTTAAGTCTTAGAAGCCCTTTTAAATCAGAGACTGAAAGGAAATGCAGGGAAGGGGAGGTGGAGAGGAACTGGGAGGAGCAGAGGAAGGGCCAACTGCAACCAGGATCTATTGTATGAGAAAAAGATCTATTTTCAGTAAGAGGCAGAAAGAAGGAAAGAAAGAAAGAAAGAAAGAAAGAAAGAAAGAGGAGGAGGGGAAGAAGAAGAAGAAGAAGAAGAAGAAGAAGAAGAAGAGAGGGGGAGGGGAGGAGGAGGGGAAGAGGGAGAGGGAGAATGGAGGAGGGGAGGAACAGGGGTAGGGGTAGGGGCAGGGGCAGGGGAAGGGGAAGGGGAAGGGGAAGGGGAAGGGGAAGGGGAAGGGGAAGAAGAAGAAGGAGAAGGAGAAGGAGAAGGAGAAGGAGAAGGAGAAGGAGAAGAAGAAGAAGAAGAAGAAGAAGAAGAAGAAGAAGGAGAAGGAGAAGGAGAAGGAGAAGGAGAAGGAGAAGAAGAAGAAGAAAGGAGAAGAAGAAGAAGAAGAAAGGAGAAATGAAATTACGTGTTGGTTAGTGACAAAGCTATTCCTGGACCTTTGTCATCCCACTCTCCTCCACTCATTGAAGGTTTAGTTTGATGAGAAAGATGAACAGCTCTCAGGACTGGAGAAGATCTGATACATATTTACTCCAGGAGACCAGGACTGAGATGAGAAGAAGGCTTGGGCCCTATACCCACCTCTTCTCATCAGCAGTTGGGGAGCAAGAAAGCCTGTTTGATTAGCTTCCATTCAGATTTACAGGCAAGCAGTCTTCACTCAGTAGGACAGGGTGCCAGACACCAAATATAAAGTATGAGTGTGGGACCAAGATTTGGTCTCAGCACTCCAGACCTTGTGGCAGTGTAGGCACTGTTTTGAGGCCTCCAAGGCTGTGGGACTGCCAGGCACTTCCAGTGACATCTCTTAGAGCATATGCTTCTGGCAGAAATTGCTAGAAAATATCACCTCCTGTGTTTGTCAATGAGCCGTGAGGAGTTAAAGCTTCTCTAAAAATGATTATTATAGAGAATTTGTGGGGCTAGTAAGCAGTTGAGAGTCAAGGGGGTGGTGATGAGGCCTCATAAGCTGCACAGACACGCCTTTCAAAGTGCTTTGAGTTGCAGGGTGGTGGTGGGCACTGCGAGCTGCTGCGTGGGTTGGTTGTCTAGGCTCCGCATTCGCTGCTTGAACCTAAATTGCAATTGCAATGACTAACATTCCCCTCGCCTGCCTACTGCGCTGTAGCTCTGGACCAGGATGGGGGTTGGACAGCAGTGGTGCACCAGTGGTTGGTCTAGGCGCAGAGTTATCTCAGAATGGAAAGTGATTTTCATTTAATATTCCCAGGTTACTCGATGATTCTTCCTGTCTCACAGTTGAGAGGGCGGAGGCTCAATGGAAATTAGAATTTGAGTCCATCTTAGGCTCCTTTCCCCATCTGTTTGTTGCGGGTGTGTGTGAGAGGGTGACTTAATTCTTTCCCTCCATTTCAATGAGAAACTGCCACGTGGCATGGCGGAGGTGGGGAGCATGGGAGGGGTGCTGGCAGTTTCCGTCTGTAGGAGTGACGACTGGCTCTTTATTCCCAGCTGCCTCTTGTTTGGGAACTTCACCAGGATGGGCCTTTCTGCAAGCATGAGACAAATTTCTGCTCATCGTCCTTGGGGACCAGGGTGGGGTCACCCCAATCTCCACACACTGAAGTGAACATAGACTCTTGCCAGTGGTCTTCCATCCTGAGGAGTCAGGGACGCGTAGTATTCTTGGAGGGGGATTCCATCCGGGCTGTTGGCATTCTTTCATTCATTCATTCATTCATTCATTCATTCATTCATTCATTCAGGGAGCCTTCCCAGGCCTCAGAATTACACCGGTGAATTTTCTAAGGTGAACTTTGGTCAGAGAGGTTGTGGGGTTCCTCAGCAAAGCAGCTCAAATCATGATGTAACTGAGAGACTGGAGAGATGGGGTGGGCTCAGCAGTTAGGAGCAAGTATGGACTTGCACAGGGTTGGTTCCCATCACCAACAACAGGTGATTCACAAACACCTATTACTGCAGTTCCAGGGGATCTGGTACTTGCTTCTGGCCACCATGGGCACCTGTACTCGGATGTACACACACACACACACACACACACACACACACACACACACACAAGCACACACACACACACACACACACAATTTTAAAAATTAAAATAAATTTTAAAAAAGATTGCAACTGATTCTTGGGCCAGAGAACTTTGGGGTCTTGGATATCAACATGATGTTGCCTTCATGCAGAAAAAGTATTTGGGGGAGAACCAGAAGCTTTTGGTAATATTAATACTTGATTTTTAAGTCAGGAGCACCTAGTGGGAGATAGGTATATAGTTAGAATCAGGGGATGTGGCTTAGAGGTGTTCTTAGCTGTTAGAGGTTATCTTTAAAATTTGAATTTAAATGCCTGTAGGTGGGAGGGAATCACAAACTTCCTTGGTTCTCACAGCTGTCCCATCTGATTCATATATTATCAACCATCTGTCTAAACTCTGGGACTAACTGGGTTTTTTTATACTAACAACAGTTGCCTGTGCTCTTTGAGGAGTCATGTATTTAAACATCGGAGGTTGGAAAGTGACCTTGTATATGGGACGGACGGTTTGAAACTTGTTCTCTGACTCGGTAGTGAAGGGAATAGCAAAGGTGAATGTTATTTGGCAATATATATATTGTGTGGGTGTGCATGTGTGCGTGTGTGCATCTGTGTGTGTGTGTGTGTATGTGTAGTAATGGGAATTGATTTAAAAAAAAAGACGACTGCTGGGCGGTGGTGGTGCACGCCTTTAATCCCAGCACTTGGGAGGCAAAGGCAGGCAGATTTCTGAGTTCGAGGCCAGCTTGGTCTACAGAGTGAGTTCCAGGACAGCCAGGGCTACACAGAGAAACCCTGTCTCGAAAAACAAAAAAAAAAAAAAAAAAGACAACTAACTCATTCATTGCACTTGTGTTTATTGAGAGTTGTTTCAAGATGGGCAGCTCTAAGCGTTGGGAATAGAGCTGTGAGGAAAACAGACAAACAAGGAACTTGAATTCTGCAGTGGGTTGTGGGAAATCAATAGAGATGATCTGCCGTTGGATAGTGGTTAAGAGGTAAAGAAAATGATGTTAACAAAGATTATGGGAAGCTGTTCTCTTAGTTAAGCTCCTTTCTACGATAGACCTCATGGGACAGGACCAACTCAAAATGGAATCACTCACACTAAAGCCACAAGGTGAAACTGAAATCTTAAAGGGGCAGATAGCAAGTTTCCCTAAAGCAGAGTCTCTAGTCTGTCTGATCGAGTTCAATAAGGATTTATTTGTTTGTTTTTGGGAGTTTTAGAGATTGAACTCAGGGCGTTAGGCATGCTGGCTGACATACTAGGCACACTCTCTACCAGTGAGTGAGTCTCTGCCCCTCCACCCACTTTTGTTCTGTTTCTTTGTTTCCACCTTATAACCTACTTCTGCCATTTCCCCTGGGATTGATCAATCTTTTTTCTTTTTTCTTTTTTTTTTAGATTAGGGGCTTCCCTGATTCATGATTTGCAAATATAAGCAACTAAATCTGTAAAATCAGATCAAGCAAAGAAGCAGCTAGACCCAACTTTTGTCTTTTGACAGGGGGAAAATATTAGGGGAGGTTTATAAAATGATTTTTTTTAGCAATAACTACAAGTAAGTAAGGTCATAGGACTAATGGGGTGGGGGGGGGAGGGTGGCAAAAGCAATCTAGACATCATCTAGAGGCGTTGAAGCGGGACCAGGCCTGGCATGTTGAAGAGGAGAGCTCTCGTACCACATTCTAGTCAACATTTTCTTGTTACTGTGAGGGACTCATCACTGTTCTCCTTTACAGATGGGCAAAGTGTGGCTAGGGAGGCCAAGGACTTTGCTCCAGGTTGAGCAAGAAACCTGTAGACTCTACCCCAAGGGAGAGCTTGTGCTTCTAAATACTAGGGCATTAAATTATTGCAGAAATGATTTGGCTTTGGTAGACGCAGGTAGTCCCTCTACTAACAGCTGCAAGCAGACTCTCCAAGTCCTGGAGGAAAACCCTGGGTGTGGCCGTAGGAGGGAGAGTGAGTCAAGCCTTGGCTGGCTTCCTGCTGACTCACAGCTACTGGGCTGAGGAGAGAGGCCATGGGGCTCAGTCCTCATCTTCTCCTAGTGGCAAGTTCTTCCTTTTGCAGGAGGCGCCTGTGGACAGGCCATAACTGCATCCCAACATTGACTGAATTTGCCTTGCTTTCCTAAGAGTTTTGTTATGAAATTGCGGTTGGGCTCCACTTCTTAATGTGATTCCACAGCCACCGAGGCTGTCTTTCTGCTCATGTCCTTCACGGACACATTCTGTCCCTTGTCAGTCCTACTCTTACCCCTCTGAGAATGAACTGTTCAAAAACAGTCCTGAGCTTGTCCTGTCAGGACAAAAATGGGTGGAGATACAAAGGGAAGCTATGGATATTACCCTGGACTCCCGATGCCTAGAAGCATTCATAAACACAGCAAACAGAGAAAGGCTGAAGCACGCCAGATTTGTTAAGCCTTCAAAGCATAGGTTCGTGAATAATAAGCACAGCTAATACCTATTGTGCATTTCAGCTATGCCAGGCGATATTCTAACCACTTAACATGCTGTGACATCTTTGGTTTTATAACTTTATACTACCTTAGAAGGGATGAACTTTCGGAGTGATAGATAAGGAAATGGAGGAATACAGTTGTCACAAATTGGAAAGAGCAGAAAGGGTAGCAGGGACAAAATCCAGAAGTGAGGAGAGTGCAGGCTGGATCTGAGGTTGAGACTGAAGCAGAAGGATAGAGGGAGCGGGGCTGCACTCAGTGACAGTGTTTGCTGATCACGGATGAGCCCTGGGTTGCATCCCGAGTCCCACAAAACAGTACAGGAAAATGGTGAAGGAGAAACTACAGTAAGAGAAAGGCTGGAGGAGGCAGCAAGGCTAGCCTTAGTTGGGGTTTACTCCAAACTTCATTGATGGTAGAGAGTAAGGCACTGAACATTTTTTTCTTAGTGTTAGGTATTGAAGCCAAGGTTTGTGTATGCCACCACACCCTCTACTTCCGAATAGCACCCCTTGAAAATGTCTTTTAAACTATTTTAAGAGATAGGGTCTCACTTAGTTGTCCATGCCAGCCTCAGATTCCTGGGCATGAGCAATCCTCCAGCCACGGCCATTTTAGTAACTGGAACTACAGGTTCTGCCTTTGTACCTGGTCCTGCTGGTTTATTATTTTAATTTTAATATTTTTGAGACAAGGTTTTGCCCTGTAGCTCAAGCTGGCCTTGAACTTGAAGCAATCCTGTTTCAGCCTCAGTTACTGAGATTCCAAGCATGTGCTGCCACACCTGACTAAAATACCTTTGAGTTGATTTCTTCCAAGCCTCAGACCTGTACGTTTCCAATTTGGTTTAGGGTTGTCTTGCAGAATGAATAGTGGAATGGAACAAAGACAGCAGACTCTGTTGGTCTTCCTATGGAGTCTCTTTCCTCTTCAGGTCACTCAATCCTTCCCCCGACTCTTCCACAAGACTCCTAGAGCTCCATTTAATGTTTAACCATCGGTAATGCTGAACATATACCACCACATCTGGCTTATACAGTACTGAGGACTAAACCTAGAGCTTCCTGCATGCTAGGAAGCTCTACTGAATTGCACCCTCAGCTACAGTACATAATAACTCTTTCTTTTTTTTATTATTTATTATTTATTTATTTTTATTGGATATTTTATTTACATTTCAGATGCCATTCCCTTCCCCCCTTTCCCCTCCCTAAAAAACCCCTAAACTATCCCCTCCTCCTTTTTGCTTTTATACAATTTTTTTAAATGTTAATCAAAGGCTTTACAAGTTTGGTAATGCTCAACAACAAGATGCCCATACTATCTTTGACTGGCAGAGACACACAAATATCTGCCTCCATGTTCTTCTCTCTCTCTCTCTCTCTCTCTCTCTCTCTATCTCTATCTCTATCTCTATCTCTATCTCTATCTCTATCTCTCTCCACTTAGCTCCTCCTCTCCTTACTCCTCCTCTTTCTTTCCTTACTCCTCTCAACTTAGCTCCTCCTACATATCATCCTTTCTGTTAAAATAAAAATTTTCTCTCAAAATACAATTAGAGCATAACTATACCAATTTGTATCAGTAAAGTACAAGATAGTCCTAATACCCAGTTCATAATTTTGTTGACTAACCAGAACCTCTGTCATCTATCCTAACTAAAAGACTTAGTTCTGAACCTGGCTTTTTTCTTGGCTTTAGAATGAATGTCAGCTGAAAACAATCCTCTCAAATCTTTTCTCTCAAAGTAAATAGCCAGGATTGGCTATGAGACTATAAGTCTTCAACCCCATCAGAAATCAAGAATGACTGAGTTAACTGAAATTATGGAAAGCACGAAGCATAGCCTCTAAAACTTAGCCAATTTATAGAGACCACTGAATACCTAGACAGTCCCTATACTACAAAACGTTGGAGCATCCGATCTTCAGCCTTCTGGCCCAGTATCATCTGACCAACCTAGTGATGCAGAATTATTAAGGGCTGATTACTCTGTCTAGGCAGATATAATCAGTCGACTATTCCGCAAGTGTGTCCTTTTCTGGACGGTAATTTGTCTGTAGATGAAAAGAGGCAATTTTTGCCTAGTAGCTGTCTCACCACAACTGGAGTAACTCCAAAGATGCTCAATTTCTTCTTAGAATTCAAGACAGGAAGCTGTCAGGAGCAGACAGGTCTCTAATCAAAACGAACATTAATACAGAAATGTTTGTAACGTCAATTCTGTGGACTTTTGATGTTTTGAAAACCAATTATCCATGTAAGGTAATCTGGACTGTTGTCTGTTAGCTCCTCTCAGCTATTTCTAAATAAAATATAGAAAACACCCTAACAATAAACTTAGAGCCATGAATTTGCTATAGGCCCTTAACTCACAGGCTAAATATCTCAAATCAGTTAAAAAAGTTAAAGAAGGACTGGGTCTAAGCCTTGTATTCCTAAATGTGTTATATAGGCACAATGCCTATGAGAATAGCAATATTAATCTCACTTTTTTATGTCAATAAGAAGCTTGTATCAATGAAAACCTTAAATTTGAAATCAAAGTAAATTTTGTACCATTTAAGAAATTATAACTTCATCTTAATAACAATTATACATATTTCTACCAATAGGTTATGGCTATGCAATAAATCCTAGCTAATCCTCCGTGTTCCAACAAAACCACTACTTTTCCCTAGAAAGACAGCCCAATATTAACCACCTCAGTCCCCAAGCCCAGGGAATAGGGGCACCGAATCTTCATTAACTTCTTCAAGCTGATTATGGGTGTTGAGATATTAAAAGAGGGGCAGGGAGAAGAATAAATTGATAAGCCTCTGACGCTGTGTCTTCACTGCATCCAGCTGGAATTCCAGGACATCAGAGGTTCGATCAGGCCTGCTCAGCTTGCTTGACGAGTAGATACACCAAGGGTGTGTATTCTGCAATATACAATTCTCAAAACAAATTTTAGTATCAAGATAATTTTTTGTTTGAACTCTAGAATCTAGTCTTCTGGTGGCCTACCTCTGTCATGTCTAATCCATATAATTTTGGGAGTTTCTATGAGGATGTGCTCCCACCACCCTCTCATTCCCACCTCCCTGCTCTTGAATTCCCCAACACTAGGGAATCTGAACTTTCAGGCACCAAGGCCCTTTACTTCCACTGATGCTTAACGCCTTACCCATCTCCCCCTCCTCCAATTACTATGAGGGTGTGCTCCCACCATCCTCCCATTCCCACCTTCCTGCTCTCGAAATTCCCCAACACTAGGGAATTCAAACTTTCAGGCACCAAGGCTGTCCACTTCCACTGATGCCCGACAAGGCCACTCTCAACTACCTATACAGGTGGAGCCATGAGTCCCTCCCTTTGTGTTCTCCAGCTGGAGATTTTAGAATGGCTACTCCAGCTTGTTTCTTAGGACCATTTGCTTGAAAAATTGTTTTCCAGCCTTTCACTCTAAGGTAGCAGCTGTCTTTGTCACTGAGGTGGGTTTCCTGTATGCAGCAAAGTGCTGGGTCCTGTTTATGTATCCAGTCAATTAGCCTATGTCTTTTTATTGGGGAACTGAGTCCATTGATGTTCAGAGATATTAAAGAACAGTGATTGTTGCTTCCTGTTGTTTTTGTTATTAGAGGTGGAATTATCTTTGTGTGGCTATCTTCTTTTGGATTTGTTGGAAGAGAATTACTTTCTTGCTCTTTCTAGGGTATAATTTCCCTCCTTGTATTGGAGCTTTCCCACTATTATCCTTTGTAATGCTGGGTTTGTGGAAAGATATTGTGTAAATTTGGTTTTGTCATGGAATATCTTGGTTTCTCCATCTGTGGTAATTGAGAGTTTTGCTGGGTATAGTAGCCTGGGCTGGCATTTGTGTTCTCTTAGGGTCTGTATGACATCTGTCCAGCATCTTCTAGCTTTTATAGTATCTGGTGAGAAGTCTGGTGTAATTCTTTTTTTTGTTTGTTTTTGTTTTTCGAGACAGGGTTTCTCTGTGTAGCCCTGGCTGTCCTGAAACTCACTCCATAGACCAGGCTGGCCTCGAACTCAGAAATTCGCCTGCCTCTGCCTCCCAAGTGCTGGGATTAAAGACGTGCGCCACCACCGCCCCATGTCTGGTGTAATTCTGATAGGTCTGCCTTTATATGTTACTTGACCTTTTTCCCTTACTGCATTTAATATTCTTTCTTTGTTTTGTGCACTTGGTGTTTTGATTATTATATGATGGGAAGTATTTCTTTTCTGGTCTAGTCTATTTGGTGTTCTATAGGCTTCTTGTATGTTTATGGGCATCTTGTTCTTTAGATTAGGGAAGTTTTCTTCTATAATTTTGTTGAAGATATTTATTGGCCCTTTAAGTTGGGAATCTTCACTCTCATCTATATCTATTATCCTTAGGTTTGGTCTTCTCATTGTGTCCTGGATTTCCTGGATGTTTTGTGTTAAGAACTTTTTGCATTTTGCATTTTCTTTGACAGTTGTGTCAATATTTTCTATGGTATCTTCTGCACCTGAGATTCTCTCTTCTATCTCTTGTATTCTGTTGGTGATGCTTGTGTCTATGACTCCCGATTTCTTTCCTAGGCTTTCTATCTTGAGGGTAGTCTCCCTTTGTGATTTCTTTATTGTTTCTACTTCCATTTTTATGTCCTGGATGGTTTTGTTCAATTCCTTCACCTGTTTGGTTGTGTTCTCTTGTGATTCTTTAAGGAATTTTTGTGTTTTCTCTTTAAGGGCTTCTACCTGTTTACCTATGTTCTCCTCAAATTCTTTGAGAGTGTCATTTATGTCATTCTTAAAGTCCTCTATCATCATCATTAGAAGTGATTTTAAGAGTCTCTTTCTGTTCCCAGAGCAGCCATGGTTTGTGGTTCCAAGAAACATCTGAAGTGCGTAGCCGCTCCAAAACATTTGATGCTGGATAAGTTGACTGGCATGTTTGCTCCTCATCCATCCACTGGTCCTCACAAGCTGAGGGAATGCCTGCCTCTGATCATTTTCCTAAGGAACAGACTTAAGTATGCCCTGACTGGAGATGAAGTAAAAAAGATTTGCATGCAGCGATTCATTAAGATTGATGGGAAAGTCAGGACTGATATAACCTACCCTGCTGGGTTTATGGATGTCATCAGCATTGACAAGACTGGAGAGAACTTCTGTCTGATCTGTGACACCAAGGGTAGCTTTTCTGTTCATCGTATTACACCTGAGGAGGCCAAGCACAAGTTGTGCAAAGTGAGAAAGATCTTTGTGGGCACAAAAGGAATCCCACATCTGGTGACCCATGATGCTTATACTATTTGATACTCTGATCCCCTCATCAAGGTGAACGACACCATTCAGACTGATTTGGAGACATGTAAAACAACTGACTTAATCAAGTTTGTCACTGAGAACCTGTGTATGGTGACTGGAGATGCTAACTTGGGAAGAATTGGTGTAATCACCAACAGAGAGAGACATCCTGGCTCTTTTGATGTGGTTCATGTGAAAGATGCCAATGGCAACAGCTTTGCCACTCGGCTTTCCAACATTTTTGTTATTGGCAAGGGCAACAAACCATGGATCTCTCTTCCCTGAGGAAAAGGAATCCACCTCACCATTGCTGAAGAGAGAGAAAAGAGGCTAGCGGCCAAACAGAGCAGTGGGTGAAATGGTCTCTAGGAGACATGCTTCCTACTACTACAAGCCTTTCTAGGCAACATGCTAGATTAAATGGCATGATGAAACTAAAAAGAAGAAGAAGAAGAAGAAGAAGAAGAAGAAGAAGAAGAAGAAGAA
>JANHMN010000002.1:157373800-157387722 GCA_030674055.1 Rhabdomys pumilio | reverse complement strand
AAGAAGAAGAAGAAGAAGAAGAAGAAGAAGAAGAAGAAGAAGAAGAAGAAGAAGTGACTTTAAATTTGCATCTTGCTTTCTTGGTAATACGAGGAATTCAGGACTTTCTTGTGTGGGAGAACTAGGTTCTAATGATGCCAAGTACCCTGAGTTGCTCATGTTCTTGTGCTTGCCTTTTGTCATCTGGATCTCCTTAGTGCTACCTGCCCTGTCTCTGACTGGAGCCTGTCTTTCTTATTATCTTGGTTGTATCAGAACTGTGTGGAGTGGGTGTTACTACTAAGGTTAGAGCTGGGGCCCAAGATCTGCTCAATGCTCAGGCCCAGACAGGAAGAAACCAGTGCTCCAGGCCAGGAGTGACTTCCTGGGTCCTAGTGGCTCCCAGTTACTCCCTGTTTGGGGTGGATGTTGCTGTCTCCTTACCTATGATACTGCCCGGGTTAGAGCTTCTGGGAGGTCCGCTTCCTCTGAGTTCTGTGAGATTGGGGGCAGAGCTTCCACGTGGGATCTACTCAGTGCTTGGGTCCAGACCAGAAGCATAATAACTCTTTCTTTTAGTGCCAAATCAGCCTGGGATCTTTTGGAAGACATTATAAATGGCCATCAAACCAATACTTGCAGTACTAACAACGCATCATCCTAAACAGTGCTGTGTCACAGTTTCTCAAGACTGCAACATGTCCTGCATGGAATTCCCTTAAGCAGGAAGGTAAGCAATTCAAAATATCTTTAGGAAGTACCTGACACTGATCAGAATCACTAGACCTCTCCCTATCCTAGTAAGCAATAAAGCAGTAAAGAAGTCTCAGACAAGCCAAGTTGCAAAGAAGATTCTTAGGAGAGAAAAGCTGCAAAGAATAGTTGAGACCAGACTAGCTGCCTAGGAGAAGCAGTTATAATCAGAAAGGAGTAATGTTGTAATTAAAATACAATCTTGGAATAACAGCAGCAGCAACAACAACAACAACAACAACAACAAAACATTAGCTAAGGAAACATACATCTATGGGGAGTCCTGCTTGGAAGAGGTTTAAATAAACCGAGTCACTTGGAAAGGACACTCTCCTATCTGTTGAGTTTCCTGTAGGCTGTGCCTTGTGCTCTAGGTTCCCAGCTTTTGTGAACTGTCATCTGTACTGGGGTGGGCTTTGGTGATGCAGCTGTCTGCAAGACATTTTACTCCTGTAAGTAACCCTTCACATATACTTCTGTAAGTAACCCCCAAACACTGACTGGTTCACCAAGTTGGTCTTTGATGACACCCATACTTTGGGGTGTCTAGGACTTCCTATTTGGGGAGAGTAGATGTGTAAATAGAAACTTTCCAGGAGGAGTTTTGTCACATATCAAAGGGAAGGAATTAGAAAGACAGAGAGAGAGAGAGAGAGGGAGAGAGAGAGAGAGAGAGAGAGAGAGAGAGAGTTTGTGTTTGTGTAGGCACTCTGGTCAATAGAATGTCTGGCTTAGGAAAAGACCTAACGTTCCAATTGAGCCAACTCATTCACTTGGCCAAGGGATCCCCCCTAGGAAAGTGGGCTCAGTTTAAGCCATGCCGAAGAGTAAATAGAATAATTACTCCTTCGATGAGATAGCAGAATTTCTGCCCCTAGTATAGTAGCTTCTACTATACTCATAGACCTTTGTCAAACTGTCTACCTTAAGTTTGTAAGTCTGTCTGCCTTTCTGAATTATTCAGAAGAGTGTGTCTTTTTTTTGATCTGCTTCTCCTCTAAACTTCCTTTCCCTAACACTCCAGGCTTCCCCAACATTCTGGGCTCCCTCCCAACTATTTCTGTCCTTAGCAGAACAGTAATAGTTGGTTTTCCTGTAGGTCCATGAACTATCTAGTCTCAGGATCTTGGCTACCCAAGTAGTGTCTGGTGGAATGGACTTAAATCAGATCTTGGTTGGTTGCTCACACAAGCTTTAGGCCATTATTGTACCAGCTTATCTTGCAGGCAAGATAGTGTAGATCCAAGGGTTGGTTTATAGCTGGTTGGTGGGTACCTTTCTCTTCTGGTAGCATGCAGAGTCCCATGTGGCTGTTTGTTGGCTATGTGCCTGACCTCCATGGCAGCTTAAATGGCATGGCTTTTCCCCTCTTCCCACCTCCATTCTCCAGCTTTTGAGATTTGTGGCTTGCCTGCCTTGGGGGCGGTTCTCTTAAACTCCAATAAAATTGTCCTTCAGCTTATATTGAGTCTATTCTTAAATTCTTTTATTAATAAGACAAGAACCCCAAGGGGGCATGTGAGTTTACATTTATCGTTTGACAACCACAAAGCAACCCAAAATTTCAGTAGTTTGTCAGCTCTTTGAGGTGTCACTGGTTGTATATTGATATGCATCCATGTAAAAGTGTGAAAAAAATGTGTTGTAAGCTCTATGAAACGTCTTAGAAATTACACGATTCTCCCTACAGATATGGTTCCCTAGTTGACTTTCTTTGTTGTTTTGAGATTGCATTTATAAATACAACATTTCTCCCTCCCCTTTCCTCTTTCCAAACTTATACACACTCTTCCCTGCTCTTCTTCAAATTTATGCTTCTTTTTCATTAATTTTTATTGCATGCATGTATGCTTTTTGTATATTCATATATAGTCTCAAATATAACCCATTGAGTTACTTGTATGTATGTTTTCGGGGCTGACTGTGTGACAGTGGACAGTTCATTAGTGTGCTTGTCCCTGGGTAGGGCCACATCTCCTGCTCCCAGCCTCCCTCAGTTGCCTTCAGTTCTTATGTAGGGTTGAGGGCTTGTGGACTTTTCTCCATGCAGTTTGGCATGTTCACTAGTGTTCAGCTCCTCGTTCAGCTCACATTTGGGTGGTTGTGATGGTAGGACTTTATGGGTGTACATTCTGTGGTTACTAGTTGACTTTTTAAACACACCCATGGCTTAAACCAAACTTGTTTGAGTATTCCTTCCAAGTCTTGCATTTGGCTTTGTGTCAGTTCAAGTATAGCTAGTGTCTGTAACAGATAAACCCCACATCCTTCTTGGTTTCTTGAGTAAAGTTCAAGCCAGGGTTCCTTGTTGGCAATAAGAGCTCTTTATAGAGACCTTGACACAGAGATCCTGACCAGGTCTCACCAGGCCACTCCAGGAGTTGGCACCTTACATTCTCTGAAACTTTGAGTACACCACCACATTTAACCACAAGGGAGGCTGGGAAATGTAGTCTTGCACAGTTGTCAGGAAGAAAAGGATGGGCTTGGTAGCCAGTAATGATTTCTGTTCCAGGCTGTAGAGGAGAGGAGTTTGTTTTTGTTTGTTTACATTATGTGTGTGTGTTTGTGGTTGCACATGTGTGTAGGTAAGAGGACAACGTATGGAAGTAAGTTCACTCCTTATACCATATGGGTTCTAGAGATTGAACTCAAGCCACTGGGTTTGGCATCAAGCACTGTTTTGGGATGAACTGTCTTACTGGTCCCTTATATAAAAATTAGGCACTATAAGGGGCATGGTAGATAAGGTTAATTCTTGTCACCTTCAAACACCACAGTGGATATTGTTCTTGTTTTTAAGATACAGAATTGATATACAAGGAAGTGAAAGGCTTGACTAAAGTCTTGTAACCCCACAGACATAAAGCCAGAGTTGAGGTCTCATTTGCAGACACTCTCTGTGACATGTATTTGCTTCCCTCAACTATACAAGAAGGCACAGAAAGAAAAGCCATTGTTCCTTATGTATAGGATGCTTCAAATGAGGGTGTCACTTGTCCTTTCTTTTCCTGTTCCTCCTCCCACTTTCCTTTTCTTTAAGACAAGGTCTCAAATGTAGCTCTGGTTAGTCCAGACTGAAGCTTGCTATGCAGACCAGGCTGGCTTCCAATTTGGAGTGAACCTCCTACCACTGTTGGGATAGGTGTAGGCCATGGCCCAGGGAGAGGCACTGTTAGGAGTGTGGCCCTGTTGGAGTAGGTTTGGCCTTGTTGGAGGGAGTGTATCACTGTGAGGTTGGTCTTTGAGACCCTCCTTCTAGCTGCCTGTAAGCCAGTCTTCTCCTGTTTGCCTTCAGAACGTGGTGTAGAACTCTCAGCTCCTCCAACACCATGGTGCCTGGATGCTGACATGCTTCCTGCCATGATGATAATGGATTGAACCTCTGAACCTGTAAGCCAGCCCCAGTTAAATGCTAGTCCCAGTTAAATGCTGTCCTCTATAGCGTTGCTTTGGTCATGGTGTCTGTTCATAGCAGTAAAACCCTAACTAATACAGCTACCATACTACCTCTTGTTTCTCTTTGTCCTAGGCCAGTGATTTCACTATTTACCATGGATGGGATCAGGCTGAAGCATTTGTCGCCCACAAATGCTCTTTGTTTCTCTGGTTCTGGCTAGGATGAGTCTTCTTTTGGGTACATGACAGTTGGTTAACAGCCATTTTGACAATAGAATTACAACTGCAGATAGAGATGAAATGTACACAGATAGACACTAAAATGATCCTTAGAAGTGAAGACGAGCCTCCCAGTGTGCAGACACTGATTGGACTCTCATTTGAGAGACCAGCAGGTGGGTACATTTTGAAAACAAGTTATGTATTCATATATAGGGATAGACTGTGAACTTGATTATATAAAAGCTATTTCAAATTCTGCTCAGGATGATAACAGTGCTGAGCTAAGTAGAAAATGTACTTTCTTTTCTTGAGATAGCCTAGGCTGGTCTTGAGCTTGCTATGCAGCTGAAGATGATCTTTGATTCGAGATCCTCCTGCCTCCCCACTTCCTGGATTACAGGCATAGGCCATCACACTTGACTAAAAATTGTGTAGTATTCAGAGATGAATACTGATGCATGCATTCAAGAGCAAATGTTTGGATGTTTGCACTTGAGTCTAAAACCTGTCACCACCAACAAATAGCAACAGAAACACAGATGAAGCCAACATAGCAAGATGCTAAGAGTTGTTGAAAGTGATGCGTACAGGAATGTTTATTATGTTTATTTTCCTGTGAGGTGTTCCTTCTGAAGTAAGATGGATGACTTAACTATCTCTATCTAATATTTTTCTTGTGTTTGCTAGTTTATTGGTCAGTTTGTTCCTGCCCCCACTTGACTCTACATAAAAACAGGACTTCACTAGATTCCTTCTTTATCTTTTAATTGACAATAGATTTTTTTCTCATACATTTTGATTATAGTTTTCCCTCCCTCTACTCCTCCCAGTTCCTCCTCATCCACATTTCATCCTGATTAACTCTGTCTCTTATTAGGAAACAGACTATGAGATAATAGTAAATATAATATAATATAATATAATATAATATAATATAATATAAATTATAATATATAATGTAACATAATATAAAAACTAACACATCAGAATAGGACAAAACAAACAGAAGAAAAAGAGCCCAAGAAAAGGCACAAGAATCAGACATAGATGCAGAGACCTACTTTCTTGCACACTCAGGAATACAATAAAAAAAAAAAAAAACTAAAGTGGAAGCCATAATATACACACAAATGACTTGTAGGTTCAAAAGAGAGAAAAAAGTATGTATACATAAATAAAATAAAAATTAACTTTTTAAAGGAAAAGCCCTGACATGACATTATGAGACAAGGAACGTCCTAAGATTCTGTTGAGTTCATTTTTTGTTGGCCATATACTGCTGGGCATACAGCCTACCCTTAAGAGTGGTTTGTTTCCTCAGTGAGACTCTCTTGCAGAAAACTAAACATTCATTTGCAAGTGGTTACCTATTGGAGATAGTTCTGGGTTAGGGATGGGACATGTGTCCACTTCTTGCTTCAGCTCTAGGACCTCATCTGGTGCAGACCTGTGCAGGCCCTGTGCATGCTGCCACAGTCTCTGTGAGTTCATATGTGTGTTGGTCTGGTTGATTCAGAGGGCCTTGTTTTCTTGGTGTCTTCCATCCACTCTGGCTTTTACACTCTTTCTGCCTTCTCTTCTGCTGGGTTCCCTGAGAGGAAGGATTTGATGGAGGTATCCTTTTTTGGGCTGAGTGTACCAATGTCCCTCACTCTCTACCTAATGTCTGCCTATGGGTTTCCGTATTTTTTCCCATCTGCAGCAGGAGGAAGCTTTTTTTTGCTCAGCGTTACCAGTACTTGTTATAGAAACATCCTGGCTGGCCCACCCTGCCCACTATGTTCCAGCTCATGGCTGAGCTGCCTTTTCCTGAGCTTCTGATTCCTATATACTACAGCCATTTTGGCTACACTAGTCTCTTTGCCTTTTGACTGTTCTTGTTTCTCAATCTCTTGGCCTCTTGGCTTCTGCCTGACGCCCTCATGGCTGGGTTCAGTCTGCTGGCCATGTTCACCCTAGACTCTTCCTGATGCTTCTACCTATGCTCTCCCTATGTCTATGATAAACCTTCTCCTCTACCATACCATGAACATTATGTCCTCATTTCATGTTTTCATCCAATTTTCACAGTGGCTGTACAAGTTGGTATTCCCACCAGCAACAGATGACTGTTCCCTTTATTCCACGTCCTCACCAGCATGACCTGTCACGTGCGTTATTGATCCTAGCCATTCTGATGGGTGTGAGATAAAAATAGTTTTTGTGATTGTTTATATATGTTTGGTCCAGGGAGTGGCACTATTAGGAGGTGTGGCCTTGTTGGAATAGGTGTGTTGCTGTGGGCATGGGCTTTAAGACCCTCATTCTAGCCACCTGGAAGCTAGTCTTCTCCTAGCTGCCTTTGGAGCAAGAGGTAGAACTCTCAGCTCCTCCAGCCTCACATATGTCTGGATGCTGCCATGCTCCCGCCTTGATAATGGACTGAACCTCTGAACCTGTAAGCCAGCCCCAATTAAATGTTTTTATAAGAGTTGCCTTGGTCATGGTGTCTGTTCACAGCAGTAAAACCCTAATTAAGACAGCTTTGATTTGCATTTCACTGGTGACTAGTGATGTTTTACATTTCTTCAAGTGTTTACCAGCTATTGGAGAGTCTTCTATTGGGAATTCTGTTTAGATCTGTAAATTGACTATTTGTTTCTTGATACCTACTTTGTTTGAGTTCTTTATCTGCTTTGGGTATTAGTCCTCTATCAGATGTGGAGTTGATAAAAATCTTTTCCTAGTCTGTGGGCTGCCGATTTGTCCATTTGTCAGTGTCCTTTGCCATATAGAAGTGTTTCAGTTTCATGAGAAGTGTTTCAGTTTCATATAGAAGTGTTTCAGTTTCATTTATTGCTCATCTTAGTGCCTGCACTAATGCTTTTCTGTTCAGAAAGTCTTTTCCTGTGGCAATGAATTCAAGGCTCAAGGCTATTCCCCACTTTCTCTTCTGTTAGGTTCCATGTATCTGGTTCTATGTTGAGGTCTTTCATCCATTTGGACTGGAGCTTTGTGCAGGGGGATAAATATGTATCTATTTGGATTCTTCTACATGCAGACATCTAGTTTGACAAGTACCATTTGTTGAAAATGCCTTTTATCCTCCATTGTGTATTTCTGGCCTCTTTATCAAAAGTCAGGTGTCCATAGGTATGCGGGTTTATGTATGGGTCTTCAATTCAATTTCATTGATCAACATGTCTTTTGAGCCTATACCATGCTGCTTTTATTACTATTGCTCTGTAGTACAACTTGAAATCAGGGATGAGAACTCCTCCAGCAGTTCTCTTATTGTTCAAGATTGTTTTTAGCATCCCCTTTGTATTTCCATATGAAGCTGAAAATTGACCTTTCAAGGTCTGTGAAGAATTGTGTTGGAATTTCAATGGGGATTTGGATTTCAATTGGGAATTTCAATCTACAGCAAATCTGTAGGTTGCTTTTGATAAATGACTATTTTCACTAAGTTAATCTTACCAATCCATGAGCATGGGAGAGCTTTCCATCTTCTTACATCGTCTTCAATTTCTTTCAAGACTTGAATTTTTTGTCACACCAGTCTTTTCATTTGCTTAGTTAAGAGTTACTGGAAGATACTTTATATTATTTGAGGCTATTTAAAAAAAATCGTGGCTTTCCTAATTTCTTTCTCAGACCATTTGTCATTTGTATATAGGAGGGCGACTGACTTTTGTGGGTTAACTTTGTATCCAGCTACTTTGCCAAAAGCGTTTACCAGCTATAGGAGTTTCCTGGTGGTATTTTTTTTTTAAGTCACTTGTGTATACTATCAGTTTACCTACAGATAAAGACACTTTGACCTTTTCCGTTCCAATATGCACCCCGAGATCTCCTTCAGTTGTCTTACTGCTTTAGCTCCAAGTACTGTAGTGAGTAGACTGAATAGAGAGTGGATAACCTGGTCTTGTTTCTGATTTTAGTGGAATTTCTTTGAGTTTCTTTTTATTTATTTAAGCTTATGATGTCTATTGGTTTGCTGTAAATTGCTTTTATTATGCTTAGGTATGTCCCTTGTATCCCTAATCTCCCCAAGGCTTTTATGATGAAGGGGTATTGTATTTTATCAGAGGCTTTTTCAACATCTAATAAGTTGTGGCTTTTGTTGTTGTTGTTTTGTTTTTAGTTTGTTTTCATGGTAGATCATCTTGACAGATTTTTGTATGTTGAACCATCCCTACATTTCTGGGATAAAGCCGACTTGATGAAGGTGGATGATATGTTTATTGTGTCCTTGGATTCAGTTTACAAGTATTTTATAAAGAATTTTTACATCTATGTTCATAAGGGAAATTATTTTGTAATTCTCTTTTTTTGTTGTTGTTGTGTCTTTATGTGGTTTGAGTATCAGTGTAACTGTGGCCTCATAAAATGAATTTGGCAGTGTTCCTTCTGTTTCTATTTTGTGGAATAATTTGAGAAATACTGGCATTAACTCTTGCTTGAAAGTCTGGTAGAATTCTGTGCTAAAACCATATGGACCTTGTTTTTTGTTTTGTTTTGCTTTTTTTCCTGTTCTTTTTTTTTTGTTGTTGTTTTGTGTTTCTTTTTTGACTTTTACTTATTGTTTCCATTTTACTAGGAGTTATAGGTCTATTTAAATTGCTTCTCTGATCTTGATTAAACTTTGGTATATGGTATGTATATAAAAAATAACCCTATCCATTTCTTTTACATTTTCCAACTTGGCAGAGTGTAGGTGTTTAAAGTATGTCCTTATGATTCCCTGGATTTCCTTGGTGTCCATTGTTATGTTCCCTTTTCATTTTTAATTTTGTTATTTTGTATCTTCTCTCTCTGCTACACCAAATACTCATGCCAACATTCTCAGTCTGTGTCTTTTTATTGGAGAATTGAGACCATTGATATTGAGAGTAGTTAATGAACAGTGTTGATTTCTGTTGTTTTGTTGTTCTGGGGCGTGTGTGTGTGTGTGTGTGTGTGTGTGTGTGTGTGTGTGTATGTGTGTGTGGTGTTTCCCCTCTTTTAATTTGCTGGTTTGGGATTATTTATTTAGTTAATTTGGATAAGAGTTTGTTAATTTTACTGATTTTCTCAAAGAACCAACTGAATCTTGTGGGTTTTTTTTTTTTTTTTGTGGTTTTTGGTTGTTGTTTTTGTTGTATTGATTTTAATCCTGATTTGATTATTTTTTGCCTTCTACTCCTGTTCTGTGTGATTTCCTCTTTTGTTATAGAGCTTTCAGGTGTGCTGTTAAGTTTCTAGTGTGAGATCTGTCCAATTTTTTGAAATTTAGTGCTGTGAACTTGCTTTTTAGAACTGCTTTCATGATGTCCCATATGTTTGAGCATGTTGTATATTCATTTTCTTTCAGTTCTAGAAAGTCTTTAATTTCTTTCTTGATCCATTTTTCATTGAGTAGTGAGTTGTTCCGTTCCCATGAGTTTGTAATCTTTCTCTTGCTTCTGTTGTTGTTGATATCCAATTTTAATCTGTGATAGTCAGATAGGATAAAGGGTGTTATTTCAATTTTCTTATATATGTTGACATTTGCTTTGTGTCTGAGTATTTGGTCAATTTTGGAGAAATTTCCATGAGGCGCTGAGAAGAACATATATCCTTTTGTGCTTGGGTGGAATGTTCTTTGGATATCTGTTAGGTCCATTTGGTTTACAGTGTTAGTTAACACCAGCATTTCTATGTTTAGTTTTTATTTGGAAGATCTGCCTATTGCTGAGAGAGGGGTATTAAAGTCTCCCACTATCAGTAGTAGGAGAATATGTAATACTGTTTCTTTTATATTTAGATACCCTTGTGTTTGGTGCATAAATGTTAAGAATCGAAAATGTCTTTTTGTTGGATTTTTTCTTTGATAAGTATGTAGTGTCCTTCCCGATGTCTTCTGATTAGTTTTGGTTTGAAATCTATTTTGTCAGATCTTAAAATGGCTACAGTAGCTTGCTTCTTACATCTATTTGTTTGGAATATCTTTTCCTTCTTTTTATCCTGTGGTGATGTCCATACTTGATTCTGAGGTGTGTTTCATAGACGCAGCAGAAGGATGGAGCATATTTTCACATCTGTTCTGTTACACTGTGTGTTTTATTATTTTCTATTTTTTGAGTTAGAATTTTTCTGTGTAGTCCTGGAACTTGTTCTGTAGACCAGGATGGTCCCAAACTCAGAACTCGGTCTGCCTCTGCCTCCTGAGTGCTCAGATTAAAGGTGTGCATCACAGTGCCAACTTTTTTAGTTTGTGTTCTTTCATTGGAGAATTGAGACCATTGATGTTGAGAGGCAGAGACATTAATGAACAGTGTTTGGTGATTTCTGTTATTTTGTTGTTCTGGGGTGAGGTGTGTGTGTGTGTGTGTGTGTGTGTGTGTGTGTGTTCTCTCTAAATTTGCTGGTCTGGGATGATTTATTCCTTGTGTTTTCCTTAGATTAGAGTTTTCCTTCTAATGCCTTCAGTAGGACTGGATTTATAAATAGATATTGCTTAAATTTGGTTTTATCATGGAATGTCTTATTGTCTCTATTATAATTGAAAGTTTTGCTGGGTATAGTAGCTTGGGCTACCATCTATGGTCTCTTAGAGTCTGTAGAACATCTATCCAGGTCTTTCTGGGTTTTAGAATCTCCACAAAATTCAGATGTTATTCTTATAGGAATGCTTTTATATGATACTTGTTTTTTCCCTGCTAGCTTTTAACATTCTTTCTTGCTTTTTATGTTTGGTGTTTTGATTATTATGTGCCAAAGAGAATTTCTTTTCAGGTCTAATCTATTTAATTTTCTGTATGATTCTTGTACTTTGATAGGTATCTCTATTTTTTAGATTAGAAAAAAATTTCCTCTATGATTTTGTTGAAAATATTTTTGTGCCTTTGACCTGGGTTTCTTCTCCTTCCCATATTTCTATCATTCTTAGATTTACTCTTTCCATGGCATCCTAAATTTCCTAGATGTCTTGTGCCAGGAATTTCTTAGGTTTAATGTTTTCTTTAACTGAGGTATCCAGGTTTTTCTCTCTCATATCTTCAGTACCTGTCTTTCATTTCTTGTATCCTGTTTGTGAACTCTGTCTCTGACATTCCTCTTTGATTCCTAAATTTTTCATTTACAGATTTCTCTCATTTGAGTTTTACTTATTGCTTCTATTTCTACTTTTACATCTTGAACTGTTTTATTTATTTCCTTCCACTGTTTGTTTGTGTTCTCATAGATTTCCTTAAGGAATTTATTAATTTTCTCTTTAAGGACCTCTGTCATTATTCATAAAGGCTATTTTACGGTCTTTGTCTCGTATTTCAGCTATGTCATAATACTCAGGGCTGTAGTGGTGGGGTGCTGAACTCTAGTGGAGATATACTGTCCTGGGTGTTATTGATTGTGTTTTTATGCTGGCATCTGGGGTTGGAAAGGTTGTAATTCTAGGTGCTGATCTCTAGTCTTGTCTTTGTTAGGTGGGTGTTTTGTTCCTTTGTTTTCATCTCTGGATCATAGGAGAGTGTGGTGGCTGTTTGTTGCTTGGTAGGAAGCTCTTCTAGGATCCTCTTAGCTGTAGTCACTGGGGGTTCCAGGTAAAATGTGTTTTTAGGTATTGAGAGCCGACACTTAAGAATGAGGATGGGTGGAGGTGAGGTGAGAGGGAGGGGCTGGGAGGAGAGAAGGGAGGGAAAACTCCTATAGGAATGTAAAGAAAATTAATTAATTAATTAATTAATTAATGAAAAAAATGAGGATGGGCTAGGAGTTGTGGTGTTGAGGAAGTCCACAGAAGGTAGGAAAGCAAGGTGTTCCATCAGGATCTGTTTAGCCCCCTGGCAATGGGGGCAGAGAGAATGAGGAGAGGCCACAGCAGGTAGTCTGCTACAGAGCTGGGGACAAAACTGAGGGACTGGGTATGAGCAGAGGAAGGAGACTGAAAATCTGAAGCTTGCCTGCTAGGCTCACTGGCCTCCTTGCTTGTCTTTCAGGCTTGGCTGGTGGGATCCCAGGGAGTGTTTGCTGGAGTTCTTGTTGGGATCAAACTATGAGGGGAAAGGAAGTTTGGATTTGGGGGAAGATCTGTGTGATCCACCAGAGGTAGGAGTAGAGGGGCCCAGAGGCCGCAGCAGGTGGTCAACTGCAGAGCAAGGGATGAGACTGGGGACTGCATCTCAAGGAGAGGAGGAGAGGTGAAGATCTGCAGTATGGCTGCCAGCTTCCCTAGTTCAAGTGCTGGACCCACACCCTTCTGTCTCTTGTTAGAAGACAAACAGGTATCTATGGAAAAATGATAATAAAACAAAATCGACATCACAAAAACAAACAAATCAGAACAGGACAAAACCCATCAAACAAGAAAAGGAACCAAAGAAAATGTATAAGAAACACATATAGATTAGAGACAGATACGTTCATACACACAGAAATCCCCTAAAAATCTCACAAAACTGGAAGCCCTAATATATAGGAAAAAGATCTATAAAGTTAAAAAAAAAAAACTTCAAAGATGCCGTTAAGTTCATTTTGTACTGGCCATCTAGTGCTGGGCACGCATCCTACCCTTAAGAGTGGTTTGTTTCCCCATTGAGACTGCCTTGGAGAAAACCAATTTTTCATTTGCAAGTGTCTATCAATTGGAGACTGCTCCTGGGTTAGGGGTGGGATGTCTGACACCTAGCACAGTGGCTAGCACGACTTGAGCTTTTAAATTAAAATTGTTTTTCTAATAAACTAGATTTATTAGGTTCCCCGTGATGGGTTAGTGCTGGCAGGTCACTGTGGCCTTGCCGTACTTCTTTCTCTCTCCTGCTGTAATTCTGTCTCAGCAGCTTCTGTTGTTCACTCCTACCATCTGCTCTGTCTTGATCTGTCCCTGGCTGCAGCCCTGTTCAGCTGGCGGTCCCCATGTAGGCGAGAGTCCCAACAGCCTCAAGTCTCCCAGTGCTTGAGATTTGCTGCCACTTCCCTGTTGAAGCACTGGCTGTTGCAGGTCACCAGCACTCAGACCATTTGCTTGGTTGGTGGCTAACAGATCACACTCCTGCTCCAGCTTCTGTTCTTCTTTCTTAATGAGAAATACTTGGGCTTGGGAGATAGTTCAGTCCATACAGTGCTTACCATGCAAGAGTGAGGAACTGAGTTCGATCTCCAGATTCCTGTAAAAAGCTGGGTGTGATGCTGCTCTTGAAATCCCCGTACTGGGGAAGTGGAGACAGAAAGATCCCTGGATCAGCCTATCTTAATTGGAGAGCCCAGTGTAAAAATGTTATCTCAAAAAACAAGGTGAGTGGCTTCTGAGGTACAACACCTGAGGTCGATGTCACACACACACACACACACACACATACACACACACACACACACATTAACACATACTCACACAGATGCATACACAGATTCACACTCCTGAACTCTTAAGCTCACACATATGCACATACCACACATACACTCTCTCTTTCTCACACACACATACACACACTCACATACACATGCATACCCATTTATACACATGTATACACAGATTCACACTCCTGAATAGTTACACTAACACACATTCACATACACACACATGAATACATACATTCACACACACATGCACACATCCCCAAATACATACA
>JANHMN010000002.1:157296627-157373790 GCA_030674055.1 Rhabdomys pumilio | reverse complement strand
TTCAACCCTGGGCACGCTAGGGAATGTTTCACCACTCTGTCACATACCTAGCCTTCTTTTGTACTGTTTTTAATTATACAGATAACACACAACTGTTGTAGAAAATTAGAACATGGAAATAAACTAAATGAAAAAAAGCAATTAAAAGTCTAAAAATCTCCCTTTGTTATTATTTGGATAAATTATTAACATTTTTGGTGCATATGTTTACTTTTTAAAATATAAAATGTGAAATGTTTTTGGGCCAGGCATTGTAGCTCTTACTGTAATCCAGCACATGGAAGACTGAGGCTGGAGGATTGCCCATATGCTTGAAGTCAGCCTGGGGCACACTGTGAGTTTCAGGAAAGCCTGGGCTACAGAGTGAAACCTCATCTCAAAAATGAAATGAAGTGATTACTTTTGCTTTTATTTTGTCACTCAACAAAGTCCTGAATTTTCTTCTGAAACGAGAGGTATTAATTGGTGATATCATTTGAAATATTTATATTCATTCATTCATACAGGGCTATGCCACACTTTCTTAGTCAGTCCTGTATTGGTGGTCCCTTAGGTTCTTCCTAATTCATTACTATGCCAAAAATCCCCACGCATATCTGTCTTTTGCTTATCATTCATTCAGCAGTTTTATTTTGTCATTTTTTTTCCCTAGTTGAGTCTATCCTGCTTGCCAGGTTCTTTTCAAGGAGCTAGAGAAACAACACACAGATCTCTGAGTTTGAGATTAACCTGGTTTACAAAGCAAGTTATAGGACATCCAGGGCACTATTGAAAAACAAATAAACAAACAAACAAACAATAACAAAGACGGGTGTCTCCAGAAGAACTCAGCCCACAGAATCAACTAAGCAGGGCTCAGAGGGGCTCACAAAGACTGAAGTGGCAATCACGGAGCCTGCATGGGTCTGCACTAAGCCCTCTGTATACATGCTATGGTTGTTTAACTTGGGGTTTTATGTCCCTTACTCTTTTGCCTGCTTGTGGGACCTTTTTCCTCCTACTGGATTGCCTTGTCCAGCTTTGATAAGGTTTATCCTTAGTCTTACTGTATTTTGTTACGCTGTGTTTGGTGGATGTCCATGGGAAGCCTGCCTGCTCTTTTCTGAAGAGGAACAGTGGGGGGGGGGTGTGGATCTGGGGAAAAGAGAAGATGGGGGGGTGCATCTGGGAGGAGGAGAGGAGGGAAAGGTGGTTGTGATTGGGATATATTGTATGAAGAATAATGGAGAAAAAGTAAGGGAAAAAGAAAAAAGATGGGTGTCTTGCCTGACATATTGCCAAGGGTAGTCTTTAACTTGAGGCTCTGATGACCCTCTACTCTCCCATGCAGACATATGGCACCATGCCTGGGTTTCCTCAGTGGCTTTTAATATATATTAGTGACTCCCTCCTAAAGACTAGATGGGTTTCTATTCCCAGCTACAATATGTGAGTCTCTTATGCCTCCCATGCATACCATTATGCTTGAAGTCAGATCCGGATGCCTCTGTCATATGTGTGCAGTGTGTCTTGGGCATGCATGCCCTGCTCACTGTCTCCCTTTTTTCTGAATTCTTCTCTTGGTCACACCCTTGCCATTTGGGATCAGCCTTCCTGTCTGGTCCCTTTGTGCTGTGTGGCTCTAGCTTATAGACTCTGGCTTCCTGCTTGGCACTGAGCAGGTCTTTGATTTTGACATTCCCTGCAGATATTCTCTCATCAGCTCTGCCCCCATGCAGTGCTCCCTAGAGAGTCAGCCACTACACACTGGCCTCCAGTAGAAGACACAGACAGCCAGAGAGCCAGAGAAGCTGGCAGGTCTCTGGAGCTCTGAAGCCGAAGGCCGTTTTATCCTCCCTGTGCTTCTCTCTTCCTTATTAATGGCTCTTCCTTGGTCTCTTCGCAGGATGCCAGTCACCACTGGCAGTGAACCCCTGCCCTGGGCCTAAACCTTTCCCCTTCTTTGGCTCCTGAGGATTTGTTTACATTGAGCAACCGTGTGTTTGAAGAGTGGAAACAGAAGGATCAGTCTGTACGACCACAGTAGAATAACATTTGGGACATCTGTCCAGTTTGGTGCCACTCCTGTCTGTGCATCTGTTCCTAATAGAAGTAACCTTTTTTTTTTTAAAAAATATAACTCTGTTTCTTCAGTTCCATTGCTTAGAACAGAGGTAGATGTGAGAAACAGCTCGGGCTAATCACACTCCCTCTAGGAATGGGATTTGAGATGGATTAAGAGATGCTGTAAGAACCTGAAACAGATTCAGGAGGTTGAGGCTAGCCTAGGCTACATTGGGAGATTCTGTCTCAGAAACAACAACAAAATAAAAGTGATAAACTTGAAACGGGTAGAAACGGCTGGGGAGAATACAGAGAGACGCAGAGAAGGAAGGCCTGCACGAAGGAGATATGCAGAGACACAGAGGGACTGCACACTCAGTGGCGGATCCCAGGGAGACACTGATGCCTCTATGCCCTGCTGCTTTAAGAAGAAAGTCTCCCTACTTTTTGCTTGAACTATCTCTGCTGCTTTCAGACAAGTGATCTTAAGTGATATGGTGCATGGGGCTAAATGGAAACCTGAACTTCTGTTTCCTCATCTTTACTATGAGGACGGGACCCTCCTTTCAGGGTTGTCCAGAGGGCCACATGCATTGTTTGCAGAACTGAGAATGGACACCTACCTTCATTCAGCAGAACATGTGTTTACCTGGCTACAGTGTTTTGAATATCTCTTCTGACTATATGTGAAAGAACGTTTGTGTTAATTTTTATTACTTGTGACAAAATAGCTGAGAAAAACAATGTAAAGCAAGTGTTTGGGCTCATGTTTCTGAACTTTTAGTCCATGGTCACTTGGCTCCATGTTCTGAATGTCTGGGGATGTAGAACATCATGGGGGAGGAAAGCTGCTCACTGCGTGATAGCCAGGAAGAGACAGAGAAACAGGAGAAGAATGAGGGAGAGAAGAGAAGGGGAAGATGGGATGGGGGCGAGAAACACACACACACACACACACACACACACTATCTATCTATTTATAATATACTTATATAAATATCAGTATACATATATATGTATTTATACACTTCAAAGGCACTCTGTCCGTGATCTACATTTCTCCAGTTATACCTGTTTCTTTCTTACACCCAATCATCTATGAACTCAGCTCAATTCATTAACCCATTGATGAAATTATTAACCTTGTAATCAAATCACTTCTCAATAGACCAAGCCTTCAACACATGAGCCTTCTTGAGGGACACTTCATATCCAAACCATGACAACTGTTTTTCATACGTGTCTGGCATGTGAGCACGTATACATGTGCACATGTGTGTAGGTGCATGCATGTGTAGGCCCAAGGTTATTGTAGTGTGTCTTCCTTGATTGTTCTTCACCATACACATCAAGGCAGTCTTTCAGAACTCAGAGTTCACTGTTGTGGATACTTTATCTATCTAGCTTTCTCCGTGGACTCTTTGTCTCTACCCCCTGAGCACTGGGATGTCAGGTGGGCCACTACACCTTCCTGTTGTCTAGATGAGTTCTGAGGACCAGTACTTTAGTCTTCATACTTACATGGCAAATGCTTTACACAGTGAGCCACCTTTCCAGCCTCCTTAACAACTTTATAAACCTTAAAAAGTATATAGAAAGGCATGTATATGATATATATTAGTATATTGATTATATATAAGTTATATGTGTGCGTATATTTGTGTATGTGCGTATAATTCTCCTTCTCCCTATCGTGAGATACATGAGACCTCATTCCAAAGCAAAGCAAAATTCAAACCAAATAAAAATGGAGTTGGGTGGCTAGTAGCTCTGTGTGGCTTAGGTGTGTAGAAAATACACCTGCTTGTGTGTTTCTAATTGGTGCCAAAGGGCCAGGAAGCAGGAGCCAGGAATCCTTTCAGATGTCCAATACCAGGCCATGGGAAGGAGTCAGGCGGGATCCTCCGTTGCTCTATCCTGCTTAGCTCTAGGGCACTTCCATGTGGATTCCTGTCATTGCACCAGCAGGGACAAGAGGAAGGCAAGCTGGGCTTTATCAGAAAGGGGCTTGGAGCCAGCCTCTGTGTAGTCTTGTCTGTACAGATCACAGCTGCTCTGCTGACTTCTTTCTGAGATATTTCTCTGTTGAGGACCATGACCAAGGTAGAAACAGTCCTAGAATCAGCCCAACCCAGCCCAGCCCAGCTTGCTTCTCCAGGTCCTAGGGGTTTGAAATGCTTCCTGTTATGAATGCCTTTGGTGACTGCAGCCTACAACGTTTAGCTATCTCAAGCCTCCTGGCATTTCTTTACATCCCAGAAATGCATGGGGAGCAGGTGACAAGGGTGGAGGCCAGTGCAAAAGAGATCTCATTTTCTTACTAGTCACACAGAGGAGAGACGGCTGGGTAAGAGGGTTACTGTAGAAGCACTGCTGATTTCCAGAACATCCGTGTTATCATTTGCAAATTACCTCACCTCACTGTCAGTTTCTTTATCTTTACCACGAGCAGGTTGAATTGTATAGCTTCAAATTTTTTTTGTCATGAATTGCATTACATAGTTTCCTGCAGTTCAATGTGCTAAGCCCAGCAGCTTTTAGCAGACAGATAGATGCAAGGCTCAGAAAGAGAAAAACAAAACCAAAACCAAAACCACAACAATAAACAAATAAAAAAAGACCCATCTTGTGATGGAACTATCAACAACGGGAAAATAACCACAGTAGAACAGAGAGCGATGAAGACTTTATCCATGTGTCTTGAAATCACTAATTTCCTACTTGTATTCAGGGGATTCAGTGATGTCCATGCTGTCCCTGCCAGGAGGCTGAAAGTTAAAGGGGCACAGAGAAGACTGCTTGAGGTGGGGAAGGGATTCCGTTGTGGGACTTCTGTAGGCTAAGGATGTCTGTCCCTGGAAGTGTCCTTGGAAGTGAATACAAGCTGTGGCTGGAAGCAGATCTGTGTGTGCCTCCTGTGTGTACTTGAGAGAATCCCTTAGACTTCAAGTTCTTCGGCTTCTTAGCCATCAAATGGGGATCATGATGGCTCCTTTGGATATGGGTTTGGGGGTAAGGAGTAGCTGAGACCAGGAGAATCAGAGCCTGGTATACAATGGTTGCCTTTCAGTATCTCAAATTACAGTTTCATGCAGGCAGATGAGAACCCACTAAGGTGTTCTTTTTAGTTGAAGAGGTATAGGCCTTTCAAAACTATTTTACTTAAGCCTGGCAAAGGAGTGTACAACTATACTCCTGCACCCACAAGTGTTGGTGTGGAATCAAGAGTTCAAGGCCATCCTCTGCTACAGACTTTAAGGTTACTCTGGACTGCATGAGAACTCACCTCAAAAGAGCAAAAGAAGAGGCCTAAGATGGTTCAGAGAATAAGGCCAGCATGGTGGCCTGAGTTCAGTTCTAGGGCCTTACATGGTAGATAGAACTGCCCCATAAGTTGTCCTCTGATCTTTATACATGTCCTGTGACATGGGTACACCTCCTCCCCACATACACATAGAATATATAGAGGAATGTAAAAAGCCCAATTCCACAAACAAACAGAAAATAGGGGTGTAGGGATAGCTCATTATGTAAGCATGAAGATTCAAATTTGGTCCTCTGCACCCATGTAAAAAGTATGTTATGGTGGCACATGTTTGTAATTTGTATCTAAGATAGATAGAGACAAACATAGGCTTACTGGCCAGCTAGCCTAGCTTACTTGGAGAGCCCCAGGCTACTGAGAGATTCTGTCTCAAAATTCCAGATAGATGGCTCCCTAAGAGGAATGACACCTGAGATTGTCCTTTAGTCTGCCTAGGCATGCTCATGCATGCGCATACACACCTGCACATGTAAATACATCCATATACATATGAACATAACATTTTCAAACTGGGCATGTAGTTTGCCAACTTGTAATACCAACCCTTAAGAGGCTGTAGCAGGAGGATTACCATGAGTTTGAGGCCAACCTAGTTTACACTGTGAGTCTTAAGTCAGCCTGAGATTCAAAGACCCTGTCTCAAAACAAAACAAAACAAAACAAAACAAAACAAAACAAAACAAAACAAAACAAACAAAACAACCACACACCTAACGCCTAAAACCTCCAGAGGAAAAAAAAAATAAGAGTAACTATTTCCCAGAATGTGAGAGAGGGAAGGTAACTGCATCTCTCACCTGTGTGCTCTTCAGTGTGGATTTCTGAGTGCTGGTCCACAAGCTCATAGTTGTTGAGGTGAGTGTACAGAAATGAACATGTTAACTAAAGGCAGGGACAAGAGCTAGGAGACACACCCCTTTCTCAGCATTCGGATGTTGCACTACCCAGTGGACTTGGCCAGTCCCCTTCACACTTGTATGGTCTCACAAACCTACTATGCAGCTTCTTGAAATGTAGATTAGGACTCAGTAGGCCTCTGACTAGGCCAGAAGTTCTGGCTTTTTTCTTTTTTCTTTTTCTTTTTTTTTTTTTTTTTAACAAATTTCCAGGGCTTATTCAAGCCATTGGTCAGGAGCCCATACTTTTGGCAGGCAGATTTTAGAGGTTGTTTCTGTTCTCAGGATGCCTCTGCCTCTACTGTCTGAACTGGAAAGGAATGAACTCCCAGACCTGGTTCTTGTGAGTAAAATAGACGGCACTTCCAGGGCACAACATTCCATTGCTGGCTCAGTTTGTCTGAGTTTACTTTGTTAGTGTGCTTATTAGTTTGCTCTCTGGGGGTCATGATAAATACCCAAGACAAATCAGGAGGACAGGCATATTTTGGCTCCCAGTTTTACAGGCTCCAGTCTATGGTTACTTGACTTTTTTGCTTTGGTCTTGTGGCGGGGCCATGTGGCATGACCTAAGCACAGGGTGAAAGAAAGTTGTTCATTTCATCTCACATAAAAAATCTCAGTGTCTCTTTTGATAGCATGTCCCAGTGGCCTTACTTATACCCATTAGGCTCCATCTTTTAAAGGCTCTACCATCTCTCAAGGGCAACACAGGTTGCTGTGGAATCCTTTAGCCTTTGAAGGACATATAAAAACCAAAACATAAGACTCTCTAAACCTCTCAGCCCTTTTATGGGAGCAATTAACAATACTCTAGATACTGTCTACCCAAGGAGATGGGGCCTGAGCTGAGGGAGGATAACATGAAGTTTGATCCTCAGCTAATCTGAGGTGATGAGGTAATGAGTCTTAAGTGATCAAGATTTGGGAGGTTGTTTGCTGTGGCAGCAGTGGAACCTAGTCCATCCTGACCAATTCACACACACTCACTGTGTAGCCCTTGGTTGGCCTAGAAATCACTTTGTAGATATGGCTGGCTTAGAATCCCCAGAGATCCACCTGTCTTTGCCTTCCGAGTGCTGGGATTTCAGGTGTGTGCTACCTGTGGCCAATATATAGATAGCATTTGATCTTGGCCCATCTGGTCTAAAAGGACACATTCTTTTTATCATACTATCTGCTCCAGATCTTCTAAAAGGAGATGTTAACAATTGCGAACATGTCCATAGCACTTACTTTATTGAGGAAACATTACAAGTGCTTCAGCTATTTTAATGCAACTCTGAGAGACATAGATTATCAACATAAGCATCCTCACTGATGATAGATAAGGACATTAGAGCATAGAAAACCTATGGAGCTTGTTCAGGATCACACAGCTAAGACATGGCAGTATTCGAACTAAGTAGCTGACTCTACTTCAAGAAGCCATACACGCACCTACTACATTTGGTTCTTAAAGGCAAAGCCCATGCATCTGTCTGTCTGTCTGTCTGTCTGTTTATCTGCCTAATTATATATTAATTATACATATAATTAATATTATATGTATGCATGTATCTATGTTCTATCCATCTATCTATCTATCTATCTATCTATCTATCTATCTATCTATCTATCTAGTCTACCTATTATTTAGACTGTAGTGTACTTTCTTCTCTACCAGCAATCATTGCAGATTATTTCTTACACTGACTTCAGAAACCTAGATATTTTACATACCTAGCACAATGTGATTAGATTTTATTTTTAATTTGGAAAAGAGGAGAGTCAGAGACCTCTGGGCCCGAACCACCTTTTCTAGTCTTTTCATCTCTCAGTTCTTCCTTTGTTTGAGGGGCTATTCCTGCAGTAGGTTTCTCTGCATTCTGTCCCCTGCCTGCTACTTCTGGGCATTGTGCGGTTGTTCTGGGGCTGTCTTAGTCAGTGTTCTATTTCTATGAAGAGACACCACAGCAACACTTATAAAGAAAAGCATTTTATAGGGGCTTGCTTACAGTTTCAGAGGTTTAGTTCATTATCTTCATGGCAGGGAGCATGGCAGGATGCAGGCAGACATGGTACCTGAGAGTTCTACATACATACCAATCTGAAGGCAGCAGGAAGAGAAAGAGACTGGGTTTTTCAAGTAGTGCTACTCCCTGGTGACAAAGGGTTCAAATCTATGAGCCCATGGGGCTATGCTTACTCAAACCACCACACAAGCCTTGGACAAAAGCTCTTTGTCTTTTAGGCTCTGAGTTTCCTTGTTATTTTCTCTTTCTAGGTATTCTAAGACCATGAATCTTGGGTCTGTCTTGCCAGGGTATGAAGATCCTTGGTCCTTCTAGCTTTGGGGGAGGGCTGGGGACACAGAAGCAAGCGGGCTTATCATGTCACGGAATGCTGGGGACGCTTGAAAGCAACAGTTGTCTCTCCTACATCCTCAGGTGACTGCACTGAAAAATGTGTTACACACAACTCTCTCTTTGGAAGTCAAGCATTTTTTTTTAATCGAACACACACACACACACACACACACACACACACACACACACACACACGAGTGGAGAGGAGTAAAGAATTAGGGAAATACTTAACGATGAAAATGCTTGAAGTCAGAAGCAGAAAAGGTCACCAAGGCACTCCCAGGCTGCGAGCTTGGGCAGGTGATTCAAGCTTTATTGAGGGAGAAATTAAGGTCTGATGGATGAACATGGTATTCTAACCACAGCCCAGTTATTAGTCCACAGGAAACATCCTGTTACTACTATGAAGACAGAGTGCTACTTCTTTTTTTTTTTAAACAAAGATTTTTCTAAGAGTCTTCCTTTCCATTCTGATTCCATTCAAGTTAGAGAGGCAGGAAGGTCTCAGGGTAGCCATGCCTGCAGCATTAGCTAATCAGACTCTCAAGAAACATTCCATTCCGCTTAGGAGGACCTTGGAGAATGGTTTGCTCATGGTGGCTTTTAAAGTACACAGAGGGTTGCCAGGCTGGAAGGACTCCCTATGGAGTGGGTGACCTGGTTTGAGGCTGGTGCCCAGAAAGTCTGCCTCTTGCTGGGATGTAGGATGCTATTAAAAACTTGTCCTCCTCTTCTCGGTTCTTGTGTGTGTGGGGGGGTGTGTGAAGTGGAAGTTACAAATTCTGTCTCTTAACTTTTTAAAATTGGTGGGAAACAGGCTTAAGAACGTAATAATTAAAGCAACAGTTACAGACAGCACACAAGAGTACTTGACGTCACCTTTTATCTACAAACATCAAGAGGTGAGGTATTATGGCAGAGTGCCAAGGGAGAAGTGGTTTCAGTTCCTGGTTTTATCACACACAGCTGCGTGACCTTGCATGAATAACGGATTCTCTATCAACTATTTATCTATTATTCATCCATGTATCTATTTGTATATAATTATTATTAGAGACATGATATAGGTAACTTAATAGAATTTTCTAAGCATGTTTGATAGCAAGGAGTGCTTAAAGAACTGGTTTAAAATTCGGAGTCCCAGTATCACCTTTAGAATTTTAAGGAAAGACCCAGTTGCCCCCCAACCCCAGTCTCCCTAATGTCTCCTACCAGGCAACTTGGAAATGTACCCTTCCTGTTTTTGTTTTTTTTATGTGCCTGATCCTATATTCAATAAAACTAGCCTTTGTGTGAAGAAGTGACAGAAAAAAGGTCAAGTATCAGTATACTGTATATTCTCAAGGCAAATGTATATTGAACTTTGCACAGTAGATTTATTTCTGAAAAGCTGTTTTGCAAACAGAACATGGTATGAGTGTGTGTGTGCTCACGTGTGAGTGCCTGTGTGTGTTGTATAGGTATATAATTAGTGTCTTATTTTGCTATTCAAAGGCATGCACTAAGTTCAGTTGAGTCAGTGTAACTGGAATGACTGCTATTTGCTGTGAATGCAACGATGAACAGGATGCAGGCTCTGTTTTTGAGCAGCTTAGACTCCATGAGAATGGCAATCAAATAGACAGAGGGGATGTAGCTCAGCTGGTAGGGTGCTTGCCTAGCATGCATGAAGCCGTGGGCTCAGTCCTCAGCACTGCCTAAGTTGGGTGTGGCGGTGCATGGCTATAATCCTACCACTCAAAAGGAGAGAGAGGAGGATCAGAAGTTTGAAGTCATTCTTCAGGTATATGTGGAGTTAGAGGCTGGCCTGGGCTACACAAGACCTTTTTATAAAATAATACAACTCCACAAACTCAAAACTGTGTTTAAATAGAATTAAGCATTGGCAGCTATGGTTCATGGAAGACAAGTATGTAACACATAAGGTGGGACATTCTAACTGTATAAGAGACCAACCATTCGAAATCCCCTTGCCTAGGGAATGATTCTTTCCTAGTTTGTCTTTGCAAAGAACCCACGTTCCTGGCAGGTAACCACACATTTTGCTAAGAGCTCTAGCTCCTACTGTGGACAAAACAGTGAACAAGATGTCACAGAATAGACAGAGGAGACGAGGTCCTGCCCACAAGGAGTTTACAACTAGCACCATTCAGGGTTCCTTTCTCATACAGAGCATCAGTTCATCTTGATTTGTTTAGTATGCACACATTAATTAATGCCTTCTCTGAATAGACTATTAGTTCTTAAGAGGTGACTACCTCTTAAATGGGGTCATTTTACCCAGGAGGAAATCAAAGTGCATGCAGGAGTTCATACACCTTTTGGCAGATCCAAGATGTGAATCTGTGGCAACCGGGATGGGTGTACAGCGTCCGTGAGTATAGTATATCTGTGAAAGGGTCACAGGAACACAGAGAGATCTGGGAGCATTATAATTCCTTTCCTCTGGGAACCATAGACCATGAAAGGTGTTTTTTTTTTTTTTTTTTGTTTTTTGTTTTTTTTTGTTTTTTGTTTTTTTTTAGATGGAGTCTCCCCAGCTGTCCTAGAAATCACTACATAGACCTGGCTGGACTTGAATTTAAATCCACCTGCTCCTGCTGTGATTAAAGCTGTGCACCACCAAGCCCGGCTGGTCTGAGTGCTTTTACAGGACACTTGTTTCTGTTTCAAGAAGGGAGAGACAAAGAAGAACATAATTCCTCGTGGGCTGTGATAATCAGATACTGGTTAATCAGATGCAAAATAGAACAGGACAGGTGAAGCCCTTTCCCTTTTCCTCCTGTCTTCGTGGGAAGCTGGAATTCTGAGACCCAAGGGATACCCGGAGGCAGGTTGGACACCTGGTGATCTACACTCAAACTCTCACAGGGTCCAGACTAGACTTATTTCACTATCGTGGCTACTCAAGTCTTCCAAATAGAATGCTCAGCTTCCTATTCCTGTTTCTCAGAAGGTCAAGGTTGAAGAATCTGCCTTCTGTTTTTTTGGCCAAGTTGCTCCCACTTCCTGCCACACTGCTCCCTTCTCTCTGCTTGGTGAAACCCAACCACTCTTCAAAGCCCAGCTCAAGTGTCACCTCTTCCCTTGGTCGGAATCAATCTTCCCCTCCCTTGCTTGCCTTGGTTTGGTACTGTCTCTCATTACTTTTGGTGCAGTGGATAGAGCTCTTCGGTTTTCTCTTGTGAGCCTGGGCACAGTAGCAATATTCCTGGTAATCTGTAACTCCTTTCAGATCAGGACTTGATGACAGCTGCCAGATGGGCTCGCTCTGTGTCCCACTCTCTTTGGGACTTTACCCATGATCTCATTTAATCGCTAGGCAAGTCTCGGTAGACAGGTACCAGTAGTATCTTCCTGTTACACAAGAGCAAAGGGTGGTCAAGAGAGGTGAAGTATCGCTCTCCAAATCACCCAACTAGGATCACACAGTTAGTATATAGCACAGCTGGGCTTGCCATATGCCACAGCTGGGGCTCTAATCACTGGACCAGCTTCTGTGCCGGCTCTCTGACTTCCTGGCCCAGCGTCTGGAGAAAGAACAGAATACATGGTGTGCTTCCAATAGTTTCGGGGTTACCCACACCCTCCCCCAAAGCCCACCCACGGGCCAGGCTTCACCAGATTGCGGTCTAGAAGCAAGCATGGTTGTGACCTGGGCAAGAGGCATACTCAAGCCGGAGCCAGGGAGGGAGTCCCAGCCTGAAGAGTCCCTACTGACCCATCGATACTAGCTCCTGGCTCTGCAACAGTGGAGCAGCGTCCCGGGTCCCTAGTCCCAGGAATGTGGGAGGGCTAGGCGGGCAGGGAGGGGGCGCTTCCTCCGGCCGCGGGAGGGGAGACGCCAGAGCGTGCACCGGGCTCGCCACCGCCCACTCCCCGCCCGCCGCCAGCTCGCTGGGGGCGGGGGCCGCGGCGAGAGGGCGGCGAGGGGCCGGGGAGCACGGCAGCGGCCGGCCCGCCCGAGCGGGAGGAAGCGATGAATATTCAGAGGGGGAGGGGAGGAGAGGGGGCCGAGCGCTCAGCGCGGCTCCCTGCAGCCGGAGCCGCATGACGCGCGGAGGAGGCAGAGGGAGCAGCCGGGGCCGCGGGAGCCGGGAGCTGGGCGCCACGCGCGAGGGGTGGGCGCCGCTCGCTCCGCCCCGCGAAGCCCCTGCGTGTCTAGGGCCGCGGCCGCTCCGCGCCAGGCGCGCTAGGCTCCGCCGTGTGGCCGCCGCCGCCGCCGCTGCCATGTCCCCGGGGAAGCCCGGGGCGGGCGGAGCGGGGACTAGGCGGACCGGCTGGCGGAGAAGGAGGCGGAGGCGTCGGCTGGAGGCGGAGACGAGGGCGCCCGGCTTCGGGCACACAGCGGGGCGCGTCCCGGGCACGTTCCACGGCGCGCAGGGCATGAAGCCCGCGGCGCGGGAGACGCGGACACCCCCGCGCTCGCCCGGGCTCCGCTGGGCGCTGCTGCCGCTGCTGCTGTTGCTACGCCAGGGCCAGGTAAGCCTTCGAGTGGGCCTGGGCTTGTGGTGGGAGGACGCGGGCCGAATTGGCATCTCCTGCACCTGCCCGGGTGTCACCCGCTCCAGGAATACCCGGCGAAGGTCTGAGAGATCGCGGTCCTGGGAGCCTTCCTCCTGGAGGGAGCTTGGCCAGCCTCTCGCTCCTGCCACCAATCCCCTTCACTGGCTGCCGGGTGCCAGGGGAAGGGCCGGATTCCGGGGTCCCCAGGGTGTCCCCTGCCGCGTCCGTTGACTCTTGCATGGAACCTCCCTCATGGGCTGCAGGCGGCGGTGGCCCGGCCTTTCCCGGAGCTGGTCACGTCTGGCCAGCGCGGGCCCTGCTCGCGCGCCCGAATCGGCCGGAGGGGGCGTGTTTGCGGAGGGCTGTGGATGCAGAGCAGGGCCCGCCTGGCTGAGCCGAGGCCGACCTACGACCTGGCATGGAGGGGCCCGAGGGCTTGGGCGGAAGGGCAGTGGCAGTGGCCGGGTGCTTGGGGACAGGCCCTGGCGCTGGGCAGTCGGGCGGTGGGCGAAGCGCTGGACCTCAGAACCGAGGGCGCTGTTTGTGGGGGAAAGTTCCTAGCCTTGCCAAGGTGGCCGCTCAAAGGCGTCCCTTGAGGCTGCTGGCCCTGTTCTCATCATCGCTCCTCAGATGGTGCTGGCTTTTCTGGGTGTGTATTCGTGCTTTGTGGGCGCTAACTAACCCCCTCCCCTCCAGACCTTTTTTTTTTTTTTTTCTTGCTTCACTTCTTTTTCGATAATGGTAGGACTCGAATTTTGGATCTTTTCTCTCTGTGGTATTTTTCGTGGCAGGGGATATGATGCAAGGCAGCCGGGGGACATTCCCATTTCGCAGATAGGGAACTGAGGGAGAGAAGTGAAAGAGTGGAATCACCCAGCTGGTGCTGTGGGAGCTGAGCAAGCGAGTTCTTCCTCACAGCCTTCTGGGAACTGGCTGTGGTCTTGAACCCTGCTGCAGAAAGTGGCCTGGAAGATGCTCTTGTCTTGCTTTTTGCTAATGAAAGTCTCACTTGCTTTATAGATAACAGCTCCAAGCAGACAGTGAGACACAAATGAAGCATAGGCTGGGGATGGAACCTGGCTTCAAGGGAAAACTTTGTGTGCGCACGCGCGCGAGCACACACACAGACACACACACACACACACACACACACACACACACACAGAGAGAGAGAGAGAGAGAGAGAGAGAGAGAGACAGAGACAGAGACAGAGACAGAGAGACAGAGACAGAGACAGAGACAGAGACAGAGACAGGATTGTCCTAGAGGAAACATAGGCACTGAGGTGGGCAGAAGAAGGGAGCCTGAGTCTAGGGCCTGCCCTAATTGTCAGCAAGGGTCACTTATAGTTTCTAGAGCAGGATTTGCACAGGACTCTGAAAGGCCTGGAAGGTAGTGTTGTCTCCAACAAATAATTCTCTACTGGAGTAGGTGTGAGCTGAGTCTGAAGAAGCATCAGAGTTGAATTTGCCCCCTTTCCCCACTTCTTTCTTTAGCAAAAAGCATCTACAGAATGGAGATCGCACTATTTCATAGTAGAATTGTTTGAAGGGCTTCCATTGGACAATGTCTCAAAGAATTTTGTAAATATCAAAAAAAAAATCACTTTTCATATAATGGCTTTCCAGATGGGATTACCATTAAGGAACAGCGTGGATGAACTGTCGTCATCCTGTCCCCGTAGGAGATCCATGCACAGCGGTCTTTGAAGTTAAAGAAAAAGAACCGCTTCTTATTTGAAGTCCCCCGTTGCCCAAGAATTCACTGTGTAGACTAGAGTGGCTTCCAGCGCATTGAGATCTGTTTGCCGCTGTGTTCCATGTACAGGGATGGCCTGGCCTTGAAATTCCCTCAAACTGAAGTTTATGTTATCGAAACATTTGAGCTACATTTCTCTTTGGTTTAATTTGGTACATATATTACTTACTTTTGTTTTAACTATAGAAGTTGCAAGCTGTGCTTTGAATCAGCAAAAAGTATCTTGAGTAAATTTATTTCTTGCCCAATCCTTCCTTGGGTTTCTTTAGCACATTATGCCTCACCCCTGCCTTGCATCTGCTTATTTCCTTCCTCTAGTTTGTTCTGTAGAAACTCGAGTCCTGTCTTCATATTCTTGTTTTTGTATTTATTACAAAATAGGAAACGTAAAAGGTTGTGTGAAGAAATGTATCCAAAAATTCATATTCAGCTGTTTCGTTTTGATATGGACTGTTGCAGGGAGTTGGCACCCCACCCTCTCTGTCTTGTGCAGTGCCAGGGATAAAACCCAGGGTTGGGGATATGCTCTACCACTGAGCTACATTCTCAGTTCCATAAAAACACAATGCTTTTCAACTGACTCAGAGATAGTTTCAGGGGCTGACAGGATGGATCATTGAGTAAGAGTCTTTGCTACACAAGCATGGGTACTTGAGTTCAAATCCCTAGGGTCAATGTAAAACGTGGAGTGTGGTCATGTGTGCCAGGAACAGGCATACTCTGTGCATGGAGACAAGAGGATCCCTGGGGCTTGTTGGCTGCTAGCCTATCTCTAGAGTCAGGAAGAGACCCTGTCTGAAAGGAATAAGATTCTGTGTCCTCTGTCCAGTGTAAGCACAGGCATGTGTATCCATACACATGTACATATTATACTGAAAACACATATACTCTTATCCTTAGCTCCCCCCCTTTTTTTTTGGGGGGGGGCAGGATTTTCTTATATTACCAGCCCTGGCTGATAGAACTCATTGTATTAACCAGGTTGTCTTTGAACCCACAGAGATCTTCCTGCCTCTGCCTCTCAAGTTTTGGGATTGAATTTGAGCATCAGCATGCTTGAAGATAGCTTTGGTTTTTTGGAGACAGCTCTAACCCTTCAGACATGTTAGATGAGGACATTGGACTTGAGAGAAGAAGGGCTGAGGTTACTCGGCAAGATAGGATTATAAAAAAGCCAAGTGTGGAACTCGAGTTACCAGTCTACACCTAGTCTTTTTGGCTGTGTTTTCTCTAGAGTACAGTGCTGTGTTACTGTATGCCCCAAGCTGCTTACAAATTGAGTTTAAAAGTCAATTAGAGCAGGCTTACAATTATCTCTAGCTCCAGGGGCTCTGACCTTCTCTTTTGATCTTCACAGGCACCCATACATAAGTGGCAGACAGTCACAGAGTTAGACACACATACACATCAATAAAAATAAAAATAAAAAATCTTTTAAAAGTCAATCAGATTTGAGATATTTTTGAAATTTGTTTGTGTAGAAAAATAAGAGGGAACATATTTGATGGCTTCTCTAATAGCTGATTTTTTTTTTTTTTTTAGATGAGGCTTTCTTATTTATTATAGTACAATCAACAGTCATGGGGAGGGAAAGAAAAGAACGGGGGAAAAAAAGGTCACAGAAAAGACCCAGCTCTGTTTGGACACCGATGAGGACAGGGTGTGGAAGCTGGAAACTGAGATGCCGGAAGCATCAGTACTTCGTAGGCCCGGAAAAACCATTTTTGAAACTGGCATCTCACTCCCCTTCTCCAAGACAGGAAGGGCAGTCAGAGATGACCCTAGTGCAAGAACTTTCATGGGTGTGCTGCCTTGACTGGTCCCTTTCTGGGTGCAGTTTTACACACTAGTTTTGGTTTCTGTATGTATTAGGCAGTGTGGCAGTGATCTCTCCTTCCTCTCTTGAGACATATAATCCTGATAGGTTCCTTAATTAGCTTGACAGCAGTCTGCATGTTGTTGCTGTTGTTGTTGTTGTTGATGATGATGATGGTGATGATGATGATGATGATGATGATGATAGAAACAAAAACAACCCGAAGCCACTTGGTTGGTCTCCCGGTGTTGCCTTTTGCTTTGTCTTGTGTCATTTGGTGGATGGTAACTTTGTATTTTTATGTATTGTGGCTAATCTTTATAAGCCTGGTTATTTTCCTGCTTCAACCAGAGTCCACACACTAAATATTTTGGCTCCTCTTATTACAGCTTTTTAAGTTCGCACAGGAGTGACTTTATTTTTGCTTTGCTTCAGAACAACAAAGGAAAATCCAACCGGTCTGTTTTGTTTGCAGACAGTTTAAGAAAACAGAGCAAATTGGTTTATGGTTAGTCTGTGACTTTGGGCTAACTTCAAGTTCAGCCCCAGGACAGAGATGACCAGGAATACCCGAGCCTTCCTGAGCAGAGAGAAGCCTGGCTCCAGAGTGAGCAATTTTGGTCAGCAAAGAGGTTATTTAGCTCCTAAACGTAATGCTCGAGGCTGAGGCTGAGTTGCTGGATGGCTTTAGCCAGTGCATCGCGAGTAATTACTTCTTAGTTCATTCACTTCTTGGCCAGGGGAATTATTTTGAGTGCTGGGTAAGATGCAATTTTCTGTGTATTTCCCTTTTAGCATCATGCCACTGATAATATTATAATTAATAGGTAGCATTAGGTGTGGCCGGTACTGTGTCAGGGCTTTTAATGCACTGTCTCGTTTGACCGTTTCAGAAGCTTTGACGGTAGCTGCTCACGACCTCAGTTTGTGATCCTCAAGTGGAGCCAGGTCTCTGTTGCTCCAGTTTCCTATCTTGTGCTGTAGAAGTCATGGTGCCTTCAAGGTTTTCAGTGTGTAACTGAGCATTAATGCTAGACTTCTGTGGCAAAGAGACAGGCTAGAGGGCCCTTAATAAGCCTGAGAATTATTTTGGATCCTTTGTGACCCAAATCACGTCGAGTTAACACCTTTAGGCCCCCCTTGGCTACTTATGTTTCTTTGAAGCCAGAGAATGTATACAAAGGCACACCTACCCTGGTGTGGGTAAACTGAAATGGAAGAGCCTGGTGTGGGTTTGCTCTGCCATTCAGTAGCTACAAGAACAAGCCCTCTGTGACTCTTCATTTCCTTATCTGGGAGCTGGAGCTAACACTTCCTGCTTAGCCGGGTGGTGGGGGATCAAATAAGATAGAAGGACCATAGTCAAGTAGAACCTGAAGCCTGATCCATTTGTTGGAAATGGTTGCTGCTGTTACCTGGGGGCATTGCAGGGTAGGGAGGGAAGAAACGGGGCTTCCAGTTCTTAGTTCCTAGAACAAATACTTGTTAAATGTATCTCCAAGGTGTCTTATCTTTTTGATGTTAGGAATTATTTTAGTTAGCAAAACAGTATTTGTAAATTATATCAAGCCCATGATTTTATAGTTGAATTAGGCTGCATATGGGGTCATGATAAGGAAATTTGTTTAAATATAATAGTGGATCTGAGGAAGCAGTCTGAGTAAATGATCTTTAAGTATGAGGTGGTTTTGTGAAATTACACAGGTGATAAATGCTTAATTTGGGGCCAGTCCCGGAGCCAAGGCGATTCTGGGAAAGAAGAGATTGCTTTCTTATGGGCTTCGAGGGTGGGAAATGATTTAGGTCACCAGAGATATAGTTACAGTGGTGATGTTGGCAGTGTGTCATTCCTGTTGTCCCTTCAGAGAAAGAGCTGGCACTGGACTTGTCAGAGAGGGAATGGTGGTGGTGGTGGTGGTGGTGGCGGGGAGAGTCCCTGGGTGGAGACCCGTGGAAGTGTCAGAAATCTCTGACCAGAGAAGTCTACAGCGGGTTTATCACCATCTGGTAGGGCTGGCTTTCCAGTGGCTTTTCTGGTGACCCCCTCAGAGGACAGGAGCTGTAGGAAACTTGTTATTACTTCCTTATTAGTGACAGCTGTAGCCGTCCTATTGTCTCAGAATTTCCATGGCATGGAAATGCCTGGGTCGGAGGGTAGTGGCGGTGAGATGGCCGAAGCACAGCTCCCACAGAACCTCTAATTTTAGACATGCAAATAATTTTCAGTTCCACTTTTCCTTCTTCCTGTTAGAGGGAAGCCGTACCCTGCTGCTGCCATTTCTGAAGCTTGTGCAGACAATGCTGTTATTATGTCACAAACTAGCTGCTTCTCCAGGGCAGGACTGGGGCGGTTGGTTTCCTGGGTAGATGTGCCAGGGGCCAGTCCAGTGTAATTTCATGCCTTCTGAGAAACTGAGCGATATTAAAACAGCACCGGCATGAACTTTATAGCAATGTTGTCTTTCTTGGTGACAGGTAGCGAGACTTTAAGTAGAAGGGAAGAATCTTTCTCGTAAAGAAGTGAAAACATGGAATTTTTTGTCAAGTTTGAGGCGTTTCATAGCTCCTTTAGAAGCTCTTTTTAATTTATTTTTGAAACAGGATATGACTATGCATCCAAGGATGCTCTTAAATTGGTGCTCCTCTTGCATCTGTCTCCTTAGTGGAGGTTTACAGATGTGTACCACCATGCCCAGACTTTTCTTATTTCTTCTCCCTCTCTCCCTCTCCCCCTCCTCCCTTCCCTCCCTCCCTCCCCCTTCTCTTCTTCCCCTCCTTCCCTCCTTCCCTTCTTCCCCTCCCTCCTTTCCTCCCTCCCTCTCTCTCTCCCTCCCTCTCTCTCTTTCTCCCTTACACAGGGTCTCACAGTGTAGCCCTTTGTTAGCCTCGAATTCACTATGTATACTAGTCTGGCCTTGAACTCATAAAATCTACTTGCCTCTGCCTCCCTAATGCTGGGATTAAGGGGTGTATCACCTTGCCCTGTCATACCCAGGTTTTAATAAACTCTTTAGAGTGGATTTTGTGTGTGTGTGTGTGTGTGTGTGTGTGTGTGTGTGTGTGTGTACTGAGATTGGAACCCAGGGCCTCTCATGTACTAAGCAAGCACTCTCTACTGAGCTGTATCTCTATCCCCTGGACTAGTAAAGATCCTTGGAAGCCCAAGTCAAAACTGTCCAGTGTGAACCCGTGTACAGTAGACCCTCCATATCTGTGTTCTTGCTCTTTAGGGTTCAACAGAAGCTAGGATTAGTAAGTAGAATATTTTGAGAGAGTAACCAACCACAGCCACATAAGTTTTGTTAGAGTGTACTGTTATAGCTTTCTATTTTTTATTAGTTTATTATTGCTAATATCTTACTGTGTCTAATTTATAAATCAGATTTTATCATAGGTATGTCTGATAGAAAGAACATTATATATAGTGTATGTGGAGGTTAGTGCTGTCCATGGCTTTAGACTCTACTGCTTTCAGTGTCTCCCCCATGCGAATGCAAGGCTGCTGTAGGCTTAGAAAGCTAGCAGTCCTTTTCAAAGATGGATTTTTTTTTTTTTTTTTTGTTTTTTTGTTTTTTTGAGGCAGGCTATCACTGTGTAGCTCTGTCTGGCCTTAAATTCCCAGATATGCCTCTGCCTCAGTCTCTGGGAGTGCTGGGATTAAAGGAGTACACTATATGCCTTGCCAAAACAGACTTTTCCAGGAAAAAATTTTTCTTGTGATGAACAGGTGTTGAGAAGCAGAATGATCAGAGTTCTTCATTCTCAGCTATGTAGTGAGTTTGGGACCGCCTGGACTACATGCCGTGCCTCATGCCCCTGCCCCACTCCAGAAAATGGTTCTGTGGGCTGGAGGTGTAGCCGAGGGGTAGGGTATTTGCCTAACACCAGGTTTGATCTCCAGCATTTCCCTATAAACACTACATTTTTATTTATGTGCGTTCGTGTGTGTGTGTGTGTGTGTGTGTGTGTGTGTGTGTGTGTGTATGCGCGAGCGCGCGTGCACGTGCTCGTGTGTGGTACATGTACCATGAAGCATGAGTGGCAGTCAGAGGAAACGTCTCTCCCTCCACCATGTTGGTCCTGGGGTTCAAACTCAGGTCATCTGGTTTGGTGGTAAGTGCCTTTACCTACTGATCCATCTTGGTGGCCCATAAAAGCTACTTATAGAGCATATTATATACATGTCATCATCTGTACTTAGCCTCTTAATTTCTCCAGTTATTTTGGAGATTATGCCAATTTTTACCTGCATAAACCTATTCTAAATAACTGCCCGGAAGCTAGCCGTATGGACCTTTCTTCCCAGTGGGCCCTCAGCCATTTCAGTGTAACCCCTCCCCCTTCCTCAAATCCTTCTTCCTGGAATGCCTTTGGTGTTTATTTTTTGTAGCTGTCACAGTGAAACACAACGAGTTAAGAGTTATGGAAGTCTGGGGTGGTTGCTGTGAAAACCGCAGAGGTGGTAAATAGTTTAGAGGCTCTCCACTGGTACAGTTCTGGTCCAGGATTGCAGAGAGAGAAGCAGCAGCACTGCTTAAAACCCAGAGCTGTTGAATGGCTTTCTGAAGTGTTGCCCCTTTGTACCTACAAATGCGGGTTTGGAGAGGCCTGCTTCTCCATACCCTCGCCTGGGTTGAGGATTGTTAAACTTGTAAGTATCTGCAAGTCTGAGAGGTAAAAAATTTTATCATGAAAATTGTATCTTTAATTTTGAGTTAGTTGAATATCTTATTGTTTACTTGTTGTTGTTGACTCTTAAAAAAAAAGAAAGAAAAATCATTTCCTTTTGGGCTGGGGAGATGATTCACTTGATAAAGTACTTGGCAAGCTAGAATAAAGACCAAGGAGTTTGGATCCTAGTGTCGATATAAAAGCCTTTTATAGATGTCTATGCTTGGGAAAGGGGCAGGGTGGAGGCAGGAGGATCCCTGGAACTTGGTGGCTTGCCAGTGTAGCCAGTGAGTGAGCTCTGGATTTAGTGAAAAATCTGCCTCAGAAGATGAATGTAGACAGAGATATAGCAGAAGACATCACCTGAAACTCTGCCCTCATGTGCACAAGCACCTGCCCCCACACACTCGTGCATACACGCCACACACATCAGAGCTTGTCATTTTGTTATTAATTTGTTCACATACTTTGAAAATTAAGGAAATGAGTTCTTACACTCTCATTTCTGCTGCAAACCAGCTTCCCCTTAATTGTTTTTGCTGCAACCCCTATTCCTTAGGATGTCAGATAACAGAGCTTGGAGCCAGCCTGCCTAGTTGAGACCTGACTCTATCACCTAACTAGCTGTATCTTGGGCAACTGCTCTGACCTTTCTGAACCCTGTTGTTCATATCTCTACAACAGTGGTAATAGTGTTACTCTTGCCCACAGTCAGTGGATAAGTTAAGTGAGATCACATTCTGCCTTGTTAAGGGTCATAGAATTATAAAAACAACATTTTATAAAACATTGAGGTGCTTACTCAAAAGGTAGATTCAGAGTTGAAGGAAACATAATGATGGGCCAAAATTATGCTTACGATTCTCTTAAATCAGATGTAAGAGATTGAGTCTACCATGGATTGTGCACATTCTCTGCACATTCATCTTCCTTCCCTGTGAATGTATTAAAATGTGGAGGAGTGGAGAATTGATGGCACAATTTAAATTCTATTTCTCTTGATAAGTGTGTATATTCGAATTAATATGAAATAAATGACCATGGGATATGATCAAGGAATGGCCAATGTGATCCTAGCTCCAAAAGAAGCACACAGATATTATGTCCATTAAAAAAATCTGTCTTGGTTTGAGCATTTCTCTTCACCTTGTGACTGGGCCAGCTCCGGCCGTGCCCACCTCCTGTCACTGACTACATTTTCTGTAGAGTCAAGAGGAGTTATTTTAAGCTACCAATGAAAAGTGTGAAGACCCAATCCTTGGCTTTGACTGCTGGGAGGTGTGTGGCTGTGACAGTCGGCTCTGACTATGCCACCTGTTTCCCACACAGGCAGTCAGTACTGTGCATTTCCTGTTACCTGCTGAGGAGCCGTCAGTGGGCAGATGCTTTGGCTCTTGAGGGAGTTGCTGGCCAGAACTTGGTTCATGGACTTCGGAGTTAGCCATCGCTTTCCTCCTAGTTGTGTGACGCTGAGCTGTCTCCTCTAAAGCTCAGCACCTCATCTAGCCTCAGATATTGGCTGTTGTCGAATCATTTTATTTTGCTGAGATATTAGCATCACTTACTATTTAAAATAAAAAAAGTTCTTACAGTTTATAAGTGGTTTTACACACACCTGAACTCATCAAACCCAACAGCATCTCTATGAGTTTGCCATTGTTACTCAGTTTGTGTGTGTGTGTGTCTTCCTTAGACCCCCTCTCAACAAAACATAGGGAAACAAAAGGGAAAGGTGATGTACTTCAGTGCTAGAACTTGCCCAACATGTGCCAGGTCCTAGGTTCAAATCCCAGCATTGAAGGAAAAAAAAATTCTATCATTTGTCAAGCATCGTGGCTCACACCTGTAATGCTAGCACCTGGGGACTGAATCAGGAGTATTGTCATGAGTTCCATGTCAGCCTGGGCTATAGAGTGAGACATAGTCCAATGCTTTGGCCCCCTAAAAAGGAAGAAAGAAATCAAAGGCGATATATTTAAAACTGAATATAAAATGAAATATGAGTCTTAACCAGCACTAAAAATGATAGAACAGGAAATATTTGAGTTTACTGGTGAGCACTGTGCTATGAAGCTGTTTTTGCATCGAGTGTCTGAGCGCGCGCGCGCGCGCGCGCGCGTGTGTGTGTGTGTGTGTGTGTGTGTGTGTGCGCGTGTGCGTGTGCGTGTGCGTGTGCGTGTGTGTGTGTGTGTGTGTGTGCATGCTGGCGTACGTATTGCATGGAAAGTGGCTTTTTAAAAACCACTGATTCAGTAGTAGCCACAAAAATTTCCAAACCTCCAACCTCACCTGTATGTCTATGTGTGTCTGAGCTGTGGGAGGTGCCCCCTGAGGGAAAGAGGCAGGCAATATGTCCGGTGACAGTGAAAAAACAGTGTAAGGCTCTCATTTACTCATGTCGTTGTGTCATGTGTAGCTGGAAGCCATCATGTGGGGCCAGGGATTACTAAGTTCTAGAGAGAGGCTTAGGCAGACACAGGCCTGTGTTTCATGCTGCCAGAGGACCTTGGTGGAAGAAACCATGGGTCAGTGCTTGGCATTTTGGCAAGTGTGTTTGGTAGAGAGCTACAGTCACCACCTGGTTCACTGGTTTAAATTTCATTCTCTTTTTGAATACCGAGGATCACATCCAAGGCTTCACGAATGTCAGGCTTGGGCAGAGCAGCTTCTTAGTCTTGGGTGCCTTAAATGAGAACTTGTGACCAGCACAGGCTGGCTGAGGCCCTTGGGAGCCACCATCATCTGCTAGGTAGGAGCAGTGGGGGTGCATAGTGTGGACCCCGACAGTCCTGGCATTATCCTCAGCTGGGAACTGATTTGCCTGGGGTTGGGCCAGCCTCATCTAAGTGTCTGTTAGTTCTAACCTAGCTCCCATGTTCATTCTATTCCCATGCCAGTTTATTTATTTTATATTTAAATTTTTTTTATTATCTTTACTTTAAAACTGGGGGCAGGGGGTAGGGGGACATCCTCTTGGAGATGGGGGTGGGGTAGGGGGAGAAGGTATAGGATGAGGAATACTCAGAGGGCAGATCAGGAGGGGGATAAAGACTGGACTGTAAAAAAAAATTAAAGAAAAAAAATAAAAAGAACTTTTAACTTTTATTTTATGTGTGTGGATATTTTGCTTGCATGTGTGTGTATCCATCACACACATGCCTGCAGAGGCCAGCAGGACATGTTGGGTCCCATGGCACTGGAGCTATGGATGGTTGTGAACCACCATGTGGGTGATGGGAACCAAACACAGGTCTTGTGCAAGAGGAGCCAGTACTCTTCACTGCTGAGCCATCTCTCCAGTGCCTACATGTTTATTAAAAAAAAAAAGTCAGAATATAATAGGACTATTATAATATATTTGAGCAAAGTTTGTTTTTGTGTTTGCCTACTTATCCAGTTTATTTTTTTGTCAGGGAGTGGTGGCACAGGCCTTTAATCCCAGGACAGGCAGATTCCTTGAGTTTGAGGCCAGTCTGGTCTACAAAGCAAGTTCTAGGACATCCAGGACTGTTAATACAGAGAAACCCTGTCTCTAAAGACCAAACCAACCAACCAACCAAACCAAAAAAAAAAGCAGTTGGGACAGATGGTCTCTTTAAGGATACCCCAGGAAGCCAGAAGACAAACACAAGGCTTCTTCCTGAAGGGTCACCACTACACAGTGGAAAGTATGTAAGAAGTCTGTTGAAAACAAACATGGATACTATAGGGTAAATACTAAATTTGTGTGCGTGCGTGCGTGCGTGCGTGCGTGCGTGCATGCGTGCGTGTGTGTGTGTTTGTAGCTTTAAGAGACAGGAGATGGCTACCCTGCTGACCCTGAGGAACAAGTTTATTCTGCTGTTCTTTGGGGTGCCTTGTGCCAGCTTATGAACTGTGGACACTACTTACCAGGGAATAGTCTTCTTGTGGGTGACCCAGGGGTTGCACCTCATTTCATTATTTAGTTAGGTGCTGAGCTTTACTTAAACACACCTCTGGTGCTGCTCTTAGGATAAACTAAAATAGTTGGACACAGAAGACTGGCTAAGGGTTGTCCTGCACCCAGGGTGTGCTCAGCACCTTCTGCCAGCCTTGCTGTCTTGAGTGATTGCCAGATCCTGCTGTCTGGGGATCACATGCTGGAGATTGCCGCAGTAGTGAGTGGGGAGCAATGGTCTACATGAGATGACGTGTTGGGGCTGGAGAGACTCAGATCCTCAGTCTCCATCTGACTACATGGTATGTCACAGCCTTTGACTCTTTGGGGAAGAGGCACATGGGCTGTTTAGTTTTTGATTTTCTTTGGAACCTGGCAGGTAAGGCTTTGTCCTTGCTCAGCAGTGTGGTTAGGGTGAGTGACTTCTTTTCCTTTAGCTCTGAGTTCCTTCACCTCAGCATCATAACCATTTTGGGGTGGACAGTTTGTTTCAGAAGGCTTATCCATGCAGATAGAATGTAGGGGGTAGTGTTTCTAGCTTCTGCTTTCTGAATGTTGGTAGTGCCCCTTCTTTAGTTGTGACAACTAACAGTGAATGTTTTTAGAAATTTACGATGTCTGCTGAGGAGGGAGGACTGTGTTCTCTATGACTGTTCTGAAGACTGTTCCCTTTCCCCTTGTGTTCCTAGCCTCAGTTTCCTCTTCTGCCAAGTGAGAATGCCAGATACTTTGGCTACCTTGCTTGGGGTGGGACAGGAAGCCTGTGTTAATGTGATAGGATAGTTTTGAGCTCTGCTGTGGGCATGTGGGGGTGAAGGGGAGGCCCATAGTTACAAGGAGCTATGAGGCTCAGACTTGCCAAGTTCCACACAGGGATAGGCCCTGTCAGAGGGAGATCCCATTACAAAGAGGTTCACTGCCAAGTTCTCCCTCACCAGCTCCCTGCTCAGCTTTGTTTAGAGGCCCCAGGGCATACATACACCAGGAGAGAATGCTTTCAGAGCCTGTGACAGTGGAGGATGGCAGGAATGTGGCCGGAGGAGACGCACTTAAAACCGTGCTGCCAGCCAGGGAACCTGGGTTGGTTTTTCTAAAAACTCAGTGTTCACATGCTATATCAGGATCCAGGGACCTACTAGCTTAGCACTGGACAGACCTGATCAGGACACTTCCCAGATTCCAGAAAGGTCATTCTGTTGTATCCACCCAACTGCCATGGGCTGTGTTGGCCTCTTGTTTCTCTTTTATAGTTATTGTGTCCATTTTAGAGATGAGATGCCCAGAAGCAAAGGAACTAACTGGCACAGAGCCAGTGGTGTGGCTCTTGTGTAATTTCACTTCTATTACTTACTCATAAACAGCAACTTAGCTTTCAAAACCTGAATTTTCTCACAGGCCAAATGGGGCTAATAAACAACTCAGAGGATTGTGATCTCTATTCCACGAGAAAATGTGCGATAGCCCCTAGTGCATAGAAAGCTCTCTATAAATGTCAATGGCTTCCATTGTTACTGTCTGAAATACTAGGATAGCAGAGGCACCTGCTCGGATGAGGGTTTCCAGGAACACAGGAAGGCTTTGCCCTGGTCTAATCCTATGTTCTATCTCAGGCCTGGCCAGTAAATGTTGGAGGTGAAGCTGCCAAGGGGGTGGGATGGGGGTGGGGAGGACAAAGAGCCCTAGATTCAGGAAATCAGGCAAAGCCTGCCCTCTGGGACAGAACATGTGATCTCATGGTCTGATCAGCCTCATACAGGTTGAGTTCATTGGCAGGCAAGTGGGTAGTTAATGATTGCTAGTCAAAGAATGTTCGAGTTAGAAAAACCCTAGGGAACATGAAGCTAGGGAAAACAGATGGTTCCTAGTTTGTGTCCATCTTGAAATGGTTGATAGTGACAGCTTGGCCCCTGAATAGAAGGGATTCTTAGAGTCTTTGGGCTTTCCTGGTTCAATATAAAGAGAATGCTGGGATTGATTAGTCATGCCTGTTATGGCCACAGGGAAGGCAAAGGGTGGCATACCTATTTGCTGAATTTGGATATAGTTGATGGCTAAGACTTGCCCTCTAGATGTTCACCCACCAAATCATAAAACTGTAATATATTCTTTTTTTTAAAAGGAATTTCACAAGAATGTTTAGTTCATGCTGGGCATAGTGGCTTGTGACTGTAATTTCAGAACTTGGGAAGTTGAGGCAGGAGAATTTTGAGTTTGAGGCTAATCTGAGCAAGTAATAAAGATGAGGAAATGAAGCAGGGTGGGTAGATGGAGGGATGATAAGAAGCTAAGAGATCTAAGGAAGAACACTGCAGCAAGACACAGGCCCTGAGGGAAATGGAGGGGCCAAGTCAGCCACCACTGAGCAGGTGACAAAGTCACCTCGAAGGGGCAGGGTTGAATTGAGGCTGGTGGGGAGGTGTGGCTGGTCATCAGGATAGAAGTTCTGGGTCTTGGCTCTGTTCAGATCTATATTAAGAGCAGTGTGATGCCACAGAAAATCCTAAGAAGTGGAGTAACATGACTCAGTCATGGAGAGGTAGGAGGGAACAGTGGAAGGGAGGGAGGACTAAGACCTAGGACCTGATAGTGTGTGATGTTTGAGTCCCCAGTCTCCCAAGTCTTCCTTCTTTGCCTGTAATGCTATGTAGTTCTGGGTAGCCATGCTCCTGTCTAAGCCTTGTTTCCAGAAGAGACTTGGCCCCTGTGATTCTCAGTCCTGGCTACATATTAAAACCACACAAGGAATTTGGGAAAGTCAGATACCCAGATTCACTTGGTCTTATAGAGTGCATCAAAATGGAACCTTCCAGAGGCCCCTAACATGGAGTTATAATTGAGAAGGGCCCACCAAAAGGGGGCTCTGAAGTCTTGTCTACTCAAAGTGTGATTCTAACTTGGGGAGTTGCGCATGTGTGTGCACGCACACATACACACACACACACAGAGGCAACACAGACACACACAGACACACACAGACACACACACACAGACACAGACACACACACACACACTGTGGAGCAGGGAATACAGCTTAGTGGTACAGTGCTTGCATCCCATGCATGAGGTTCTGGGTTCAATCTCCAGAATCTCAAATAAATGGATGGACGGATAGATGGATGGATGGATGGATGGATGGATGGATGATGGATGATGGATGGATGGATAAATAAATGCATGCATTTGCTTTAGAGACAGTGAGTTTCTCCACACTAAAGACTGTGAAAGAAAGGGGACTTTCTCAAGGCTGAAATCCAAAAAGCAAATGTGTGTGTGTGTGTGTGTGTGTGTGCGTGCGTGTTGCCTGTGTGCTACAGTACCCATGTGGAAGTCGAATGACGATTTGTTGGAGAATGTTCTTTCCTTCTACCATGAGTCCTGGGGATCAAACTTAGGTGTGAGGCATGGCTGCAATAGCTGCCTCATTGTCTTACACAGGCTTTCTAAGGAACATAGGTTCTGGGAATTGAGCTCAGGGCTTCCTGTTTGCATAACACACGGTGTCCCCAGGCCCTGACCATAGTTTTTAACAGCTGTGGTATACTGCAGAGTAGGTGTGCTATGGTCCATTTAACCTTTCTCCTACTGACTATTAAGCACCGGCCAAATTTTCACCATTTTAATAGTAGTTCAGAGATGTATGTATAACTTTAGGCCTTGTAGCCTTTTTTGTGAAGTAGAAATTACTCAGAATTAACTTTTAGACAGCTTCCTAATAGTTGACTGTACTTGCCAAACACATCCCCAAGAGAGATGCTTTGTTTACATGACTATCCGAATGGATAAGACTGCCTGTTTCATGACGCCTACACTGGCACTGGGTGTTACTGTTTTTTTTTTTTTAATATTTTTAAATTTAATATTCACATTTTCAGACATGCCAGCTGTGTGGTGGCTGCTCCACATTACTTTCTGACCATGTGTGACTCCTACAGAACCAGTTTTGTCTGTTTTGTGTGATCCTTTTTTAGAATGGGGGGAGGGTTTATCTGTTTTAATGCATGCATGAGTATCTGTCTGAGTGCCGGATGAGGCTTTTTTTTTTTTTTTTTTCCTTTTGACAGGGTCTTCTACTAAACTTGGAACTTGTCATTTTGGCTAGATTAGCTGGCCAATAAACGCCTTAAGTCAAACCCCTGTCTCTACCTCACAGCATTGGGATTATAGATGGGTTCTGGGATTTGAACTTAGATTTTTGTGCTTGGCCAGCAAGTACTTTTACCACCGAGCTATCGCCCATTGTTTTCCCCCTCCAGGAAAATATCTGCTTTAAAACAAACAAAAGAATATGATCTGTACTTGTCTTGAGGTACCTAGAAAAATTACTGATGGAATCAGAGTCAGCTGGGCCAAGTGTCACATAATCTGGCTGCAGGGTTCCTCATGTGTGCCTATCTGGCTTTCAGAGTTCATGGGAAGGGGTCTTGTTGTCCAGCATCCAGCTTTCAAATGATGTGATGGTGGATGTCTCTGCAGAATGGAATATGGCTGAACATCTGCTAGCTAGCTGTTTTGGCCTCCCTGGCTGAGTCTCCAGAGGGCAGCCTCCGCTTCCAGAGTGGAAGAGAATACTGAGGTCAAATTCCAACTTTGCCCTTGCCGCCTGACCTTGATCAAGTCCCTCCTGTCTTCTGCATCTTCTAGTACCAGTACCAGCCTTAACTTTTCCCACCCGTGAGGACATTGTGTTATCAAGGACTTAGCACAGGAAATCCTGGGCATGCTGTCCTTGCTATTGAGCTAACCTAACTGCACCCTGAGGGGTGGGGATAAAAGAGAAGGAAAGGGCTAGTTTGTATTTCTTTTCTGTAGCTGGTTCCAGTTTAGTTGAGCTGAGCTGGCAGAGACAGCTTCTCCTCATAGCTTCATGGTGTGGGCTTCAAGGGCACTGAGGCTAGGGGAGTTGCTGCTCTTGCTGTTGCTTTGGGTGAATGCTAGGAGCCTCGACCTGCAGTGCAGGAGGCTCATTTAGGATACTGTGGAGGGTCACGTTTGGAAATTCAGTCTTAAGGCAAGAGAGGCTTGTGCTGGACTTGGGTATCTGATGTCTGTGTGACTTAGATTGTCTCACAGAGGCATCATGGGACAGTTTTCTTATGTTGTATGTAGTCATTTATTTTTAATGGCAATTAAAAAACTAGTTTCATCCAGATCTAATTTACATACAATAAAAGTCAGCCCTTTAAAGTGTACAGTCACATTTAAAAAATTATATTTGGGGCTGTACAACTGTCATCACTGCCAAATTCTAGAGTTCTTCTCATTACTCCCAAAGGAAATCCTGTATCCTTTGGAGTTCACTCCTGGTTCCCTACTCCCCCCAGCCACTGTGTGTGTGTGTGTGTGTGTGTGTGTGTGTGTGTGTGTGTGTGTGTATGTGTGTGTGTGTGTTTTGCCTAATCTGTATTTGTGTAAACAGAATAATGTAACATGTGCCTTGGTTCTTTTCATGGACCTCTCATGGGTGTATATGTTGGTTTTGATTATCTTTCACGAGTTGGTGGACACTTGTTTTTTGCTACTTGGCTATTACAAATGAAACTTCTGTGAATAATTATCCATGTTTTTATATAGATGCAGGCTTTCTGTTAAAAAATCTTTCTGTGTAGGTGTGTTTGATGTGTGTGGAGTGTGTGTGTGTGTGTGTGTGTGTGAGCACACTTGTGAGTGTGTGTTACAGCACATGTGAGGAGTCAGGACTTGCCCTTGTACCTTGTTTGAGACATGTCTTTCAAGGCTAGCTGGTCTGAGAGCTTACAGCCATTCTTTGGCCCCAGTTCCCATCTTGGTGTAGGAATACTGGGGTTCTAGAGCCACACTACTGTTCCTGGCTTTATGTGGGACCTGGGGACCTGCACTCGGCACTTACTGCTTACACAGCAAGTGCTTTACTGACTGAGCCCGTAGGTTTTCAGTATAGGAAGATTTAGGCTTGGAAAGTCAGTGAAGGGAGCTGGGGCCTTTGGAAAGTGTTGGCTATGAAAAACCTGTGTGGATGTGCCCTGCCTACTTGTAAGTGGCCCTCTGAGGCGAGGTCTGTTCTTACCCTTTTGCAGATGGACTACACAGTTAGAAAATGGCTGAGACAGACCCTGCTTGGCTGTTAGGCTTTCTGAAGTTTCCCTGCTCCAGTACACTAGCCATGGTTCCAGAGGAAAAGCCTATGGCAGAGCCAGCAAATGGGTCATGGTGGTATGGATGTGTTGCTAGGATTGATGAGGAGAGATCCTGAGGGCTGGGGAGGGGGAAGCCCCAGCATGACCTCCTGTGTAGTTGTGGCAGGAAAAGTACCTTTAGAATCATGATAGAATTTGGATTCTTGGGGTAACATTTAAGGCCTTTGATGATCGTGTGCCCTTTGAACATCACCTTCTTTATCTGGAACCCGGAGCTTTTATCCTGGCTTCCTGCCTCCCTTGAGGCTAGTATGAATGAAGGAGTGAGAGAGGGAGGGGAAAAAGACAGATGGGAGAGAGGGAGATAGGGAAAGACAGGTGGGAGAAAGGGCTGGGCAAGGGAGGTGGAGTAGTAACCTACAGGCACCTGCAGAGCTCAGTGATGGTCCAAGGGGCAGAAGGGCAGCTAGGGGGAACTGTAGCAGGTGTGGGCAGGTGGCCTGCTGGTTTAGGAGGCCATCCCTTGCCCACTTGGGGGTTCTGCAACTTGCCAAAGCTCCTCCTAATGAGCTGGCTCTAACCCAGCAGCTATTGATTTTTCCTGGTATTTGAATGTGAGCCTTTGTCTCTGGGAGGACTGCTGCCTGCTGTGCTGGCAGCCTCCCCCATCCTAGAATGCCCTCATTTCTACTGGACATCACCTACACTGCTCGTGAGGCTTTCCAGAGCTCTGGCAGTCTCCTGGTGGCCTGGCCTATCTGGGCTGGCCTCTCTGTTCAAGTGGCTGACTGTAGCTTTTATCTTTGACTCACAGCTTCCCTGGATTTTGTGAAAAGCTTGTCAGAAAATAGAGACAGAAGCTTCTTTCTGGAGGGTGTCATGATGATGGTCTTGTTCTGACTCCACTGTTTTGTAGGTTGTTATGAATCAGTCACTTTTTTTTTTTAAAGTGTGATGAACACATTTGTCTTAATATGAAAAGCCAGACTTATGTGATGCAAATTAGATGCTTTTTAAAACACAAAGCCAGAATTCTCCCCCTACACCTGAATTAGATTGCAATTGCTCTTTTGTGTTTTCCTTTAATTCTGCTCAATATCTCCACAGTCATAGGTGGGCACCCCTTCCTGGTCTGCACTTGCTGTCTTTGCTCTAAGCAGCAGCAGCTTGGTTGGGAGCTCATTTAAGAGTTTGAGTTATGAATATGGTCCCTGTATATTTATAAAAGTGATCAGACCCAAGGGCCCAATGCTGAACAGGAAGGGGCCTTGATGAAGTGTTTTATAGATGTTGCTATCAGGACCTAGAGAGGCGAAGTGACCTGCCCATGGCCACACAGCTTCTCCAAGTGTGCTCTTAAGGCTTCCGGCTTCAGCCACTTATTCCTTTTGGCCTGCTCTCTCAAATCCTAAAGTTCCTATTGTACACATATGGCATGTTCAGGGAGCACACTTGCCTCTGACATGTTTTTGAGAGATGCTGCATTGAGCTCTGGGGTTGAATTCTTGATGTGTGCCATTCCTTTGGGGAGAAGATTGAAGGAGCCTGTTGCATTCTAGAGACGCTAACCATTTTCTTTCTATCTGGTAGAGGGGAAGCTGACTGTGCCTGACCCATTTCACAGTCACACTTAGCAACCATATCTGCTTTCAGTATAAAAATCAACCCAATCTCTGGATGAACTTAGGCTGGCAAATTGGGGAAGTTGAGTTTAGGACGTGGGTCAGGGAAGAAAAATAGTTCCTTCTATATTAAAATTTGCTGACATAATGCTGAAAGTCATTGTCCTATTCATGCTTGGCTGAGATAGGTCACACCATGGGTGGTATCAGAGGTGCACTGTTTCCCCTCCCGGGAGGATAAATTGGGATAAATTAGGGTGGGTTTGCCAGTTAGAAAAAAGAAGCTGAGCTGGGTGAGAGTGAAACTCAGGGCTGCAGAGCTTGTCTAGCAGGCGCAAAACCATGGCTTTCATTCCTAGCACTTCAAAAACCAGATCAAAACATACAAACAAACAAATGCTCCCTGGAACTCATGTGTTGGAAACAGCCCCCATAAAGCAGCGGGGATCGCTGAAACGGAGGACTAACACACAATCCTCACACCTACCTTGAAAGACTGTTGAAAGATGTAAGAATATGCTTTCAATTAAAGACGTGCACTAAGACATAAAATATAAACCCAAGAGAAATATGACGGGACAGTGAGCTCGATAGAGCTCCTGGAGGCCCGTGTGGTCACTGCTCTGTTGCGCATGCGTGGTACTGTTCTCTAATGTGCTGCTTGGAGCAAGTAAGGCAGGCTGGTTGAGCTTGAGCCCTACCATGTAATTACCTGGTTTCCAGGGTTGAGACCTCTTTGGGATTGAATGAATCTTTCACAGCGGTCACCTAAGACCCTCAGGAAATACAGATATATGCATTGCGATTCATAACAGTAGCAAATGTACAGTTATGAAGTACCAATGAAAATACTTTTATGCTTGGTAGTCAACTCAACGTGTATTAAAGGGCCGCAGCACCAGGAAGGCTGAGAATCACTGGTCTAGACCTTCCTAAGCCCAGGCTTCTCATCTATAAAATGAGCATGGTGCCTTCTCCCTTTGACACATCTAGCCTTTCAGAGGAAGGGTTTTGTGGCTATACTCTGGGATGTCTGTGAGTTAGTCAGTGCTCCGCGGCTCTGATCAGACCAGACCAGTCCTCATCTGCTGCTCGAAGCTGAGAAAAGCTCCCTTCTGGCTAGCATCCACAATTCCTACATATATATTATGAGGCTCACTACACCACATTTTTGTACATTTACATTGTCATTCTCTCTCTCTCTCTCTCTCTCTCTCTCTCTCTCTCTCTCTCTCTCTCCCTTCTCTCTGTCTCTTTCTGTCTGTCTCTCTCTGTGTGCATGTGTGTGCACACACACACATGTGCCCATGTGCCTGCACATGTGTTTTTTAAATACTAACTTAATCTTCACCACCGCTTGATATAGAATCCACACTTTAAAGTTTTTCCTTTGTGAATTGAGGAATCTGATACACTCAGCAACTTGGCAAAAGCCAGGTAGTGGTAGGGCTAGATTCTGGATTCTGACCCTTGTGGACCTGGGGTAGGCAATATCAGAGCTGTGTTCTAACTCACAGGGTGGCCAGTGATTCTTCCTCTTTATTTTTCTTTTCTTTTTTTTTTTTCAGGTGTTTTAGAAAAGCTGAAAATATAGATTAAAAATGTTGTCTTAATTTTTTTCAGTGCTGGAGATTAAACACAGGGCCTTGTGTGTACAAATGCTTTATTCTACTGAGCTGTGTCTCTAGTCCTTCCTTTTAAACTTAAGATTAAAGAGACAGCTCATCAGTTAATAGCACGTGCTGCTCTTACAGAAGACCTGGGTTCTGTCCCCAGAATGCACATGGTAGCTCACAACCGTCTGCAATGCTAATTCCAGCAGATCTTAGTAACCCTTCTGATCTCTGTGTCTACCATGCATGTGTACACACATGCATACAGGAAAAGCACTCACATACATAAAAAAATTAAAAATTAAGATTTTGTTAAAAATGTTTTGACTTTAAAATTTGAAACAATTTCTCAAACAAAAGTTGTAAAAATAGCAGTTCCCAAATGTTTTTTGTTCAAGTTCCCCAAATTACATAATATGCAAAAGAGTCGAAACTGGGAAACTAACAGTTTCGGTGCAATATAATAAACCCATCTATAGACATTATTCAGTTTTCCAGTTGTCTTATCAATGGTTTTGTCCAGGTTTGGGGTATAGTGTAGGAGCTTACATTATGCTGAGTGGTCATGTCCTTCAGTCTTCTGTCTGTACTGGATATGACAGTTCAGGAAGGAGGAGCATTAACCGTGGGCCAGTAGCCTGGTGTGGGAATGGGGCTCATTTTAGTTTTTTTCTTAAATTAATTGTATATATTGTTATGAGTTATGTGTGTGTTTGTGTGGAGGTTTCTTTTTCTTTTTTTTGTTCTGGGGATTGAACATCAGGCTTGCGTTGTTAGGTAACAAGCAATCGCCTTTATCTGCTGAGCTGTCTTGCTAGGACCCTTGCTTTTAGTTTTTAAAAATACTTGCTTCAAGAAAGCACTGAAGCCAGGTTTACTAGCATGTGTCTGTAACCCCAACCCTTGGGAGTCCGAGGCCAGCCTGAACTGGAGAATGCTATGCTTCAAGAAGCAAAAGCAAAACCCAGAGAAAGATAGTACAGTCGGGAAGGGTTAGGGCAGTTCTGCTGGTGACAGAGAACATGTTCCCATCCACCCATGGTGTGGGTGGCTCTGTGTGTATATGTGCGTTCCTCATGACTTTATACAAGGGGGAAATCTTCAAAGTGTAGACTTCCGGGGTCACTGAGATGCTAGCTGCTGCCCTTCTTTTATTCCCTCTTTTTTTTTTTTTTTTTTTTTTTCTGAATACTTTTGAGACTCACCCTTGTAGAACAGCTTGTTTGAATCCACACCCTCTTGCTAAGTGGTGCTAATTGAATTAAGCCACAGCTCCAAGGTCATGCTTCAAAGCTGGCATCTGGGAGGCTGTGTCAAAAGGTGTTGTGTTGTATTCTAGCTGCCCAGATGCTGACCGCCATGCCTGTTGATTCAACAGGATTTCCATGTGTGTTTGCCTTGTGCTAGCTTCCTCCAGTACCAGGAGAGTAAAGGTGTAGGACATTGTCTCCCATAGTTGGCACCCATTATCCAGAGGGGTTGTATGTAAAGGCACAGGTGTGGATCACCTACTCATCTGCCTCACAGCAGGGGTAGACTTTGAGGAAGAATGTTCCAGTCTGCAAAGACAACATAGGTACATGGTAGAGAGGGACCAGAGTTACCTGTGGAGGGGTCCTTGGGAGGGGAGACTTCCAGGCTGAGCTTGGCATCTTCTCTGAGGCCTTAACACAGGAGCTGCTTAGAGTCTTTCAAGTTGGCATTGAAGATGCCAGTCTCCACGGTGGAAGTTGATGTCAAGGTTCATGTGGGCGCATGACATCCATCTACAGGCTGCCTTCATTTCTTTCAAATATCTAAACGAGATACCTAGAACTATGGTACCATGAATAGGGTGGCTTTGTAGGGTTCCCCTTAGACGTGACTGCAAGCCTAAGCCCTGTAGCATCCAGAGGTCAGAGGTCAAAGCTGAATTCTATCAGAACTTGGGTACTTGCAGGAGCAAGGACAGTTACTAAGTGGGTGATTGGGTCTGAGAGCCTGCAGGGCAGTAGGGAGATGAGGCTGTGGTCTACCCCACTACCCACTGTTTAGTAGGCACTTGTAAATCTTTTCCTTCCTGGTGAAGGACCAGGAGCTCTGTACTTACTGTGTATATGCGTGTACAGGTGCCCACGCTCACCATTTGTGTGGCCTGACCTCCTGGTTCTCTGGGAGCCTGTGTGGTGGAGCCTGTGGCTTGTGGAGATAGCCAGCAGTGAGTGTTGGCAGCTGTGTGGGTAAATAGGCTGTAACACAGGGAGGGAGCTAGTTGCCAGGCACCTCTGGGCTTCGTAAGCTAAACAGAACATGTGACACATCCCGTGGGCAAGGACTCCCCGAACATGCACCCAGATCCCTCCTGCCCTACTCACTTCAAAGAAAGTTACCTCCTTTGCTCCTTGCTGATCAGGCCCCAAGTCTCTGAGATCTTGGCTCTTGATTTGGGATGTTTCTTTGCATTCAGTTGCCTGGGTCATGGACGTGGGAGTTGATTTTGCTGAAGTTGGACTGAGCCAGCAGGTTTTAGCATGTTCAAGGCTAGCCTATTGTCCAGATGAAGGACACTGCAGGGTTGAAGGATTCTCTAGGTTTGTGTCCCAAAGTGAATCTGTGGTGGAAGAGGGAACTCTGTGGTGGGTTGGTGTGCAGAGGGAACTCCCTTTGTCTCCTGTTCTTCAATAGCTGTTTCTCTGAGTGGAGGCTCCCTTTCCTTCTTAGGATCATCTAAAGTCCCCTAGGGTTGAAGAACTGTTTGGGTCTATCTCATTCTTTGAGGGTAAAAGGAGTGTTGTGGTCAGGCAAGATTGGAGAATCTGGGCCAAAGAAAGTCAGAAATGTTTTTCTTATACGGCCTGTAAGACTCATTATGCTAGAGACCTCGAGAGGGAGTTATTAAACATTCTCTGTGCTTTTATTTTACTGTGTCTTTCATGTTTTCAGGATCCTGAAATATTTACCCCTTAAATATTTATTTAGCATCCACTCTGTGCTGTGACTGCTTTAGAGCCTTGGGCTACATGAGCGAGCAGATCAGACCAATGCCCTTGCCTTGGAGGAACTTGCATTCATTCTAGTAGGAGAGCTGAGCTGGTCTTTATTCAGCACCTACATTGTATTAAGGCATGTGAGTTCCACAGTCATCTTGCTTCAGACTCGTGTAACCTGGTGAAATATATGCACCATTTTTTCAGTTTTATTCTTTTTATTTGTACATGTCAGGGTATGTGTGCATGAATTTAGGTGTCAATGGATGTCAGATGAGGGCATCAGATCCCCTGGAGCTGGCATTACAAGTGGTTGTGAGTCTCCCAGAATGGGTGCTGGGAACTGAAATTAGACCTCCTGTGACAGCATGCACTCTTAACTGTCAAGATATCTCTCTAGCCCCACAGGCACCATTTTAAAGCTTGGGTAACCAAGACACCAAGGAGTTCAGGATGTAAACACTTTGGCTGAATTGTTCTTTTCTTTTTTTTTTTTTTTTTTTTTTAGCTTATGCCTCTGAATTGTGAGAGTTGGTGGTGAGACAAACCACATTTTGGGGGAGTCTTTAGGCTCTGGTGTAGGGATGCTGCAGACCTTGATGATATTAAACTGCTGCACCTCTTTATGAGGGCTAATGGGGAAATTGCCCCAGACCTGAATCAAGCAGGAAAAGTCACGGTTCTCTAGAGCTGCCCAGTTGTTTTCATGTTCTAGGAAGCCAGCATCTTGTGACTGATCATGTTTCTCACTGGCTTTGTTTACTAAGTACCTCAGAACTGGATTTGTTGCCCATCTTGACACTTCTGCAGGAAGAGAGCATATGGCTCTCCTTCCTAGGTGCTAATCCTCTGCCTGGTTTTATTATTTTCTCTACCTTCATCGTCTCCTGGCTCGATTTCTTTGACTGTTCATTTGATGTCTGTGTGTGTGTGTGTGTGTGTGTGTGTGTGTGTGTGTGTGTGTATGTGTGTGTGTGGTGTGTATGTGTGTAGTTTGCTTATTTAGTCACTGTAAGCTACTTGTTATAACAGTATTTATCTAAAAATTGAAATGCAGTAGTAAGTTGATTAGTGCCTAGGGACCTCGGTTTCCATACCGCTGTCTCGGCTTGAGCTCCAGGCCTTTCCCCTTTCCCAGTCAGAAGCTCCAAGCTTCTCTGTGGTGGAGCTAGTTTGTTTAGCCTTTGCAGCTCTCCTTTGGTGGGTTTCAGAGGATGCTGGTCTGGCTGTATTGGAGGTCTTTAGTGGTTTGAATTGACCTGAATGTCACATGCAGGGCTGGAAGGAGGCTCTGGGATGTAGCTTTCTTCTCAGTAAGAGCTGCTCAGTCTCAGGCAGGAAAGACATCCTGATTGTTCGTGCTGAGTCAAGCTCACAAGCTAAGGTGGTCCCACAGGCAATCCCGTGGATCATTCTCTTGACTATAGATTAGTGTACGAGGACCCAGCTGATTGTGGGCAGTGCCACTCCTGGGCATGTGTCCTGGGATGTATGCAAGATGCAAACTGAGCTAGCAATGAGGACTAAGCCTCAGTCTCTGCTTCAGTTTCTGCTTCCAGGTTCCTGCCTTGAATTCCTGTCCTGATTTCTCTTCATGCTGGACTACAAGCTGCTAGGTGAAGCCCTTTTCTCTCCAAGTCACTTTTAGTCATGGTTTGTCTTAGCAATAGAAAGCAAACAGGGACAGACAGACATAGTAGCTTTTTCTAACTGTTGCTTGCAGGGAGGACATCAGCCTCTGCGTAGGGATCAGTACTCTATTGCCACTTCAGCTCTGTCCCATACACAGCCCTAGAGTAGTGGGCAAGGAGGGTATTGATAAAGAATCAGGCCTGAAGAAGTTCAGCTTCCCCTGCTAGGTCATGACCCAGCTGCATCCCAGTATACAGCTCCAGCCTCCTAGCAGTTGCTGAGCCAGGGAACCCCAGTGAGAGCTCAGTGATGCCTCTGAGAGAGAGGAGCATGAGAAGTATGGAAGTTTAGGGTTTGGGAGTTGGATGTTGTGGGCCATGTGCTGGCCACAACTATATATGTGTGAGTAAGTACCCCTCTTTAAAATAAAATGTGTGCCTGAACTCCCACCTTGTCAGCATCTGGGAAGAATCCTGTTTACACACACTAAAGAAGGTGAAGCAGTTAGTTCAAGATTGTAGGGACATTAGGTAGCTGACTGTATTGTGATTTTTTTTTTTTTTTTCCAAGACAGGGTTTCTCTGTGTAGCCCTGGCTGTCCTGGAACTCACTCTGTAGACCAGGCTGGCCTCGAACTCAGAAATCCGCCTGCCTCTGCCTTCCAAGTGCTGGGATTAAAGGCGTGCGCCACCACCGCCTGGCGTGTTGTGATGTTATATGATCACATAGGAAACAACTTGGTACCATTTGGGTGATAATGTGTGTGTGTGTGTGTGTGTGTGTGTGTGTGTGGTAGTTTGGTAGGGGCTCAGACACCATCTGGGTCCGGAAGGTTATAAGACCCTGAGATTTGGTTGGGTGAGAGCCCTGGGATGCTGAATATACCACTGTGCTTTGTCACTGTAACATACAGTGCAATAAAACTGTGTGCCTCCTGGGGGAAAATGGAGTTGAGGATGCAGGGTTACTTATATGGCGTCGTGAAACTGCTGTGATGCATGAATTACGTCCTAAAGGCTGTTAACATTGGTTGGAATGGCCAGATCATTTCCAGTATGCAGCATCAGGTTATCTGCTGGGGACAAGCACTTGAGTTTCTAGCTCCACGTAGTAAGCCACAAGGGCCTCAGAGTTCTTGTCTGTGAGAGAAGCGCAGCCTGCTGCTCTTAGCTGCTTGCACCGCTCTATGCATTAGGTATAGAGAGTACCTGACACAACTGTTAACGGGCTGTCCCGTGGAGGGATGGACAAGGGACAGCTCAGTGTACTGCAGTTGTTTAGAGCGTTGGGATGTGACACCAGGCTGTCAGCCAAAAAAGACAGAACCATTGTCAATTCTGGGAGGCTTGGACATTATTTGGAGATAGAGTCTCATTCTGTAGCCTAGGCTAGTCCTTCCGCCTCAGCTTCCTGAGTGCCGTGGTTACAGATGACAGCCACCACATCTACTGAAGGTTTATGATTTTAAAAGGACTTTATAAAAGCTAACGTGCTTTAGAGATGCATTTCCCCTGCTAAACTGACAGGAGCAAACCCAGTATGAGTAAAGATGGATAGATCTGCCAGACTGGAGCAGAGAGAGGAAACTGTAGCATGCAAGTGTGAATGTGATTTATTTCTGATTATAAAAATACTTTATATGACTTCATGTGGGTTTTGCCAACTAGAGGGAAGCATTAAAACCAAGGAAAATAGAGGAATACATGGAAGCACCTATAACTCTAAGCAGCTGTATCAATTAATATATTGGTGGAAACCCTTCCAGCCTTCAAAAAAAATATTTAACAACAATACAGCAACAACAAAAGAAAAGAAAACAAAACAAAACCAAACAAAACAAAACCCCAAACAAAACCAAACAACCAGCCAAGTAGAGGCTTGGTATATACCCAGGCTGGTCTCAAAATTGTAGTTTTGCTTCAGCTTCCTGGGTTCTAGGATTACATGTCATGTTGGCTCCACTCTGCGCTTGCTGTTAGGCAAATAGTTCATAACCCCCTACATTATGGAAGCTATTCTGCACTCTTTTTCTTCAGTTTGTTGAGAGTTTATTTTGTAAGGTCCTGACATAGTGCTGGGCACAAGTCCCACCTCTGGGTTGCCGCTGTGTGGAGCTGACAGTGTGCCTGCTCTGCTGAGCCAGGCATGGGGTGACCATGAGGGACATGGAGCCCTGCTGAGGTTCTTGTGAGACACTGGGGCTAAGGCTGGTGAGATAGCACAGCGGCTGTGCTTGCTGGCAGGTAGTGACCTGAGTTCAATCTCCTGGACCCAGAGGAGAGAACTGATTCTTACAAGTTGTATTCCATTTATGCATGGTTGTGTAGCTGGGTAACAGCAGCTAAATGATATATAACCGAGATGCCTTTGTGGGTTAGAAACTACGGCAAGAGAAACAGGTTCAGTGAGAGCAGGGCCCTGAGTAAGTGCCATCCAGTGGGGGGTTCTGAGTGCTTGCCTCCCTTGGCTCTTGATGAGATTTGGATTTGAGCGTCAGCCCCTTTTATTAGCTGTTTTGTTCATTTCCTGGTATGAACTGACCAGTTATTCACACAAGTGCCAGGTGCCCCAGAAGGGCTAGGTACCTATGCAGGGGGAGCAGGGACTTTCTTTCTTCTGTTCCTCTCCTTTAATGGGAGTCAGGTTACCCAGGGTGTGTACTTTTTTTTTTTTTCTTCATTGTGAATATAAGTGAGAGGATGAGATGGGGGTGGGGAGGGAGAAGGAAACAGGGTTCTGGGCCTGGGGCAGTGGAGGAAGGCTGTGGGTCTTACTACACCCCTGCCTTGGGACACACTCTGGATAGGAACACAGGAATGGCAAGGAGGGCCCTTGGCCTGTGTGATATATTTAGAGAGAATGTTCTTTCTCTTCCTGGATATATGCTCATGGCCATTACTGCTGCCAGTGATTTGCCATGGTCTCCAACCTACCTGCTACCCTGTAACCCTATTATTTCCTTCTCTGAATTGAGTAGAGTGACAAGCCCCAGAAAGGGGCCCTGCCCTGTCAGATTGGTTTTCAACTCTTGCCCAAGTTGAAAATAGAGTGACTCAGGTTAAAAAATGAAACAAGACTGTGCTGGGCATGGTGCCAGGGTGCCAACAGTGTGCTTCAGTGACCTGTTCTGGAGGGACATTTACTTGCCCCCGCCCTGTAGTTCTGGTTGCTATCAGATTCAACCTCCTTCCCCCCATCTCTCTCTTTTTTTGAGACAGGGTTCCACTTGTGTAGCCTTGGTTGACCTTAAACTAGCTATGTAGACTAGGCTGGCCTTGAACTCCCAGAGAGCTACCTGCCTCTGCCTATAGAATGCTGGGAGTAAAGATGTGTACCTCCACATCTGGCTTTTACTCTTTTGCTTTTTAGCAATTTGAGGAAAAGTTGATTTGCTTTTAGAAATCAGCGATTAACCTGGCATAGTTTTGTATGCCTTTAATCTCTTGGTAGGGAGAAGCTGCTAGATCTGTGTGAGTTCAAGCCTGGTCTACATACTGAGTTTCAGGACAGCCAGGGTTACATAGAAAGACTGTGTCTCAAAAAAAAAAAAAAATCAAAACAAAAATAAGCAACAATAAAAAACAAACAAACAAAAAAATCAAGGCAGAAGGACTGAAAGTTTGAAGCCAGCTTAGGCAACATATTGAAACACTATGTAAAAAAAAAAAGAAAGAAAGAAAGAAAGAAAGGAAGAAAGAAAGAAAAGAAGAAAGTGTGTGAGCATGCACATTTGCATTGCACACAGTGGGAGATTGACATGGCCGTGCAGAATTAGCAGTGTATGTATGTGCTCTGTGATAGTCCCGGTGGCAGGTTATGTGTGCAGCCAGGGACAGAAGAGGAACCATAAATTTTGCAGGCATGGTTTGTTTTGGTTCTCTGTTACATTTGCTTTGCCTTACATATTGTTTAAAAGATGGATTTTTTTTTTCTTAAAGGAAAAGGAACTGTGTATTTGAGATAAGGAGTAAAATAAAGTGAAATAAATACTCGGGATTTGTGGCTATCAAAGGCACTTTATTTCTGAGATCACTGTGTTTCTGCACTGTTCCAATATTTATACAGAAATTAGAGAATACAAAGTGCGGACATGTCCTGAGATTTTGGTTGAATTTTCATTTGTAATAGTGTTCTTTTTCCTTTGTTTCACCGAGCTGAGTTTTAGCGATATTTTAGGAGGGTTCAGCCAGTGGCTCTCCAAAGACAATAAATATTGCTTTGTGGGTAGGTCTCCACCCTGTGCCTTATTTGGAGACCATTATGTGGCAGCCAAAAGTCAGCACCCAGTATGCAAATGTTGGGGTGGACAGATTTGAATCAGTTCCTTAGTTTTCAGCATGACATGCCATGAATTTGGTGGTGGTGATAGAGGGTGTTGACTTGGCAAGTGGGATTGCCTTTTGTGTCTTGTTCTTACGGGTACTTCACTCCTCTTTCTATCACCTGTTGCCATGGCTTCTGTTTCCATAGTAAGTCATTTAGAGTTCCCTGAGCTTAGGGGACTGTGTATGGCTGCTTCCATGAAGCTCGCATCTGGATGGTTTTTTAAAACTGAACTTGGTGTTGGCTGTAGAGCAAAGGCCCATGTTGCAGCTGGTCATGGTTCATTGCTGGAGTGGGAGCAGCCGAGCAGACACTGGTTTCAAAATCGTCTGAAAACTACACTGCAGGTATTTCCCACACTGCCAGTTTCTAGCCTGGTGCTTCTAGAAACAACACTGGGTTGTATCTTAGCACCAGACTCTTTCCTGCCTCTCATTGGTGCGAAAGTATTTTGAGCTCAGCAGTGTGGGTTCAAGTGAATCAAACAATGGGAAGCCAAGGGATTTTGCTAATTCACCTTAGATGATCTGACCAGGGTTGGGTGCAGAATGATTCCCAGTGGGACAGACTGGCTTCTGGTGGTTTTTTGTTTTAAGAATGACTGAACACACTATTGTTCTGTGATGGGAGGGGATGCTGGCCGCAGCACACAACTGTTAATAAATGGTTAGGCTTTGTGCCTCGTCCCTTTCCAGAAGCTTTCGTGGGGGCATCACATGTAGGGATGAAGCTAAAAATGGGTCTGTCTGGAGGACAGCTGTATCAAGAATAAATCATACAATGAAGGCTACTGTTGAAATGAATGTGCACAGTAAAACCCAGGCAACCACCTCCAGCAAAAGATGACATAGGTGCTTTCCTGTGGGCCTGGCATGCCTGGTCTTCCTTCCATCGCAGTTTCTAGTGTTACCATTTGGTTTTGTCTTCATTTTTATAAGACTTTGATTTTTCAGGTGAAATCTTTGCATATATTGCATTAATCAACAGTCTAGGACACTAGTTTACAAGCACTTCTGTGAGATGACTTGAGAAACCTGGCCACAGAGCCAGGCTGCCTGAGTTCACATACCTGATCTTCTGTCCCTATTGACACTGGATGAGTTACTTAACCTTTCTGTGCCTCAGTGCCTACTCTGTAAAATGGGGAGAATAGAATGTCTACCATTAGGTTGTTGTGAGAATTAAACCTTTCAGAGTAGTTCAGGGCACATGGCAAGCTTTCTATGTGTTGGTTATGTAAGATGATTGAGATGCAGTGTAGGTCAGTGAGAATAGCGTTGGTCTGTTGGATCTGGAATCTGACTTTGCCTGTCTAAGCTGTGTGTCTGGCCAGGCCCTTTCCGCTCTTAGGTTTGTAAAACGAAGAAATTTGACTTAAACAGTACTTTCTTAGACTCCACAGTCAAAGTGAAGATGGGATGCCTCCCATCAGGAGCACATGATGGAAACTTGTGGACTCTGTGCCTGCTCTAATTACAAGGTTTATTTCACTTAATGGATTTTGGCTGGAGAGAGAAAATGTTCGTGTGTGTGTGTGTGTGTGTGTGTGTGTGTGTGTGTGTGTGATGACAAAATGAGTGTGGAAGAAGCTAAGTGAAATGACCCAAGGATCCTTTGTGCAGAAGATACTGGACGGTGTGGGTGAGTCAAGGGGAGACTGGTAGGGATGGGTTGGGTAGGCATTTCTTGGGGGAGGAATTTGAAGACCTAAGATTATACAGTATGGCTTCCAGCTAAATATAGCATGGAAGAGTGTGGTGGCTGCTTTTAGCAATTTGTCCAAAAGGTTAGGAAGTGATTTTCTTATTAGGGAGCTGCAAATATCTTATATTATAGGTATTAGGTTTTCCATTTGCATAAGGGAACCAGAGTTTGGGGGAGAGAGCAAGGTGGAAAAACACAGAGAGAAAACTTGAGAATAGAAACGCAGCCTGCAGCCTACAGACATTCTCCTCATCTGATCTGAGCAGTGCTCGCCTGAGCCAGAACTTAGGAGCCTTGCCAACAGCTCCCCTTGCTTCCTCCTTGCCTTTTCTTTCCTTTCCATTCTGATAATCACTAGGAATTTCCCCAGACTGGTTGCCCATTCACTCACTGGCATTATCACATAGTGATGAGGAACTGACTTGCCAAGTGGAAAACCATTCACAGGCTAAATGTGTTGCTTTGAGTCAGACTGTTCCCTGGGTTTTAGGACTGCACTTATTAAAGTGGAATTTGGCTGTGATGGCTCGGTGGGTGAAGGCACTTGCCACCAAGCCTGACAACTTAAGTTTGATCCCCAGGACCTACATGGTGGAAGGGGAGGGCTGACTCCTAAAGGTTGTCCTCTGACCGCCACATGCTTTGGCATTTTCACCCTTTGCTGTCCACAGCATAAGTGAGAGCAATAAAGTGAAATTTGATCTTTCTTACTTTTTTTTTTTTAAATTGTGATGATGCTATACATTTTTTTTTTTTTGGTTGCAGCAAGAATTTTGATTATTTGTACTCTCCTGGGTCACTTTGTATGTCCCAAAGGGGTCCCCCTACCCCTCACCCCCATGTATGTTCACATGTGTAAGTGCAGGTACATGCATACTGTGGTGCCTTTGTGTAGAATTTCAGGTGTCTGTCCTTGCCTTCTACCTTGCTTGATACAACTAGATGTCTTGAGAATTCTGGGAAATATGTCTGCTTCTCTATCTTTCCCACAGGTGTTCAAGGATTACAGACATGTGTGCTCTGCACCCCTTTTTTTATGTGGGATCTGAACTCAGGTTGTCAGGTTTGTGTGACAAGCTCTTTACACCCTAAGTCACCTCCCTGCTTACCCTAAAGCCCTCTTTCAAAACCCAGGTTTAGCAGTTCCTCCAGCCGGCCTCCCATCCCTCCCTGCCCGTGTTCATATTCCTCCCACACCTTCAATTACTGGCTCTCTGTGTCTATGGTTTGATGTTTTGTTCTCCAGTGAGGCTGTTGCTCACTGAAGACGGAGCCGTGGTTATGTTTCTTTTCTACTCTGTTCAACTTTTTCTTTAAATGACCATCAGAACCGTGGAGTCAATTCTTGAATCATCACAAATGGCTGATGCTAATAGAAGTGAGCATGCTGCCCTTCTGTGTAGTTCTGGAACACTGTGCCTGCTGCCTGGTTTGCTAGCTGGAGACAGTTGAACATTTGGTTGTACAGTGTGTGTGGATTGCTAGCTTCACGCGTGAGCGGTGCTGTCATTTCCTATATCCATGTGGCATCTAAACCAGGGCTACCTGCAGTTTTCCCAGGTCTGGCAGAACTGTCTCATTCAGTTGTTTCTCTGAGCCCTGCTAGGAAGGTCTGACACACAGTAGGTAACAGGAAGAGCCCAAGTGTAAAGAGTTCTGTGGTACTAGAAGGGAAACAAGGATGTATTAGGTTTCTCCTAGGCTTGCTGCCCAGTCCCCTGGAGGCGCCTTCTGATTTCCCTTAGTGGTGCCATCGGGCTGGGCCTGAAGGTAAAGAGAAGAAGTGAGGTACTGGGCTGTCAGTGCTTGATCTTATAGGATATCTAGGATCTGAGTGATGGGCAGACACCTAGATCGGGAAGGATCGGGACTCTAGTAAGCTATATGTGGCAGGAGTTTTTGGGGTGTGGTAAATTTTTTGGGGTATGGTAGATATCCTTTGAAAGATGCCAGATGACTAGTGGACTCATTCTCAGTCTTGAAGATTCAAAAGAATTTGGGGAACAGAGGTTGGTCGTGTGCTCTGCCTAAAAGGGAACATTTGCCAGTTAGCTTCTTTGTTGTCTTGTAAAAGTGTGGCCCTAGAAGATCCATATTTCCAATGTGATGTCTGTTGTTTCAAAAATAGATGGTCAATTCAACTATCTAGCTGCTGGCCTCTGAATAGGGACTAGGGGCTTGTAAAGGCTAGAAGTCACCTGGAAATGAACTAACGAGTGAACACACACACACACACACACACACACACACACACACACACACACTATTATTTCACCCCCAAAGACAGTGAGAAGAAGTAGTGTGTCCCTCCCCCACAGGGCCAGATTAGATGGATGTTATTCCAACATCCAGATGGTCAGATGCCAGTGTCGCCACGGAGATGGACATGATGTGCAGAACAGGCAGAGTTGGCACTGGGTCGGGTGGGGCAAGGATGATGAGGACCAAGTTCTTTGCCTACAAGAAAGCCTTCTAAGTCCCACATCCCTCCTCCAGGTCTCTAATGTTTCCCCCTCATTCCTGCTACAAGTTTGAATTTCCCTGCCTCACATTCTTGGGACTTCTATGCTGTGTAGGAGGGACATAATATAAGCACTACTTTGGGTTCACTGTGTGGCCTTTGCCTCCCACTCCGGTGTTTTCTCCTTTAGTACTTTCAGATACCCAAGGCTGGCTACAACTGCCGTAGACCAGTGGGTGTTCCGAGTCATGCCCATGGTCTCTCCCCTCCCTGATTTTACTCATGTGTCCCATCTTCCTGGAATACACCCCCTCAAGTTTATGGAAATCCTCCCCGCCCAACTCTGCCTCCAAAGGCTCAGCACAAAGGCACACTTTCCTGGAACTGGGCTGCCCTCCTCCTTCTGTAAATCTAATCAGTCATGACTTTCTCTCAGCTTTCATGACACTTGCCTGTGTCTCTAGCGTAGTACTTGCATCATACATCATGGTTCTTTAGAGGCCTGAGTCTTCTAGATGATGAGGTCACTGTGGAAGGTTCACATCTGACTCATCAGCATGGCCCCTCAGGGTTTGGTAACTGTCAATGAAAAAAAAATTTTTTTTTTTTGAGTTAGATGCATGATGTTGGGTAATACAGAACTGACTCAAGAGGAAGTGGTGGAAGGTCTACCGAGAATAGAGAGCAAGGGTGGTGGCTGGAGCAGAGGTGTCAGCAGGTAGCTAGAGCAGATCTAACTTTGCTTCAGCCTATGGCCACACTCCACACTGTCCATCTCTCCTACTGCACGGTTCGGAGTGTGGCATCGTGCCTCCTAAGGAATTGAAAGCTAAGATTTTAGTTCTGTACTTAACCCTGTAAGGAGCTGAATGAAGGGCCAGAACAAAAGAAATTTCAGTCCACCCTTTACTCAGCTAGGATGGCTTCCCACATGCTTTCCTCTTCCTGTGGTACACTCACCATGATGGTGTTTGTATGTTCTTTAAGGTTGTGAGCATGTAGGGATGGCCTAGGCGTTTAAACCCCCAAAGACAGTGAGAAGAAGTAGTGTGTCATCATGAGAACTGTGGCTTAGGAGCCTAGAGAATTGGATTCCAGCACTAGATCCACGTCTTCCAGCTAGGTGGCTTTTAGTGAGACTCTCAGCTCAGGATTTATTTCCTCAACTGGCTTAAGCGGTTGCTTGGTTCCTTTTGGGCTATGACAATATGTGACTAAGGGCTAGGCTGTCATCACTGTAGGCTTGTAAACTCATGTTACTCTGTTTCCTAGCATACAAAGGATGCACTTACCCAGCACAGGAGTTAGCGTGGGGTGGTTTAAGGGCTCCTTTGAATTAAGATTTCAGGACAATGGTCAGATGTGGGTGAACATCAGAATCTCCTTGAAATACAGTCAGAGAGAGTTGAGATAGGGTAACATTCCACGACAAGAGTGTTCCCATGTAAGGAAAGTCCTCCAAGCAACATGCATAGTGTGGTCCTGATGCTGATTCTGCCAGAATGTTTGTGTTGTTGTAATGTTGTGGAATTGAATTCTACAAAACAGAACAAGCTTGCTTGCTTGCTTGCTTGCTTGAACTGTGGTGTAGAGGCCAGAGAACAACTTATAGGAGCAAGAAAACCATTGTGGTTTTTGAACCACAATGGGTCAGAGGCTCAAACTCAGCCTGTCCGACTGGGCAGAATGCACCTTTATTTCCTGAGCATCTCAGCAGCTCAGTGGCCTTGTTCCTGTTGATTAAGGAAGACTGTTCAGTAGATGCCTGTGGTCATCTGGCCCCCAAGAGCAGTGAAAAGGCCAAGGCAAAGGTATGGTTTCCTGGTTGACCAGTAGACTCAAAGACGGTCAGTATGGCTGGGACTCAGACAGAGTCAGGAGTAACCACAGAGAAGGCTGGTGCTAAGAGGAGGGAGGGACCCCAGCCTTCCATGGAAAGGAAAAGAACACTTTGTAGATCGAGCAGTCTCCAAAGCCAGTGTCATGTTGCCTGCCTCTGTCTTACTTACTGGCAGTGACCTTGGACAAGTTAGCTTCCAACCTTTATTTCTAACCTATTCATTGAGATTGTGTGAATAAAATAGGATTACATATCGAAAGCACCGTTTGTAACTTTCTCTCACAAAACTTTTTTTTTGAGACAGGGTCTCACTATGTATCCTTGGCTGGCCTTACACTCACAGAGAACTTTTTTTTTTTTTTTAAAGATTGTAGCTGTCTGTGGTGAACAGGCGTGAAGGAGGCTCTCAGGTGGAAGAAAAGGGTACCCAGTGTTACTAGTTCTCCACAGCTGCCTGGCCTGTAGATCAGACACAAAGGAAACCTCCTTCTTTTCCTGAGTTCTATGTTGCCCCACCTTAATTGAAACACAAAGTCCTGTGGTTTATCCTTCCATTTTGTGCTTTTCATAGTGGTGTGAACCCTGAGATGTGTCTCTCTTACAGTGAGGAACAGAACTAAAGTGCTGTTCTGTTTCTGACTCCATGTCTCCTCAACTCACCGTCCTCTCCCAGTGTCTAGCCTGACCCTGTGGGTCTAGTGAGCCCATTATCCAATTCATGAAAAGCTAGAAATCTGGAATTTTTTTTTGAGACCAGGAGATCCCATGCATTCCAGGCTCAGGTGAACTTTGAATGTGTTATGTAGCTGAGGCTGATCTTGAACTTCTGATACTTCAGCTTTCACCTCCCAGATGCTGGGATTACAGGCTATGGTGTGGGTTGACCCCAAAGCTTTATGAATGTTAGGCAAATGCTCTACCAATTGAGTTATATTCCCAACCTGAGGTCTAGACTTTGAATGTGAAATATCTTACTTGTTAAAAGAGACTTAGGTCTGATTTGTTTTAAATTATGGTGTGAGGGAACCAAACTCACTGCAAACATGATTTAGCTCCTGGGTCACTAATTCAAGGCCCACATTTAGTTTCTCTGTGGAGAGAAAAGTGAAAGCCGTCAGCAACGACTGGAGTGAGTGGAACTGAGTTTAAGGCACAGTTTTTAATTATGAATGTTTGATTTCATACCTCTCTCTGAGAGCATAAACTGACTGCATGGCACAGGTTGCCCCTCATGGTGTACCATGGTTTTGAATGCTGATGGTGGGGTGGGCCAGGCCCTCTGCTGGGAGCTGCAGATGGTGCATGGTGTGTGGTGGACACCACCTGTAATCATCCTCTGAGCAAATCTATTCATGGCTGTAGGGCATGGGCTCCTCTTCCTGGGCCAGGCGAGTTAATTATCATGACTTCATTGAATATTGGTTTAGTTACTTTCACAGCCATAGAGAGTTATTATTATTATAAAAGGAAACATTAAATGATAAAAGTAAAAAGAAAAGGTTGGGGGTTACGTAGTCTTTCCTTCCCTCTTCCCAGCTCTTTTTAACAAAACCCTCAGTCATATCATCGGTTTTTCTTTAATGTGGGTACAGTGATTTGACAGACCTCCCAACCCTGTGCACATACAAATGGTGCTGGAGGAACTCCCTTCTCTTTTGTTTATTTAGGATTTCTTTAGCGATCCCTTTGTGGTTGGTGTAGGAGCATGGAGCTCAGATCTGGGAGATCTGGGGGACTGAAGGCTTTACTGGGCGTGCACGTTTCCTGTTTGATTAAACATCCATCTTTAGCTGCAAACGAGAAAGAATGAAAGCCAAGCCGGAGAGATGAATGCTCCATTTTTGACTCGAGGCTCTGCTTTGCCTCTTCTTCTTCCTCCATGTGCTTCCTCTGCATACCTCTCAGCTCTTCCTCAGTGTCATGAAGGTTCCTGTAGGGTCACTTATAGTAAGACTGGGGGTGCAGTTTTCTCTTAACAAGCGAAAGACACAGGGTCTTGGTCGCATGTTGTTTGGGATCACTGACAGAGGTGAGAATATAAGAGCTGTGGACATTCAAATGTAAAGCAGATTAGTTTTCAGGAATGTTGGATTTTTAGCCAATGTTTTGCAATTTATGGAGTTGTTCGGAAGGAAGAGAAGGGCCAGGTTTTACTCAGGGTTCAGTTTTGCTTTGGCCCTGGGTGAAATTATCCTTAGCTGCTTTTAACAACAAGCCTGATTGGTAGGAATTTAACAGGCTTCAGCGATGGAAAGTCCTACTTCTTTCTCATGTACCACTATCATGGAAGCAGCAGTTTAGACCATCACCTTCTACCTCGCTGTACATGGCCGTGTCACCTCTCAATCTGGGCTGGCCCCAGAACTCTAGCTGTCCGGTCTGAGCACAAGTTGGCAGGAAGTCAGAGAGAGCTTCTCTGCAGAACCAGTTCTCCCTCAGCAACTTTCCTGGAAGTCCCATGTCTCACAGGTCCTCCCAGGGTCACATGCATGCAGCTAGCAGCAAGGGAGGGTGGGAATATAGCCTTAGTCCACAATGTCATGTCTGACATGAAAATCAAACTACCTTTCAGAGAAGGGGAAGAGAAGAGTTCATGTGGACAGCAAGCGTGTTTGCAAAGTACTACAGTAGGTAGTAGGAACTTGTCCACCGAACTCCTTCCCATCCTTCTGCTTGTTTTTAAGCCACAGGACCACCTAATTGTTCTGTGCAGTGATCAGGGATTATTAGGTCTTTGTTGTACAGACTTTGTGTATGGAATGGGGATGAAGGGTACCTAAAGAAGGAGAGCCAAAGATCAACTAACACAGAGTGAATTGTATGGAGTTGCGGATGAACCAGGGGCCTGATGCCAGAAGACCTGGGTTAAGCAGAGGACTTCACTGGGACCTGGCAAAGTCCTCTCTCAGCTTTGTCAGTAAGACAGGGCATAAGAACACCTCATAGGGCTGCTCCTCGGCTCCACTGGTGAGGCTGGGATTGCATGGTTAGGTGAAGACCTTTGATAGAATGGACTCTGGAAGCTGGCTTGGTACCTAGGAATCCCGAACTCTTCTGTTTTTTTTAAAAAAATTTTTTTTATTACTTTTAATTATGTGTGTGTATGTGTCTGTGTGGGTGTGTGCACATGAGTGTAGCACCCATGAAAGCCAGAGGAGATCGGTTCCAGGGAACTGGAGTTACAGGTGGTTGAGAATTGAACTTGGGTCTTCTGCAAAAACACTGCTGGCTCTTAACCACCGAGTCATCTCTCCAGCTCAACAGTTCTGCTTGTCAGCAGCTTAGAGGGAACAAACACTGGAAAAACATACCTTATCTTTCTTGTGGCTTTGCTGGTACCTTTTGGAGTAGTTATTTTGTCATGGTGAATGAGTAGTATGTAAATATTTTGGCATTTGAGAGAAGATATCTAGTCTGTTCTACACTCTTGATCCTTCCTCAGCCTCTCCAGTGCTGGAATGACAGACATGCCCTAATATTTTAAGTATTATTTGGCTTTTTATTCACAGTCCCCTCCACTAGCCCACTGGTATTAGAACAAGCACCATGTTAAAGACAGGGTCCCTGGCATAGGATGAGAATGAATTAAGGTTGATATAGACAATTACTAGCTTGGCACTCAGTGCTTTGTTGGAGCTCAGTGAAAGCCTGCAGGATTCAGCCCCTAGTGTCTCTCCCAGACTGTTCCAGAATGTCTTCCACGTCTGGTTTGTTTGTTTCTGTTTTTCTTTTTCAGTCCTGGAACTTGAACCCAAGGCTTATATGTGATAGACAAATATGCTACCACGGAGCTAAACCCAACCTGGCCTCTGACTTCTTTTTTTTGTGATATTGTCATTCATCACTTCTGGATTTTGGTTTAGCACTGGTTTTAAAACACTATGAAATAAGACAGATAGGAAGAGGAGCTGAGAGATGCTGAGAAGCCTAACCTAACTAACCTAAGTCTGAATACCGGAGCCCAAGCTGGGGACCAACCATTAGACTTAATCATTTCAGAAGAGAGACCCTCATCTCAACAAGATGGAAGGGAGAAGCAATGCCCAAAAGTGCTCCTCTGACCATCACACATGTTCAAACACACAGACATGCACACCCATCACTGTTATCATCAAATGGCCGTAAATGTGGGCTCTCCATTTTGTTCCATTGTCTTATCTGTTAATGCTAAACTTAACAAGTAAACGATAACTTATCTGTTAGAGCTAAACTGCCTTGATTACAGTAGCTGATAATAAATCATAAAATCAAAAAAAAAGGACTTAATCTTTTCTGTTAGGACCCCATATTGTTTCTTTGATCCTCTTGTTGTCTACCCTAGCTTCTCGAAAAATTAACCAGTTCACTGACTCACTCAGCATATGCGACTTATTTCACACTGTGTACTGTGCACGCAGTGTGCTTGGGATATTGAAAACTCAAACAGACTCACTCCCACCTCTCATAGAGCTCACCTTTGGTGGGGAAGATAGATAAATATGTTAACAAAGCAGAATGTTGGATGGGCTTTACAGCTGTGAAGAAAGGGAAACGGGATAAGGGGATACAGAACAAGAGGAGGGCGTCGTCGTCGTCGTCGTCGTCGTCGTCATCATCATCATCATTATCATCATCATCATCAGGTGAAAAGGCCCAAGTCACAGCCAATTGGTTTGTTAGTGGAATAGTGAACAGCAGGTTGGTGGGCAGTTGAATGAGTTACAGGAAGATACTTTGGACTTTTGGGCTCTGGATGCCTATTGGTTATCCACATGAAATTTTTGTGTGGCCAGTTGGAGAAGGAGCCTGGAGTTCAGGGAGGACATTGAAGCTGGAATTATGAACTCAAGAGCCATTAGCTGTGTGGAATCAGCTTGAATGTGACGACCACATCAGAGAGGTAGTACTGGCCACATGGTGTCCAGACTGCCAATATTCCTGGGTTATAGCCACTTATCTATATCACAGACCTTGACTCTGAATCAGGTCAGAGTGACCAGTGACTAGTAATTGAGTTCTCCTAGCATGGCTATGGTTAGAAATCCTTTGGAATGATGGGATTGGGAGCAGCAGCATGGAAGGGAATCACAGATGAGTCTATGCTGGGATCTGGCTCCATTAAGCACACACACACACACACACACACACACACACACACACACACACAGGGCGGGGCTGTATGTTGTTGACCCTTCAAAGGACTCGACAGTTTTGAAGGAGGAAGAGGAGGGATGGTTTGGATCAGCAGTAGGGAACAGGGATGAGACCTGTCCTACATCTCTATAGGCTGGAAGACAGTGTTTAACTGTAGTAGCAGCTTAGCATTGTAAAAACACTTACTAGCTGGCTTCTCTTCAAAGCACACTGGGGAGTGTGGAGCAGAGACTTGTGAAGGCTTCAACTTTGAACTCCAGGGCACTGACACAGAGTAGAGACCTTCTCCTTGGACGGAGAATAACCTGTGAACTTGGCCTGGATTGAAACCTCCCTTTCTTGCCTGCCCCATTCTGGGGTGGATGCTAGCCTAGCATGGCCCTCGAGGAGGATGCAGTCTGTGCAGAAGAATTTGGCAGCAGAAGCTGGAGCAGAAAAGGAACAAATGATGATTCATTCCGTGCTCCCCATTAACTGAGCTCTTTCCTCTTTTGGTCTCAGGGAAGTCTGTAAGAATGTAGGGTGCTGCTCAGGCTTCTGCAGAATTTAGGCCTGGATCTCACATCACCTCGGTTCTGCTTTTCTTAAATTTTAACTTAAAAGATGAAATGACAGAATGATTCTGAGAGCTAATTAATATAAGTACTAGTGGCTGTTGCTACAGTTGCATTAAAAGACATTATTTTTCCCCAGATCTCTTGCCAGTTCGTCTTATTTTTGTTTTTATACCAAGTATTAGAACAGTACCTGGCATGTGATTATGCACACTCCTGTGCAAACAATACACACACACACACATACACACACACACACACACACACCACATAAACTTATTTAATTTTTATAATGGCTCTAGGTAGTAGAAACTGCTTTTTTCCTCAATTTACAGACAAGAAAAACAGGGAAGAAATTAAATATAAATCACTCAATTAGTAAGAGGCAGAATGAGAATTTGCACTGGGGAGCCTGGTTCTCTCTCCACTTGTTCTAAGGCCTGTTAGCTTCTTTACTCAAAAAAAATGATGGGCTTGGGGATATAGCGTTTGGTAGAGTGGTTTATCTGGCATGCACAAAACCGTTGGGTTTAACCCCTGGTTCTGCTTAAAGGTCCCACAGGCCTTGGTGGTACACACCTGTCATCCCTAGTACTTGGTGGGCAGATGCAGGAGGATCAGAAGTTCAAGGTTACCCTGGCTATGTGGAAAGATAAAAAGTCTGAAGTTCACTGAATCTAAAAAGAATGATGACAGGGGCTATGAAAATAGCTGTTGCTCTTTATATACCGTGCATTGTGTTCTATAGTTTAGATGTATGAGTAATAGCTGTATCCCTACAAGGTATTAGAGGCCTTACACAGAAGGCAATGAAGGCTCAGAGTCATTAAGTACTTTATTCTGAGTCCAAAGCTAAGCAGATAGAGATGGGATTCAAACCTGACCTGTGTGTCTTCTGAGCCCTGAAGAGCTGCTACACTTTGCTTCTCTGGTAACTTGCCACTAGATACTTCCTTTTCAGACCCACCTCATGGCTCACAGCTCCTTGTAGAGCCTTAGAGGAATGGTGGCCGCATTTCTCAGGCTTAATACGAGTCACCCAAGCAGCCCTCAAAGCCAGAGGCTTGGCTTGAAAGCTGTCGATCTCCTAGAGCCCCTCCATACCCCTCAGTCTGTTCTGTGCCTCAGGTTTCCCTGTAGCACTTTAGACGTTCCCTGTCTGCACAGGGGTCAGGCGGATGGACACACCAAGTGCCAGTGTCCACTTTCTGGCTGGCATCAGGGCAGGCGGGTTCCCTCTGAAGTGCCAGGGTGGCGTGAGTTCTCAGCAAGGGTGGGGACCATCTGTGTGCTCCTGTAAAGGAAATTGTGTTTTTTTTTTCTTTTCTCTTTCTTCTTCCTTTTTTTTTTTTTTTTTAGATATGGGAAAGGGAGCCCTGTGTCTCAATTGAGTCTTTGTGGCGTTGTATTACAGAGAGTCACAGAAAATGTTCTATGTAAATGACTATGTGCCCTGATTAGAGCCTCAATAGGCACCATTGTGTCATATTGCTATTATTGGCGATTGCAGGATACTAAATGATATTCTCATCAGGCTGAAAAACTTCAGTGTTAGCAGTGAAACTCGGGGTTAATTATACTGCTCTGAATTAGAGCATAGAATTAAGTTTTAGAGAGAAGCTTATTTCTCTTGCCCCTCTGTTTCTTTAGGGTTATCACTGGGGAGTTTGATTATAATATTTTTTAACCCATCTTCTAAATTTGTGCTGTTGGCATTTTGCTCCCTGAGTTACTACCCCTTTTAGTGCTGGGAAACACAGAACCAATTTATAGGACAGTTGGAGACTTGGTCTGTTTAATAGTGCATTCTTCGCAGTCAGTAGCAGCGTAAAAAATAGCACGGAGGAGATTGAAGTCTTAGGGGAGTACTTGGTTCTCTAGAGGGGCCTCTTTAATTTAGCTCTTGTTTTTCCTGCCTTTGAATTATTGGCTCCTCTGATCCCGACTCACCTCTTTGAAGAAGTGACACACTGACCTACATCGGGCTGGAACAGATAGAAGAGCTATCTCTGCTCTGCCTGGCTCAGCATTCCTAGCGGGACCTTCCAGGGAGCTCGTCTAGGGCCCAGGCTGATTCTCTCGAGTTTCTGCCATTGACTTTCTTGCTTTGTTTTAATTGCAGAGTTTTGCTCTTTGAGGCAATCCTGGTGGTAAATGTGGCATATCCCTTTCTCTCCTATCATTTGTTTGTAAGTTTCATCTCAGTAGTGTCAGGTCTGTACCATATATCTCTCTCCCTTTTAACATCAGCCGGATTTTTAAATATAATTATCATCATGCAATCCTCGAAACTGTTTTCTTTAATGGAGGCTTTGTAGTTGAGTGTGTCACTTCTTAAGCATTTCACCTTATGTGGATCTTTAAGTCAAATCCTGTGGGATGTCCCCATTTTGTTACAAGTTGCCACATATTGGCAATTGTAGAGGTCGGAAGACAGCATGAGCCTCTCCTTCCACCTTGTTTTGAGACAGCAGTGTCTCTTGTTCACCACAGCATGCCAGTGGAGGTGTCCTGGGAGCTTCTGGAGATTTTCTTGCTTTCAGCACCCTTGTTGCTGAGGAGTGCTGGGGTCACAGACACAGGGACTGTGTCACCTTTATGAGGGTTCTGAGAATCTGAACGCAGTACCTCATGTTTGTGTTGCAAATTCTTTACCCATCCACAGAGCCCCCTCTCCAGCCTACAAGTCAAGATTTAACCCCAAATCTGCCTGCCTTAAATCTAGTTTCATCTCTAGTGGTATTATATCTCCTGTCTTCTTACCTTTTGGAGTTCCAGAGTCTTCCTAGCAAAAACAGGTCTCTATTGCTCTTCATGAGTGGGCATATCTTACTTGTGGGGTCCAGAAGGCCTTTTACTTTTCTATTTCCATGGCTGACTGTTCTCAAGGGTTTTGCAAGATGAGTATTCCTCACCTCACACGAGGACAGGTTGTCTTATGTAGTGTACACCTTGCATCTCGTGTTAAAGGACTATCACATGGCTTGGAAAATATCACATGTAAGAGCAACATTTAGTTGGGAGGCTGTCTCAAGTCAGATGTTTATAACGTAACCTGCATGGTTTACGACAGTTTGGGGGGGGGGTCTCAGTATTACTTTTGGGGAACATCAGTTACCAGCTATGGTTAGTCAAATGACATTTCCCCCATGTGTGTAGTTTGTAAAATAGACCTTCCTTTTCCTTTCTTCTGACTTCCCATATTCCTCTTTTCCAGGGATGGAACCTAGGGCCTCAAACGAGCTAGGCAAGCCCTCACTTGTCAGCTTGTGTTGTACAATTCTCATGACCACAAACTGTATCCTCTCAGAACCAGGAGGAAATTCAGAGGTTTTGGACACTTTGGATCCAAAGTGATTTCCAAAGCACTTGTTAAGATGGAGTGATGCTGCCTGCAGGAGGGCCGAGTGTGTGGGAGCCAGTGGGGTGCTAGAGAACACAGGCAGATAGCCAGCATGTGGGATGTGGCAGAGCAAAGGATGGAAGTCCTCAGCATGGGTTGGCTGGCCCTGCTGTTCACAAGGCTCACTTCAGATCATCCTTCTCTGGTTCTTAAGCATAACGCCTCTACACAGCTCGCCTTCTCAGCCTCTGGTGCCTTTGCAGCTGCTGTATCTGTCATATGGAACCCTTTTCTTTGTGGCATGCCATGTCATTTTGACTTCATCTCTGCAGTTGAGGCTGCTGTGCTGTGTGTAGTGAATTCTGTTCTTCATGCCCAAGATGACTTCCAGTGGTAGGGGTGGGTGGGGGTGGGGAAGCTTGACAGTGTTGACAGTGGAGACATCAGTTTCTGTGCAGGCAACTTTCCCTCTATTCAGTTGCCTAGGGAGGACATTTATTAAGTGACTGACAATAACTTGAGTTTTGAGCACTTACTGTATGCTGATTGTGTTTTGCAAATTCTTTAATCCTTACAACTACCAGGGAATTAGGTTTTGTTATTCAGGCTTGATGACCCTTTGGCCCAGAAAAGCAAGTGTTCTACTATGGAGTTATTCCCCTAGTGTTTGTCCCCCACAGCCCCCGATGTGCTGTGTGAGGCTAAAGGGCTCAAGTGTGGCAGTAATGGTTAAAGGTCCCCTCCAATTTGCCAAGTGGCAAGTCTCAGATTTGTTTCTTTGGAAGACAAGCTACTGTTCCATGTTACTCATTAGAATTCTCCCATGACAGAGGCTTTGCTAAGCAACAAAGCCCTAGGAACTCTATTACAATACCCTGGTGGTACTGTGTGCGTGTGCATATATGCACATGACTGGCAACTTTTGGACCATTATGAAGAGAAAAAGGAAAAGTAAATCTTTCCCCTGGAATCAAAATCTGGATGGTTTGCTATCCGCACAGACTTGACCATTAGTTCGTGTGTTTTCACTTGTTTGCAGCCTCTACAAATGTACTTTCTAGTCTCTTACTACCAAGCAATGAGGGAGAAAGAGATGCTTCTAAAACAGATCTGATGGTCTCATCCCACCACTGAACATCCTCCCTGGTCCCTGTTGGCCTCACAGTGATGGACCAGTTGGCCACTTTTTTCTCCTGTGTTTACCCCAATCATGGAGCACTCCAGGTTATTCCATGCAGGTATGCGCTTCTCTTTTCTGGGCCTTTTGGGCTATAGATAGATGTTACTGCTTGCCAGATTTCACTTTCTCTCCATCCCTTTCCCCCCACTTGGCCCACGTGGAAGTTTAGGCAGATCAAGTCTGTCCTGGGTGTGTCACTCTGCTGCAGTGTGCATCTGATTGTGCTGTGTTTTGTGTCGGCTAGATTGTTTACCTCTTGAACTAGGCATCTTGGCTCCTTTCCTTCTGTTTCTACATAGTGCCTTGCACACAGTAAGAGCTCAGTGAAGGATTAGAGAGAAAACAATGAGTATTCTCTCAGGTTTGTGTAGTAACTACCACTTGTAGAATGACTGCTGAGTGTGCTGTGTAGCTTATCATTAACTGTCACGGTATGCCTAGGCGCACGGGGTTATGGCTAGTTGTTACATCACGGAGACAGAAAGCTTGGGGACTCTCTGTTTCTTAGGTTAAGAAATGTTCCACACACATGTACACTCACTCTCGAGAGGGATAGTTTGAATTTACATGAAGACCAACTGGGAAGTGTTTATTGACGTCGTCAGTAAAGGTCCTATTGTTTTGAATGGGTCTGTCAGGATTTATTAAATGCTGTCAGGAGCTGATATCCTTATTAGACCGAGTTCACCTTCTGTGAGAGACACAGGGCTGATGGATAGGGGCATTGTGATGAATTATGTTATAAGGGATCTCTTCAGTGTCTTCTTGGTCATATGAGTTTTATTTTCCCACTAGGACATGACCGAGGCTCTGAGTAGTCAGAGAAAGCATCTCTTATGTTTTTCTCATGAATAGGACACTCTGTGTTCTGGATTGCTGCTCACTGGAGCTAGCACGTGGTGTCTTTTTTTTTTTTCTAACATTGAACCAATAGGCTTCCTCATTTTGGGGTGGTCAAGGGGAAAATTTGTGTGTCATGGAAAACATCACCTCCTAGTTTAAGCTTGAGAAAGTTTGTTTTGAATTACAAGAGTAATTTTTCTTTTTTAGTGAATCCTTGGTTGGCTTTGAACACATTATGTAGACCAGGTTAGCCTGGAACTCAGAGATCTGCCTGCCCCTGCAGGATTAAAGGTGTGTGTTAATATGCTTAGAGAAGAGTAATCTTAGCCAATTTAGTAGAAATTAGTGTGTAAGGCCAGTGGTGTGTCTTGGAGACATATAATATATTCCGTGCTGAGGAACAGCAGTTGGGAGCACTGAGGACTGTAGACATTTGCAAAAATAGATCTGTAGTCCTGGTGTGTGTGTGTGTGTGTGTGTGTGTGTGTGTGTGTATGTGCGCACACTCTCATGCATGCAATGTAAAGAAGAATAAAAAGGGGAGTATGTAAGAAGATGGGGGAAAGAAGACAGAAGTGGGGAGAGGAAAAGGGAGAGAGATGGGGGAAGGGGGAAGGACAAAGGGTGAAGGGCTGGGTATTGTTTCAGAGAACAGAGCTTCCCTAAATGTAAGACTTATACAGATATCATGAATAATATTCATTTTGAGCCATAGAACCAGGCTCACCTTTGATCTGTTATGAAAGTCTTCTAAGAGTATATAAATACAGTTGATGTGCTTTCTTAGGAGAAAGAGTGCATCCCTACAGCGTGGGTATTGACCTGCCAGGTCTGGAACCTGGTCCATGCACAGACAGTGGTCTTTATAGCCTTTGATTATCTTTCTTTTAGGCAGGACTTTTTATTTTGGCCTCATATTTAGCAATGAGGTCACATTTAGTCAGATCTTGTTCTTTTCCAAGAGAACAGGACCACACCCCTCAGGCCGGAAGGACGCAGGCAGAGGCCTGTGGAGATCAGGGCTTCTTGCCTTGAGGGTGGAGGGCTTTGAGAGTTAACTAGTGCAGTCAAGAGCCTCAGTTTTTGTCTTTAGGGGAAAAAAAAAAACCACATTTCACTGTTCAACTAAGTAGAACAAGTGCCACCTGTATGAGATGGTGGGCGTTCCAGGCAGAACAGGGAAGGAAATGGTTGAAGTTCTATTTTACCCTTTCTTGAGTTATTCAACCCTTGCTGTACCTCAATAGGGATGGTTCAAGACGGGCAGGGTCTGATGAGATGTGTCATGGGATCCTTGTGGACAAGCATGGGCGTTCCTGGAGGGGCACAGCACAGTAGGCTGATGGCATCTACTCACCAAGCAGTGGCATTGAACCTGATCCTGTGCTATCCTATGGGTGGAGGACAAGGATGTGGGGCCTAGGGGGTGAGCGACTCTGTCAATACCTTTCCACTTTATGAGTAGCTCTGAAGTCCATGCTAACTGGCTGGATGGTAGCAGTAAACCTTTGATGTCTTGAAGAGGACCACTGTTCTTTGACACTGGGAAGTTCTAGTCCTAAGTTTGCTCCAAGGGTTTTTGTAGCACTTGGTGTGTTTCTTCTTCCTTGGGGACTGGGCTTGAGGGAAGTCCTACACAGGGTTGTAGAGTTTTGCACTAGTCCTCACAGAGTTTTCCTTGAGATGGTGAGGTATATTTTGGCCTTTCCACTTGTGTTTATTTCAAGATTGCTCCCCACCCCCTCTCCACGTGGGTTCAAACTAGTTATTTGCTCAGCTGGTTGTAGGGTTGACTGCCTCAGTGGGTCCCACCTGGAAGGTAGGAGGTGTGTCCTCCAGTGAGGGCTACTGTACAGCTGGGCAGAGTCACAGCTGCTCTAAGGTCAGTCTTCTTGGGTGGTGAAGGCCTAAGGGGCACCACAGCGTTTTGAGTCTAAGCCTCAGCCTGAATGGTTAAGGGTTGTGATCCATCTCCAGTGCTTATTGGGTTGCTAGTGATGGTGAGCAGAAGACTAACTCATTTGCACGCGTTCCTGTTTATCACCTAGATTTGGGATTTCATGAGCCAGTCAGGTTGATAGGCTGACAGTTCAGGTGCATTTTCATTCCCCATTCTCCCATGAAAGGGAGATGGTACAAGATCAGGAGCCGATGAGCCTTTGAGGCTCCCTCAAAACTAGGGTGAGGATACCAGGCTGGGTCATCAGGATCTTAGAGACCAAAGTATGAGGGAGAAGGAATGGTAGTGGAATGAATGCAGCAGTGGACAGAGGTGGAATAGAGGTCTTCACAGTTGATGGAGCCTTGTGTGTGGTCCCTGACAGCTTCTGGCCACAGTAGCTTATCAGAATTGGGGGGGGGGGATTGATCTCTCATGCTTGCTGGGACTTTGCCTGTATCACTGCCCCCCACTCCAGGATTACATATGCTATCCAAGTAGCCCCCTTTGGCATGTTTATCAGGTTCTTTCCCTGCACAAATGGTGGGACTTGGGATTTTTGTGTTAGGGAACATTCTTGTGTCTTGGAGGGTTAGCCTGGATTTTGACCTTATCCCCGACACAGACTGACTGGTATCGATCTGGGAGTCCTTAGCCAGTGAGATCCCAGAGAGGCTTTAGGAGCTGGGCTCCTGGCAGAGTTGGCTTTGAACGGCTTCTTCACTGAAGTGCCTTCAGTGCCCACGTGAACCACACTATGAACTGGACTGTACAGTGAGTAGTGCAGCGTCTGAGATGTATGTCTTTGTAGTTCTTGCTGCATGGAGCCTGGTGGCGAGCTTCTCATTACTGTTTCCTTGTAACAACCCGGGGCTGCCTGCTCAAAGTGGTTGCACTTCTTAGGGATCTTTCTTATGAGGATTGAGTTTGTTCCCTTTTCCTTGTCTCCCCTCCTCTCCATCCTCCAGTCTGATGAGGACAGAGGGGACTTGCTGGAGCATCTGAGTTTGATGGAACCCATTTTATAGATTTGTGCCATGGCCCTGTTTTTCTCATCAGCTCCTCTCTGCAGACCACAGCCCTGCTCTGCTGCCTTCTGCAGGGGTGAGGGAGTAGCTACGTGGCACGAGTAGGAGTCTACATTTATTCTTGTGAGTAGAGGAGATAAGCATGCAGATGACATGCATGTCAAGTGCAACCTCTTTGTTTTCTTTCTGGTCTCACTTGAGCTCTGCCGAGGGGGCACTGTGTGGAGGCTGAGGCCTGGCTTGCCCCATCCACTGGCTTATCTAATCCTCATGCTAAGAAAGCCAAGTGATGTCTCTGTCTTACATTTGAGAAATGGACGACAGAGCTCTTTGTTCCAAGCATCCATTTATTTATTCCATGGGGAATGATGGAGCCTACTGTGTGCTGAGCTCTGGCTTCACATTGGCCTTGGTGGACAAAAGTGATAGTCTCTCTGGTCTCAGAAATCTGAGGGCTTCAGGAAAGCACACTTTGAAAAAAGTTTAAAGTAGTACCTGGCCTGGTGGTGAAGTCTGTAACCAGCTGATCAGGATGCTGAGGCAGAAGTGTCGAAGACAGAGCAAGTTCAAGACTGGCGTGGGTGATTTATCAAGACTCTGTCTCAAAATAGAAAGCAAAAAAGGGGCCGAGGTGTCTCTGAGACAGTTGTTCAATTCACCAATTGTGCTTGCTTTGAAGCGTACAGGTCTGAGTCAGGATCCTCAGAACCTACTTAAAAAGCCATATATGGTGTGTCTCTAACCCAGTGCTGAGCCACAGGAGACAGGCAGACTCCTGGAGCTTGATGGCTGACCAGTCTAGCCTATTGATGAGGTCCAGGTTCAACGAGAGACCCTGTCTCAGTCGTTAAGTGGGGGACAGGCAGGAGAAATAGCTTAACGATCAAGAGCACTTGCTGCTCTTACTGAGGGCTCAGATCAGTTTCCAGAACACATGGACAGCTGACAACCACGTGTCACTCCAGTCCTAGAGGCTCTGACACCCTCTTCTGGCCTCCATAGGCACTGTGTGCATATGGTGCTCATATATACCCATAGTCAAAACATACACATAAAGAAAAATACTTTAAAAAGGTAGGGAGTGACTGAAGAAGATACCTAATACAGAACTCTGGTACACACACAGTCATGAAGGACATTAACACACACACACACACACACACACACCCACACACACACACACACACTAAAGAAGTAAAGAAATAGGTAGATGGGGGTGGTAGTTCTTGGTAGTAGAGTGTTTGCCTAGCATGTGTGATGCACTAGGCTTAATTCCCAGCACCACAAACACAACTGTTTGACTTTGTTAACAAGACAAAGGAAGCCCATGTCTGAGCTTGTAATCAAGTCTCAGATTCTGAGGCTGTGAGGCAGCAGAAGAGTCTGATGAAATCTGTTTAACTGTCTTCATGCACATTTCACTTGGGGCTTGGGTAAAAGTTTATTAAACTTGCTGAAATAACAAACAAAACGAACAAACAAACAAATGCAACAACAACAACAACAAAAACCAAACCTGAAACAAAAACTCAAAAACAAAGCCAAAAATAAAAAATAAACAAAAGCCGGGTGAGGTGAAACAGTGACCTGATGCATGCCTCGCCCTGTCAAAAACATCAAACAGCTACGATCCCCGAAACAAAGATCCCCGAAACAACAAAACAAAACCTCACCAACAACACTTTAAGAAGTTTTCAACTGGATATGGTGGTGCCTGAAGATCACCCTAGCATTCAGGGTTCTGAGACACGAGGCTCTCGAGTTAACGGCTAGCCTGGGCTGGGTAGTGAGATCATAGGTGCTGGTGGTATAGTTCAGACATAGAGTGCTGGGTTTTGGGCTTGATCTTTAAGCACTGCACCTGCCTCCAGCATATACACATATAAAGAAACAAGATGATTTTAAAAATAAACTTCCCACATATGTTTCCATCATTAACTTGTATTAGTTTTGAATCCTGATCACATTTGTAGAAAATGGAAGTGTGGAAATTCCTCCACTGCACGTGAGCATGAGGGTGACCTGGGAGGGTGACTCAGCCTGGCGGATGCTCTGCTAGTTCTTCGGAAACAGATTTTCCACTGTGCATGCAGTATGCGCTTCTCATGGGGCTTTTGTGGGGTTCTGAGCTTTCTGGGTTGGCTGTTGCCAGGTTGATGGGGTTCTAGTTGTTATAGGCTGTCTTGGGGGATGCTGTGAATGTCACTGTCCATGTAACCCAGCAGATGTGTTGAAGGAGATTAGGGTCTCACCTGCTTCTCTTTCCTTGGGCTCATGCCTTTACCAGCTGAGCCTTCTCTTTGGCTCTGAGGAACTTTTTTTTTTTTTTTTTTTTTTTTGGTGGGGGTAACGTGTGTTGTGTATTTGTGTGGTACATGTGTGTGGCAAGTCATGTGAGTGTGCAGACCAATTTTGAATGCCTGATCTTCCTTCTCCAGTCAATGTTTCTTCAACTATACATTAAAACTAACAAAAAATATGTGCTTTGGGGCGGGAGCTATGGTTCAGTTGACAACAGAATTTGCTCTCCAAGCATGAGGACCTGAGCTTGGATTTTCAGTATAAAAAGCTGGATATAGCTGGATGTACCTGTAACCCCAGCATTGGGGGCAGAGACAGGTTGATCATGAGAGCTCACTAGCCAGCCAGCTTCCCATTCAGTTAAGAGACCCTGTTTCAAGGTAGAAAGGCAGTGGATACCTGATGTCTTGTGCTTTGCATTCACACACATGAACACACATATTGGTATACTCACATGACCATTGGTTGTCCCCTCTGCCCACACCAGCACCCTCTCAAACCAAACCAACCAAACAAAAAAACCACAACACAACAAAACTGAACATTCAAAAACTCAGTAAAGTCAATCGTTGCTTAAGTAGTCAGAGAGGCTCCGCTTTCTGCCAAAGAACATTCATTGCTTAGAGTAAACTTGCACTGATGTTCAGAGTCTAAAGTTTTATTTCAGAGCCTTCCATTTTGGCAGGGCTCAAGCCTGCACTGGTAATGTTTGGTACTAGGGGCTGTTTTATGCACAGCAGGATGCCAACAACATCAGAAGCACCTCTTTTCTACCCTGCCCAGTTGTAGTAACCAGTGTTTGCAGACATTGCCAGATATCCCCAGTGGGTTAAAATCTCACTCAGTTGGGCACTAAGTTATGGCAACCATGTCAAACTCCACACTGGGGTATACAGCGAATGAAGACAGGCCGAGTACATTTGACACGGAGATTGGCTTAAGAAACCTGGAAGACCCTGTTGCTTTAACTATAGGATTCTGCGGGGGAATGGCAGCTTGACACGGACCTTATGTGAGGATGGCCTTTCAGAATGAAAATTAAATTGCACAGAGCCTGCCTTTGGAGGCCTCATCTGTGAAGCTCCCTTCAAATATTTCCTTTCTGGGAATTTGCAGAGAAAAAAAAAAAAGTCATAGCTTTAGATTTACTGAAGCTTTGTGAATAAAAGTGCTTTTTGTTGAAGAGCCAACTGAAAGCTGGAAGGTCTTTCTTTGAGTCCTCTGACACTCAGGAAATGTACAGTGAGCTGAAAACATTCCTGTGCTGTCTGGAGTGAGCACCCCGGCGAGCCTGCTTTTCTGGTTCTATAGCCTCTGCAGTCAGATGGCGTGTGAATGCGAGGTTCTGTGGCATGTCACAAAAGTGTGTTGGTTTTTGTACATAGAGCTGATAAAGCCTGCTGTGTTTTATCAACTATGGATGCTTTCTTGATTAAGTTTATTTGTATTGTTTTGTGTATTGGTAATGTGTATATGTGTGTGTGTGGCAGGCAGGTCAGTGTTATGTATCTTCTTGCATTACTTTTCACATTATTTCTCCAGACAGTGTTTCTCAATGAACTCAGAATTTACTAGTCTGCTGGATTAGCTGGCTGGGAAGCCTAGGGTCCTCCTGTCTCTGCCTTGTCAGTATTGTGTTAGAGTCATGGTGCTGTGAGAACTCTGGCTTCAGGCACTTTATAGGCAACTGTCTTCCCAGCCCTTACTTTTATTTTTGAAGCAGGATTTCATGTAGCCCGGAGTGGCTTCAAACTCTGTAACTGACCTGATTTGGCCCTTCTGCCTCCATTTACCAAGTGTTGACATTTAAGGTGTGTGTCAGTGTGCCGCGCTAAGTTTATTTCTAAGAGCAGTTTTAGGATTACGGCTGAATTAAGTAGAAGACATTTCACGTCTCCTCGTCAAACCTACAAATTCGGTCACCACATTTGGCACCATCCATCAGGATGGCAGTTGCAGTAACTCTCCAGTCATGTCGTTAACTTGCAGATTCTCCAGTTTACTTTAGGGCTCACTTGCGGCAGTGTGCTTTCTGCAGCTTTGGACACATGGTGGCATGTGATGGTGATTCCTTTTTCCTGAGTTCCTTTAGGGCTCATGTTGGCCCACACATCCATTTGTCAGACTGCCTCAGTGCCTGCTATGTACCAGGCTGTTCTTGAGCATTTATTTGGAAAGTTAATTAAACGTCAGAGGCTGCGATACAATGTCCTGGCTTGTGCTATAAAAATGTAATTTATAAAAGCTTCATATGCAGCAGTAAAAGCAGATACGTTATTTATTTATTTATTTTTAATGATAAGCTCATTTGCTTAATTTAGTGAAGCAGAGCTGTCTGGTTAGGTCTGAACCAGGGTGTGGTGTGCTCTCTTCTGTAGCAAGCAGCCTTTTTAGAGGATGCCTCCTTGCTTTTATCTTTGGTATAACTGGTGGGCATAGCTCTCCAGTGAATCTTGGTAAGTCTAAGAGTATCTTGCCAGGGTACCTGGTGAACATTTCTGTCTTCTCATCAGTGTACCACAGCTGCCACAGGGAAATGGTCAATTAACTGATGACGTCTTTGATTCTGTGGTACCTGTTTTTGTTATTCCCAGGGCATAACAGGAATAGCTGCCGTCCAGGGCTCTTGCTACTGTTGGGCTATTAAGTGGGAAGAGTTAAGTGCCTGGCACGAGGTCACCTTAGGTGGAACTGTGGGCTTCACCTTCACCTACCCACAAGGCTTTCCTCTGCCTCTCCGGTGCTTGTTAAGATGAGGAACTTAGAAAATGGAGGAAGATGTTAATGGAGAAATGAAATCTTCAGGTGAGCACTGACCACATTCTTGCTGTATTTTCTAGGGTTTTATTCCCAGATCACATTACAGACCTGACTGCATGGTATTCCTGAAATGAATTGTTTTAGTGTCCTATTATGAACAGTTTCTCTTATTGGTCACTCTTTTTTTTTTTTTTTTTTTTTTTAATATCCTTTTGTTAGTAGCTAACAATCTAGAACATACTTTTTGTAAACATTTTTAATTTACCTGCTTATTACTCTGCATTTTATGATTTTGAGCATGCCATTTTCATAAGAGGTTAGGTATGCAATGCTGCTGTGAGTGTGCCTGTGTGTGGGCATGTATGCACATAAGCATGCACTGTGTTTGAGTGTCAAGGCTCTGTGAGGGGGAGGGGGTGTTGGGATCCTAGCTTGAGCTGCAGGATTCTTACATTTGATTTCTAGGTCAAGCTATTTAAGATCTTTTTGACTTAGAGGAAGTTATCTGATTATATTATTTCCATTCTCATACCTAAGGAAGTATGGAAAATGCTTTTTTTCCCTGATGACTATGTTAACCTGCAAAAGTGGAAACATATGCTCTTTTTTTTCCTAGTGACTTTCAGGGCATTGTGAGGTGGGACTCAGCTGATGACCTGAATCTTTATGGTTCTAGTATTTCTGTGAGGCAGCCCCTGAGCTAGTCTCAGATTTTCACAGCAGCCCCATGAGGGCCATGAGTGATGGTTTCCACCTTGCAGAGGAGGAGTTAGCTCATGGGCCACATAATAGGACTGGGATTTAAGGCCCAGCTCCTGTTCATGGTGCTCTGTAAGACTGTGTTTGTTCTGCTCTGTCCTTGGGTTCTCGTGTAGTTCTTAATTGGTGATTTTTACACCCCATGGGGGCATTTGATGCCAGGAGACCTTCTGAGGATGCTATTGGCCCTGAGTGGATTGAGGCTATCAATATGGCTAAGACAGTGCTTAGGGCTGTCTCCTTAGCTGCAGCTCCTACAGTCATAGTATGTGAAGTTCAGACATGGAGACACGCTATGGGAAGCAGTAATCCTGAAGAAACTGTGCTTTTAGGAGGCAGCCAGAAGAAGTGGGAGCAGGTGTGCCTGGCAGTGTGATCTCTTCCTAATTTTATCATCTGGGACCAAACAGCTAAACTTCTTGAGGTTAGAGGTTAGGAGATGTTTCTTCTCTAGCATCTTGAGCATGCATTCTGGAGTTAGACTCCTTAGGTATGTGTCCTTCCATCCCTCAGGCTTTGAGGAAGACACTCTCACCTGAGCATCATTTCCTTGTCTTTTAAGTATAATCACATGGCCAAGACCATGATAGGACATGGAGAACACTCAGAAGTGAGCGTCCGGAAGATGAAATGGATGAGGATGATGAAGGTGATACTTCATTGAACAGTCAGGTAGCAGGCTTTTCGTCTTGCTCCATGAACTTCAGCTGCATTTTGAGAATTGACCTGTCTCCAAATCACATGCCACACACTCTGTCTGTATTGCTTGATTTTAAATGGATTCTTATCTCAGGTGAAGACTGAGACTTACAGATTTTGGGAGACCTGCCCAGTGTTTTAGAGGTTCATCATCTTCTGACTTTGGTATCATTTTGAGCCCTGAACGTCTGCCGTCTCTGTGGTCTTGCTGTGTACACTGGGTCTCCTGATGTTACCCTTGCTGATGCCTTTTCATGAAAACTGTCGAGTGGGAGCTCTGACTCAGACTGCTTCTGATTCTGTATTACCACAGAGTCTGTTTCACACGAGAACAAGTTAGTAACCCGGAATGCTAATTTCTTCACTGGTAAAGCCAGATCACCTCTGGTGTCTCTCAAGGTGTTTGGGAGGATGAAATGAAAGGAATATAGATCTATGTACTATCTGTCCATACCCCACTATGGAGCTGGTGCATGTAGGGACTCAACATACACCAAGGCACGCTTATGGAGTAATATGGATTATGTTTTTGCCTGGGTGATTTTGCCTGTGAGCATGGTACAGTAATTCTTCATGTCTTCAAAGCCCCAAATTTTTTGCCACATTTCCTAGGTAAGCCTATCCTATCCTATCCCCTTGCTTGCTTTCTTGTCCTCTGTTCATTTCCCTTCCACCCATGCCAGTGTGATTGTCCTGATAAATTCTGGTCTGGGAGGGCTTAAGGGCAGGTCTTGTGACTGACATGTGAAGAAGAGCACCATGTCATATTCAAAGTCTTCCGAATAGCCCACAGGCGCTCTACTTCAAGGAAGCTAGCTTGCCAGGCAGGCTGGGGCCCAAGTGCCTGTCTGCTGTTCCATGTGCAGATTGGGTAGGGAAAGTTGGGGATGGTGGTATCTGAGAGTGTCATTCCACATGCAAGCCTCATGGCCAGGTCTAGGAAACACTACTGCGACTCTCTTATCTCTGGCCCCTGGCATTGACCTGGGGATTTTTCAGGACTCTGCTTGGCTCAGCCCTGCTAATGCTAGGACTAACCCAGCAGTGTTGAAGATGTGCCAGGCTGCGTTGATCCCTTTCCAGGCTTTGCGAGTCTGTTTTTCCAGCTCGGTTACTCGCTGGCACACATAGGTCAATATACAAGGTGTTCTTGGAGACGCCAGGGCCTAATGTTGACTTTTGCTTCCTGGGATGTATTCTGTGGAGGAAGTGGGTTTTCAGGTTGTGGTGGGAATAGGATGTGGTCTGGAGTGATTGGTCCTGCACACAGAGAATAAGGTTAACCAGGAGTGGGGAGTTTCCCCCCTGCTTTGTACTTTGGGGCTGCAGTGCCTCAAAGGGAGCTTTGTGTGTTGGGGAGGTGCCCTCGATTCTGTGTGTAACTTTAACATTTGAACAGCAGGCTGAAGCACACATGTTCAATTTATTGTATATAATTAATTTATTTCTGCCAGAAATTTATAAGATCCAAGTTCAAGTCCTGCCTTTGACATTTATTCGCTAGTTGTGTGAGCTCTTGCCATGTATATAGCTTTGCTCTATGAGCTTCATGTTCCTGGGTTCAAAGAAGCAGAACAAAATTCATAGTTACAAGGTATTAGTGCCTGATTGTCTGTAAAGTACTCAGTGTACAGTTCTTGCTACAAAGCAATTTGGTAATGGTAGCTTTTATTCTAATTATTAGAGAGGCAGTTGGGTGTGGTAGTGATGGTGATAGTCCTGGCAATGACAGTTATTGGGTGCTTTCAGTGTGTCAGCTGTTCTTCCAAGTACTGTGTATCAATTAGCACATTTAATTCCCATAATAACCCAAGGAAGTAAATGATGTCATAACCTCTCTTTTATCAATGATACAGTGCAGGCAGCGAGAGGTTAACTAACTTGTTCACCATTGCCTAGCTAATCAGCAGAAACAGAGCAGGGCCTTTAGAGTCAGGATATCTGGCTGGTCCAGTTGCGTGCCATCATCTCCTTGTGGCGTGACCAACCATGAAGTATTTAACCATCAAATAAAGGCATGATACAGATCCTCCACCACCTTCAGACGTTGCTGTCTAGTGGCATTTGATAGTAGGTGCTCAGGCCTCGTTTGCTGATTCACTGACCAGGGAGCTGAGTATGAGGTTCCAAAGAGTTATAAAAGTCAAGGTGGATGTTATTGACAGTGTTTTGAGGCGCTTATTGTTGGAGTTTAAACAGCACCCCCACTTCTCAACCACCTGAGAGGCGTAGTGTAAAACAAGGGAGAGATAAAACACTGTATCACTGGTAGCGGCTCAGGTGGAGGATGTGGCTGAGATGTGAATCTGAGGTTCAGTATGTGTACCCACCAGTCATGGGTAGAGGGCTGTGGCTGGTAGTGGTGTGGACAGTCACAAGTAGATAGTCACAGAGGAGATAACATACTCTTGCTCCCTGGGAAAATGGAGCATGTACAAGGTGGGATTTTTGTGGGAAGATCATTGTATCTGGAAACCAGAAGATGCTGATGGTATAAAGGAAGGCCCTTGTTCTCTCCATTGAAAACAGAAATATAGTTTATACCATTGTGCCCAGCTTGTTTCCCTTCTCAGTTCCTGGCCATTCTGTTTTTCTAGTTGTTTGAAAAGCTTTGGGGTCCTCCTTGAAGCCTGTCCTGTGAAACGTGTATCCAGCCCACCTACCTGTCTGTGGGCTTGACCTACAAAGCAAATGCAGGACCTGACCACTTCTTATACCTCCTGGCTACTGCTTGGGTCCAAGTCATTGTCACTTTTGGTCTTGATGGCCACTTTACTATTCTCTCTGCATTTGTCACAAACCCTCTTGTGTCTGCTTCCACAAGGCAACCAGAATACCTTTTTTTAAAAATTGAAATTGGATCACTTATTCTTTCCCTGAGCTAACCCTCCATGGTCCTTATTTTCTCTCAGGGAGAAAGATCCTTACAAAGCCTGATACAGTCTGTCACTGTCACCCTTACTTCCTCCCTTCTTACCTGCTCCGAATGGCACCAATGGCCCCAGCTACCTCCTAGACCATATCAGTCTTTTCAATGTCTTTGGGCTACTCAGAACTTCCTCCCAAAGTATGATAGTTTAACTTAGATTTTTTTTTTTTGGTGGGAGGAGGGGCTTTGAGACAGGGTTCCATGTAGCCCAGGCTAGTCTCAAACTTGCTACACACTGGAGGGATGTTCTTGAACTTCTGATCCTTCTGCTCCTACCCTGAATGTGATGGGATCACAAGAATGTGCTACCACATCTGGTTTCAGTTTAGCAATAAGAAAATTATTATGTGTGTGTGCATCTTCTTGAGCCATGATGCGTGTGTGGAGGTGAAAGTACAGCCTGTGGCCTTCTACATGTGGGTCCTGAGCATGGGTCTCAGGTCATCAGGCTTGGCCGTGAGTGCTTAACCCACGGAGCCATCCCACCAGCTCCCAGCTTAGGGTGTTTTATGATAGTGCAAAGGTGATACACATTCAGGGGAAACTGCACTCTGGATTGTGATTTGTGATCTTTTCCTGTCTTAGCAATATATAGTTGAAGACTTTTTGCATTGCTAGATAGAGTAGTGGTCCACCGCTCCCAGCCAGCCAGATAAGATGGCCAATACTTTATCATCAGTTAAGCCCACGGTAGTGAAGGCAGGTGCCCTCAGCAGGTTCAAGGTAAGCTGGGGTATTTGGTGGTGTAGGTGTCTTAGTGTATTTCAGCTTTAGATTGCAAAGGGCTTGTTTGGGCATAGCCCATCCTGAGTACCTACGTTCTGCAGCTCCCTAGGATTCCTGATGGATCCTTAACCCTGATCTATTTTTACCCAAAGCATCGACTACCTCTGTTATACAAGTCTTGCCTTTTTATAAGTTTGGAGATAGGTTGCATGGGGAGGATGCTTGCCTGCTTTGTTACATGTTGCCTTTCCAACCTCTGTGGCAGTACCTGGAACACGGGCGGTCAAGATTAAAGTCCTATGCTTGATTTGGGGGGGTTGTGCTTTGTGTATGTGGGCTGGAACAAGACAAGCTAGCCTATTACTCTGAGTGATAAGGAGGTGTCCACTGGCATGGCTCTTCCTGATCAATAAATAGGTAGCTCCTGTTATTACCTGACTTTTAGGGATCAGGCAGAGAAAGGACAATTCATTAATATAAGGTTGTGTTGCTACAAGGTTGCATGCCTGCTGCACCTGCTCTTAGAGTCGGTGTTCCTATGAACACTTAACCCCTATTCCTTCTGTCCCGTTGGCTCAAGCCCTATTATAAGAATAGGGATGTAGTTTGACTGGGGCTTTCAAGGAGCTTTGAGTATAGATAATGGGGTGCTTTGGGGACAGGGGATCCTAGAAAACCTGCTCTGTGGAAGAAGTGTTTGAAGATTCCCTTGGTAGATAAGATTAGTTGGCTCCTAAACAGTGTGCTTTCTTTCTTTTATTTTTTTTTAAAGGGTCTCACGTAGCCTAGGCTGGACTCACTATTTAGCCCAGGATGACCTTGAACTTCTGACTTTCCTGTCTCCACCTAAATGCTGGGAATATAGGCATTTACCACTGTTGTTCGATGCTGGGTATTGAACCCAGGGCTTCATGTATTCAAGGGAGGTACTCTACCAACCAAGTTACATCCCCCAGCAGCTCATCTTGATTTTTGAGTTATCTCTACAGTGTAATTAAGCTCTCAAAATGAAAATTTCCAGGTCTGCAAAGTAGATTAAAATATTTATTTTTTATTTATGTGTGTGTATCTCTGAATTTATGTACCTGTGAAAGCCAGAGGAGGGTGCTGGATTCCTGGCAATTGTATTTCCATGCAGTTGTGAGCCACCTGATATGGGTGCTGGGAACTGAGCCTGGGTCCCTATTGAAAGCAGGTACTGTGTTTAACTGCTAAGCCAGCTCTCTAGCATCCATGAAGTAGATTTTTAAAAGCGACTTACTTATTTTTATTTTATGTGTATGAGTATTTACCTGCATGAATGTGTCTGGTGCCTGTGGAGACCAGTCCTGGAAGTGGGCTCTGTGGTTACTGAGACTTCAAGTAATGAATCATTTGAATGCTGCTGTGTTTTTGGATTCGTTGTAGAGAAGCCACTTTCAGAGTCTGAAAGCGAGCTGTACCAGAACCTTCTTTCATGTCTAGTGGACCAGTGTTCTGGAAAGACAGAGGTGCTGCTTCTTCACTTTCTACAGGATCAGAAACCATTTTTTTTTAATTAAAATAATCCAAGCTTATGTTGCCATACAAACAACAAAGTAGGCCAGGACATTTGAAGAGCCAACGTTTGCTTTACCCACCCACAGACTTGGAAAGATGCAGAACGGGAGAAGTTGGAAGCCAGTGAGGTAATGCCAGCTTCTTTTAGTGGCTCCCGTTAATTTTAGTAAGTCCGGAAGACAATCCTAGGCTGATGGGTGTTTTAGTAGGACTAACACCTCAACAATTTCTTTAAAAAAAAAAAATTCATTAAAGAAAAACAGAGGCAGAGAGTACCACAACCCATTAATAAAAGAAGACTGCTCCCAGCTTCTCTTCTTCATTCCCGTTTTCAGGATAATGAATGGTGAACAGGTTTTTGAGGCCTGGGTGCTTGTGGCTTCTTTAGGGAGCCTCAGTGGTCTGGGCTACTCACTGCCCAGGCTGGCACCAGTGACCCTTGTCTTGCCTCTGTCTCCATGGTGGACATTACTGGAACACTACTGTCCCTGAACTCTATCTCCCAGTCTCCTACCTGACTGAAACCTCTTCCTAATTTTCATTCATACCAGGAGTAGCATGTGACCCTGCTCTGCTACACTAATACAGGCTATCAGACTATATACAGGGACCGCCCTGGCAGCCTTGTTTTTGAGGCACTTTCTTACACATTTATCTACTTCACACCCTCCCTGCCCGCTGCCAATAGGAGTGCCTGACCTGTAGCCTTGTTCTCTGCAGGCTTGTTCTCTGCAGCTGGTTGGTTATGGGACCACTGGAATTGGCCTGTATTCCCAGCTTCCAGATCTGTAGAAATAGGAACCAGGCAGGAACATACTTATGGGAACAAATGAGGATCTGCAGTGAAAAGAACTGATGTCTTTTTTTAAAAGTCCAAATCAGAAGTAGTTAGACCCACATAGAGTGTAGGGACTATCTGACTGTCCTGTGTACCATGCTGAAACAGTGACTGGCGCATAGTAGGTGTTCAGGACATATTTGTTGAATTAAGGGAACTTGGCATCCAGTGCTCACTTCCCACTGAACATTCTGTTTTCATGTATCCAGTCCAGTGGCAGTGTCCTGGATGGTGGCTTTTGCTGGTCACCTCCCTCCTGGTTCTGATGGAAGGACATTGTGTGTTTTTAGCTGCTTTTGATATGACAGATACATTTGGCTTCCCAACAGAAAGCCAGAGGAGAAATGAAGATTTTTTAGCATCATTCAAAATGCTTGCCATTCCTCTTGATTTGCGAAATCATGAGCCTGTTATTTTGAGTTCACATAAAGGTCAGAGCTGGATCTGCAGGAAGGAGGCTCCCCTGGTTTATGTGGTGGGAACTTTCCCCCTTCTGTTTATTTTACCCAGAGGCTTCTGTTTTCCTATGAAGTGAGAATCTGGTATTTGTTGGAGAAAAATCTCGGCTTCTGTGCATGTTTTAAAGAAGAGCTCACGCTTTGGCCCCAGTTTTGATCATTAGTTAATGGATAGATAGATAGATAGATAGATAGATAGATAGATAGATAGATAGATAAATAGATAGACAGATACATACATACATACATACATACATACATACATACATACATACATACATGTGTATCTGCTGGGTTTTGCTCTGTGAAAGGCTAGCTCCTAAGTGGGTGTTTTTTGCTCAGTTTCAGTTTGAAAGGTGTCTTAAAAGCCATCTTCTTGGACTGGAGAGTTGGCCCAGCTGTTACAAGTACTCATTTTCTTACAGAGGACCAAGTCTGATTCCCAGCACCCACAAGGTGGTTTACAACTATCTGTAACTTCTGTCTCAGGGATCTGATGCCCTCTTTTAACCTGATGCCCTCTTTTAACACACACACACACACACACACACACACACACACACACACACACACACACA
>JANHMN010000002.1:157277405-157296617 GCA_030674055.1 Rhabdomys pumilio | reverse complement strand
ACACACACACACACACACACACACACACACACACACACACACACACAGTATTTGTACTCATATAATAAAACAAGTCTAAAGTATTAGTTAACAAACCAAACCAAACAACTCTCTTCTCAGATCTCCCCTCAAAGCCACTTCCAGCTTGTGCGATTTGTTTTCCGTTCAGATGTTGGATCAGGACTCTGAAAGTCCATGGTTCTTCTCTCTCTCATACCAGCATTGTTTTTATATCACTGTGAGATGCATGGGTTCTTTTTCTCTTGTATATAACTTTTTGGAGGCTAAAGGAAACAGTGCAAGCCAGGGTTCCCAGCTTGGTCCCTGTCCCTCCCCTGTTTTTTTTTTTTTCCCTTTTAGTGTTGGGTTAGCTTAGAAAGTGGTAATAGTGCCTGAGTTCCCAATGTGGAAGGCGAACATGAGAGAAACTTTCCCCAGTCCTAGCAGGCTCTAGACCTCTTCCCTTCTCTCCCAAACTACATTGTGATTTACTTCTCATAAGCCTTGAGCCCCCGACATGGATTTTTTTCCCCAAGACTATTGTGTTCTACCCTGTCTTCTTGTCTCTGCCCGATATCTGGGGTCCTACCTGTCAGACCTCCATCCTGATGCAGATTTATATCAGGAGGCATCTGAAAGTCTTTTTCTTTTCTTCTTCTTGTAATTATTTATCTCTTATTATACTTTAAAACCTTTTACACATGTGTCTGAGTTGTTGTGATCTACTTGTAAAGCCTGTTACAATCTGTTATGATACATGCTCTCTATCTCCCCAGTGCTAGGATTGCTTGCATGTGCAGCTGTGCCTGGCTTTTTACACGGGTGCTGGGCAGTCTGAACTCTGGTCCTCATGCTTGTGCACCAGTTACTTTAACACCAAGTCATCTTTCAGCCCCTCAATGACACTTTTGAACCATGCTTTTGCCAAATGGGATTTACCTGGGCAGTTGACCTTCAGAATCCTGGTATTCTGTGCCATACTGATCTGATCATTCCTACACACACGCACACGCACACGCACACGCACACACAGACACTCATACACTGGCACACTGGCACTCATGGATGAGTACTCCCCCCCCCCCCCCACCCCCATATGCTTTGCAGGAAGAGCAGAATGTGAGCATGCCTGCTCCACTAACTCTGAGGTGGGCCTCATTGCTAACAAAGAAGATTCCTGCCTTCTCTTAAATCTTGAGCACAGACAGTTCTACATTGCCTTGGAGGTAGTGGGGCAGGGCCTCAGGCATTAAGTCTGTGGGAGGAAAATAGGTGCAAGGGATGGGTCTGGATCTGAACTCAGACTTTTCTGTTTCCTAAGCTAGGTGGAGGGCTGGTTTCACGGGAATTTTGCAGTTTTGTTGTTGACAGATGGTATTGAGATGTTGTTGAGCAGTTGTGGAGACCTTGCAGGGCCACAATGAAATGGCTAAATACATCACAATTAAATGGCTTTTGTGGGCATCTGCCAGAGCTACAGTGAAAGGGGGAATTGACTTTATGCAAAGACAGAAGAATGAAGATCTTTGGTTTCACTTTGGACCATCTAAAACCCATGGTGTGGTGGGGATATAGAAAAGAGGGAAGTGGGGGAACTGTTAAGAGTCCTTAGATTACCGGATTAGGAGGCCTCTTGGAGGGGAGACCCTTCCTTTGATGACACTTTCCCCACCCCCAGAGCAATCACAGAGCCTCCAGCCTGGAAGCTTCCTCCCTGGCCTGCAGGAGATACTATTCCTCAAACAATGGGGGGAAGGAAAGAAAAGCAGAGCATTTGCCAATGGTGGCACTAATGACTTCCTCAATGCAAGCCTGCAGCTTGTGCTTTGAAAACCCCAGCTCTCAGGGTCACTGTAGGCTGCCAGACTCACTTTCACTCTCTACAGCCAGGAAAGAAGTTTCAGTTTATAGCAAGTGGCTCTGAAGTATATGAATTTACATGGACATGGAAAGAGAAGGACCTCTTTGAAGAGGGTCCTTTTAGTTCTAGATTCGACTGGCCACACATTGGCAGTTATCCAAGCCAGAGCACAGGGAAGTCACAAGGAAAAGAAACCCAAAGAAGCAGCAAGAGCAGACCCCTCCTCTCCCACCCCAATGTTGTTCTAAGGAATGAGCCTTTTTATTCACTTTTAAAAGATCAGTCCAAAAAGCATAGTTCTTTTAGTTTCCCATCTAGATAAGCAGGAAAGTAGGAGGAATAGGGGAGGCCTGCATGAGAACATGCATCTAAGGTGCAGACAGAGCAGGAAGAACTGTAAATTCGTAAGCCCTCAGAAGCTTCTGTGAGCCAGGGGCCTGTTCATACTGAGTTTCTAAGAGTGCATAAAGTCTGAAACTCTACTGGCCTGGGAACCTTGTTCCAGCTCAATGTGAGCAGTCTGCCAATAAACTGACTGGGCATCCTCAAAAGATCAGGCTGACAGCATTAAACCCAGAATACCCAGTGTAAGAAGACTAGACAGCATGATACACACCACTGTTCACCACTTACTCCTTGTTTGGAGAGGTGGCACGGCCGAGGTACCGTGTTCACTCTGGCTAGTTTGGTCAGTTCACTATTAATTGAACAAATGGGCTTCTTTAGCCACCATGAACCTTTTTTCCTCTTAAATATTTGTTTGTTTGTTTGTTTGTTTGTTTGTTTGTGACACAGGCTAACCACTGCTCAGGTTCTGAGATCCAGAGAGACACAGATGAGAGGCTGGATGAATGAATGGCTCATTGGTTAAGATTAATGATGGAGTTTGGTTCCTAGCAAGCATGTTGGATGGTTCACAACCTCCTGTGGCTCCAGCTCTGGGGGAGCTGACACCTTCTTCTGTACTCTTTGGATACTCTCACACACATATAAATAATTTTAAAGGAAATATTAAAAATAAAAAGACATGAATAGACCTTGTTCAGCTGGAGCTTGGACTTCAGAAGTGATGAGAACCCATTTAGCCTGCATTCCCATTAGAGTTGAGGATCTCAGAGCCTTGCATTGAATCTGGCATTAGTATGTCTCTTCTCAAGAAATGTTGGTTAAGCCCCCTTGGCCCCCAATCCTCATTTGGCTCTTGTGTGAAATGAAGAACAAGAAAGCTCTGCCCTCCCGTGTCTTTCCTGAAAATTAATCAAGACATGGACTCTGCCTTGCAAAGTCTGGTGGTTTTCGACAGCTGTTCTATTGTAGGCTCCTTCAGATCCAGATCTGCCCCATGGAGAGAGAATCTTAGGTCAGCTCTAGAAAGTGAGCTTTGAACCCAATTCTGAGATCAATCGAGCTGGTGCAAAGGAGGCAGCTGTTGGGACTAAGATGTACATAGTTGTGTGATACTTTCACCTCTTGACAATTCTACTTGGTTGTGATAACAGGTGTGCCGATAGGTAATTCATGTTTGAGTGGATTGCTTATTGCCTGATGATGATGGACAGGAACAACTGGATGGTAGGATACTTACTTGGACTGTGGAGCAAGGTCAACATTAATGATGCCAAGTTGGCATTCAAAGATGCAGATGGTGGAATTGTATCTGATGTAGATGATTGCATCTCAATTTTTATAGATTCTCAAATGAAAGTGAGGTGGAGAATGAGGATCAGCTAAAATCACAAGTGAAGAAATAATTTTTTGAATCATCTCAGAATATGCAAACACTATTTGTCTACCACAGTGGGGAGCACACACCTCTTAGCTAGTTCCTCTTCCCCTAAGTTATTCCTTTAGGGGTGAAAAAGTACCATATATTTGATTGAGCATCTGATAAATATTTACATTTGACATGGAATGGAAAATCCATATTCTTATAACATTAGATCCCATACCATCGGACCACAGACCACTGATTGAGCAGCGTATCTGAGCACTGAACTCAGGTCCTCTTCAGAGTATGGGTAGAACAGTCCTTGTGCTTTGCTTTCCTTTCCTTTCACAGTTTTTTCCCCCCTTGTCAGGTATACTTTAATTTGCTTCAGTAATATAATAATTATCAGGTATACTTTAATTTGCTTCAGTAATACATTTATATAATGGACTCCCCACAATGGATGTTTTGATTTTGCTATGGCTGATGAGATGATTTTTAAGCAAGAAAATTCCATTGGTAAGAGTTTTTGTTCCATGGATTATTCTGTTCTTATTCTGTTATTCTGTTCTTATTATTATTCATGCCTTAAATGGGGTTATTGAAGTATATGTTTTATTATTTATCCTCTGGCAGCAACTATTATATATTATCAATATATATTATATTTATCAACAGCAGCAACTATTATATATTATTACTGTTGGGAAAGCTAGAACTTCCTTACATTGTTTAGTTAAATGTGGCTTTGATGTTTTCAAAAATAGAGGGAAATCTGGTAATTTAATGTTACCAGATAGGTCCTTTAGCTGGTCTGAATGTCACATGGTCACTCTAATTGCTGTAGAAGTATACTGTTACCTGTTTTCTGAGAGGTAGAGGGATTTGATTTCCCTGGGATTGCATAATTATTGGTCCACTAGAACCACACTGCACTGCACACATGATAAAGGATGGACAGCCTTTCTCATCTGCCTTGCATTGCGGGGTACTGTCCACAGAGTCTAGAACAGACTTCATTAACGGCTCACAGTAGCAATGACTGTTGATTGGTTGGCTTGTTGTAAGGACCATCAAACAACTGGATCCATGACATATTACTTAGTGTTTCTTTCAGTCATGCTGTGTCACCCAGATCTATATTCCTTGGAGTCATACCCCAAATAACCATCAAAGTGCTTCTGATTGGGTATTTTGTCACAGGGACACGTAACTGACAAAGAAGGCACAACTCAGAGATAAGCACACCTCTATACAGATTTGCTGGAGACAAAACAGAGTTTTAAATACAGGATTACTTCATCAAAAAAATCACTGGTTTTTTTTGTTTTTAAATTTATTCACTACTTTCTTATGTGTAGTATATGTGCATATATTGGTGTGTGTGTGTGTGTGCGCGCGCGCGTGTGTGTGCATGTGTGGGGGTGCATGTAGAGGGCAGAGGCTGATATTTAGTGTCTCCCTTAATTGATTCTCCTTATCACCACCACCATCATCATTATTATTTTGAGACAGGAGCTCACCAATTTGACTAGACTAGTGGCCGCCAGCTCCAGTGGCCTTTGCTGTCAGCCTCCTCAGTGCTAGGATTATAGAGTGTATTATTGCACTGTAGGCGCTGAGGATCTGAAATCACGTTCTCAGGATTGCCTGGCAAGCACTTTACCCACTGAGCCAAGTGTTGGTTATGTCAGTACCAAGACTCAGGTGACTCGGTCATGAAGTTGACGAGTATCTATTCTAGTGTATACTTGGGTTGGAGGTTTGTTTCATGGTGTTCTAAATCCCATCAGATCAATGCCACCAAGATCAAGCCACCACACCTCCCAGCTATGCCAGCTAGTCTCCATGTGTCTTGATCAGGGACCTAATTCCAGTACTCTGGAGGCTGAGGAAACAACCCTAGCTTCATGTGGGGATCCTACCTCAGGTCACACTCCTCCTGGCATCCTTGGAAATGGTGCTTCTATGGTAGTTACCTTCTTTAGCAAGTCTGACAGGGTAGCCCACCCACCTACCCACCTACCCACCCACCCACCCACCCACCTACCCACCCACCTACCCACCTGCCCACCCACCTACCCACCTGCCCACCCATTTTCCTACCGTAATTTTCTCATGAACCACATATCTTGGCTTTCTTTCTCTTAGTTAAGTGGAGAGAGATGACATGTATGTGAAGTGCAAAAAGTAAAGGGTCTATTGTTTGCCTTAGTGACAAGGTTGTGTTCTTTGGTCGTGGAGGTGGTGGTAGCTGCTATTGCCTCTTCCTCCTCCTTCTGCAGGGTCTCACTGTGCAGCCTTGGCAGCCTGGAATTCACTAGGTGGAACAGGTTATTGAAACTTACAAAGATCTATCTGCCTCTGCCTCCCAGGTACTGACATTAAAGGTGTTTATCACCATACCTGTTAACTATGGCTTCTTAATTATGAATGAATCACTATAGCCTGAAACTGTGCAGATTTTTGGCCTTACAGTTAGAAGATTCTTTCTTTCTTTCTTTATTTTATAAAATACATTTCAGATTTTATCCCCTCACCCCATTCCCCCCACCACCCAGGAACCTCCATCCCATTCCCCCTCCTGCCTCCACAAGGGTGTGCCCCCCCTCACCACCCTCGAGTTCCTCCCCGCTCGGTGTTCAGCCTTTATGGGACCAGGGATCTCCTCTCCCACCCATGCCTGACAAGGCCATCCTCCCCTAAGTATACAGCTAAAGACATGGGTGCCTCCCTTTGTGCTCCCAGGCTGGTGGTTTAGACCCTGGGGAGCTCTGGTTGGCTGGCACTGTTGCTCTCCTCTTGGGGCCACCAACCCTTTCAGCTCCATCAGTCCTCTAACTTCTTCATTGGGAACCCTTGATCAGATCAATGTGTAGCTGCCAGCATCTGCCTCTGGATATGTCAGACTCTGGCAGACCTTCGAGGAGACAGCTGCGTCAGGCTCCTTTCATCATGCACTTCCTGACATCCATATTGGCGTCTATCTTTGGTGACTGCACACGGGACAGATATCAAAGTAGAGTGATCTCCCGATGGCCCCTCCTTGACTTTCTGTCCCACACTTTGTCACTTTATTTGCTCTTGAGCATTCTGTCACTCCTTCCAAGAAGGACCGAGGCATCCACACTTGGTCTTCCTTCTAGAAGATTCATTTTCAATTCTCCTTTCATGTGAAAATTTCCTTCCAAATTGGAAAAAAAGAGAGATGTTCAGTTTTAACATCCTGTTATTTTTCAGTTTATTTTCTCTTGTTTTTTTTTTTCTCTTACATTTTAAGAAATAAATTGTTATTTCCAGGGACTGGAGAGGTGGCTCAGTGAGCACAGTGCTTACAGTGTAAGTATGAGGATCTGAGTTCTGACTCCCAGTATGGATGTGAGTGGGGGAGGGAGATAGCCAAGCCAGGTGTGTGTGTGTGTGTGTGTGTGTGTGTGTGTGTGTGTGTGTGTAATCCCAGCACTTGGAGATGGGGACAGGAGGCTCCATGGGGCTGGATGACCATCCAGTTTAGCTTTAGGTTCAGTGAGAAACCCTGTTCTAAAAAATAGTGTGGAAAGTAATAGAGGAAGACACAAATGTTGATCCCTGTTCTTCACATGCACACTTGTTGATGCACACAACTATACATAGGAATACGCACAATATACACGTTAAGTGGAAATCAATAAAAGAAGATACCCAACGTTGACCTCAGGCTTCCATGTGCATGTGTACATGCCACAAACACAGTCATATGCATATTTATGTATAAAATCATGTTCATGTATATATGTATATGGAATATATGTATATATGTAAATTCATCTAATTATACATGTGTCTTAGTCAGGGTTTGTATTCCTGCACAAAATATCATGACCAAGAAGCAAGTTGGGGAGGAAAGAATTTATTCAGCTTACACTTCCACATTGCTGTTCATCACCAAAGGAAGTCAGGACTGGAACTCAAACAGGGCAGGAAGCAGGAGGCAGGAGCTGATGCAGAGGCCAGGGAGGGGTGCTGCTTGCTAACTGCTTCCCCTGGCTTGTTCGGCTTGCTTTATTATAGAACCCAGGACTATCAGCCCAGGGATGGCGTCACCCACAATGGGCTCTCCCAACCTTGATCACTAACTGACAAAATGCCTTACATCTGGATCTTGTAGAGGCATTTCCTCAAGGAAAGCTCCTTTCTCTGTGATAACTCCAGCTTGTGTCAAGTTGACACACAAAACCAGCCAGTACAACATGTCTAAAAGTTTTTTCTTGTATTTTCTGTTGACTTATTTATTTATGATTAGCTCAGCCTGGTGTTGAGCTCCTGACTTTCATCTACTGAAGTGCTGGCCTTACTGTGTTTCCCATCACATCCAGTTTTATGCTGCAGATGTTCTCATGCTAATGTTATATATTTTGGTTTTTCAAGACTGTCTTTATTTATGTTCTGTGTCCTGTGCCTTATTTGTAGGCTGGTTTCAAACTCATGATCTACCTGTCCACCTCTCTGGTGCTGGGATTGTAACCATGTATTATACCCCTGGGTAGAATATTTAAGCTAGTGTGCAGGAGTTTGTTTGTTTGTTTGTTTGTTTTTCCCCATGAAACTCACTGAGAGGGACACAGTGAGAATGGGCTGGATTTGAACTTGGGAACTCAGGCACGTCCGCCACCAGACGGCAGGTGCTAAAGTGCTGTGCCACCACATGCTTGCATGTGCAGGAGTTTTTATATACTTCATGTGGCAAAATTATACTTAAGACATTAAATGATGTCTTAAAAATTTAGATAAAAAAATTTCTAAAAATTAAAAAAAATACTTTATAAAAGTGTTTAAGGGTCTTTATGACCTTGAATGTCTTCATTGTTCTGTGTTCTAAGTTTTTTTCTCTTCCAGAAATAATGATTTCAGCTGTCGTTGCTATTAGCAAAGACATTGGAACATAGGACTAATTTGTTCATGGGTATATTTAGATCCTTTTACTTGATAAGAATAAGAAATTTCATGCCCAAATTTCTAACTACCCAGCATGTGAACTAAATGAATAACACTTTAGATTCCAGGCAATGCAAAATGTAAACTGGCATCATTTTGGTGGGATCAAATCTCTCCATATCCATTCTGTGATCCTGGCAATGTAGGCAAACTTTGTGCATCTTAGTCTAAAATTGATTCAAGTTTCTTTTCCTTGTAACCAAGAGGGGAGCTGGGAAAGCCGAAAAGATTCAGTCACTGCATCATGTGATCTGGGTGAAATCATGGGGTTCAGCGCCAGTGTGACCGTCATGGAGACTGACCCTTAGCCCGGAGGCCGTTCCCTCCTGTTTCACGCCTGTTGACTCTCATATTTGATGCTCTCTAACGTGCAGTGCGTCTTTGTTTGTAAGGTAATTTCTGGAGTTATTTCAGTACTTGCCGGGATAATTGAAGAGAATAAGGAATTCCATCGAATGAGGGGGAAGAGTCAGAGCAGGTCACGTGTTGTATGCTAGGGAAGGTCATGGGGTGCAGTGAGGGAGTAGTGGGGGCTGACAGCCCCATGGTCAAGTTCAAGTTTCTGCTGCAAAGAGAGGACCAGTGAGAGCTTTTCATGGGGGGTGGGGGGGGCATCACCTTCAGAAGGATGCAGAGAATAGTTGAGAACTTAAATTTCCACCATTTTGTTGTACAACAAGCAGTGATATTTTAACAACTCCCTTCTCATCCCTATCTATCTATCTATCTATCTATCTATCTATCTATCTATCTATCTATCTATCTATCTATAGATAGGGCCTCACTTTGTAGCCGTGATTCTCCTAGAACTGTATAGATCTGGCAGGCCTTGAACTCGATGAGATCTGCCTGCCTCTGTCTCCAGAGTACTGAGATGAAAGGTGTGTGCTGCCACGCCTGGCTTCTCTTCTATGTTTTTTGAGACAGGAACTACAACATAGTCTGGCTGGCCTGAAGCTCACTGTGTAGCCATGGGTGCCTTTTACCCTTTGTCAATCCTCCAGTATATGCTTCCCCACTCTACCCCTGAAGTGGGGGTTTCTCTGTGTAGCCCTGGGTGTTGTGGAGCTCACTTTGTAGATCAGGGTGGCCTCAAACTCACTGAGATCCACTTGCCCCTGCCTCCTGTGTGCTGGGATTAAAGGCATACGCCTTTGTACCAGTTCATCATGTAGCTTCTTAATGTTTCTCTCCAGCTATTAAGAAGAATTTTTTTAATGTGGGATTATGTCCTTTACCTGCTATGAAGCCCTTGGTGGGTGCTGTTTTGTTTCATGTTCAACCTTGGCATTCTGTGTCCTGTGCCTTGACCCCTTTTTCTGCCTTTACACCCCAAACACAGCCAAGTTGAGCTAGCTGGCTCAGAGTTTTCTCTGTGAGACCAGACGTTTGTGCTTTCACATGGAAAGCTCTCCTTTCCCAGCTGTCGCTACTAAAAATCTGGTCATCCAGTCTGCATTTTGAAGACTCTCTTGTCCATGAAACTTCTCAAGGTTTGTCCCCTGACCCAACCCAGATATACTCTTCTCTTACTGAATTTGCCCTGTGGGAAGAGAATGGAGTCTTAGTGTGGTTGAAATTCTGCCACCCACTTATCCAAGGAATGATATGGGTGTGTGGCTCATGTTCCGAGAGCCCTATGAAATGAGCCAGTGGATACCTAACTTGCACAGGATGACAGAGATGGGATTGATGGCGCACCTATCCAGGCCTTGACTGCAGCAGGTTCTTGCTCAGCATCTGACCTCTTCTGTCTCCCTGAGGGGGATTCACTGTTGCTGTTACATGACAGTTCTGTTACAGTCTGCCCTTTCTCTGTTTCCCCAGAAGGCCCTAGCATAGTGCTTCGAACATAAGCAAAGTTTTACTGAGACTGAATGAGGTTGACCTGGACACAGCCATGGTGAAGGGTAAATGAGTTTTCTTCCTCTTTTTCATGCTTGTGGTTTTCTCTTCTTCCTCATCTTTTAACTTCCATTTTAACTTCTTTTAACATTGACAAAGCAGCAGGCTCACTTCAAAGAGTTGACTTCAAAGCCCTCTCGGTGCAGAAATCCTGGCCACTGAAGCCTATAGGAGTTAGCATCAATGGAAGACCCTGTGGCCATTGCATTCAAGAGTTTTTTTGGAGTTCTATTTTTAAAGTTCTTTTAGAGGAAGGAGGGGCGGGTTACAGAAACATCTGCCTCTTTATAAAAGTCAAATATCACCAGTGCAAGTCCAGAAAAAAAATTAAAAAATATTTTAAAGAAACCAATTTTAGGATTTGGAGAAAAAAAGAACATTTTATTTTTTTTCTTTATAAAGGTTGCTTGCTCTTCTATGTCATAGTTACAGCATTTGGGGTGGAATTACAGCCTTACTGTGAATGCAGCAGTTTTCAAGATAGTTAAGTGGGATTACATAGCAGAAAACAGGGCTGGAGTTGCAGGCTTTTAGTATTTATTTTCTTAAAAGAATTGCACTGGGGGAGGGGGAGGAAAGAGAATGAGAGGATGTATATGTTTGTGTGTGCTTCTCTGTGTGTGTGTCTGTGTGCGCATGCCATACATAGTAAGTATTTGGAAGTCTGATGACAGTTTGTAGGAATCAATTCTCTTCTACTATGTGCGTCCTGGGTTTTGAATTCAAGATCTTTAGCAGCTCTTTCTACCTTTTTTTGTGAAACCCTCAACTGAGAGTATTTTTTTGCATTTTTAAATGATTGAAACAAAACCCAAAGAATGTATATTGTGACACATGAAATTATATGAAATCCAAATATCGATGTTCATAAAGTTTTATTGGAACGCAGCCATAGTTACTTGTTTGATTTGCCTATGGCCTGCAGAGGTTAGGTTATTGACTGTATGGCTCTCTACAGAAATAGTTGACTCCTGGGGTTAGCATTCAGGGTGAATGAGAGTATAGTTGGGCAGGGAGAGACAGGCAGAACCAAGGGCATTTTAGAGGAAATGCACTTGGGAACTTTTTTTCTGATGAGACTCCTTGTCTAGATGTTGGTGTTTCAGAGGGGCATTGCTAGAGTGTGATGTATGGGCTTAATCCCAGAATAAACCCCATTAGCTGGTTCAGGGTCCAATGCTAATCTCATGGCAAGATGCAGGACCATTTGCTGGTGCAGCAGGGTATAAATAGGCTGATGGTGAATTAGAGGCCCATTTCTGGCTGGGCAAGGCTGAGGGGAGTGGGCAGCTGTGTTCTATAGAAAAGACTGGAAGAAAGAAATATCTGGAGATGCTCTGAGGAGGCTGTCTTCCACCCAGCTGTGGCTTCTCAAGGGTGTGTTTGTTATGACCTAAGAAGTTGGAGCTCTCTGTTTCTGGCTGGCGTTGATACTTCTTTGCTGCCTTTAGGAGGACTGACTGAGAGCCCCGAGTGAGGAGAAAGCTAGGAGGTCAGCTTCCCTCCTGTCTCATGCCTGCTTCGGGGATGGGTTTGGGCGGGGTGGGGGTGGGGGTGGGAAATCAGTATCTCTGAGTTCTTTGTGAAAAGATACAAAGATGAAGCAAGGGTATTAGGGGGTCCAATCAGGACGAGCATGGCTGTCGCTGAGTGTGGGTGTCCTGATCAAACATCTCCAGTGCCACCGGTCAGAGGAAAGTGACCAGTCAGTTCCAGACTGTACCTCTTAGAACCCTAACTGAAAACGAGAGCCTAACTGCAGAAGAGATTTTAAAGAGGCAGCCTCTCGTGCAGGGGAAGAACTAGAGGCATGAGATGGACACGGATACGCTTACCAATGCTAGTTCCTGTTTGGAATCAGTTCAGGCTTTTATTATTATTTATTTTCTTAAAAAAAATCACACTGAGAGATAGACGGATGGATAGATAGATAGATAGTGTGTGTGTGTGTGTGTGTGTGTGTGTGTGTGTGTGTGTGTGTATTTCTGGGAATCTAATCCAGGGCCTTACCTGTGCATTCTACCACTGCACCACAAATTCTTGTTTTCTATGCATCCATCAAACATGTATGAGCACCTGTGAGAAGCTGAAAGGTCACTAGGTTAGATGAGGACAGACTGACTTGGCTTTGGCTAAGCCAAAGGCAGTGTTAAGATCAGCCAAGGTAAGGAGTGACTGTCTTGGTCTCAGCTCCAAGCTCCTCTTTGGAAAAGCTGTCCTAGCCCTGTAGGCAACTTAAGCTCGTCTATTGTTGAGTCCTGGGGTTTTCTAGCACTTCACATTGTGTTGTCTTCTCTAGGTTCGAAGGTGATGAGCAAGTGACATTCATTCTTGTATGTCTGCTTCATTATCTGGAAGACTTGGAGCAAATGCTGGTTGAATGGATGTGTGAATGACTATACACCCAGATTGTTACCGATTCTCAAACTGTTCTAAAAAAAAAATTACCCAAGGAGCTTTTTACAAATTCACTTTTCTGACTCTTTGGGACCCCAGCATCTGAATGTCCATGCCCAGGTGTTTCTGGATGCGGGTGGTCTGTGAACCATACTTACAGCAACTTTGGCACAGGTGCCAAGCTTTCTGGAATAAAGACAGGAACAGAACATTAAAAATAGCTCTCCATTCATCTGCTCATGCTCAGTGGCCAAGTGTCCCCTCCTGCTGGCGTCAGGTCCGGATGTGGGCCAGTTCTCAACCCAGGGGAAATGAACAGTGTCTTCTCCGAGGTGCCCAGAACACTCTGAGTCAGTGGAATGCGCCGGCCAGTCAGGCAGAAGGGAGCTTCCACTTCTTTGTAAACCTTGGTGGGAACCAAGTTGGCACAGTGAATAGGGAGGAGAGGAAGTGCCATGTGGGGCTTGGGGTTGGCCAGGGTTTCAGGACTGGATGTGCTTTGGGTGGCTGCTCAGGCTGTTGCTATATATGCAGTTTCCTCTCTAAATAGTAACTTTCCCTACTGGCTTGTGTGTTGGATGGTGACCACAAATGCATGGCTGCTGTTCATGAGGCTCTTGGGATGAGAGGATGGGGCTGGGTTGCTGTTGGAGCTTCAGAGAAAAGACAGGATTGCTGGTGTCTCCTGTCACTGACTCATTAGGAGATCTGTGAGGTGTGGCTTTTCTGTGCTCCACTTTTCCATCTGTCAAATGGGTGGATCAAGGGGGCAAAGTGATAAACTTTGTTCTTCAGAAACAGATGCTTGCAGGCCAGTGTTCAGATTAAGTCTAGGGCTGTGTGTTAGCCAGAGGCTGTTGATGAACTCTCAGAGTTAACTCTTTCTGGGCACATGTGGCTCGAAATGGTATGGGTATTGGTGAGAACAGCAGCATTAGAAGCTGAGAACTTGGTAGTTTTTTTTTTTTTTTTTCCTTATTCCTTAGACCTGTCCTAGCCACACTAGGGTCTCCATAAATAATTACAGAGCTTAGAGCTCCAAACAGCAGTGACTGCCAAGTGCCAGTCCTATTTCTTTCTTGGGTCTTTTCTGGGCTTGATATGATGCATAGGGTTTATGAGGAGCAGGGGGCTTTCAACATTGCATCCATTTCCCCCCTTTCCTTCTCTCCCTTCCTGTTCTACTTTCTCCTTCTCTTACTACAAAGAGTAGTGCTGAGGACTGAACCCAAGCCAGACATACTGAGCAAGAGCTCTGCCACTGAGCTATAGACCCCACCCCCTTTTATTGGTCTTTTTTCTTGCCTTTTCCTTCTCTTTACACAGAGAAATACTAAAGGTCAAGACAAGGACAGTAGTCTGTGTGCTAGAGTAAACTGTGCGTTTCTTTTGTTCTTTTACTTTTGTTTCTTTTAGAGTCTTATTCTGTGGGGCTGGTCTTGAACTTAAGATTCTCCAGCCTTAGCCTTCCAGTGACTGGGATTCTTAAGTTTACTGAGGTTTAGTTTTCTCATCTGTAAAGTAGGTAAACAGTAGCCACCCTTGTATCGTGTCTTCCAGCTAGTGTGCATGAGCCAGCCGTGCAGTGCATGGGCTGCAGTAGTGATAGCTGGGAGAATGAAGAGGGAGTGCTTGACCCTGGGGGTTGACAGCCTCTAGGTGAGGAGAACTCTGAGGTTTACCCCTCTTACAGAACTGGATGGGGGGGGGGGAGTGTAGCCTCAATAGTGAGCTGTAGCCCTCTTAGGGGAAGTTCACCCTGCTCTACCCCCATGTCCACAGTATTTTGGTAATAAAAAGAAAAATGTCCATATTTTATTGTGAAACTTTTGAATTATCAAGGCTCAGGTTGGCTGATTTGGGTTCCCAGGAAACCACACCTCCTGCATGCTAATGTCTGATAGCAGTGTTTGGTTTTTTTCCACTCAGCACCTGATGTGGAAGAGTACATCTACTTAAGTGTGCAGTTGGCCTCTGTTTGAGAACCATCTTGGCTTTAGTCACTGCTGAATTCCTAGCATCCAACCTACAGTGGCATCTCGGTGGGATGAACGGATGAGCACTTACGTTCAATAGGCATAGAGTTCTTTGACCTTCAGGTGGACTTGTGGGTCTCTGTGGGTGGTGCTGGGAGACTTACAGGTTCCTGAGACCCTTTTGGGAGCCTGCAAGACCCGAAGTGTTTTTATTTAGTAATGATAGTAATCTGTTGTTTGTTTCTTCTCATTCTCTCCGACATGAATCTTGGTGAGCTGGTATTTTCCAAGCAACCAATGCTTGAAAAAGTCTTGTAGGGTAAAGAGCTGTTTCACAGTGGAGCAGATACCCTATAAATATAAGTGGTTGTAAACGTATCAGTCACCAAACTCAAAGTGCAAGAGATACAGAGAAGGATGGATTTTCATGTGAGAAGCTCATAGATACAGTCTTGGTTTCCACAACACAGCTAATGGTCTACTTGTCGAATTACAGTGTAGCACCAAGAAAAATACCTATATTTACCAAAAAGCCTATAGAGACCCTCACTTTACCGGATTACATGTGTGAGCCCAGGATTGCCTCATACTTTCCCTGCCCACCAAACTGGTTTGAAACACTGAGTGAAGAGGCAGATATGAGAATCTGGCTATTCCTTAAGTATAAACAACCTGTGAAAGAGAACTGCAGAAATCTGATGTTGTCATTATGCTAATTTTTTGTATTGGAAAATATAAATTTTCATAAGATGATTATTTATGCTAATATGATAAGTTTATTATAAACAAAAGCTTTTTGAAGCCCTAATCATTTTTCTAATCACCATGGGGTTCCCAGCCAGAAGATTATGGAAGGACTGCAGTGGCAGTGTAGATGGTGCAGGATTCTTTTCTGTGTGTGGTGAATGTTAACATCCCAATGTTGGGAGAGGGCTGATCTCTCTGCCTTTCTAGTCTTGTAGGTTTTGGCAAGTGCTGTGTGCGTGTGTGCTGAAAGTCAGTCCAGCAGCCTGGGTCAGAACAGTGTCTTGGCTTCCTCCATCACTAACATCTTCACGGTGGAGTTTTGGAACTTTCTCCACCTGTTAGCTCTGCTTGCCCCTCTGAGAGGGATCTTGGAGACTGAGACAGCAGGTTTCAGGGAAAGGTGAACGTGAGAGTGCAGGTTTCCTGGGATGGCAGCTTGCTGGGGACCTTAGTGTTTGTCTGATGGGTAAACTGAGGTTCTGTCTTCAAAACCTGAGGCAGTGACTGGTGAAAGTTTGTATGTTCATTCTGGACCAAGGCATTTGCAGCCTGTACCCTGGTGCTTTGTTTTCTTCTGCTGTAACCTGGGGTGGCAGAAAGGACCTTACATGGCTCTTTCCCTAGGGTTTAGGGAGCATTGTGGGGCCTTGGCTTTGGGCTGCCTGCTTCTCCTGACTGACGAGTGGTCTGCAAGATGATACTGTGTGTTTATTTTAGTTGCTTCTTTATAACTTCCTGCTGCTCTTTGCAGAACAGTGGAGCTTTAAAAAGACTGCTATGTGTGTCTCCACACTGAGCCACGGCATACATTGAAATCTGTTTTATTTCTAACCTGGAGACATTTCAGTATTACTGTGTTCCTGGAATTTTTGCAAATCTTTGATGGAAAAATGTGGATGAGTTGGGTTGGGAGAATTAAATAAGCCAATTCCTGCAGTGCATTGAGTGTTGTTGTTATTATTATTATTGTTATTATTATTATTATTATTATTATTATTATTATTATATTACATTATTCTGATTAATGCCTCTAAAACAATCCTGATGATTTGGACAACTCATTATATAAGTTCATTCTGCAAGTAAAATGCATTGTGCTCTTCCTGTATACTGGGCACAGTAGCACTTTGTGAGCATTGCAGCGTGTTGTAGTGTACTCACTGTTCTATTGCTGTGGAGAGACATCATGATCAAGGCAATGCTTATGAAAGAAAGCATTTAAGGGGCTTGCTTACAATTTCAGTTTAGTTCATTATCAACATGGCAGGGAGCATTCATGGCACTGGGGCAGTAACTCAGAGCTACATCTGGTGGGTGCAGACAGACAGACAGACAGGCAGACAGAGACACACAGAGAGACACACAGAAAGAGGCAGACAGACACACAGAGAGACAAAAACAGACAGAGACAGAGACAGACATTGGGCATGGAAACATTGGGCTTTGGAAACATCAAAGTCCACCCCCCAGTAATATACTTCCTCCAGCAAGGACAAACCTACACCAGCAAGGCCATGCCTCCTAATCCTTTTGAGACTTTCAAATAATGGTGACTAAGATCTCAAATATATGAGTGTGTGGGGGCTGTTCTTATTCAAATTGCCAGATCATAGTTAGAAATGCCAGTGACAGGAGTTCCCAAACACTGGTTTGAGAATGATGAAAAGACTAGGTTTGAGCTTGTGAAAAGTTCCAGTACTCATGAGGTAGAGGCAGGTGGATTTTCTGTGTGTTCAAGGCCAGCCAGAGCTACAGTGAGACCCTGTGGTGGAGAGGGACATGGACACAGCAGACACAGACAAACTAACTGTAATTCTCAGGAAGGTAAATATTACAATTTAAAGGACCATCATGTCAGACTGTATCATTCTAGGAGATATCCACTTTCCAGTGGGTGGTCCTATACTGCTGAGTATTTGGGCAACATATATTGGACTCTGGGGGTTATTAAAACTCCTGGAGGGCATAAAGTTGGGAAGGAGTGGATCTGGGAGGAATTATGAGAAGTGGGGAATCAAAATACACTGTATGAAAATTGTCAAAGAATTAATAAAGCATATTAAAATGTGACCTTTATTTGTAGGGAGCAAGTATTTACTTTTATTATTTTATATAAGACGATTAATAGGTAGTTTTTCTTTGTAACTCCTGTGTCAGCCTTTATCATTTTGGCATGTGTAATGTCTGAAACAACTTTTGTCTGGGAAGTTCACAACCCTAATATAAAACTGTGGGGCCGGTGGGCTGTGAAAAGCAGCTGGGTGCTTGGCCCAGCTAGTTCAGTCGGTAGAGCATGAGACTCTTAATCTCAGGGTCATGGGTTCAGGCCCCACATTGGACACCAGCTGTAGGTAATTGTGGCTGGAGAAGCAGGGTTCCTCATGCCAGGCTGTGGGTAGTTGGCTGGGAACGATCTGGGTTCCTTCAGGCTGGAAGGTAGGCATGGCTGCTGTGGTTCCAAGGTTCCTCACAGTGTGGCCCCAAACACGAGAAGGTCCATGGGTTTTTACAGACTTTAATATCATGGTGAATGGTGGATGGATCTGAATGCACCCCCCACAAAACCCAGGGCAGACCTGAGTTAAATAGGGAAGGAGAGAGGGGGGAGGGGCTGGGGAAGAATGCTTAATTGGCTCCACCCTCTGGCCTTCAGGTACCTCATTAGTATGTAAATCTCTCTAGGGCCTGAGGCATGTTCCTAATGGTCATAAACTTCTCTGTGGGAGGGGTGGTTGGAGGACTGAAGCTAAATGAAAAGAACCAGGACCTGGGAGCAGAGCCGGAACTCCTGCCTTCCGATAAAGGTTCCGGGGTTCCAAGCCCATGTTCGACCAAGCACCCAGCTGCTTTTCATGGCACAGCGCCCCACGTAAAACCATAAAAAGTCAGAGCTCCATGGGGCCTTAGGAATTCGGTGTACTGTGTACATTCTGTAGTTAAAGAACCTGAGACTTCCAGGAGGTATGCAGCTTGTCCAAGATCACCCTGTACGTCCAAGGCAAGTGAGGGCTCACATTTCAGATGGAAAGGTTGTGAGCACTGGTTTGAGTCAGCCATACCTGTGTTTAAATTCCTCTTCAGTTACCATTAGGTGAGGCTGCTGTACTTATCTGAGAGGTTCATCCTGTGGTTTAATGAGATGATGTGGATCAGAAGAAGTATGGGCTCAAGAACAAAGGAGACTCTTTTCCCTCCTCTTCCCTTTCATTAGTACGAAGTCCTTTTGATAAGTCAGTGAGGGGACTTCACCCAGAAGAGTATACTTTAAGTTTCAGCATCTACCACTTACTGTTCTAAATGTTCTCAGCTGTTACTTGTGTGCTTTCTCAGCTCTCAACTGATGCTCTTTCACTGTTTCAGAGATCTGAATTCCTTCTCCCACTGTTTCCAATCTCTATTCCCAGGCACAGGTCTTAGAAGGGTAAGATAAGAAAAACTTTGCCTGGGATGGAGAGAGAGCTCAGTGGTTAAGAGCACTTACCACTGTAATAGAGGACCCAAGTTCATTTCACAGCACCTACATTGAGTACCTCATAACAATCTGTACAGCTAGCACCAGGGGATCTGGCCTGTGTGCATACCCACCCACATGTCTGCCTGCCTGTTTATCTGCCTGTCTGCCTGTTTATCTGCCTGTCTGCCTG
>JANHMN010000002.1:157252644-157277395 GCA_030674055.1 Rhabdomys pumilio | reverse complement strand
CTGTCTTGTCTTATCTGTCTGTCAACCTGCTTGCTTGCCTGCCACCCCAGCCCTCAATAAAAATACACATTAACAACAAAGGCCTTGCCCACAGTCAGACTCTGTCCTTTCTTGAGATGGCCTGTTTTTCTTTCCATATCCAAGATGATTGAAATGATTGTATCCAGTTATAGTATTTTCTTCCTCATTTGGGAGCTGAGCCTTTTAATAGAGTTTAGACAGTATGGTGCAGGCATTACCATGACATACTGTGAGGTTTTGGGACCAAGGAACATCCCATTTCCCTCTTGAAGCTTTGTGTAACTAACATAAATGATTTTTTGTGGGATATGCTGCAGTCTTGACCTACATTGTGTAGTCCCAAGCTCTCCTGGAGACTCCATCTGTTCACAGATGATGCATGGTGACTTGGCACATGGCCCCAGATCATCTGGATCAATGCCATACATTTATCTTGAGATCCAGGCATGGTGATGTGTGAAAATGCCCACCTTTGTCTTTGTGACCCAGTGGCTCATCACTGCTAGAATGCCCAGCTGCAATCAGGTCTCAGGGTCCCTTCACTATATGCTATTGCCATTAAAGTATACCTAGTGGTTTTCAGGATAACTGGATTAGGTACTCCATAATGGCCTATGTGTAAGCCAGCATGTTTCTTTCCTCTGCTCAGGGTGAAGGGGAGAAATAGCATATGGGTTCTTTGCTAAGGCCTCTTGTGCTTGGCTTCTGGAGATGTTAGTGAATACAGTTTCTATCTTGAGGAAAATTGATGTTGTGTCATCATCAGCCAAGTCAGATGACATGCTTTGCTTTAGTAATTTGTGAAGATTTTATCATCTTTTATTTATTCAGGATAACACACTCCTCTTTTAATTTTAGCATTACCCCATTCTTGGTCAGGAGGTTTTGTGGCAGGGATGGCTGTCTGCTATCTTTTATTTTTGAGATAGGATCTCTCTATGTAGCCCTGGCTTCCCTCTAACTCTCTATGCAGGCCAAGTTGGCCTCAAACTCACAGAGATCCACCTACTTTTGCCTTCTGAGTGTGTGGATCAAAGGTGTGCGTCATTAAGCCTGTTATGTCTGTTATCTTGAGGTCACACTTGAACATTTTATTTAGGCCATTTATTTATATCCAAAATGTGAGTTACTTAGAGTTAAATAAAATCTCATTTTTTTTTTAATTGTAAAAGGAAGCTATACTTTAGGTCAGCAAACCCTGTAACCACCTGCAGATTCCATTGGTAATAATTTAGCAACATTTTTATTTTTCAGTTTTTCTTGGGGGCAGGGGAAGTTTCTCTTGTAGCCCAGGCTCACCTCAAGCTTATGAAAATCTTATCTGCTTCAGCTTCCCAAATTTTGGAAGTACAGGTTTTATCACTGTTGTAGAATGTCCTCTGAACGTAACTGTCACCGTCTTCATCAGAAGAAGCTATGCCTGCTCATGAGTATCCCTCTAGATTGGGCCGGTTGACCGTCCTTCACAGGAGGCAGGGATGCAGAAGACCTGCCCCTTGCCTGGTATCACAGATACTCCCTTCTGCACCTTCCTGCCGGCTGTATGGCATTCTGTTCTAGTTGTTCATGTCCATGTGGTCTTAGGAGGGGCTAGACTGGTGGTTTTCAACCTTCTTAATTCTGTGACTCTTTAATACAGTTCCTCATGTTGTGGTGACCCCCCCCCCCCAAACATAAAATTATTTTTGTTCTTCCCTCATAACTGTAATTTTGCTACTGTTATGAATTGTAATGTAAATATCTAATATGTGACCCCTGTGAAAGGGAACTCCAACCCCCAAAGGGGTTAGGACCTACAGGTTGAGAGCTGCTGGGCTAGACTGAGTGAGTATATAGAATGTGGAAAGTTACCTGACGTCGGGCCAAGAGCCATCTATACGCGGAAGTCCTAATCCTCTCTGGGTGATACCTTTGGCATTAAGTTTTAGGCTTAATCCAAGGCGGGGAAAACGTATGAGTTCTCCAAGTAGGATTTTGGTGGAATAGTACTTTGGTCTCTCATTGAAATCTTATCTAGAGTAGGAATCCCCCCTGGAAAGGTTTTATTTATTTATTTATTTAGCATATTCCTGTATGAAGTAGGACACATGGACATGTGCATGCTAGTGCATGGTTGTTTGAGGACAGAGGACACTTGTACTTGGGGATTGAACTCAGGTCTTCTGGCTTGGCAGCAGATACCTTTACCAGCTGGCTATCTTGCTGGCCCCAACTCAGTTAAAATGTGTTAAAAATGTAGTTATTGTCTTGCTATCCATATATGAACTTTTAAACGGAGATGATGCATCTGTCGTAGGGTTATGTGATGTGGAGAGTGTGGCTTCATGCTCCCCCCACATTGCTGTTTTCAAGGCCTGAGGAGGATTTTTATGGCAAATGTGAGCGGGTGAGCTCAAAGGCAGACTGCTCTGTCCTAGGATCTTCAGACGGCCAGTCAGTGCAGTGCCTTTTTCTCAGCTACACTGCGGATAGCTGTAGCATCCCCCAGAACCATTGTGGGGTTAATGAACAGCCCACCTAAGGCTCTTTTAGAGCAGTGCTGCTTTGACACATGTCGGCTGTTACCACTTAAGAGAAATGTGAGAAAATACATTTTTCAACAAAGCAGCCATCTATCTCATCCTGACTCTGTACCCCATGAAGGGCACAATTTTGTTTTCATTGAGCTCTGTAGTTTCTCATTGGCTTGGGAGCAAGCCCCGCCCCCTCCAGACGCAGCATTTGTCTGCTTCCGGGGGCCCACCCTCACAAGCCTCATGTTTCTCTTCTCTTCCTGGTGTGCTCCTTTTCTCCCCTCAGCACTTATGACAGGTGTAGTAAGAGGTGTTCTCTTCAGGAAGAAGTTAGTGTGGTCTCTCTTTCCCAGACTCTTGGTTCACACTGGCCTTTCCTAAGGTTCCAGGAACATAGCAGGCTCTGGCTAGTTGCTTTTCATTTCTGCCTTGTCTTTTGGGCAGAGCTGAGTCCAGTGATCCTCCTCAGAGGTGAGTCTGTGCACCAGGGTGGCCTGGATGCCCACTGTGCTCCAAGACCAGAAGTGGGCGCACTGGAATATTCTTACCCTTTCTGAGAGCCTGTGGGCTCCTTGTGATGCTGTGGTAGGGAATACCACTTCCCTTGTCTTGGGGTTTCATCCTGGAGCTGTCTGTCACCTGGTCCTACTTGCCTAGGCATGTGGCCAGTGATCTACATCTTTGAGTCATTCAGGCCAAGTCCTTATCCTGTTCTTGTGACTTCCAGCAATTTAGGAGACCTGCAGGGTTTCTCCCCTTCCAGCTTCCCCAACCTGTGATTTTGTCACACTGAGTTCCAAGAGAGTTCAAGTGAGGGAACTGACTTACCTGCTTGGAGCTGTGGTGTGAGGGTGTGTAGTGTTTCTTCTGCAGTGAGCAAAATCCTCCTCATTTTGGGTGGGGCCTTTAGGGGAGGGTCACACCTCAAGGAGGAAGGCTGTATCAGGAATGTTGCCACTCAGAGCTGCAGGCAGGGCCATGGCGTCTGTCAATTCTTTCCGTGTTTGTACTTTATAGTCCCCATTTGTGAAGTGGAGCCAGAAGGCATCCCATCTCATAGAAAGGCTACTGTGATTTCTCATGAGGTTGGCAAAAGTTTCTTGCCATATAGAACTTTCTATATTTCTATTCTCCTAGAATGTCACTACCATTAAGATATAAATCTGCATGTTTTGTTAGTCCCCTTGAAGGGTTAACTGTGCAAATGTATGCCTACAATAAAACTCTTTACGTACATCAGGGTAGGATAGGTCAATTGGGTAGTAGTAGTGTTGGGAAAAATCTTCTCACCATGGTCCTCTTCTTAAAGACAGGTCTAGACCAGCCCCATCTAGGAGAAAACCAGAATTGTTTATGTCTTGCTTGGGTCAAGCAACTCTCTTGCTTGGCCCCAGCTGTGACCTTTTGTTTCTTCAGGTGATTGAAAATTTCCCCAAGATCACTTACTTTCTCAGGATTGGAGTCAGACAGGGAGAGCTAAGTGAGCCTTTGGAAGACAGGTCTTCTGAGCTCAAAGCTTGTTCTCTGGGGCTCAACGTGGACACCATTGCTGAGCACTGGTCTGAAGACCGAAGAGATCTTCTGTGGGCAGCACTAAGCCTTCCCGCTGAAGCCTGTAGGCTGTAGTCTCTGGGAACATACATTATTTCTGGGTCCCCCGGGATACTGTTCAGAAATGCAGGTGCTTCTTGCCATTATTGCGGGTTAGCAGGTCAATTGTCAAACGTAATAGTATATATGCTGTTGAAGCAAGCATGCTGTTTATGAAACTGAAAAGGGGCAGTTCCAAACAACTGTCTTGATGTGTACGTCTGCAGGGTACACTGTCATGGTTGAGGATCATTTGAGGTGCAGAGCAGTTAGAGTGTGTAAACAGTTTTGTGCAAGTCACAGGCAGGAAGGACAAAAGAACAGTGGCCCAGACCAGGCCATGTAGACCCAGGACTAGAATGTGGACTTGGGCATTCAGGAGCAGCCTTCCTTTGAAAGCCTTCAGATCCGCTGTGGAAGGGAGGTAGACTATGATCCCAGGCACCCAGTGAACTGTGCCACTCCAGCCCTCCAGCCTCCACCCAGCTTCTCAGATACTCTCTCTCTCTTGGTGTCTCTTCACAGTCCGTAATGTCCAGGTTCTTGGGCACTTTCCAGCTCCCGTTCTGTAGTTAAGTCTGTGTTCCTCTTATAACTATTTCTTTACCCTCCTAGTTAAGAAGATTCGGTAATCCAAGTGCTGACCATTTGAAGAGAGTCTTAGATTTGCTTGGCTTTGACAAGCCCAACCACTTGGGAGTTTATGAAACAAACAACAGGAGGTAGTTCTCATGACTGATGGCAACTCACTTTTCTGTTACTATCTTGTCAGCTGAAAACCATTTTTTCAAAAACCTAAGATTAGTATCTATCTGGAGAAAGCAACTGATTCTAGGCTATCTGTGGATGTGTCTGGGCCAGCTAATAATGACCTGCATTAAATGACAGAGCAATTACAGTGCCCTTCCTTTATGCATCTGACCCTAGCTCACAGGTATTTATTGGGTGCTGGATTACTTTTCTTATTGCAGTGACAAAATGCCTCTCAAAGGCAATGGAATGAAGGAGGGGTCTTTGGTCTTACGGTTTAAGGGTTTACAGTCCCTCACAAGCTTGGTGGCAGATGCATCTGGGCACATTGTATCCTCGGGCAGAAAGAGGAAATGGAAAATGTTACTCAAGCCTATGGAATGGTACAGCCCCCATTCAGAGTGAGTTTCAGTTAAGTAACCTAATCTACAGAGTCTCTCACAGACATGCCCAGAGGTTTGTTTCCTGGATTGTTCTGGATCCTGTCGAGTTGGCAGTCAGTAATATGCATTACAGGGACATACTGTATACTAGGCTCTCAAGGGGGGAGAGGCTCAATAAGATACAGTCTTTAACTCATGGTGTACCTGGGGAAATGAGGTCAATACTAAACAAATACCTATAGGCTGGTTTAAAGTGAGGTATCGAGCACTATAGAGGGAGCACTGAGGAAGAGGGAGGAGTGTTATGTTTTGCCCCTTGCCTCCTTCCTGTCAGTGTTACCCTGGGAAAGTTATCTGGCTTCCCTAGGTGTCTTTCTGTGGAAGTGGATCATGCTTGCTAACTGCTCCCCTCCTGATGGATGCTAGCTTCTGTCAAACGTTAGCTCCGTGGTGATGACAAGAGTGGATTGTGTCAGTGCTTTACAGATGTATGTCATGTAATATTTGATAATTAGAAAGAGTTAACAATGCAGTAACAAAGTAGAAACCCTAGTGATTTCAGATCATCGCTGTGCTGGTATTTATCCTGCTTGCACATTACATTTTTTTTTTTTTTTTAAAAAAGCATATCTGCATGTCTCTAGGCAGCATGTTGGTTAGCTTTGTTTATTAAAGTGAGTCTCACATAGTTTTCTGTGGCGTGTTTTCCACATCCAGCATTGGCCTTTTGATATCCAGTGTGTGTTGTAGCAGCTTATTCAACTCCATTGGTGCGAACCATTAATTGGTAAGAGAATTTTGAACTTTAGCAAAGTTTCTGAATAATGTGTGGTCCCCCCACCCCCCGCCACTTTTTTGGCTTATTGGATAAAATAGAGATACATATTACTCTACAAGTCTGGTACACACAGAAGCCATTGTGTGTGTACATGTGTGTAGGGATAGAGGGCGAGGACAACTAAAAACCTCAGTAAATTTTCAAACAGTGCTATTTACTGCAAATCCAGTGCTATGCCTCCGCACTGTAAACTCATCCATTCTGCCTAACTGCAAGCTTGAACGTGGTAGTCTACATGTCCCCATGCCTCAGACTACAACCTCTGGAAACTACCTTTGCACCCTGTGGATTTGACTTGTTTTCATTATATTTTGTGTGTTCCCTGAGTATGTGTGTAGTGTGCACGTGGGTGTATACATGCTCATAGGTGTGTGGTACATATTCATGTGTGTGGATGGAGGGCAGAAGTTGAGTTTCTATCTTCATTGATCTTCTGGTAATACTGAGGCATGGTTTCCCACTTGACACACAAGATGCCCCCGAGGCATTGCCTAAGCTTTTGTCTTGTTTTTAGAGTCCATATGCAGCCAGACATTGACTGCACAGTGATGGAATGCTGTACAGCTGTGGCCCTGTAAGATTAAGTGTCCTGGGAAACAGTACAGGTAGTCTTACCCTGGCTATGTGACCCATGAATCCTGTGTTTACCCTGTTTCTTTTCTTTTTCTTTGGGTTTTTCGAGACAGGGTTTCTCTGTATAGCCCTGGCTGTCCTGGAACTCACTCTGTAGACCAGGCTGACCTCGAACTCAGAAATCCGCCTGCCTCTGCCTCCCAAGTGCTGGGATTAAAGGCGTGCGCCACCACTGCCCGGCAAATGTGTAGCCCAGGCTGGCCTCAAACTCGTGATCCTCCTGCCTCTGCCTCCTTCAGCAAATCCTACCGGCATGCACCACCACAACCAGCTACCCTCTTTCTTGTACTGAGAGGCCACATTGTGACCTACATCATCTACATTTTTATAAAGGACACTTTATGATGTTTGTACAACAGTGAAAAGCCTAAGTGTTGTTTCCAGAATGTATCCTTATCTTTAAGTATTATGTTACCGGGGATGAGATTGTAAAGTCTTTGTCTTTCTACCAGTCTTGTTTTGTTTAACTTATACCATCTTCAAGTTCTGTCTGTGTTGCTACAAGTAGCAGGCTTTCCTTTTTAAAGGCTGAATCTTATTCTCTTTCCATCGGTTCATTTGTCCACTGACCAGCACTTGGGCTGTTTCCTGTGTCTTGGCTGTTGGGAACACTGCTGCAGTATGAGCGGATTGCCATTATTGAGTTAAGGAAGTTCCTTCCCAGTCTGAGCTTAGGAATCTCCTCACAGGAATGTGTCGAGTATGGACAGACACCTTAGGGATATTATCCAGATGATCTTCAGGCTTTTCTCAGTTGTCTGATGCTATGATATATTTTGTTTTTAAACCAATGTATTCCTGAGGTAAATTACCTTGGTTGTGAGTCTGTTGCTTTTGGGCATTGCTAGATTTTTCCTTACTAACATTATTCTGAAAGGTTTGCATCTGTGATAATGTAACTGGTGGGTCTGTAACTTTCCTTTTTTCTTTTATTCTTGTTTTGGTACTGAGGTGATATTGTATAGTCCAAAGATGAGGAAATATTCACGCTTACAGTCTGCACATAGGGGGTGTAAGGTTAGAGTGTGAACAGATAAAGAACTTTTCCAAGGAGACATTTTATGGTGTGTTTCAGGAATACTATTAAATCTTAAATTTGATTCTTTATATATTCTTTATTATGTAAAACCTTTAGTGTTGGCAGCCTTCCATGTATTCCTTTACTCTGCCAGTTTCACTTATCTTTATGACATCTCCAGGAATATAATCTCTGCTATTTAATAGAGATGAATTGTTAAACAGTTGTCCTTTACAGTTGCACACCCGTGTGAAGCAGAATTTTATTGATCTGGTGCAACCAAATGAAATGCAGAAGCAGGTGGTATGTATTGTTATTTCACTGTCAGTGTTTTACAGGCAGGATATTCTGTAACAAGATACTACCCATTTGGAGTGTTTCAGTTGGAAAAGGGTTTGCTTTACAAGCCTGAGTTAGGAGGCCCAACACTCACCTAAAAAGCCAGTGTGGTGGCATACACTCGTAATCCCAGCATCTGGGAGGCAGAGTTCAGTACATGAGTAGCTAGTTAGCCTATTTGGTGAGGCCCAGTGTCAGAAAAAGGCGGGCTGGGTGTGGTAGTGCATGCTTTTTAATCTCAGCACTTGGGAGGCAGAGGTAGATGGAGTTTGAGGCCAGCTTGTTCTCTGTAGTAATGTCTAGGCCGACCAGGACTGCATAGTGAGATGCTGCCTCAAACCAAAACCAAAACCAAAGCAAAACCAACCAACCAAATAAACCCAAAATCCCAAAAGCCCAAGGTGGATGCTGCCTGAGCAATACCTCCTGATGCTTATTCAACATAACACAAAATCAACATGGAGTTCTCAAATTAAAGTTTACTAATCTTGTTACCCATTCCTTCTGGTCTTATTTTTTTCCCCAATATATACTTTATCAAGAGTATCTTGCCATTCTATAGTGGAGCTGGGAAGCCACTGGTTGCTGATGGCTCCCACAGCCCTGACAGTCTGTGGTGGAGTGCTCTTTCATTACGTGTCAAGGTGAGAGGTGCAAGCCTTTGACAGACTGTGGTTAGAGAAAGCCCAGCATCCACTGCTGACCTTGTCATCTCCTCTGAGCAGGTGTTGCCTGAGCCCAGCTCCCTTTCAGCCCTTCCTTCTCCCTGGTGGGCCATTGGCTCCTGAGTAAGATAGATACATGCAGTAGAAGAGCTGTTAATAGCATTTACTCTGTCTTAATCCTTTTTAATCCCATTCATATTTCAGAGTCTGAAACTTGGCAGGATGTCAGAAGCCACACTGTGAGCAGGGAAATTTTTCTTTGAACAGCAGGAGCCAAGTTTAAAAAAGAAAAAACTCTAATATTTAGTTTGTTAAAACATATAAGAGTAGGGAATTTCTCCTTAGATTTCTGAGTGTCATTAGGAAATCTTGCTGGGGCTTCATATTTTTTTCCTAGCGAATGACAACAATCAATAGCACGCTTAGTCATAGTGACATATCTGTGGCATTGGCATCCCAAGTGGGGAAATTACCAGATTCGGTGGCTCTCTGTCCAATGTCACACTCATGGGGACTTTGGAGCTCATTCTATCCCTGATGAGACACTAGCTTGCGCTTGGACTTGTCAGCCCAATCTTTGGATTAATGGGACCTGGATATTTCTTTGCAGATTTAACGTAAAAAAAATTTGTGGTATTCTGGTATAGTCTAGGAAGACTTAGACTATATTGAGATATGTCAGATCTGGAATTGAGTAGGTGTTTTCTTTCCTGCATTTACTGCAGTGCATATGTGTATTGGAAAACCACATGTGGCCTGTAAGGAGCTTACGAGGTTTTGGATTGGACTTGGGTCAGTGAGAGGACGGATGCCCAAGAACATGTTGTCTTCAACTTCCTGGCCTTCCCCTTCCAAGTTCTGGCCTTTATTGGGCAGAGATGGGTCTTGTCTGGAGGGCAGCCCTGTCTGCCATTTGAATCCCAGCCCAGCCCTGGGGTGTGAGGGCTGGCAGGGAGGGGTAGTGCAGGCCATTGTAGGAGAGAAGGCTGGGAGCTCCTGGAGGAACATTTACGGTTGGAATAAGTTGTGTCTTTTAAAAATTTTACCCATTTTGGACTTGTCTGTGGAAGCAATTAGGGAGATCACAGGACCGTTTCTGATTCTTGATTCTGTGCAGTGTCTATTCAGAAAGATAGAAAACAGTCAACTGGAACAGGGGATTATCTGAGCACACACAGAGTCCTGTTGTCTCAGCAGCATGCCCTCAGACAATTTGCCTTTTAGTGAAGTTTAAACCCATGAAAGGAAATAAAAAGTGTTTTATTAGATGGCGAAGAAAGATGGACTGGACTTAGGAGACTTTGGGAATTTTAGCTTTTTTCTTTGTTAATGCCAACTTTGGAAGAGGGCAACTCTTTCTGTAATGCAATTTATTTGTACAATGTGGAAATTATTGCTAATAGTTAATAATTATCTTCAGTTGAATAAAATGCCAGAGAGAGAGAGAGAGAGAGAGAGAGAGAGAGAGAGAGAGAATGAATATGAATATGAGAGCCAATGCTGGGCTGCCTTTTGTTCAAGGCTAAACATTGCTGCTTCTGAAGAAAGGTATACCTTATGCCTGGGGTCTGTTAACATTTATGAAGTGTCTGCTTTGGTAGATCTAGCTGGGCAGTCAGGCCAGAGCATTTCTCTATGAATATGCACAGACTGAACCTTCAGGAGCACTGGGGTGCTCACCCCACTTTTACAAAACTGGTAAAGAGACGGGGCAGAGACACCAACCCAGCGGGGTCTTCCATAACTGTTCTTTTTTTTTTTTTCTTTCTTTTTTTTTTTTAAACTGTAAGATACTGACTCATTCAGTTTGGCACAGTTCAGTGAAGTTTATGAACTAGGGATACATCTATCTTGCCTAATCTATCGTGCCTTGTTAAAAGTGGTGTTTGTTTTTGTCTTTTTGTTTTGCTTTGTTTGTTTTGTTTTGGATCTTGAGAGTACACAAAGCAAGCCAGGAGATCCACAAATGTGACCGGTAATGTGCTGCTTGGACAGATGGTGACAGTCACAGGCAGGGAGAGGATTTACTATGTGCTGAGTAGCAGAGAACTGGGCTTTTTGACCTTGATATGAAAAACGATTCAAATTCTTAGGGAGGAAAAATCACTTTTGGTTTCCTTTTCCATGCAGACTATGGGATTATATCTTAAAATATGCTGGTTTACTGGGTCTTTCAAAGGGAGAACTGGATAAGTGCTTAGCAGTATACTGGATAATTAAGGGGGACATATGTTTGGTCTTTTCCCATCAAGACAGGCCTGGTTAGGGCTGGAGAGATGGCTCAGCAGCTAAGTGCACTTGCTGCTTTTGAGGAGGACTTGGATTCAATTCCCAGCAGATACATGGTGGCTCACAACTTTGCCTGTAACTCCAGTTCTAGGGATCTGATGCCTTCTTTCGGTGCCAGACACTTGCACTCAGACCAAAAAAAAAAAAAAGGTCATCTTAAAAACTAAAATAAAACCTAGGCTAGCCTGATTGAAGGACAGCTGGAACCCATTGGGCAGACTTAGCCTGTGTCCCAGAGAAACAGGTCTTCCCTTTGTTTTAAAACCATTCAAGAGTTTCTTCAGTTTGAGTTTTCCTCAGCTTCCAGCCGAGTCCATTGGGTTGTTGGGATCTTCTTGGGGGAGTCTGGGTTGTAGCTGTTTCAGGTCCTAGGGGCTTTCCCTGATACATCACTCTTTTCCATCGTCTGTGATGCTGCAAGCGAGTGGCTCTCCCACTTTGCAGGGTAGGTGAGTGTGCTAGAGACCTGATAAAATACAAGGTTCAGGCTGGGTGAAGGAGGATAGGTCTGTCCCTTTGTTTTTTGTTTTTTTCTTTAAAAACCGTGTGCCACAGATGGCTTTGTTAATTATCAGAGTCTGACTGGGCTGAACTCACAGGCCAGTGAGACCAGGTCCACCTGTCTGTCCCTCAGCACTGGAGCAGCTGAGATGGTAGATGCTGTTGCAGAGACTAGCGTTTCATGAGTTCTGAGCATCTGAACTCGGGCCTTCTCCTACTTTGATGGTGTTAAGAAAAAAGATAGCTTCAGTGTCACACAAAGAAGCACAAAAGCAAGCAAGCAAGCAAACAAACAAACAAAAAGTTAGCTTGGCACTGCAGTTTTTGGGTTTTTTTTTTTTTTTTTTTTCCTTTTCTGTGAAAAGGTTGCACCACAACCTCAGCTAGTCTGGAGCTCACAACACTGGGACGGAAATGCCCTTGGTTTTTATTCTAACATGGGTGGTGATTGTATCTTTTCCCCATTGGCTGGGGCCTAACTTCAACATCTTTCTTGATTGGCTAGCTTTAAAAGAATTCTGAGAAGAAATAAAGGAAAAGGAGTTGTTGGTTGGCCATCAGATCACACACACACACACACACACACACACAGAGAGAGAGAGAGAGAGAGAGAGAGAGAGAGAGAGAGAGAGAGAGAGAGACAGGGGTACTTTGTGAAAGCAAAAGTTTTATTACCAGGTAGGTTAGTTTAAAAGATTTACATAAAAGTTTTACAAGGTTGGGGGAGATTTATAGAGTCTTGACCCTTGGTGGCTGCCTTTGATAGGCAGGAAAAAAATAAACATTTCACACAATGGCAAGAACTATTGCCTCAGCCTCTCTCTCTAGCCTGCCCTCCCCACTTCCTGCACTTCCTGTTCCTTGTTACCATCTCTATCCATTATCTATCTGTCTGTCTGTCTGTCTGTCAGTCTGTCTGTCTATCTATCTATCATCTATCTATCATCTGTCTATCATCCATCTATCACATTCTTTTTCTTGGCTCAATTGCTCTCTTCAGTTCTTTGCTGCTGCCCAGATCCCATCCTATTTTTGTGCCTGGCCCTTTCTCCACTTTCATCTTTCTAACCCACCTTCCTCCTATTGCCCATTCACCTGCCAGCCAGTGCAGGTGCTGTGGAAGGTGAGAATCACTGCATCTTCACCAAGAGGCTTCCAGCCAGCCAGCTAATGAGAATAGCTAGTAGTAAGAGTTCAGTGCCAGGTGCTGGCGTATCTAGGAGGAAACTCTAGGCTCAGTGGGGACAGGAATTCCGTAAGGGTCAATGAAGTTCTCTCATAGATCAGTGAGCCAGGTTGAGAAGGGGGCGAGAAGCTCTCACTTTCTAGGTAGTAGGACTGGCTGGAGCCAGAGTTGGGGCTGGCAGCTGGATTATTGAGGAATTTGAAGTATGCAAATAGTGGAAGGGGGCGTGACATGTGAGCTCTTCATTTTATGTCTTTGTTTTAAAGAGACGTTGGTTATGTCTGTTGTTAGGGGAAAAAGTATTTCTGCTGAAAGGTTCAGAGGACAAAATAGAGACAGGGTGGAATGGATTCTGCCTAAGGCAAGGGAAGAGAGACCACAGCGATCACGAGTTCCTTGTCTCTCGCTGGCCCTTGAGCAGTCTGGGATTAGGGAAGGAAACTTTATGTGTCTTTTCTGTGAAGAAGGGCTGGTGGATGATGAACAAATGTGTTTTGGACTCAGGTTTGTTAGGCCTATGTGAGCCTCTCTTTCCTCCTTCCTAAACAGAGGCAGGCTGGGAGAGATGATCTCTAAGGCTTGATTGCAGTCACACATGTCTCCATTGGTTGCCTTCAGAGCCCTGTAGTTGACACATGCCTGGTCTATCTTTATACCGAGGAAGGCCAGACCAGCTTTGCCCCAGGCCCTAGAGAGCTGGCGCTGAATGAGTGTGTGTGTGTCAGTAGAAACAGTGAGTAAAGTGCTGGGAGATGGGAAATGTGTAACAGTTTGTCCACGAGCTAGGAGTATTCTGCCTTATGCTAACAGAGAGGTTCAGGCTGTGCTGTTCAGAACGAGGGGCTGCTGTGAGCCCGCAGCTCTGTGGACACCTCCTACCACCCTCATGCTAATTACCAGTATTACTGTTTGCTGACACTGGGCTCACATTTCAAGTTATTTTTATCTCCCAAATACCCAGTATTCATTAAGAAAGGTGTTGTTTCTAATATCTTATCAGACAATTGGAAACCCAGACCAGTTTTGAGAGATCCTAAGTGCTTTTTAAAATTGAACTGAATTAAATAGTCATCCTTTCTCGAATATGCGTTGTGCCTGATAGCATTCCATTGAATTTTCTCAAGTGTTTGAGGAGGCTTAGTATGGACATAAACCCTGTTTGCAGATGAGAAGCTTGAGATTTGGTTCAGTATAGGTAGTAACTGTCAGAACCAGGATGTGGAGCCCAAACCTGCCCACAGCGCCCAAATTCTGTGTGGCTGCAAGTCTGTTCTTGTGGTTCTAGACAGGGCAAACATGTGATTTAGGGCAGACTATAGCCACTGCTTGTCTTCACATGACCCATGAGCTAAGAAGAGCTTCTACATTTTTAAGGGATTGAGAGAAAAAGCAAGGAAAACTATTTCATAATGTAAAAATTATATGAAACTCATGTACTTATGCATGACTATAGCTTTATTAGAACATAGTCATGGGTATTAGTGTAGTGGTGGTGGGCTTCACTCTATACTGACCGACTTGTGTATCCTGCAGAACCTAAGATATTTAATGCCTGGCCTTTCATAGAAGTTGAGCGAGCATCTGATTCAAGACATTGATTAGGCTTAATAAGATGTGAAATGTAATCAGTCACCTCTTGTGTACTGCACCAGCTCCCCAGTCATCTGCCACTTGAATATTCAGGGTCTGTTATGTTGTGTGATGTCTTAAGTGTCCTCTTTGTGCCATGTATGCCAGTACTCACCTGATGTGACTTGCTAAGGTACATCTTCTCAAGAGCTGGCTCTTGGAGCAGATGACTGTGTTTTTCTCTTGAGACCTCGAGTTGGGTGATGGTTGTTCTTAGGCAGTTGTTGCATGCTCACTGGAGGACAGGTGGAGTTTCCTGTGTTGTCTAAAGGTGTGGGTGATGCAGGCTTTTACTCAAGTGGAAGGTTGCACTGACAGGAAAATCAAGAAGCAACCTTTACCAGCACCTGCATTTCTGAGATTATTTTACCACATGGTTAAGAAGGGACCCAAAATCCCAGGTTCTCAGCAAAACCTTGATGCCATTGTTGCTAATTGTTAACATGAGAGTGTGTCCTCTTAATTCCTGTACAGTGCCTGGGTGACACCCTCTTACAGGTGTTTGCTATCATTCATAGAGTCCTTCATGTGCTTAGTATTTGTCGAGCCTGCTGAATAACTGTAGGGAGGCTGCATATATTTATATGTTAAATTCTGTACCCCAAGATCTGGTTGCTCCAAGACGATCCTTGTGTATACCTGCCTTGGTTGTATAAACCTTGTTTCCCAATTTAAAACAATTCATTAAATAAAACTGGAGGTATCCAGTTATGGGAGAAATGGGGAGAGGTGGAGTTTGACATATCCAGGCTAGAGGTTGCAGGTAGTGGGTATGAGGAAAAGGAGAGAGGGGGAAGGAGGTGAAGAAGGAGAAGACAGACAGAGAGAGCGAGACGTCTTCATGAGTCGCACTGGACCAGTGGTGTGGCTTTGACTAGCACACTCAAGCCACAGATTAGATGAGAAAACGCAAGAAGCTGTGGGCCTCTCCTGACTAAAGTGGTGGTGCCAGTATTCAAATGCGGGTTGGATGCCAAAGTCCCATTGATTTCCCACCCTTCCTCAGTTCTGTAGTTCAGAGGGATCCATGGGGAGGGTGTAGGTGTGTGGGAATGTCCGGGATCCTTGCGTATGCAGTGACGTGACAGAGGTTCTTTAAAGGCAAATGAGCTTGTTGACACTGACACCCATGCCAACTGTGGGTTCTGTGATAGGATCAGCCCTGGAGGCTGTTGGGTAGAGAGTGCACTGTGAGAGACTTTGTGGACAGTCAGAGGCAGAGTTCGTTGGAACTGGGTCCTGGATATTCTTTGCTCATCTGGGAGAAAGGGGACAGGGACTCAGGAAGCTCTAGACTGCAGACGGGCAGTCTCTAAGCACCTCGGGCCCTAGTGAAGGGAAGGTCTTGGCTTCTTTTACCCAGACTTTGAGCAGATGGGCAGTGCCAGAGGGAACTGGTTGGGCTCAGGGAGTGGATTCAGTACTCCAGTTTGAGCGTCTGGAGTCAAGACATCAACTGAAGACCAACAGGTCGACATTTTGTTCCTTTGCTGGTAGTGGGTGTGTTTGTGAGTAGAGCTGGTCTCACAGGTGGAGAACAGATTAGGGATAAGGAGGTAATTGGGGGTAGAGAGAATGGTGTCGATTATATTCTCAGTGTGGACATTGTTGACAAGTGACATTGGCTAGAAGAAAGCTCTTCCTCAGAGAGGGACTTAGAAAGGAAACAGCTCATTGGTGATCATAACCTTTGTATTTGGGTTGCAAAGCACGGGACTGTCAAAGGCCACACACTCAGATGTCTTCAGGCAGTTGGAAACATAAATAAATGATCTGAACCTTGAAAAGTCATGCTGTCTCTCAGTCCGTCATATGCTCATATTTGATGGAACCAGCTGTGTGGGCACCTTGTTGCTTGGCAACTGTGCAGCTTGCCCTCAGCGTTGAGGTGATAGTACTGCCAGTGCTGTTTGTGCTTAGCGCTTACCCCACAGAGAGGGTCACCTAGATCCAATTAATGGCTTGAATGTGGCCAGATAAGAAAGGATTTTTTTTTAAGACATCAAACATCAGAATTTTTTTAAAAAGTCAATTCTCCCTGTTCTTAAGATTTTAAGAAACTTATGATTTTAAGAAACACTGTAGGAAGCTGGGCATGCTGGCACATGCTTATAACCCCAGCACTTCAGAGCATGGCAAGTTCGGGGTCATCCTGGGCTATAAACTGTGCATGACTTGTCTTAAAAACAAATTAAAAAAAACCCATTATCAGTCAAATGAAAGATACTGCTAGATTCAACACTGAAACTTCAATTCAGCATCCCCAGACTTATCATGTGATGAGGAGAAAGGGCTGAGCTTCTCAGCATCCTCTGAGCAGATGCAGAGCCGAGTCTCAGTCTCCATGCTGGTTTGTTGTTTTTTTCTGGTGGAGTTGCTAAAGTGTGGGACCTACTATCTGCCTTCATAAAGTCCACAGCTAGGTAAACCACCAGTTTCCAGCTTGTGTTCCCTGTAGTCCATTTAAAGGTTCCATTAATGGTTGAGTTTTGTTTAAAAAAAAAAAAATTCCTTAGCCCACCCTCTCCGAATTTGAGAGTGTTTGGGATTGTAATGAAAACATTTGCTCAAGTATCTATTGTACTAAATCTTAATTAAAGCTGTCCTGTTTCAGAAGACAAGCAGAACACTCCCCTTGCCCGCCCTGGAACTTGTCATCCTAGCTGCCTCTGCCTCCTGGGCATTGGCATGTGGACCATGAATACAGTGCAGACCATCAGGAGTGTCACCTGGTCGCATGCAGATTACTTTAAAAATCAAAAGGTCACTTGAAGTTTAGTTGCTGTCATCTGGTGTGCACAGACACGTACATGATCATACTGATATGAAGTATGGAATTGTGTTCTTACATGTTATTCATAAGGTTCTTTTGGGGTGTGTGTGGGGGTTGGCAGTAACAACTCTGCTAAAAATACTGACAGAAACTCCTGGTCCAAGATTTTCTAAAGTCTTCCTCAGCTCTGCATTTCATAGTTCACACAGTCTCTTTCAGGTAGGACCTCTGACTACGGTTCCTTTGCACCTTGTGGAAGAGGTCATTGTGCCTCCAGCTGCCTACAGGGCAGCGTTGAGATGGCTGGCCCTTTCAGTAAGGGTGGTGCCCATTCTGTCCACCGAAACTTCACCCTGAATCTTTGGGGTATAGAGCTGTGGGTGATGCTGACTCTTAAGGATGGCAGGATCAAATTCCGAGTCCTTTATTTGCTTTCGAGGTGGAATCTTACCATGTTGTCTGCTCTCCTGCACAGGCCCTGCCTTTGGGCTCCCTGGTGGAATTTAATGCCAGGTACTGAGACCAGTTCACCAGGTGATACCTGACTCTGGGGCATTTTAACTGTGGTGCTTGCTGTGTGTGTTTGGTGGGAGGCCCCACCAGTGTGCTTTTCTCAGAAGTCAAGGATTTGCCTTTCTGTGGGTTGTATTTCAGGGAGCTGTTGGATACTTTTCACAGAGACATGAACCAGAGTGAGGAAGAAAGGTGGCCTTTCACAATTGGACTCAGTTTGCTCCAGACCCTATAAAATACTATTTGATTTTAAACATTGCTTGAAGCAGTTCACATTTTGGTTAATTACGTCAGTGAGTAAATATAACTGTTGTCATCTGGTGTGTGGGCTTGGCTTTAGAAGGATAAAGAGTCTATTGTTACCCATTGTGTACCAAAGTCCTTTTTACTCACCCTTGAGCACCCAACATGTAGAATAGAAAACCTGCAGCCTCCTCACTTGCTAAAATCCAGGCTGCTCCATGATTTCAGTTTCTTTTGCAAAAGCTGTTTCATTCAGTCAGTTCCAGTGAACTGATAGAATGTGTCCCTCGGGCCATGCTAGTCTGGCAAGGCCAGGCATTTGTAACCTTGGCTTTCCTGGTATCTGTTGAGACCTGCCTGTAGATGAGGCTGCGCAGTGCTTCCTGAAGTAAAGGCCAGGAGTTCCAGGGTCAGGCAGAAGGGATACAAATCTTCTACTGTAAGCTGAACTATGTCAGGACAGGAACATAACTTCCCAGCTGTGCTGTCAACATCTGTAAGGTGGAGATAACCATAGCATCTGCTCCCTGTGGTCTCAGAAGATTTAAGTGTGATGATGAAAGTAACACGCAGCACAGTGGGCTAGGCGGAGAGTCGATTAATGTTACAGCAAGTGCAGTCCCAGGGGTCTCTTTGTGTGGTTGTCTGCCACAGTTTTACATGCTCTGTCAATCTCCTGACCTTTTCCTTAGTCACTTACATTTCTAGAGTCCATAGGTAAGGTCTACCTGCTCAGCCAGGCTCCCCCTATCCTGCCCACGTACTCTGCCATTTTCTTTGATGTTTTCTCAGGCTTATGAGCTCTTGGTGGTTCTGGACCACCTTAAGTGCCCCCTCTGCCTTTGGTAACTTGCACCAATCAAGGGTTGAGGCAGGGGGTTGAGTAGCATGGACTGAAAGCTTAGGTGACTTGAAAGGGTAGCTTTGGGGTTTGGTGAGGAAGAAGGGTGTTAGCACAGGAATCAAGGAACCTTGCTGTGTTTGAATCTTGAGAGAATACGTACGGGATATATATTGTAGATGCCCTTTCATTATTTTATAATTGATGAAATGAACGGCTCTAGGAGACTCTCAAGCCCCGAGCGCAAAGGTCAGGGAAAGTGGGACCTGCCCTTTATTATCATTAGTATTATTTATTATTTTATTTTTGAAGACAGGGATCTCACTTTGTAGCTCAGGCTGTCCCTTTCAATTCACCTGATGATCTCTAAACTTTCAGCCCATGCCACTCAACCCCCTGCCTTAAGCCTTGCATGGTGCAGGTTACCAAAGACAGAGGGGGCACTTAAGGTGGTCCAGACCCACTGGTCTGTAGACCAGGCTGGCCTTGAACTCACAGAACTCTACCTCCCTCTGCCTCCCAAGTGCTGGAACTAAAGGCGTGCAAGCCACCGCATGTAGCTTGAACCTGAGCTTCTTGACCCTGCTTGGCTCTCACCCAGCAGATCAGCTGACTCTCTGAAGATGAGCCTGAGTTATCTTCTGTGTGCCCCAACCCAGCTATGTGCACCCCAAGAGGAGGCTTACCTCTGTGTTCTATGCTAGGGGTGCCCTTGACTTCTGCCTTCCTGTTTGGACAATGGGAGATGGGAGAGACAGTCACTTCAGCTTGTCTCCCCTTTTCAGTTGTGGACCTTCCGGATTCTTGCACACTGTTGTTGCTTTCCCATAGCCCCATCTACTCTCTCTACCTCTTCTGGCTGAGGGTGGCGCCTGTATCTGCCAGGTCCTGACCAACACTGCACACTTTAAGAAGAGCCATCTGGCAGATCTGTTTATTTTCACACTGAGGAAGGCCCTGGCACACAGGGTAAGAAAGAGAGATGTCATCCAGGTGAATGGATGAGGGAACAGGATCTGACTTCATTCACCTTCAGTGTTCGAGGAAGGCCCTGCTTTAGGCGTTGTTCTGTTTTGTATTCCAAATAGAGGTTTCTGTATAGAGTCACAGCCATAATCTGACAAAACAGAAGCAAACGGGGGCAGATAACCACCCGTTCTGGCTCTTGTTAGTTTTATGTGTATGGATGATGTCTTGAGAGGTTTTGAAATGCCACAAGCCTCACAGGCCTAGGGTGCAGCTGCCTCTGCTCTACAGACCTCAGATTATAAAGACGGAACACAGCATGGAAATGGGGAGATCAGAATCATGGGTGATCCAAGAAGAAGGGTGTGTGTGTAGGGGTGCATTAAGGGGCTCTAAAGTTTATAGCCTGGTGTACTGGGATAATGAGGGACTCACACCAGAGAGAGGGGAAGAGGAGGAACTAAAAGGGTCTATTTTGGTGTGTGGTGTTGTCATGTAGATTTGGGGTGAATTTGAAACGTTTAGGGTTTAGGTCCGTGTTCCCAGTGAGGTCTCCTGGCCTGGTTGTAGAGCAGGACGAATTTAGAGTTCCTTATCTTATTCTCCTTCCCCCCTTTTCCTTTTCTTCCATGAAGCTTCCTTTCCCTCCTCCCTTGAGCATAGTGGGGATGGGATGGGCAAAAGCCTAGAACCTATTTAATAGCAAGGAACCGTTTGCAAGTGAGTTTCAGGAGCATTTAGTGCATCCACCCTGTCGTGTGACTGATTCTCTATCCATTCTCTTCACTTACAATCACCCATAAAGAAACCCACAAATAGAGTTCATTTGTAACCAGGCCTCTTCCCCTTCCAGCCCCTGTGGCCCCTGGCCTGTGTTCCTCTTCTGTGGAGTCTCTGTTCTGGATATTTCATATAAATGCACTGTGTTGGGTCATGTGTCTGGCCTCTTTCCCAGAATACCATCTTTTTGAGATTCACCCATGTATCAGGAGTCAGTGCCCCGTTCCTCTTTTTGATGTAGTGATTTTCTGTTGTATGGATGTGACGTGGGTACATTCTCCCTTTTGGCTGTGGGAATCGTACTTCTATAACACCCTCAACAGCTCCCTGGTGCAAAGGTTGTGACATCTGGTGCCCCTGGAGCCCTAAGCCCCAGGTTGAGCTCCCCAGTCCTCTGTATAACAGCTCTCCTCGGTTACACGGGAAAGGCTGGGGGACTCAGGGAAGGGTTAGACCTTGAAGCCTGGCATGCCTCTGCTCAAGCTTGTCTCTGCATACCTCATCATCTGCTTCAATTTCTGCCCAGAGGGAAGTGGGGAGTGGAAAGTGTTGGTCCTGTCTTCAGTCTGCAGCATCTCTCTCTCCATGCTTCCTCCTCTGGGGCATGAATATCTGATCTTGGGCTGTGTAACCCTGGCAGCGCCGTCCTTATCTGTGAATGAAGATTCTTATTTTTGTTGCCACCACAGCCAACTGGGCATGGGCACGCTGAGGACTCCCTGAAGGAGCCTGAGGAATGCTTACTGCTCTCCCTATGTGGCTAGACATTGATGTAGGTATGCGGGTTTGGGGGAGAAGCCTCAGCTCCTTCTTCAAGAGCACCAGGAGCTGTGGTCCTCACCATCCAGCTATCAATAGGGAAGTTGTCCCCAGACTCCCTTTTCTGCAGATAACTTTGGTGTACTATTTTAGAACCTGGGAACTCATCTCCTGTCATCCTGCATCAGGCTTGACAGACTTTTTCTTCTGTTTGTATTGATGGCATTTTAAAAAAAGTATGTATGAAGTACCTACTTGGCCAGGTGTCTTACCAGTATCTTTTCATCTGGTTTGTAAAGGAGGCTGGGGGTTCTGACTGTGCCTTCCGATGACCTGAGCTGATCCCAGAAGGGAGTCATTGGCCTTTCAGGATTCCTGCTGTACAGTTGCAGGTTAAGTGAAAGTCAGTGGACCTCACTTTGCCGTGTCGACTAGTGTAACTTGTTATAGTTAACAGATGGTGCAAAAGCAGGTAGTTGCCTGGTCAGCGGTGTTGCTCTCCCCTGGCAAGGAGTCTGGAGGTACTGGTTGACTTAGCTCAAGGATCAAGGTCTGCCCATCCTCTTTCTGGAGCCATCTCAACCGATAGGTGGTGCTCTTTAACGTGTTGCCGAAGCTGCAGGCATCATGGGCAGACCCCATGAAGCCCTTCCCCTGTGTACCTCACTGTACTACCCCTTGCAGACTCTTGATACCCCTTTGCTAAGACCCCCTGAGTCTTAGTGCCTGTGGCTTCCGAGGAGAGGGCTGACATTTGGAAGTCAGGTCCAAAGAGGCGAGAATGAGAAGGACAAAGGTGGAGAGGGAGGTTGGTGAAGAGGTGATAACCATAAGCTTTTGAGGGCACCACACTCTGCTTTGCATGCACTCTTGTCTGCTTTCGCATGTAGTACTGCTTACCTGTCTCTGAGGGCATGGCTGCTGCTGTCCTCTTTCTTGGGATAACGAGGAGGCTGTCTAAGGCAGCATTGGAGCTTTAGAGGCGTGCTTGGCCCTTGTGGGTGCTTCCTACTGGAATATTTGTGACAGTGCTCTCTCGAGTTACTTTTAGACTCGTCTCATTACCTCACTTTTGGCAAACTGTTGGAGCAGATCTTTGATGGTTTCAGGTGGTCCTTAGATGAATGGATTCCGGGAGGGGCAATAGTGTATTGATACCGAGGAGAGATGTACCAAGGGCAGGTGCCAGAAGCCACCATCTCAAAGAGTAGAGGTTTTGTAGTTGAACAGCAGCAGCTAGGAACCCTTGGATGAGCTGAGAAAGGTTGAACTGGAGAGACAAGGCAGTGGAAAGTTTTGGGGGGACCTTGGGGACTCCGTTCCTCTTCCTCAACTAATTGATTCTTTTCAGTGGCACTTACCGTGTGCCTACTGTATGCACTGTGTTTCTTCTGCTCAAGTGGAGGAGGCAGTGGTGACAGAGTGAGGGTGGTTTAATTTTCCTGGGTGGTTACTGAAGAGACCTCTGAAGAGGTGGCGTCTAGGGCAGGCCCTAGAAAAATAGTAAGTTTCGGGGTGGTGTGATTTTGCAAGCGGGAATAAATGTGTAAAGGTCCTAAGGGAAAACCAGCTTCAAGAACATGAGCGTCACCAAGACTTCAGGAGCCTGCTGGGTAGTTAAGGGTGTATTTCTATTCTGACTGTGGCGGGGAATTGTGGGGCATTTTCCCTTCTTTTGATTATTTTCTTTTTCTCAATCCCCATACTTTGGAAACTCCAATTACCAAAACCATGTGTTTAAGAAACACAGTGGGACATGCGACCTTGAGTTACACCAGGCTTTGGGGAAATAATGTACAGATGATAGTGAATACCGCTCATGGGACTCCCTCTCCCCCAAGCGGAAGACTAACATTGCCAACTAAATCTGTAAGGCCTCAAAGTTTGTTCCTTCCCAAAGCTGTACACCAGATACTTAAAAACTGAGTGCCCTCTGCTGATAGACTGAAGAAGGTGACTATTGTGTAGTGAGAGAACCCAAATCCATCGACTGCACTCACTTCAGCCATGGTTTTAACAGTAGGCTGGACCTAGACATGGCTGTGGGGAAGAGCTTGGGCCTGCATCTCCTTTTGAGTCCTTGTCAGTTCACCTCACAGGGGCAGGAGGGAGCAGCGGCCTCTGGAGCTGGGAAAAACACTGGGTTTATGTCTCCAGCAGCCCCGTGGCCTCTGTAATCTTTTGTAGTTGACTTGTGCTTTCCCTGTATTTAAAGCCCCAAGATGCCCTATTCAAGGCCGTCAGCCTTCCATGCCCTCAACACCCACCCCCAATATTAAGTCCTCAACTGCTCTGTTTCTGATTTGCATTTTCACAGTTGAATGAATCTGCTGACTTCCCTTTTCTTTTCCGTTACAGGTCCTGTGCGCAGGTGCGGGTGAGTACCTTGCCCTTTTCCATTCTTGTGTTGTTTGCTACTGCCCCCTACTGGACGCAGAGCTACAATAATGGCAGACATGGAAAAAAAAAATCACAGGAAAAAATATATCAAGAATCCACTTATGGGGCTGGAGAGATGGTTCAGTGGTTAAGAGCACTAGCTGCTCTTCCAGAGGACCTGAGTTCGATTCCTAGTGGTGGCTCACAACTGTCTGTAGCTCAAGTTCCAGAGGATCTAGTATCCTTGCACAGACATGCAGGCAGGACATCAATGCGTATAGGAACATAGCAAACCAAAAAACCAAAACCGTAAGTAAAAGGAACATTCAGTTAGTTGTTTAGCACAACTATAAAAATTCTTTGTTTTTTCAACTGAATGGTGGTGAGGCAGTGCTGTATTCCCAGCTCCTTGGGAGTCTACATCAGGAGATTCTTTTGAGCTAGGGAGTTTGGGGTCAGCCTGGGGGACATAGTTAAACCACCAGTTCATAAAAACATTGGATTTCCTGTGATTTTCTTTTGCCAGCCTATACCCATGTGTGAGATAAATGTATTGAAACTGTAATACTGTATATTTCTATTTCATGTGTTATTTATTAGTTTTCAAGCACTTTCTTGTGTTGCTGTTTTAACTACACTTATAATATGGTGTGGAATTATAGAAATTCTTCAGAAGCAGAGATAGCCTCCTATATCTTTTGATTTTGAGTGTCAGCCTGGGAATGAGTCTGTAGCTCATGGTTGGGTACTTGCCCAATACATATGAAGTTCTGGCATTTTTAGAACAGTAAATCATACGAAGTTCCCTTCCTCCTGGGCCTTCAGTGCTGTGTGGAGGCTGAGTTCTAGGTGTAGCTGGGTGCTTTCCCTGGTCTGTAGGAAGACAAGATAAATACAGATGCCTGCCTAATATTATGGTAATGACGGTTTATATAGTTAAATACATTCAGCTGGAAGCATCATTCTGGGATCAAGACCTTACTGTTTCTGTAGAAGATAGTTAGTACTTAAAAAAATGTATATTTTTGGGAAAAAAAATGGTAGTATTTTTTTGTCCCTAAAATTCAGGAACTTTTTTTTTCTTTTCCAGCAAAGCCAAACCAAACCAAACCAACAACCAAACCAAACCAAACCAAACCAAA
>JANHMN010000002.1:157230572-157252634 GCA_030674055.1 Rhabdomys pumilio | reverse complement strand
CCAAACCAAACCAAACCAAACCAAACCAAACCAAACCAAACCAAACCTTAGGAATCACTGAGATAAAATGATTGGCTTGGTCTCACAGTGTGTTTACAAAGAGGCAGAACTTACTGAACCCTTCTAATAAGGCAAATCTTTCTTAATAGCAGTGATTATGCAGAACTTTCACAGTGTGGGGGGGGCACACAGGCACTGTCTCTCCTGTGAATCAGCCTGGTCGGTGAGCCGCTAGGTAGCTGGAGCTCTGCAGAATTTCACCTCTCTAGTGCAGTCCAGCTCAGAGGGTTGAATGCTCAGTAGCAGGGAACAAAATTCTGGAGCTATTCCAGAAGGCTTTCCCTGGGAACTAAGAACTTTTGGAGGCACGGGAAGGGCTCTGCATTGGTCTGCTGGGTGTCCCTCTTGGTCACATTGCTCTTCCCCACAGCTCAGGAGCTTCTCTCGGCTCCTGAGAGCTGTGTTATCATGGGTCTGCCTTCAGCCCTCGTGCCTGTATACTAATCTGCTCTTCTTATAAGGATGGCAGTTTTATGGGGAGACCCCCCCCCCACTCTCATGACCTTATTTGAATTTAACTCATTGTCACACTGTCTTGTAAGTACACACACATTTGGAGGTACTGGTGTTTCGTACTTTAACGTATGGATTTCGGTGATGACACAATTTAGCCTATAACATATAGGAAGTGGGATTTAGGTGTAGCTCCGAGAATTGATTTCTGGATTAAGGCTGTAGAGTCACCCTGTGACAGGCAGCAGGATGAGAGATTGAGAAGGTGTTTATGTTACATTCAGAAGGGTATGTCCTGAGTTGTGAGCCCCAGCTTCAACTACCCACAGTAGTTGATGTAAGAAAGTTCCAATAACAGTCTGTATCAAAGAGACCTATGAGACATATCCTAGTAGTTTCCCCAGGAGCTGCAAATACACATTCTTCTCCACTGGAAATGGATCACTGTCTGGGATAGACCTATTTTAGGCTACACAATACATCTCACAAATTTTGAGAATTCAGGGAGCCACTGCAAAGTATCTCTCACAGTCAACTAAAACCTAGAAATCAGCTATTACAAACCCTGGAAACTACACACATTTGGAAATTAGCAACATGCTCTTACATAACCAATAATGCAAGAAAAAGGGAAAAGGACTTAAAACATTTGAGAAAAAATGGAAAGACCATATTTCAAAACATACAGGATGTGGCAAAAAGCTGTTCTAAGAGGGAGGTTTATATTAACCAGTGGCTTTGTCAGTTCCTCCTTGAAAGATCAGAAACCCAATTCCACAGCACACTGAAGACTCTTCAGTGCAATCCAGTGAGATGCATCCCAGGGATTTAAGGATGGTTCAGCATATGCACACTAGCATATGTGATATGTTGCGTCGATAGAAAGGTGGGCAAAACCCACAGTATTATTTCAGTAAATGGAGAGGAAACATTTAGTAAAAGTGTACGCCCCTATGACTGCTGAAATATAGGAGTCTGTTTCTCCATGCTGCTCAGATTCTCTGTATGAATTAAAAAACAAGCCAGTTTTTAGCATAGCCTTTTGCTATTGAGAATGGTGCCATGGCCATCCTCCTGCAGGTGAGATGGGTGAGCGGCACATGAGGGTGCTGCTCATCTCCCTGCCTCCTCTGCTGTAGCTATTATGGTACTGTTCTCTCCTCATGACCATTGTCATTGATTGTAAATGGTGGCACCCAGTGATATGTGAACCTGTCGATTTATAGAAGACACTTGTGCATGAAAGGGCTCCCAAGATTATTCCTGAAGTGTTCAGTTTCTCCTTGCTTCTCTTCCTCCCCTTTCTATGAACTGGATGAGTTTGCACCTCCTCTGGGTGAGGCGTGCCATCCAGTTCATGCTGAGAAGACTGTCAGCAGTGGCTTCTCCAGCACCTCAAGAACAAGAGCTTACCTTGTATTTTACTGTTTCTGGGCATTGCTCCTCAATCTTGGACTTACCCAGGTCCCACTCACTTGCTAGTATTACTGTGAATAACCACATGGCTTCCATTGGTTTGGAGTCTTGCATACTTGCTCTTGTACAGGGATGTTCAGAGAGTTGAAATGATTTTGAATAAAATTTTATGACCAGGGATTTTAGAGTTGAGCTGTCTTAATGTACTGATCTTGTCTATATTGTCATGAAGGCTTAATGATACCCCTTCACAGTTGGTACAGTACATTAGAATTAAGATTGAGTTTTAAGGGGCTCAAACCAAGTCATTCACCAAGTGGGTAGAATAAATTTTCACGGGCAGTTTTCCAAGACTCATTCTGCATTTTAGATCTCTGTGTATCACCTTAGATCAAAGTTTAAACTCATGGCCAACATGGCCACCTTCTTTTTGTTTTGTCTTCAGTTTCAAGAACACACATTTATGCACGGGTGCATATGTGTTTGGATGTATTTTGTTTCAGGGAAGTCAGAGGCAAACAAAGAGAAATAAAATTGAGTCCTGAAAAGTTGACATACAAAGTGGGCTTTATTCTTACATTTATTACTTTAATTATTAATTTATTAATTATATATAATTAATCTCTCTCTCTCTCTCTCTCTCTTTCTCTCTCTCTCTCTCTCTCTCTCTTTCTCTCTCTCTCTTTATTTTAATAGCACTGAATCCTGTATTTGACATTGGAGCTGTTGTCAGCCCAACCAGTGTGGTATTAACATGGAAACACAATGACTCAGTTGCTTCAGAATATATAATAGTGAATGAGATGGAGAACAAGAAGTTTAATGTTACAAACCAGACATCATATAACATCACAGGCTTAAGCCCAGGCACTTCCTATACATTCTCCATCGCCTTGAAAACAGCCAATGAGACTTTGAGAAAGCTCACGAACAAAACTGTCACAACAGGTAAGGGATGAGGTAAACAGGGCTGGTGGCTACAGCAGCAGTGGCATGGGGAGGTGAGGAGGGAGGCTTGGAGCCCACAGGACAGGACTCTGTGGAAAAGATCGTATCAGACATTGTGAATGAAAGACATTATCTTGTCCCTATAAAGCCCGAGGGCTGAAGGTGAAAACTATGGAGTTTCTTCTAAGATTCCATAGTCCTGGACACCAAGTGACGGGACTAGAACCTGGGGGCCCTGAGTCTGGCTGCTAGAGATTGTGATACCCATGTAGCCACCAAGATCCATCAAATTGTGTAGTTTATTGGTGTTAAAGTCTTTAGTGATAAAGACAAAGAGAGCGGGGGATGTAGCTCAGTGATATAGTGTTTGACTGTATGTGTGAGACCCTGTTTCATCTCTCAGTGTCGTCAGCAGCACCACACACACACACACACACACCCCTGGGGCTGGAGAGGTGGTTCAGTATATCAAGTGCTTGCTGTGCAAGTGTGAGAAGCAGACTTTGGATCGTCAGCACTAACATGGTAAATACTGGGTGTGTGTGGAGGCCTCCCTGCAACCCCAGGTTAACTATAAAACCAGCCCACTCATAGTGACCTGGTTTAGAAATCTTTGTATCTGAAATATCTGATGTGAGAAGTCAAATCAATGACCGATGATGTCAGAGCTGGAGGCTGCCTTAGAGTCATTTATCCAGCATCTTTGCAGTCAGCTCTCTGCAGGCCGCAGGCAGGGTCCTTCTCTGTAGCACCACCACCTTTGGCTTTCTGTGCTCATCTGTATTCTGGTCTCCTCACCTCGAACACTATCGGGCTATGTCCTTGAGCTAGTCATCCTGCCTCCCCGGGTCTCTCTGTTCGAGTAGCACAAAGTAAAGGGAGAGATGCTGGGTGCTCCAGGACCTGTTTCTAATTCTAGTACTTATGAAACAGTGGTGAGAAGATTGTTGCAAGTCTGAGCCCAGCCTGGTCCACATAGTGAAACCAACTAAACAAGCAATAAAGGTGCTGCAAAAAACGGAAGGGAGTACATGTTCTTTTAGCTGAAATGATTTAAGTTATGTTACTGTCAGGCAAATAAGATGACGGAAGGGCCCAGGCATGTCTTTTAAAATCTTCTTGGCATTGGAGTATACGGATGTCTCCTGGGTAAGAACGTCTGGGCATTATAAAGTGACATTGTTTGCATTAGTTTGAACTGAGACTTCCAGATTTAGAAACAGTTATTTGTTTGATGCTTTGTTTTCAGTGTCTAAAATAAACGTAGTTAAATGCCACTGTGTAGAAGGGTATTTTAAAGAAGAATTTCAAATTCCTATTGGGATTAATCTTGAACAATAATGCAGAATGCAAGCAGTTTGGGTTTTAAGGTTTCTTCCTTCCCGTGTTTTCGGATAGTGTTTGTCCCCTGCCTCTGTGATGTCACGGGGATGTTTCGACTCTGATATGAATGACATATATTTAGTGGGTCACTTAGGCAGTGACCTAAGGAATGATGGCTGCAGATGCCTTGCTCACTAATACCCACTGTATGTTTTTGAAAACAGAGCCCTGGCCAGTGTCTGATCTCTATGTCACCTTCGTGGGTGTGACACAGGCTCTTCTCACCTGGAACAATACAAATGGCACTGCCTGCTACCAGATGCTGATTGAAGAGTCGACCACATATCTGTCAGTCAATACTTCATGTCTGAAGCCGGGGACCTATTATAGGTTGACTTTCCGAGAATCAAATGAGACACAGAATGGTTTCCTGGTTGCAGAAGATGTCTTGGGTGAGTTACCAAATTGTATATCAGGTTTTGATTTTTATCATTTACTGGTTTAGAAAAGTACTATGTATGTATTTGTGTAGGGTTTAAGAATTGCTGGAAGACTTTCCTGCTGCTGTGTTGTCTGATCTCATTTCTTAGTGAGGAAGAGGGCTCATATTTTACAAGTGAATACAGAGTTTAGTGTTGTAGGTGGGCTTCAGACTTTTGGATTTGGAGTTCAGGAAGGTAGATAGGCCTTTTCACTTTTCAGTTTTTATCACAGGTGAGAGTTAATCAATGGATGGCCAAATCAGCCACCCCCATTGAGGAGAGGGATCTTTAGTAGTCTTCTGTGCTTTCTGTTGAGGAGTCACTTGTAGACATTGTAGCATTTGCAGTGGATTCCTCTGATAACTGTGAAATGAGGAAAAGGAGAGGCTAAATCCCTATTTTACACCAAGGAAACAAAGATACAAGTTGGGCATTAGGATCAGAAACCAGGTGTTGAGTGCTAAGATTGAAAGATAATTTATGGCCCATGACAGGTAGTGAGGCCTTCAGGAGATAGGCCACTCTCAACTCTTTCTCCTGCTTTCGTCTGTGTGTCAGGTCGCTTCTCAGGGAGGCATCCCCTTCCCCCACAGTTGAAGGAGAAATGGTTATGACTCTTCCTATCTCATCCCCTGCCCTTTCTGCCACAGTTTGGAGTGTAGTCCTGAGGAAGCACTCCTGAGTGGACTTATTATTATTAGCAAAGACAGAGTTATGGAGCAGTCTGAGGGAGACCATGGTGGGATGGCAGAAGATAACTTCCCAAAGAAAGGAGGATGGTCCAGCATATCAGAGTTCAAAGAAAACTACAAAATAACTGTGGTATTTATAGAGTAGTAGTACAAAGTGAAGTATTTGGTTCTTTTCAGGGAACTGGATCTTTCTCAGTAGGTGGCAGAGAACAGATATTTATGGAGTACCAACTGTGGGCCCTGTTGGATGTGTCATCCTATGGGATGGGTGGTGAAAGGTGGGGGATGTGTTCTTGTGGTTAATGTCTTTGCCTCTTGTCTTTGAAGCAGATGCCAGTGGTACCAAGAGCAGCCCAGTGGCCAACCAATCCCAACCACACAAGGCTTCTCTTGCCTCTGAAGACCCATCCTCCCTCACAAAGGTCTTGCTCACTAATCTAAAGCCTGGTACTCAGTACAATGTCACCATTTATCCTCAAGCAGCAGATGGCACAAAAGGACAGCCTGGGAACAAAGTGTTTAAAACAAGTAGGTTGGATTTTGTGAAATGCCTGATTCAGCCTGAGCTTGATAAAGTTTTATCTTTTGAAATTCTATATCTGAAGTATTTCTTGCTTAGCAGCTAGTTCTGTTATTAAAAGGCTCTTCCTGAGAGAGAGTTCCTGTCTTACCTCTGTGGCCATAGTTTATCTTTTTTGAAGCTCAGTAAAGCGTCGAGTGAGGGTGTAGGTGCTGGGTGCCACTTGACATCTGTCCTTGCTGTCTGCAGATTAGCCAGGCTGTTTCTGGTCTTGGCCTGCCCTTGAGATCCACCTTGAACTTTCTGCCAAGGCCCTTGCTGACATTCACTTTGCTGTCAGGACTGTGGTTCACTGGCACCCTCACTCTGTGAGTTCAGTCTTCAGAAGGCTGGTGGTAAATGCTGCTTATGGAATAAGATGTACAGGTCCTGCCCTTAGCTGAGGGATTGGGATAAACCCACAGAGACATCTGCATGCGGGCCCTCTGAGCTCAGATGCTGTAGCTTCAGGGTTCTCAGGGACTCGGTGTCTTAGTATTTTGAAATACTATCCTAGGTCAATATACCTGAGGGAGTGAGGGACAAGGCTAGAGGAACAAGGATGGAAAACAAGTGGGCATCCAGGAAGTGTTAGGCCACCCTAGATCTATTCATATCCTGGAGTTCAAAGTCCCCAGGTAGATGTTGTGTATCTGCTTGATGAATGCTGTGCTGGGTAAGGGAGCTGATGTCCTTTGGCTCTCATGTGGGTGACTAGCAGTTCCTACCACCAAGAATGTTGGGTACTGCTTGGAAAGGGGGCAGGGCTGATGCACAGGTGGTCCATGGCTACTGTCCATTCTGCAGCCTATTGTGTGGACATTGTGAGGTGAAGCATTGGTTGTAACGTTCAGTCCAAAGGGAGGATCTGAAGTTACTCTGGAGGATGATACGTCTTGGATTAATGGAGATGGGGTGGAAAGGGAGTCAGGGAGGACACTTTGTCCTCATCAGAAATACAGATGACAGACTTAGACTGTGAAGGCAGAGGGCAAGGGAATAGTGGGAGAGGTTTTTGACAGATTTATACTCTGCATAAAAAGCTCTTTTATCCAATATTTATAAAAGGTAGCAGAGGAACACAAACCCCCTATCCTGGGGAGATAAAATAAGTGGCTGGTGGAAAGCCACTTTCAGAACTGGAGTAAGTGAGAAGATAGTTTTCTGGAGTCCAGTGAAAGTGGAAGACGTGGGATGTCAGACTGATTATTCCTGTTAGGAGCCCCCAGCATCCTTCCCGTGCCACACATTGGCACAGAGTGCTCACAGGCCATGTGGAAGGTCCCCAATGATGTCACATGTAGAGCACAGCCTCCTGAGACACAGGATAGGCAGAAGAAAGACAGGATGGTCTGGTAGAGTAGATAACTGAAGGCTATCTTGTGTTCTCTCATGTTTTTCTGTAAGGTTAAGGTGGATAACCCTGTCTCATAAGGAAGTGGCTTAGTAGCTTTCCTAAGGTCTTTACCTGGCTGGTAAAGCCCAACCAGCTTAGAATCCACTGTGCTCTCTGTTCAGCTGTGAGACCTTCTCATGATGTATGTGTTTGCTCTTGGGCGGATCTGTACTTGAGGGCTTTTCTGGCTTACACCCAACTCCCCAGGGCAGCACAGGTGAAAGTCCATGCTATTGTCTGATCTGGAATCCAAGGTCTGTTCACAAACTGAACACAGAACATCTATGAGGTGCAGTGGTCAGGCTGTCTTCACTGATGTCTGACTTTGGTGAGACCTACGCACATTTTCAGTCATAGTGAGCTGATGGTGAGGGTGACCAACTGGTGACAGGCTCTGGTGGCATTCTCCACTCTTCCTATTCTGACTTGACAACTCTGATTATTTTTCACTCCTCTTGTGTCTTCAAAGATTCCGCCCAGGTTTCTGACATCAGAGCTATGAACATCTGCTCCTCGAGCATGACCCTGACCTGGAAAAGCAACTATAATGGGTCCCATACTTTATTTGCCTACAAAATACATGTGGCTGGGGGGACTGACTCCATCAACCAAACTGTCAATAAGACTGAGGCCACCATCCTTGGACTCAGTTCGAGCACCTTGTACAACATCACAGTTCGTCCTTTCCTGGGTCAGACCGAGGGCATACCAGGCTTCCTCCAAGTGTACACTTGTAAGTTTGCTCTTTGCTATGTGGTCTGCTTTGCTTTTCTGCTGATATGGGAAACTTTGTGATCAAAGAAAATTGGTGGAAGAAACAGTTTATGTCAGCTTACAGTTCCCGGTGTCAGGCAGTCTTATCACTTAGGGTAGTCAGGATAGGAGCTGAAGCAGAAGCTGGGGAGGAACATGGCTTATTGGCTAGCTCTCTGGCTCCTGCTCAGCTAGTTTTCTTAAACAGCCCAGGCCCACCTGCCCAGATAAGCCTAAAGTAGTCTGGGCATGCCCATTTCAATCATTATTTCTCATAGACATGGCCATAGGTCAGTCAAGTCTGGTAGTTACAGAGCTGAGGTTTCCTTTCCCCAGGTAAATTTAGGTTGTTATCAAGGTAACAATTAAAGTTAACCAGCACACAGTGGCTCACATTTTTCTTGTGGTCTGCTATGTGCCAAGAATAGATACAAGGCAAGGGATCTCTGTTCTGTCCTTAAGGAGTGCCTAACACTGCATAGTTCCACAGGGCTCAGTTGCCCCTCGGGGTATGAGATATAACGAGAGCTATCATTGGTTGACCCTAATCGCATGCTCAGTGGCTTGTGATATGCTGCTTTTGCACTGTCATTGAGTGCTAGGACGTCCTTGTGATGTGGTTGGCGTTAGCCTTACTTTATGGACATGGAGACCATGTGTGAGGTGATGTGGGCAGGTGTCTCAGCAGGTAGGCGATGGAGATGAGCTTAGACCTTTGGGAGGCTGAGTAACATGTTCAAGATAAAGCAGTTAGCCATGGCCAGCACTCTACCCTAGAGCCTGGGGATCCTTACCCCCATCACTGCCTGTGGGTGACTGGCATGGTGTGTGCAGTTTTGTGGCCAAGTGATCTTTCTTAGCCAGAAGCACCAGCTTTGGAGGGAGCTTATACTGCAGTTGATGCTCTGGAGAATGTTGGTCAGTGTTTCTGAGGGTTGGCCATCCTGTCCTGTGGAGACAGACTTTACATACTTTTGTTTTTGAGATGAGCTTTCACTGTGCGTCTCAGGCTGGTCTCAAATTCGGGATGCCCCTGTCTGCGCTGCTCAAGTGTTGGTGTGTGGGCAGTGCCACTGCTGCACCCTGGCTGGGGATTGAGTCTTCACCTAACTTTACTCACTGTCTTCTACAGCCCCCGGTCCAGTTTCTGACTTCCGAGTGACAAATGTCAGCACAAGGGAAATTGGTTTGGCTTGGAGAAGCAATGACTCAGAGTCATTTGAGATTTTCATCACGCAAGATGGAAGTGAGAAGCATCGAAATGCTTCGACAGGAAACCAGAGCTATATCGTTGAAGATTTAAAGCCTGGAACCAGTTACCATTTTGAAATATTTCCACAAGGACCAGATGGGACTAAAGGGCCATCCAGGACAGTTAATGGTACAACTGGTAAGCATCTGGAAACTGAAGTTTCTTATAGGAAGCCAGTGCAATTAATAGCTGTCTTGTTTTTTGAATATTATTTTTTATGAAGAAGAATCTTAAGAACATTTCATACATTGCATATCAACAATACAAAAATACAGTGCATATCAACAATAGAAAAATAAAGTCAAGCAAAAAATATCACATGTAAAGTCATTAATTAACGTAATGCTATATGTATGGAGGTCCAAGGATAACTTTGGGGATTGGTTCTTTCCTTCCACCCTGGGCTCTGGGAATTGAACTTAGGCCCTCAGACTTGTGTGGCAAGTGCTTTTACTTACTGAGCCACCTTGACAGATCTCCACCCACTTTTGAGATAGGGTCTCATGTCACTTTCTAACTTACTATGTGACTGACGTTGGTCTTGAACTCTGCCTCACAGATGCTGAGGTTAGAGTCACAGGCTGCCATAGCCAGCTCCCTGATACTGTTTTAACACATAGATGGACACATATATTTGCCCTTTACAAACCTTGTCGTTGTTCATGTGTGGTTTTATAATCTGCTTTCTCCTCATCTGTTTATTATGAATATTTTACCCCGTCAGCATGAGTCATTTTATTTTTACCTATTTATATTTCTTATTTGATTTTGAAACAAAGCTTCACTGTATAGCCCTGGCTGGCCTTTGTAGACCTGGTTGGCTTTTCACAGAAATCAGCCTGCTTTTGCTTCCCAAAGTGTTAGGTCAGAGGCGTGGGCTAACATGTCTGGCAATGTTTATTTTATGGGATAATTTAAAATCAGCCTTGTATTTGTGTGTAGTTTCCTATGAGTAGTTTCCTGGGGATGGGTGTCAAGAAGGGTTGGAGTAAGGCCCCAGAAACTTACAGTTGCTGTCCATTGACAAAAAGCTGTCGTCATTGCTTGGGACATAGTTGAAAGGCGTTACAGGCAGTCTTGATGAAGGGAAGCAAGTACCTTCTGATCTCATTTTTCACTTTAGGTATCTGTCAGAAAGAACTGACAGCGGGGTCTCAGATAGCTAGTTTGTACACCAGTGTTCATTCACAGCAGCCCAAAGGTAGAAACCACCCAATATCCGTTGGCATACACACGGACAAAATATGGCTTTATCTGTAGTCTCCGCAGTAGAGTTTTCTTCTGCCATATGGAGTGAGATCTTCATTCATGTATAACATAAGTTTATCTTGTAAATATACAAAGTGAAACAAGTCACACACAGAGTATTTTACAAAGTGGAGTAAGTCACACATACAGAAAGAATGTTTAATTTATTTTTTTTATTATTTTTATTATTTTTATTTTTTATTATCTTTATTTTATTTTTTATTATTTTTATTATTTTTTTATTATAATTATTATTTTTAACAATGAAGTCTCACTATGTAGCCCTAGCTGGCCCGGAAGGCATTATATAGAACAGCTTGTCTCAGATTTACAGAGATCCTCCTGCCTCTGCCTTCCACATGCTGGGGTTAAAGGTGTGTGTCGCCACACTCCCAAAGACAAGTGCTTATACTTCCGTTTATACAAAGTGCCCAGAACAGGCAGCTCCACAGACACAGAGAGGAGCTTGTGGGAGGGAATAGGAGGGAGAGTTAGATAGCTACAGATTTTATGTTGAAAACTGATAAAAACAGTTTGAATATGATACTGGTAATGTTTATACAGTACATCTAGTACTGGCAAAATGCACATTGACGGATGGTTAGTGATAAATAGTATGTTGTGTGTATTTACCATGCTAAAAGGGAAGGAAACATATGTACTTCTTAGGTGTTCTCGTCTGATTGAATTCTTTTCCTGCCTGTGTCCACAGCTACACCTTTTGTTTACATCACTGTCGTAATTACACAACTAATTTTATTTTCTTCTTGAAGGCTTTGCTCTGTGTATGTAGTGACCTTCCCCATAGCTGGCAGGATCTTCTTGCTATTAGAGAAAGGCATCATGTAACTGTATCTTGGGTTTTACAACTCTCCCTTCGTTTTCCTCCTTGTTTTGTTCTTCAGTATGCCAGGCAGTTCATAGGAATGCATGCTCTTTTGACTGGATGATGAAAAACAAACCCATACTAACTTAGAAAGGGTCATGCTGAGGTGGCCTTGAACTTGAAATCCTCCTGCCTCAGCTTCCTAAGTGTTATTGGGATGATGGGTGTACATCAAACTCAACTTCAAACACACTCTTTGTTGAGACACAATATAGGTATAAAGAGTGTAGCCTTTCTCAGTACATAGCTTTATGAATTGCGGTAGGTCAAATGCATTAGAATCCAAGTTCAGAGTAAGAAATAGCATGCAGGGCTGACAACATGGATAGCAGTTAAGAGTGCTGAATGATCTTGCAGGGGACCTGGGTTTGATTTCCTCCTTCTTGCATTCTCACGACCATCTGTAACTCCAGTTCAGGGTTCTTCTCATCTTCATAGGCACTGGGACACTGTTTGGCCTTTGTGAACTCACTGGAGAATTTTTTTTTTTAATCTGTAGCCCAGGCTAGCCCTGACCTCTAGTGCATGATGTCTGACCTCATTGGAAAGTTGGATAACAAAGAGTCGGTTCTTTTGACAAACACTTTGAAGTAAAGCTGGAATCATGATTAGATACTTTTCTTTCTTTTCTCCGACCAGATCGCAGTGCTGTGATTGACATCCACGTGATCAATGTTAGCACCACTGAAATGCAGCTGGAGTGGCAGAATACAGACAGTGCTTCTGGATACACTTACCATATAGTTCTAGAGTCTAAAAATGGCTCCATCAGTACCAACAGTTCTCAGAAATGGATCACAGTAGGAGGCCTTACCCCAGGCACCTTATATAATGTCACAATCTTTCCAGAAGTGGACCAGATCCAGGGTGACTCCAACTCCATTACCCAGTACACATGTGAGTCTTGTGGGGGATGAGGTAGGCAGAGAGGGTGCTTCCTGCCTCTCCCATGGAGGAAATACAGTTACTGATAGGGAGAGGCTGAATTATGCCTCTGGGTTGCAGGTTGATGTGGGAGCTGGGCTAGAAACATGAGCCCCAGCAAAGGCTCTTCTATAGGGGTTGGCACTCTGGGTAGGAGCTATGGGAACATTATGGGAACACAACCGTTGTTGTAAGCAGAAAGTAACATCATAGGAGGATGGAGAGCCTGCTGTTCACTCTTCAGAAACATAAACTAGAGAGCTGCTGTCCTGCTGAAGATCCCCTCAGATGAGGATCTATTCTGTGACAGTGATGGAGACGCTTCCACAGCCTTTAGATGGATGGACGGTGGAAGGGTTAGCTTATCGTATGCGTGACCTTCTTTACTAGTCAGATTCCAAAAGGAGGTTGGAAATTATAGTACACTATCTCTCTGTGTGAGATAATATGTTGGAAGATATATGATAAAATTTTAGAAGAAGCGCTCTCTCTCTATGAGATAATATATTAGAATATATAGAATAAAATTGAATATTGAAAGAAGCCTGGACATTTTAAATTCTTTTCAGACTTAATTTTCTGAATTTCTTTTTGGGAAATCATCTTTTGAAGTGGTGCATGTTAATTGTATTAATTCTTTCTTGAGAAAAATCAGGCAGCTTTTGGGTATAGTAAATAAAATGGGCCTGTAAGTCAAAGGGGCTCATTTTTGTTCATTTGTTTAATTTTAAACCAAGGGCCCAGCAGTGTGTCCCACATTGAAGTAGACACCAACACCACTGCGGCAGCCATCCGGTGGAAGGACGTGGACGCAGCCTCTGCTTCCTATGTCTACTCTGTCCTTATCTTGAAGGCTGGAGATGGCAGCAGGGTAACTGGCAGAATCACAGACATCCCTTCTGTGACGGTCACTGGGTTAGACCCTGGCGTCTCTTACACAGTGAAGATCTTTACACGAGTTGGGAATGATACGGTATCACTGGTACCTGGTTCGAAGCGGTTCTGTATGGGTGAGTAGGCCCGTGTTCTGAGTGGTCCCTGCTCTTCCCATTGTGGCGCTCACATGCAGGAACCTTCCCAGCCTGTAGGTTACTGTACCTGCGGTGTGCAGCCACGGACACACAGAACTCCAGCACAGCCTGGCCGCTCATGAATGTTGTCGCCATTGCTCTTGCTTCATCTAACATGTGTTTACAGAGCACGTGCTTTGTCAGAGAGGTCCCTGCGTTTCTAGAACTTCTAGCTTGCTGAACAATACAGCTAAGAGATAAAAGTAAGCAAGCAGACAGGTGGGGATTGTGGCTAAGAGGATGGAAATGGAGGAAAAAAAGGTAGGGAAGGGGCAAATGGTATTCTTATCTAAGGTGTCATGTGAGGATGCCCCAGGGAAAGGGTAAATGAGGAAGTGACTGAGCATAGATCTGAGGGAGTGAAGAGCCAACCATGTGAGCCTTCCAGGGTTTTGACCCTGCATTATGGGCAGAGGCTGGAGATAACACTGCTTTGAAGAATTTATAGGATGATGAGAGTGCATCTGCAGGAGCTAGACCGAGAGGCAGGAGGCATTAGCGCTCAGTGCTCGGCCTCTTCTGATCTCTCCTGTGATGTGGTTAACCATCTGTGGCTTTCAGGGACCGTAGCTCAGGCTGCATCCTGCTGGTCTACTTGTTCACCTTGTTGTTTCAGTGTTGTGGGGACCTCTCTTGTCATTGCAACCTTAAGCAGGAGAAAAACCTCCATGAACCTGTACAGCTGGCTGGCTGGCTGGGGCAGGAGCTGGGAACTGAACTTGAATTCTCTAGAAGAGCAGCCAGTGCTCTAACTGCTAAGTCTGTAGCCCCTCTTCCCAGAATCTTGCTTGGTGACTGACACCCATGTTGCATTTAATCCTCAGACTGCACTGAGCCCCAGGGCAGTAAGGTGACTGACTGAAGGACATGTAGTCTGGTATCACTTAATTCAGTGAAGCTAAGCATCTTGCTCCACATCCATGCTGTCTCCTCATGTCCTGGGCCATGTCATCTGCTTCCCTTGAGCCTCACCTGGCCCTGTTGTTTGCTTTGCAGAACCCGCGCCTGTGGCCTTCTTCCACTGTGAAGTGGTCCCTAAGGAGCCAGCGTTGGTTCTGAAGTGGGCCTGCCCCCCTGGGATGAACACAGGATTCGAGCTGGGGGTCAGGAGTGATGCTTGGGACAATATGACACACCTGGAGAACTGTACTTCAGATGATGACACTGAGTGCAGGACAGAAGTCACCTATTTGAATTTTTCTACCTCGTACAACATCAGCATTGCCACCTTGTCATGTGGAAAGATGGCGCTCCCCACCCAGAGCACCTGCACCACTGGCATCACAGGTGGGCCCTGTAGCAGGGAGCTGGCTACCCCTGGAGCAGCTGGCCCAGCAGCTTGCAAGTGCAGCCCAGGAGTTCTTTTAGGGCGTTTACAGTCCCTTAAAGTATTTTTATCAGCAGACTGCTTACCTCATTCTGCAGCAATTCAACTTAAAACTGCAGAGTAAGAGTGATGTGTGTTTTATATCCTGAGCAGTTCTGAGAATAACTTGCTTCCCTCTCCTCTCCCCTCCCTCCCCTCTTCTCTCTCTTCCCTTCCTTCTCCCCTCCCCTCCTTTCTCACCTTCCCCTCCCTTCCTTTCCCCATCCCCTCCCTCCCCTCTTCTCTCTCTTTTCTTTCCCCCTTCTTTGTCTTATAGTAGGGAGTTTCCTTATTGCATTTAAGAAAGGCTTTTGTAGAAATGTTCAGCTGTATCTGTGTCTGGACAGTAGGGGGAGCTCATGTCCTGTTGGACATTTGCCAGCACTCGGCCACTCCATTCATCAGCACGTTTACATCCTCTCTGCCCTTCCCATTATTGGAAGAAAGACTCTGAAACACGATTTGACCATTTGTATTTGTCAGTATTCTACATGGATTACTTCAAGATAAGGACTCTCTTTTTCTTTCAAAGATAGCCATATAACATGACCGCCATACTTACAGAAGACTTGAAGCAGTAACACTACTGTGTATGTAGTCAGGACTCGCCTCCCTGGGATCCATTGACAAGAGCCCGACTTGCTTTAGCAGAAGAAAAGATAACACACTCTGCAGAGATTCTGCCCCCTCCCAGTTTCCTGTCACTCCCTCATATTTGTTCATTTTCTCTCTCCCCTCATCCCCTACCGCCGGCCTGGGGAGAATTGGTTTTAATTTGTCTGTCCATTGCTCTCCTGTCTTTGCCAAACTTGTGTTTCAGATCAGGCAGTGGAGTGGTGGTGTTATATCCCCTTTGTGTTTTTTGACTTTTAGATTCTTCAGGGCATAAGAATGTTGCTGACAGTCTCTGAAGAATCAGAGGTTATTCTAAGAGAGTCTCTTACTGCAGGGACCTGACTTGGAAAGTGGTTGAGGTATCTTATAGACAGAGGCTCACAATAGATAAGGTAGAGTTCTTCAGGTCTGAGTTCAGTTTCTCTCATTTACCAGTCACGTAACTAACCTTGCTAAGAGGCCTGGTTGTGAACAGGAGAAGCAGAACTTATCTTCCAGGACTGTTGTGCTGCGTATTCTGCATTGAAGACCACACATATGGCTGCTCATGTTGTGTACTATAAAATCTTAGGGAAAACAGTATGTATGGGGCTCTTGAAATTGTGTAGTACACAGTGGTACCCTACCCTGTGACTTTATAAAACCACTTTTGGTTTTATAGAACATAGCAGGAATAGTGAATATTTCCTTTTCCCCTTTGTAGCTCCTCTTTTCATGGTGTCATCTCTGTGCATAAGCTGCTACAGAGCAGAGACTGTAGCTGAGGCTCTTCTTCCTGGGCTGAGCACTTGGCATAGAGCATAGGAGCTCATCAGAAATCAGAACTAGGTATCTCTGGGTTGGGGCTGTAGCTCAGTTGGTAAGCACTTGCTGCCTAGCATGCGTGAAAGTTTGAGTTCAGTCTCCAGCATTATGTAAACTGCATGTGGTAGCACATACCTGTAATCTCAATACATGGAAGGTAGAGGCAGGAAGGTCAAAACTTGACCTTGGCTATTTTAGGAAGTTCAGGGTAGCCTGGGCTACATTTAAACAAACAAAATCAGATGGTGGTGCTGAGGAATAAGCCGAACAGAACTGACCACACACAAACATCATTTCACTCAGTGATTCTCACTTTTTAATTGGGAGCTTCCTTTTGCAGAAGATGGTTATAAATTTAACATACGTCAAATTCAAAGTTGCATTTTATTTGAGTCGGGAAATACTGGAGGAAGGAGAGTTGGGGAAAGTCTTTGCCAGGGTTTATTGCTTGCTTCGTATGCGATGAGGGTAAGGGATGTGAAGGGGCCTCAGTTTAGCATTCAGGAGAAGGGATGGGAAGGGCTGGGTTCCAGGTGTCGCAGTGGGTAAGCTCCTATAGTTTGGGCTGCCAGTCTCAGGGTGGGAAGTGTGAGACCCTGACTAGCTAAAAGCTGGAGAGCCGCTGGTAGATGTGTGGGTATCTGGGTCACTGTCACCAGGTCTTCTTCAGGATCTGGGACTCTGCACAGTACTTACTCCCTTCTTGCCTCTTTGGGATATGTTTTGGATGAGCTCTGCATACAGCTTCCTATACAGGGGCAGGGCTTCCTGGGTGTGGGTAGATCTTCCCAGGCAGGGGGACATCCTGTAGAAGGTATTGGAACACATTCTTCACCTGGTAGTTTTTCTTCTTTGGTCTTAAATGTTGGGTGTTTCCTATTGTTTTAGACCCACCTCCTCCAGATGGATCCCCTAATATTACATCGGTCAGTCACAATTCAGTAAAGGTTAAGTTCAGCGGTTTTGAAGCCAGCCATGGACCTATCAAAGCCTATGCCGTCATTCTCACCACTGGGGAAGGTAAGAGGGGTCCAGCATGGGTTAACCCTTGTAACTATCTTGGTTACTGTCTCACTGCTGTGATAAAACACCATAACCAAAGCAACTCATAAATGAAAGTGTTTAACAGGTTTACGGCCTCAAAGGGTTAGCATCCATGATGGTGGAGCAAAGGCTCAGTGGCAGGAACGTTTGAGAGCTCACATCTTGATCCACAACTAGGAATCAGAAGGGTTGGGGCACACACTGGCACTCATACTTGAGACATCAAAGTCCACCCCTCCCTGATACACCTCCTCCATCAAAGCCGCATCTCCTAATCATTCCTGAACAGCTCCACCAACTGTATTGGGACCAAGTATTCAAATACACGACCCTCTGGGGCCATTCTCATTCAAACCACCACTGTGTATGAGGCACATCAGTGATAGAAGTATATGCCTCTCTCCAGTGCAGTCTGTGCTGTGGCACCAACGTGAAGGGGCAGCTGTTTGCCTGATACTCTCAAGGATCAGATAGCAAGTACCTTAAGCTTTCCTGGCTGTGAAGTCTCTGCCACAACTATCCGGCACCTCTGTGGTGGTGTAGAAACATTACAGAAGATACAGGAGAGACAAGGGAGCCCATCCCACAGTTGATTACACAAAGCTGAGGCTAGATTTGGACCACAGGCCATAACGGGTCAATTTAGGATGACGTGCTCTTGAAAGCAAGCACAAAAAGATTACTTTTGGGACTATGAGGGCATCTTCTGGGTGAAAGAGGTGGGGAATGGAACGGCGGCTCTGGCAGTAAGAAGGGAATGCTTTGAGGGCAGCTTTGATAGCAGCACAGTACCTGGTTTTACACAAACCAGGGCAAGGGCGTTAGCATGGTTGGTAAAGTGCTTGCCTTGTACAGGCCCTGAATGTAATCCCTAGGATCTACATTAAATAAAGAACTGTGCACTGGGATATGCCCTTGTAATCCTGGTGCCAGGGAGGCAGAGACAGGAGGATCTCTGGGCTCCCAGGCTAGTAAGCAAAGCTGACTTGGTGAAGTTCCAGGGTAGAGAGACCCTGACTCAAAAAAAAAAAAAATAGTGCCTGAGGAATGATACCTGAGATTTTCCTCTGGCTTCCACACACACATAGACACATATTCATACAAAGTAGCTCACACACACATGCACCTGCATCCCTAGGAACACAAATAAACACAATATGGCGTTCCTCCCGACTTAAATTGTTTGAGTCGGTTTCTAAGACTTTTATCATTGAATTTGTTTTTGACAAATTTTAAACTCAGACCTGTGCTGAATGAAAAAGGTTCTGTTACATGGTGACCAGACCAGTCAGGGGCAGCTGGACACAAGGCCTTGGGCCAGGAGGTCAGGGAACCCAGCCTCATGGTGTGGGCAGTGTGCTTCGGGCAGGTTTCTGATAGCTTTCTGTACTTTTATTTCCTTGCTGGAGAATAGGGCCATAAGCCTTTGTGAGTGACTCCTAACGGAGAGATGAGTTGGTACAGGCCAAGTACTAAGCACGCGCCTGCTCCTGGAGCTCCTTGAGAGACAGTGGCTGCTGGCATCGTCACTCAGCACCCGTATCATCATGGAGCTGTTTTATGACACATTGTCTGTCTGCTGTCACTCATCATTTACCTTCTGTGTTCCTTCCCTAGCTATCCAACCCTCTGCAGATGTTTTGAAGTATACCTATGAAGATTTCAAAAAGGGAGCCTCAGATACTTATGTGACATACCTCATAAGAATAGAAGAGAAGGGACAGTCTCAGGGCTTGTCTGAAGTCTTGAACTATGAAATTGATGTGGGGAACCAATCCACTACCCTCGGCTACTACAATGGGAGGCTGGAACCTTTGGGCTCTTACCGGTAATATCAGGGTCCTTGCGGTTGTCTGCTGAGCCTCATGAATTTAAGGTTGTGTACTATGGTAGGAGACACACCTCAGTCACCTTATTGTCTCCTTTGTCTCCCCACAGGGCTTGTGTTGCTGGCTTTACCAATATTACCTACAACCTTCAAAATGATGGCCTCATCAATGGGGATGAGAGCTATGTGTCTTTCAGTCGATACTCAGAGGCTGTGTTCTTGCCCCAAGATCCAGGTAGAGGGAAACAAAAGCCCTGGGTTTTGTGCCTTATGTCTGCAGAAGCCTGCTGTCCATGCCTCTCTCTCAGGTGGCTAGGAGGGTGGAGATTTGCATCTCTCCGAAATTGACATGTTCTTTGGTCTTTGGGGTCAGCCTAGCTCCCCACTCTGGGGTGCTTGAATGAACAGCTCCCCACTTCTCTAAACTGGTCACACTTCTGCAGATTACTTAATCTTTTGCTTTCTAAGAGTCGTTTGTGGGCTTGTGTGACTTACTTAAGAGTCCTTGAATGTTCACATTAGAAGGAGCCACAGAAATTGTCTTGTCTAAGCTCTGCTTAGAAATAAGGCTTCTAAGGCCTAGAGATGGGGGTGTGCCCAGTGTTACACAGTGTCTTAAATGCAGGCCTGAAATTCTAGCCTTAAACTCCTTGTGAATGGGGATCTCAGTGACCCAAGGTGAGGATTCCCCCCTTCAGGACAGAGACAGGTAGCTGACTGGTCTTTTAGTCTGTTTTTTCAGAGCTACTGAGTAGAACAGATTACCCGGAAGTGAAATTCAGGGCATTCCGACTCCTTACCTTAAATAGCCCATAAAAATGGTGGGTGTGGTGTGGTAGGTACTTCTGCTCATAGGTGACAGGAAAAACCACTGATCTAGCACAGGTCCCCAAATTTGCAGCTGAACAGAGACTTAGGTCAGGGCTGTGCTGTTCTTAGGCCATCCTGTTAATGGTAGGCTAAGGGAGAAGAAGCCAGCCCCTGAAAGCTGTTCTAATTTTACATCCAAAGATGTTTACTTGTTCCCTGTGTGCACCACACTCCTCTCTCCTTGGATCCTGCATGGGCAGGCTGGCTGTGGGTGTAGCACATGGCCCTTCATGAACACCCTTTGAAATGCCTCTGTTGGGATCTTTCCCAGGTGTCATCTGCGGAGCAGTGTTCGGATGTATCTTTGGTGCCCTGGCCATCATGGCTGTGGGAGGCTTCATCTTCTGGAGAAAGAAAAGGTGATATTGCTTATTAATCATCAGATGCTACTGTTTAAGGGAACTTTTTATTGTAAGGAGTGGCAACCATTTGTAAAATCAGAAGGAATAGTTGAAAGAGCACCTGTGTTCTTCACAGTGTGGCCACCTGGACAGTCTTATTTCCTCTCTGATGCCAGTTGGATGATTTGACTCTAAACCTTCTCCCAGCTGCATCAGACCCACACTGACATGCAGGATGCTACTTTCAAGCCAGGATTCTATGAATGTGTTAAGAGTTTCATGTGACTTTTAGAGTTGGGCAAGTTTGACCTCAGGTTTTATTCTTGCTAACGGTTGGAAACCCTAACATTCTCCTCTGTGGTGTGGGAATGAGTGTCAGATTTAAGGAGCTGAAGACACTGGCAAATGTCTCACTTCATGGTGTTATTCATCGTTCTCTTTGTACAACCACCCTGTGGTGTAGTTACCTAGTGAGAAGAGTGCTGTGTACCTGGATTCATCATCTCCCTGAGGCTCTACCAGGCAGGGACTAAAAGCCCTATTCAGGATGCAGAGGCCAAAAGGGGAACTTGAACTTGGTCTTAGCACTTACTGTATTTCTCTTCCTTAAACTCTGGGGAGCCCATGTGTCAGCTGGAATTTGCCTATTGCCAGGTGCTTCTAGCTGGGAATTTACATCTGGGATCGGGCTTTCTTAATATCCTCCCACCCCCCCCTTTTTTTTTTGAAGACAGAGTCTTGTGTATCCCAGGCTATCTCAAATGTAGCTGATGATGACCCCGAATCCCTGATCCATCTGTCTCTTATCTACCAAGTGCTGGGATTATAGGCATGTGCCACCTAAACCTGCTTTAACAAGAAAACAGTAGTTGTTTTACCTCCCCCCCAAGTAAATCAGATACTTTCTCTTCATATCAATTAAATCTTTTATACTTTGCTAAAAAAAAAAAAAAGAATCAGAACAGAGAGCCAAAACCTAGAATGTGAGTTTTCAAGTCTGTAGGGCAGGACAGCAGCACAGGGAGTCAGGCCCTGGAAGGAAGCAGAGTTAGTCAGAGCTACATAGCTGGACCTGTCTCAAACCAACAGCAAAGAAAGCACCAATACCCCAACTCAAACCCATGGTGGCAAACAAACAAACAAACAACCCAAAACAAAAACAAAAACAAAAACCCCATACCTACAGGAAGAGCGGAGTAAATAGGGAACCCACAATAGGACAAATCTGCTTTTAGCATCTTCATGTGATCACAGAGCTCACCCCCCAGCAGACTCCCGTTACACACATTAATGACTATCCTACCCTGTTCATGTCAGACCCGATGGAGGTCTTCATTACAGCATCATTTTAAGTAGCTGCCTGGTATTTTCCATCATCCACTTAACCATTTTGCTGGATATTTTAATTGTTATTGACTACAGTTACATGGGTGTGCTCATAATTATTTTCCTAGACTAAATACCAAGCCGGAGGGTCAGTGAACATACTTTCTTTACATGTTGGGACGTGCTGCCCAAACTGGTGTGTTTGAGCTGCAGGTGGAGTTGAGGCAACAGAACAATCAATACCAGTGCTCACAGTATGGGTGCTGGATCTGATACCCTTTCAGGACTTGCCCTTGCTTCTTTGCATTAATTTACACAATGGCTTCCTCAAAAGCAGAACATGGAGTAAGGGAATTTAAACACACACACACACACACACACACACACACACACACACACACACACA
>JANHMN010000002.1:157203999-157223783 GCA_030674055.1 Rhabdomys pumilio | reverse complement strand
TCTCTCTCTCTCTCTCTCTCTCTCTCTCTCTCTCTCTCTCTCTCTTTCTCTCTCTCCCTCCCATCCCCCCTCCAAGATTCCCTTCTTGAGTCCCTAAGTCAGTGATTCCCACACCGCCCTGTCCACCACGTCTGCGGGGTGTTTCTGTCTCAGTGTTCCTTGTTGATTGAGAAGGGTTCCCACAGCTCGAAGGTGTGCTGCTGGTGGCCAGGTGTTCTCCATGAGCGCCGCTGTCCCAGGTGGTAACTAGAACCTGTTGGACATCATTCCTTAAAACTGATTTTTATTATATTGTGTATATGATGTATGTGTGTGAGATTGTATATGCCACAGGAAATACATGTCAAATGCATGGTCCATGCGATGTTTCTGGAAATGGGATGCGAGTATGGACTCAGGTCTATAGACTTGCACAGCAAGTGATTTACCTGCTGAACTACCTCACAGACCCAAATCATTTCTCTTTAAAACTCACTTATGCTATTTTGAGTTGTTAGTACATGTGTGTATCTCTGTGTTTGGGTCAAACAGACTCTGCTAAGTGACTGAGCAGTCCCCCACGACAGTTTCATGACTTCTTTTTCCTTGAGAGGCTTTGATGATGGTGAGTGTGTGATCCCTGACTTTTCATACAACCAAACCTGTGTTCTAGACCAAATGTGAGGAGTACTGGCCTTCCAAGCAGGCTCAGGACTACGGGGACATAACTGTGGCAATGACATCAGAAGTTGTTCTTCCGGAATGGACTATCAGAGATTTTGTGGTGAAAAATGTAAGTCAAGATTGATCTGAGAAAATCAACGGGTATTAATATTGAGAATAACTAATATTTGATGCATGAGAAAAGCATTTTTGCTTCTTTTATTTATTTCACAATTAAAGCGCCTATATCTACATGCTCTCTCAGGAGCCCCTAGCTTTACTTTCTTGAGGGGGCTTTTGTGTCCTTTCTGAATAAGTGAGTCTTCTGAGCATAGCCGTGCCAGCGACACTTTCCTTTCCAGGAAGCCTTTGGGTCATCTGGCTGGGGATTTGCATGGGGTGGGGTGCTCACTGCTAGGAACAGTTTGTATCGATTCTAGGATTCTGATTTTAGGGCATATGCAGTATCCTCCCTTCCCTCATAAATCACAAAACCAAATCCAGTTAAATCACACAGACATTATAGGAAGCTGAGTCTATTTTTCTTTTCTAAAGAGTGTTTGAAAGTAGAGAAAGTATCCTGAGCCAACATTAACATCGACTGAGCGTGTAAATGAATTTAACATTTTCCAGCTCATATTGAAGGCCTAAAATGGTTATCTCTTTTGATCTGGTGAGCTCAAGTTTGAGTCTCTGACATGAAGATATGATGTGGAGTTCAGGAATGATCAGCGCTGTTTCTTTTCACAAGATTGTTTATTTAGAAGGAAAATCTCCTTTAAGAGATGAGTAAGCTCTGTGTTCGCTTCCATTTCTCTTGCATATGTCTGGTGTCTTCTGCCGTATTATTATTAGATGTTCTTTGACATTTTCATACATGCTCACAGTGCATTTAGGCCACACCGTCGGGATTATTCAATGTTTTCATACATGCTCATAGTGCATTTAGGCCACACCGTCGGGATTATTTGTGGTGGTTGAACAGTTGAGAAGCCACATGCATAGCTTTTGCAGAATGGATAACTACACTCTGACTCTGTGCATACTGTGTCACCGTTGAGCTTGTAGATACCATACACGGAGCCGACATGCAGCCAGCCTTTTCACCCCTGCTACGTCATTCAGCTGTGAATTCAACCTATCTGTATTAAACATATCCAGAATAAAAATTGTGCTTGTATTTAACATGCACATTTAGGCTCGTCATTCCCTAACACATACAGTATAACAACTATTTAAAATACACTAGGCAATATAAATAGTTTATCAATGATCCAAAGTATAATCACATGTTGTTGGCTGGCAGGGGTGTGTTCTGAGGAATGCATCTGTGTGGACATCATGGACTGTGCTTACACAAACCTGGATAGTATTTTACTCTGCACCTGGGCTGTGTAGGGTATACTGTCATATATGTCTGTACGACTGGGCACAGGAGTGTGTGTGCAGGTTGGATGCACACGTGCTTGTATTACTTTGGGATCCCGAGCATGCGCATGCGGATTGATGCTGAAAAGATGTGAAAAGGTAGTGTCAATGATACATACTAGATGAAGTTTTGAGAGAGTGTCTTGCTAGGTAGCCCAGGCTGGCCTTAAACTCATAAACCTCTGCCTCATCCTCAGTACTGGAATTCCGGTTTGTGTGGCCATGCCTAGGTTGGCTTTTATGTAACTGTGTATGACAGAAAAGCTTACATGTAGACTTAGTGGTGTTACATTTTAACAGGAGTGATAGATTGGGTTCTAGTTTGTAAGAATGAACCTTAAAGATTCCTGAAGATATAGGTGAGGCATAGGATATGAAACACTAATTCTTACTAGTTACCAGGTCTTAAAGATTTTGGTCTCGGAAATATTCCAGGTCCTCCTTTGGGGATGTTTAGTACACACTGACATGACCACTTCCATAAGTAAGGTCACATCAGCGAGGAACACTTGACATATGTGTGGCTTATGGCTGCAGGCTTTGCCCATTTAAATTGACTGACCTGTCTATCCCCACTTGCCTCTGCTTGGAGTTCACCTTTGTGCATAGAGTTGGCGAAATAAGGAAAACGCTATTGCTCTCATTGCTTTTGTATTAATGAAACTCTACAGATTCTAGAGATTTCATAATTCCCACCAAAGCCTTTTCTTATTTTAGGCTTATATATAGGCTTCCACATGGCGTTTTCTAAAATAGTGGTTTGTAATTATGCGAAATGCATGCATACATTTCCCTTTTATAAAAGGAGAACATTACAGATAGAACTCCATTTTTTTTGACTACCTCCTTTAGTCTCAGCGCCCCCCCACCTCATTCTTTCCTCTCTGCCTCCCGGCTCCCCTGCTTCCCTGCCCCTTTGGTCCCCTGTCCCCTTCCTCTATGCTCTCTGCCCCCTGCTCCCGTGCTCTATGCCCCTCTGTTCCTGCTTCCCCCTGCTTCCTGTCCCCTGACCTCCTGCTCCCTGCCCCATGCTCTCTGCCCCTCTGCTCCCTAACCCCTGCTTCCTGCCCCCTGCTCCCTTGTCCCCTGGCTCCTGCTCCCTGCCCCTGCTCCCTGCCCTATTTCTTTGTATCTCCTCCTCTCTTCCCTACTCCTCACATCTGGTGTCTTCTCTCAGTAAACCCTTATGATAATATTTCTGATGTTAGTTATCTGCAATGAAGTTTCTCAGTATCCTCTCTCCTATTTCTCAAACACTGAATAGTGTAAATTTATTGCCTTTATAATGAATAAAGATTAAAAATTAGCTTCAGTGATGGAGATGCCCATTGCCCCACTGAGGGGACATACGGTAAGGTCAGGAACAGACAAATGAATATAGTTGAATCAAGGATAGGCAGGGACAGGACTAGCCCTAGGGGACAGAGTTTTGGTGATTATAGGCACATGCTTGGTCTAAGGTAGAATACACACTGTGTAATTGTCTAGTTTTGCTCTAACAGTGTCCACTGTCTCCCGCCTGCCAGATGTTAAAGTAGCAGACTGAGTTTGTATATGTATATGTGTGTGTGTGTGTGTGTGTGTGTATTTGTGGTGTGTGTAGTGTGTTCTGTTTTTAGACCACTATAGTTCTAATAGTTGTTTGGTGTTTGCTACTTGTGTATTAGTACCATATACTATCGAGAGAGCCCAGGACTTAACAGGTGTAGACCTCCTTACCATACTTAGGGAAATGATTTGGGGCTTTAAGGCAAGTGCCATTTCCAGGTGGGCTGTAGAATGGGGCTCATGAAGTTCCCAGGAGGTGCAGGTGTGTGATGTGGGGCCGTTACTGGCTGGTAGCTGAGAACAGAAGTGACCTAAACTCAAAATTGAACCCGGTGTGTTGTCTCCATATAAGGTGAGTGTCGGGTGGTTATTCCCAGTTCCTCTGAGCCTCTGCTGCCCATTTTTAGTAGAGAAGATGAAGCCCTTCCTTCCTGGGACCATTATGAGGATTTGGTGATGGGGATCAAATGTGCTGTGATTGGAATTTCCTGCCTGGCTGCCTGTTTTCTGTTTTGTGCAGTATGGTTTTCGGGCCTGCTTGATTTCACTCACTGTTGTGATACTGTTAGGTGTCCTGACTCTCTGGATCTCTAACCCATTTTGTCGGCCTCTAGATGCAGAGTAGTGAGAGTCATCCTCTGCGGCAGTTCCACTTCACCTCCTGGCCTGACCATGGTGTTCCTGACACTACGGACCTGCTCATCAACTTCCGGTACCTGGTCCGGGACTACATGAAGCAGATTCCCCCTGAGTCACCAATCCTGGTGCACTGCAGGTACGCACAGTTGTCGGTGTGTGCATGTGTGACAACTTAAAATGTATGTTTATGAGCACCCCCACCAAAGCAATGCCCAAGAGGAAATTCAATAGGCAGTTAGAAATTCAATAGGGGACTGTCGCCTCAGTCCCTGAGCCATGAGACTGTAGAAATGGGTTGGCAAGCTATATAGCCCATGGACCAGATAGGGTCTGCTCTCTCTATAAAACCTCACTGGAACCAAGCCACGCCCACTGGCTTACTCGTTTGCATTGCTTTTATATTGCATTAGCTCAGCGTGCTCAGCTGAGGGTATTTGCCATCTGGTCATTTACAAAGGGTGTGCCCATGCCTACAATAGAACGGGAAGAATTTAGCATTAAAGACAAAAGAATGAATTAGAGCAGAAGCCTCATAAAAAGATGCAACTTTGTGTCCTAGGCTATAGGACCCTTTGAGTGGCATGGAAGTGTAAGAAGGTTAGCAAGATGTTTAGTCTGTGACTTTTAACTCAAGTGAGTGCCCTGACTGGCTTCAAGCTGCAGCAATGTCTCAGAGGGTGATAGTGAAGGTGTGGGTACCGATGGGGGCACTGGGAACTCTGTGGAGAGGCAGCTGATGGTGATGTGCTCATTTCTCTGTCTCCTAGTGCTGGGGTTGGAAGGACGGGCACTTTCATTGCGATTGACCGCCTGATCTATCAGATAGAGAATGAGAACACTGTGGATGTGTACGGTATTGTCTATGATCTTCGGATGCACAGGCCCCTGATGGTTCAGACAGAGGTGAGGCCAGATCTGTGTTTGACACTTCGCCCTTCCCATCTGTCTGTAACAGGTCACGTGGCATCACATGCTGGACTCTCCTGCAGCCGTCTTGCTCTTGCCTGTGAATTTCAGCTGTAGTTAAATGACCTGATGCAGCAGTACCAATAGAATCACACATGCAGATAGTGTCAGGAGTACTTATCTTTCTGCATCTCATTTTTAAGCAGTCTTCTTTAAAATAAAGAGATTATTTTTATTTTGTGCATGTGGGTGTTTTGCCTGCATATATATATTTGTATTACATGCATTCAGTGCCCACAGAGGCCAGAAGACATTGAATCCCCTGGAAATGGAGTTACAGGTAGTTGTGAGCTACCAAGTAGGTAGTGGGAATTACATCCAAGTTCTCTGTAAGACCTCTGCAGTGATCTTAACTGCTGAGCCATCTCTCTAGCTCTCAGATTAATCTTTTTAAGACTCTTGGTTTGGTTTCTAGATTTTAAATTTATAAAACTAGGTTTTAAATTTAATAAATGTATTGTTTATTAAAAACTTATAGGTAGTTTGGTCTTCATTTCTGAGAAGATCTGACCATGTTTAAGCTAACAGAACAGACTTATCAAACTTTAATGGTAGGAGACAGCACATTGCCACTGAAGCAGAAAGGCGGCAACTTATGTGTATCCAGCCTTGCAGATGTGAAAGAACACTGGTTGTCAGAGCTACTCAGGATGACTGAGCAGAAAACGTGTGCTCAGTGTGTACTGTAATGTGTGTGAAGCTGTTGGATTTGCCCTTCCTGAAGTGTCCCTTGTAAACTCGGAATCTGAGGCATGTTCTTATCAGAGTGTGTCAGGAAGTGGCTTCCAGGAGTGGAGATTCCCAGACCAAGATGAGAGCAGAATATTCATCTTGTCTCAAGCTGCTACTCTATACCAATTTAGAAACTTATGACTGTGTGCTGTGTCTGACTCTAGCAGGGTGTGTTAGAGGTCTGGGTACCTTGTGTGCTTTTGGGTGAGATGCATGATTGTGGGAGGAAGTGAAAATTTGCTTCCCTGTTAGATTTTCATTTTTCTGCTACAGTTTTATAGTGAGAAAAACAGAAATCTCATTATCAGTCTGCGGATTCTTCCCTCTGCATGTGTGTATGTCTGTGTGTGTGTCTGTGTGTGTGTGTGTGTGTGTGTGTGTGTGGTTGCTTTTTCACTTTATTCAGTGATGCTGGTTTTCACAGTCAAACACAGAGCTTGAAAACATGGCTACTCTAGCTACCTGGCTTGATCTGAGGTCACCCCCTCTTCTGAGGCCACACCCACTCAGCATTCCCGTGGTTTGTGGATCTGCTGGTTAGCCCTGCTGCTCTGTGGCAAATGCTTTAACCACTAAGCCACCTCTCCAGCCTCCTGATCACTTTTTTATATTTCAGAAATAATACATTAAAAATTAACACTATAGGACTGCACAGAATGTATTTTTCCCCCCTTTTATTTCTCTAACCTTACTCCCTAGACTCTAGGACCTACAGGAAGGCCTTAGTTACCTTTAGCTTGTGTAGTGGTTTGATCCCCCACCTCCCCAGGCTGATGTGTTTGAATATTTGCTCACCAGACAGTGGCGTTGCTTTGAAAGGTCTTGGAACCTTCAGGGAGGAAGCCTTAAGCGTTCATACCTGGGTTCCACTTCCTGTCTGCCCTCTGCTTCCTCTCTGTAGATGCAGTATGACCAGCTGCCCGAGGCTCCTGCCACCATCCCTTTTCAGCCATGGTGGACTGTATCTTTTCTGCTGTGAGTCTAAACAAGTTCCTTCGTGTCAGGTTTGGTCACAGCAGCAAGAGATGAAAAACTGGCCCAGCAGGTGGCGCTATAGAACTCTTTGAATATGCGCATGCGTGCATCTGTGGAGTAGTTTGAAAAAATTTGACGAGCTTGTTTATGAGGTTTTCTTCTATGGCACCTACTCTTTTTTTTTTTTTTTCCTTCTGCAATAGCACATGCTTCCTTTATTTAATCAGCGACCTGCAGATTCTGATACACTTGTATTAATTACTTTTTTGAAAAAAAAAACAGTTGCTGTGTGGAGGTTTATTTTGCCTCATGGTTTGGGGTACAGTCCGTCATGGTGTGCAGTATCTCGAACTGTGGCAGCCACAGGATGACACTGGCCACGTTCTGCTTGCACTTAGGCAAGAGAGGAATGACTATTGGTGTTCAACCCCTTTCCTTCTCACTTGCTGCAAACCTTAGCCCCACGTTCAGGATGTGTCGTCCCTCAGCAGGTGACCCTTTTCTGAAATAACCTCCTACTCACCCAGAAGAATGGCTCCTAGGTGATTCTCAATTTCATCCAGCTGACAATTAAGATTAGTCATCACGCTTCCCTAAAGAGTGGTCTCCATTCAGGCCCACCTGATATCTTTAACCCTTTTCCTCTTTAGAGACTTTTTCCAGTTTACTCTCACTCCACACGGATTCCTTAACCGTATCTTTTCACCATATTTTTTCTGCATCTTCATCTCACCCTCTCCAGGTTTCCAATGTTTCCTTGATAGAAAAAAGTGAGAGTGTCCTTTCTGGTTAAGCGTCACTGATAATGAAAGCTGTGCTATGTGGTTTTGAATTTTATTAGGATGCTCTTAGATCACGAATGTGTTAATTTGGACATGTTTGCTGTGGGACAGATTGGGTTTCGGGGATGATATGGTGATTATTTGTTTAAAAATCTTGTGTTCTCATTCCTGCGGCTGGGGCTTATTCTTCTCTCTCATCTCCTTTTCTACCAGGACCAGTATGTTTTTCTCAATCAGTGTGTTTTGGATATTATCAGAGCCCAGAAAGACTCAAAAGTTGACCTCATCTATCAGAACACAACCGCGATGACAATCTATGAAAACCTCGAGCCAGTGAGCGTGTTTGGAAAGACTAATGGTTACATCGCCTAGTTCCAAAGCAAAGCCTTTCTGAAGCTAACCAGACCGTCACACCCACAGCGAAGGAGAACGCCCTGACGGGGACATGTTTTCTATGTCTCATTTCTCAGTTCTTTGTTCTGTTCTGTTAGAACTACTTGGAGGGCATGGGGCCGTGCAAGAAAAACGTGGCAGATAGGCAGTTGGGGTTGTCAGGGGCTGTGGATAGGTGGTGTGTAAATCAGCTGCATTCCTGATTACCAATGGGATGGGTTCGCTTTTTGTTTTTTCCTTGAGAATTGTGGAAAACCAGGAAAAGTGAGCTGTTTTTGTTTTTCAAACAGGTTTGTTCTCTCTTTCTCCCCCTCTCTCCTCTTTCTCTTCCTCCCCTACCTCTCTCTCTCTTTTTAAAGACTTTTATATGATTCACATGCTAAAGCGAGGATTATGTTGGGTTGAATATATTTTAAGTATCAGAGGTCTATTTTTACCTACTGTATCTTGGAGTCTAGCCGATGGAAATGCATGACTGTGGGTGTTTCTCATGCAGGGAGGGGCACACGGCGCCTCTTCTGTGTGGGTTTCTATTTGAACATGTGCCTTTTCTGAATTATGCTTCCACAGGCAAAACTCAGTAGATATCTCTATTTTTATATTGAATCTCAGAATTGGAATATACAGAATATTTAAACAGTAGCTTAGCATCAGAGGTTCATCTCCTCAGTAACATTCCTGTTCCCATTCAATTAGAGGAGGCTTTCTCTGCGGCCCACCCTTGACACACATTTGTGTTCCACGGTCCTTTTTCCTTTCTTTCTTTTCCCCTGCCAGTTTTCACCAAAGACTTCTGTTGGTGAGATTTTCATCCCATTGGTTGGGTGAAAACAGAAATTTAAACTATCACCGTGAGACTCTCTGTGGGTGGGGTTGGGGAGGAACAGAGGAATCCACATACCATGGTGTGCACCCCTTCTCATCCCGTCTCCTCCTTTCTCTCACTTCTGTCTTTGGTAAGAAGGATTATTTAAAGGTGCAATATGTGATAGTGGTTCAGGATGCTCTGGGTTCTTAGTAATGTTTTACTCAGGTTGTCATTTTATGTGTGTTTGTGTCTGTGTGTCTGTGTATGTGTGTGTGTATGTGTGAGTTTTATAGCGTGGTGATCTGTGAACATTTCAGTGTGAACTCAGATTAACCCCTTTTCCCCCCGAAGTCCACTGGCTTTAGTCTCTCTGCAGTGACACACATCAGTATCTACTGTATATATAAATATTAAACTCTTACACCAGTCATTCCTATGAATAGAGGTGTACAAAGTTTGATTTGTATCAAAGATGTAATTATTATTTTTAAAACCTCTTTTCACTACACTGCTGCTGTAATTACTTTGAATTTGTATAGAAAATGTAGATTTTTTTTTTTTTTGGCTTCAGGTGTGTATTCACCAAGGATTTCAGAATTTATGTGGTTTTATTTTATTGGTACATAATCTGTAAACTTCTCAAGGCATTAACATGCAAGATTTGTGTCTTTTATTTTACCTTGTGGCTCAGGTTATATTTGAAGAAGTTTCAAGTTTATTTTCTAGTAGGCAATGAAGTATATATAAGGTCTTCTGAAGGAATCGCCAAGTCCCTGGAGTCCTGTGGCTGTTCCCACAGTAACACATCCTGCTGTACGTTTGGGACCATGGTATCGTGTTGAAGATGAGTGCAGGGTCTTCTGTGAGGACCTGGCCACTGTGGGCCCTGGGGTCACCCGTCTTCTGATGTTCTGCACTCTGTTCCTCGCGTCACCAGCACTTTGATGGCTGACTGGACTTGATCATGAGTATTTGTAGGTAGAGAGGGTGAACCTTGATGTACTGAAAGCCCTGCTGTGGCTCAGCACGCTGTAGCACTGTCCCTGCTGTGGCTCAGCCTTGTAGCGCTGTGTTTTGTAGCCCCCTTTTCCTTTGCGGTACTGAAAGGATTGAAAGAAGAGGTCATGGCGCTGTCGTGCTTTGGGGGAGAATTTTACTTCTCACATGGAAACTGCACTTTTTTGCTAAATCCTTTGCATTTTGATGTTCATTTAGTGTCCAGCCCTACAGAGAATGGGATGGCCAGGGTAGGTTGGGCCTCTTGACTCAACTTCACTGGGGACTTGACGCTGCAGTTGTGAATCAGGGAAGCCATGTTGTCTCCAGGTATGGAGTGAAGTTGATCATGGGCTTGTTATTTTCAAATCCTCTGTCTGGTCTGCCCACTAGGATGTGCTGACTGTGGGCTGCTATACAGAGGGGCCTGTACCGGCAGTAGTTCTGTGCATCACCTAGACACCTCTTCACTTTGCTAGGAGCCATTGTAGTGGGTGGTGAGGGGTCCAATTTCCCGTAGCACCTATGCCCTGCTTTGACTACCATGGAAAGGACTTGCCCCTAAAAACAGTCCTGTAGATGATTAGAGTCTCTCAAAAAAAAAATCAAAGCAACATAATCATAAACACACTGTACAAAATTACAAAACACAGAAACCTTCTCCACTTCTGCCTGTATGGGTCTGGAAAGTCTTTAGGCATCAATCCCAGCAAGCCATTCCCAGTCCCAGGAGGAAGGCTAGTGGCAGAAAGGTCTGGCGAGCCAAACGGGCAGGTCACAAGAAGCTCACCACGCCATTCTATGTCTGGGGGTGGACTGTGTGGTGGAGTTTGCATAGCACAGCCATTGGAGAATGAAGATTAATGACAGAGGCTAGGGTTGGGCAGAGGCGTGGGGGAAGGTCCTTCTTACTGTTTGCCCAAGCCCTCGAGCCCTCAGTGCAACTGTGAACAAAAGTAGAAGAGTCTGCTGACATCGGAACAATGGAGCTCCCTGCTCAGATATGATGGCAGCACCGAGAAAAGCAGCCAGCATGGGACTCACTGTCAGTGAAAGGGCTACAGACTGGTGGCCAACTGCTTTGGAGGACTTGGGCCATTGACTGCTGTCTTCTAGGGAGAAAGGCTTTTCCACCAGAGCTGAATCTAGCAACGTTTGGCACCAGTGGGACATTTGGTGTCTGTTCTCTAAGGCCACTTTGTGATCTCCAGCCAGACTTTGGCACAATGGACCTGCTGGCTTTGTGCTTTGTGAAGTTGGAGGCTCTGGGGAGTGGGGGTGGGGAGGAGGTGGGGGAAGGGTCAACTATGCAGCGGGTTCATTCATACTTGTTTTCTGGGATGGAGAAGCCCGGGTTTTTGTTTTATGTTTTTTTGTTGTTGTTTTGTTCTTTTTTGCAATGCTTGATTGTGCTTGTTGAGCTAAACAAGTCTGATGACTGAAGTTGATTCACCTCAAAACAAAGTTGGAATTCTGCATTTTTCAGATTGCTGCATAGCAACTGTGTGTTTAACAACTGTGGCTTTTCCTCCCTGGGGCACAGACTAGAAGTGTTGATGTGGACTCTAAGCTGTACTTTTCTTGTAACTATTTTGGAATGATGCACATTTCTAATGTCTGTTATACTTGTACAAAGTATTGCTGTTGGTTGCTTTTTTTTTTTTAAAGGAAAAAAATGGCCTGAAAAACTTTTTTTAAAGACTTACAAATACCAAATATAAAATATGTCAACACATTATGTCTTTGATTGGTTTTTCCTTCCTTCCTTCCTTCCTTCCTTCCTTCCTTCCTTCCTTCCTTCCTTCCTTCCTTTTTGTCCCCTCCTTCTTTATTTCATGTCTATACCACTTATTGTTTACTTCATTGGTTTGTTATATTTGACTAGGGAATCATGTTTTCACTGAAATTTTCCACGTTGTTTCTTATGGTTAATGTTTCAGATACCACAGACTAGGTGGTTTAAGCCAAAAGAATGATATTTTTATAATCTGGAAACTGGAGATCTGAGATCAAGGGGTGGTAGGGACTTCATCCTAGAATGGTTTTCTTCCTGTATATATACGGCCTTTCCTTTATACAGGACTGAGGATCCTAGCGATACTGGTTATGGCCTTATGCATAGCATCTCATTTCACCTTCTTTACTTCTGAGATCCCTTCACCAAGTAGAGTCACGTTCTGAGGTATGAATAGTTTATACTTCAAGACATGGCTGCATGAGTGTGTGGGGCTAACTTTGTGGTTCTCAGTGTGGTAGAGAGATGTGCTCACCTTAGGAAGTCCCCAGGATTTTTAGTGGGTCTTCTGTTGAGGTTTCTAGGGAATATTAAGATTGTTGGGATACTGTGACAATTTGAAGGTTCTCAACTTTCCTAATGCTGCAACCCCTTAATACATTTCCTCATGCTGTGGTGACCCCCAAACATAAAATTAGTTTTTCTGCTACTTCATAACTTTAATCTTGCTACTGTGTTTTCTGACGGTATTAGGTGAACCCTGTGAAAGGGTCATTTGACCCTTCCAAGGGAGCCATGACCCACAGATCCACTGTGATAATACTTTAATTTTGTCTTTTGTGTCCCCTGATACAAAATGTTTTTTGGGGTTGAGATAGGGCCTCATATAACCTAGGCTTCTAATCCTCCTGCCTCTACTTTCTGGGTTCTGGGAATAAGCATGTACTGTCATTCCCCCCCCCCACTTTTTTTTTTTTTGAGTCTTTTAATGGGAAATAAAATTTCCATGTAATTTCTTTTAGTATGTCCAAGTTGACAGACTCAAGGGCCATTTTTGTTTATCAGTGTTCTGATTAGGCAAAAAGAACAAACCAGGAACAGCTGATAATGTAGTCACTCCAAACAGGTTTGTTCTCTGATGGCAAAAAGTATTTTCCTTTTGATGTACTGGATGTACTTGGTACAAGAGTATACCAGTCCAGACATGGAACAGTCAGGGCTCTTCTAACCTGTTCCTTGTGGTCAGCACTAGGTGCCAGAGAACTGTGGTTTGTCATGAGAGAGAGGAGCACAGACATGTTTCAAGATTTGGGTCTGCTCAGAAAGGCATGGATTGACATCTCACTAAAGCCAACCTTGTTTAGGCTTAAGCTTCTGATTGAGAGCCCTCCCCCATGGGTTTGGCCTCTGATACATCAGGTCATCACATCTACTCTCCTGCCTCTGACCCTGGTACTCGCCTGAGGGTAATTTTTTGTGTATTAGTTACATTTTTCAGTGTCATGGCAAAAGTATCTGACAAGAAGCAGAGGAACAGTTCCAGGGGTTATCACAGCAATGGGAGAGGCTGCTGGTTATATTGTATCTGCTGTCTGGAAGCAAAGTATGAGCAGGAAGTAGAGCCAGCTTATAGGCCCTCCTTTGTACTTCCTCCCAGAGGTAACAGCCTTACTACATGGAGCCATCGCCTGGGGACCAAGTGTTCAACACACAAGCTATGGGAGACATTTCACATTGAAGCCATAGTATTCAGAAAGAAAAAAAAAAGATGACAAACCTTTGACACATATGAGTATCATTAACATTTGATGTGTTAATATGCTGAGATGCTTCATGTGTTGCCTAGGATGCAGTGATGGTTATTCAACCTCAGTTTTATGTCTGTTAGGCTGGCAGTGAGTTGTATATATGTGGACAGACCAGACATCTCTCTGCTTGTGTGGAATTCGAGGACCTAAGGGAGAGACAGGGCATTAGAAGGAATTAGCACGTATATACCAACACACTGTGGCCAGAGCAAGTCATCCTTGTCGTATCAATGGATCAGAAAGGGTTGAAGAAAAGAAAGAAGAAATAGTGTATGCTGAGACAATTTGGCAATTTGAAGAGTAGTTGGGTGACTAAGCTTCCTGGGAATTAGCTGGTGAGGAAGCAAGGATTAGTCAGCCGTGGCAAGGAGATGGGGTGTTGGTCTGTGAGCAGTGGAAGCTATCAGTTTCACAGTGGATGGTGGCATGTTTGTGTCAGTCACTGAGTAGACAGTTACAGAGGGAGACGGCCTTGGTCTGATTTAGTAATGGTTTAGGAAATAAATAATGGGGACTTGGCAAACCTATGTGTGTGTGTCTCCATGTTCACACATTGAAAGTATTAGGAGTGGGGACTTTTGGGAGGTGGTTCTGTCAGGAGGGTAGAGTTACATAGCAAGTTCGGGTTGCCTGAGACCATCTTTTAAAAAGAAATCCAGTTACCAGCATTTATAGAAAAGAAAATCGCAACATATTTTAACATGTGTTGGTCTTGCTTTACAGAGTTACTTGAGTGTGACTCTGTTGCTTCATCCACATCTGAAGGTTTTGGATGCTGGGTTCTAAGCTGGAAAACTGAAGGAAACAGTTTTTGGTCCTGGCTATTTGCTGGTCTGCTAGAATCCAGGGCCTTGTTGACATCTGGGGAGATGTAAGTAGGGAGGACAGATGTTTAGGTTTCCCTACCATAAGTTATGGCAGCTCTCACAGTCCCCTTGGGCTCACAGGTCCTTTTAGGGCTGAATTTATATCTCTGAGGCCTCTTGGAAAACAGGAGATTTAGACTTTTATGGTAGCTGTCAAGCAGGAAAATTTCCTGAAGTTAACATGTAAATTGTCCTGCTGAAGGCCACAGTTTTAGAAGTTGCCACTAGATGGTGCCAGAGTACTTGGATGAAGAAGCAATAGGCCTGTGTAAAGCAAAAGAGGACTTAGAAAAAGAAACTTGTTCACACATCTGAGAAAACAGCAAGTCAACAAGCCAAGGAAATGCCTTTGCTGGCATTTGGTAGCCTTTCCAATCTCATTACATAATATATTCATGGCAAAAAAAAATATCAAAAGGGAAAACAAAATAAAAAACTATCTTACAACACTGATTTTATTATAGCATTCATTCACACCCCGAGTCCACTCCCACACCTTGACAAAATTATTTGTGACCTACAGAATGGTGATGGTGTCTCAAGTCTGGGATGAGGTCATAAAACTGCAGCCTGGAGGACCTGGGTCAGTGGTTCTACAGCAGCTGGCGTCTGTTGATGTCCATGACCTGTGTCACCACCAAAGGTGGTGTGGATGTCCATGGTCTAGGATGCCTCCAAGAGCCTTGCAAGGGTCTGTGCTGTCACCAGAAACTGTGTGGAGGCCTTGATCTGTGTTCCCGCTCACTGTGAAGAGCAAGGAGGCTACATTTGCTGTGCTATTGATCACCGCAGACACACAGTTGAGAGAGAGGGACATGGAAGGCTTCTGTGACAACCCCTACCTCTCACAGTGCCTCCCCTAATGCCCCCCTTTGTATCCCCCAGAGTAACAGCCCAGACAGGAAGCCATTGAAGAGAACTCTTAATAGGTGTGATGGGGTTGCTGAAGTGCAGCTCTCAGTAATTGATGACTGCAGCAGGGTGCTGGACAGGGAGGACTCAGTTCTGTGTCAGGAGCAGGCCACGGACAGTTTGATCAGGCTTCAGTGAGTATATGGATAACACAAATTGGACTTATTTTTGTTATTTTTCTATTTCATTTAAAATTTTTATTATTTTTATTTTTACTTTTTTGAGGGGGAGGTCACAAGGGTGTGAGGGTAGACACGCAAGGACTGCAGAGTGACTTTGATGGAGTGCATGACATGAAATTCTCAGAACATCAATGAAAACGTTATGTTAAACAAAACAAAACCAACTAGCCAAAGAAAAAAACCTTCAGGTGATTCCCCCAACCTCGATTTGTTGTTTATGTCCTGAGCAACCCTAGGAAAGGCCCTTGTGGTGGACCTGAGTCTCCCCCTCAGCTACATAGCGACTAGCCTTTTAGGAGTGTTTTCCCAACTCTTTGTGTTTGGGTGCCAGAAGCAGGGACCATGGCCTCATTTAGGACCTTCTCAGAGGACCACTGACCCAAGTTCTCCTGATGGGTCTGAAAGGCTGTTGCTGCTTCACACTGCTGTGTTTGGAATCATTTGTTACACAGTTGCTCTGAATGAATACCTGGACAAAAGCAACCCAAGGGAGAAAGATTTCTTTCTTTCTTTGCTCACAATTCCAGGGTACAGTCCATCTTATCAGGGAAATAAGAGGTAGGAGCTTGAGGGAGCTGGACTCATTATATCCATAGTCAAAAGCAGAAAGGGATGAATTAATGTATGCATACTACTGCTCAGCCTGCATTACTTCACAGACCACAAAATTTCTTGCCTAGGGAATGGTGCCACCCACATTGGGTGGGCTTTCCTGCTTCAGTTGACATAATCTCCTGTGAACATGCCCAGCGTCCATCTCCAGGTGTTGTTAAACTGACAACACTAAGTATTCCATACAGAGATGGATAAGGTAAGATAATAAAGACCACCAACCAGGGTGGGGAAACTGCAGTATGGTTAATAATTTGATTTAAATAATTTCAAACACTTTTAATGTCTTCATTCTCTGTCTCCTCCACCTTCTCATCACATACTCAGTTTTCCTTGAAAAACTGAATAGTCACACCTCTTTTGAAGATTATCATACATTTTGAATAAAATTTCCACTGACGCAAGATAAAGACAGAAATATGCACCATTACAGATTGGTACACACACACACACACACACACACACACACACACACACACACTCACAAATTAAATAGAAAACAAAACCAGAAAGTATCCTGTAAATATAAATTGCTTTGTTTGAGGAATCCACCCGATATCACAGACACAGTGGGTTTGAAGAGCTTTTGAGGAAACGGGAACGCCATGTTCATGCTGTCCAGCCTTTAGGAAGGAATAAACAGCAGTTTTTAGATTTGACAAATTATGAGTTAGTTTTAGCAACAAAATGGAAACAATTGACTCGTTGTGTTTTGACCTGAAAACTCAAAAATATTTCATGTAGGTGGCAATACATGGTTCAGATTAATCATGTCTTGGACAGAATGCATTAATATGTCTGAGCTGATTAAACAGGCATGCTCTCTTATGGTTTCAGTTGCATTTTGATGGCCATGGCACAGCATATAGTGTAGGCTGCAGCTTCCTGATTGAGAACCACAGACATGAGTCCCTCACTCCAGCTGGCACTGCTTACTAGTGACCAGCCTGACAGAGGCATGTGAGGTAATGCCCAGAGAAACATTTGTCATCTGAAATTATTGGAATTATTACCATTAACTTTTTAGCCTCACGATGTATAGTGGCATAAGTTAAAATCTGTCACATTCTCAAGGTAACCAGATTAGCTGCCAAATAATGAGATCCTGAATGAGACCTGTGATTCCATTTCTTGATTTGGGTTTGTTAGGCCAGAGGTTTGGGGACAAAGGGAAGATGGCCTGGGCCAAGAGGTCCTGTCTTTCTCTTCTGTCCAGGAGCCAGTGCAAAAGTCCACACAAAACACTGGACAAAGCCAACTCCTAGTTCTGGATCCCAAAGTGACCACTGGACCTAAGACCCACCTACAGGGCCCTAAACCCACCAAATAAGGCTATCACCACCACCACACCATCACTTCATAACTCCCCTGACTGCTCTTTAAGAAGTCCCTACCCCAGCCCAGTCTTATGACTTCACTCATTCCCCTCCTGTGAGGTCAGTGAACCCTCCGAGAGTTGCCCCAATAAACCTGCCTTTTTACTATAAACTTGACTCAATTTGATGTGTCATGTCAGTGGAGAAGCCATCTACAGCAATGCTATTGATTGTCATTAAAACAAACGTGTGTGGCTGTAACACAAGCAGTGCAATTCCTTATAACTTCCTTTTTATCCTTAGGAAAGTTTGCGAGGAGGGTAGGGTATCATTGATGTGTTTTTCATAGATGAACCTTCCATCCAGTGGATAAAAGTTTCTTTTAAACTTTCCTAACAAATAATTGAGCTAGTGACATTTAGTTAAACAAGAAAAACTATTCTGAGAAGAGGCTGGAGGGGTTTGGTCTGCTGCTGTGTATTGTAATGTTGAATACTGACCCTGGTTGTCCTCAAGGATGGGGAGATTCTCACATAGACCCAGGTGATGTTATGTAACCTTGCCCCTAAATTATTCCCGATTGGTGAATAAAGATGCCCACAGTCTATAGCTGGGTAGAAGAGAGATAGGTGGAGTTTTGGTTCCTGAACTTGGGGTCTGAGGTAGGAGACCATGGTGGGGGGTGGGGAAGACAGAAGGTGGAGAGAGGAGAAGATGCCTTGGGGTCTGGGACTGTGGACCATGCCAGGAAAATTGGTAAGACTGAGTGGATTGGAAGCCCCAGAACCTCTGAGAGGAAATCTCTGATAAGATCGTAGGAGCCTCACCTGCTTCTGACTAGGCCCCTGTCACATGGCCACACTCCCTATATGTGGTCACATAGATCAGAACAGAGTTTTCTATGCTAATGAGGTATCTAGAGGCTCTGAGAGTTAGTCAATAAGCTTCCTTCCCCGGACATTTCTTCCTGCAAAAGGTATTTAATCTCTGGTACATGCTGAGGAGGTGGTATGCACCTATTTTCTATGAACAATCAATAAACAGTTTGGAACCAAGGACTGTCTCTTTCATCAAGAACCACTATGAGGAGCATGGAGGAAGCCTTGTTTACAGAGCTGTGCAGTCTAAGTCTCCTGCACAAGGCTCAGGACTCGTCCTCAGCCTGCTGGTATCCTTCATTCTTGGCTCCTCTGCGACTTCCAGTGGTGTCTGGATGTCCAAGAGTCTGATAACCCTTGGCTCCAGCCTCCTCACAGGCCTGAAGACCCAACTCCATTCCCAACTCCCCGCCACCCAGTGGCATCTGGATGTCCAGGAATTTGGGAGCCCCCAACCCGGGGCTCCTTATAGCAGGCCCGTGGACCCCTGACCCTCCATTCCTATTTCTGTGCATGGTTTCCAACAGTGACTGGACAGTTGGTAGTCAGGGAACTCCAGCTTGGGCCTCCCACACCCAAGGCTGCATTCTCCTACTCCCTGAGTGGTGATGAGTCTGCACTTCCTGCGATGGCATCACCTGACAGCAGGCATAGGGTAAATGTACTTTAGCATTTTCATGTTTTGTCTGCCCAGCGCTGTTCCAATACCCCAGCAGGGGGGCAAAATGCAAAACCACAATGGGTAAGTAGATCATGAAAACATGGCCATGAGGGCTGGCCAATTAGAGTTAAGAGTGGCCCAGGTGGAACACAGCAAGTTATAACTCGGGGCTATTGACAGGGAAGTAGACACTAATAGCTTAGAGGGTAGATGTCTGCCCAGCTCTAGTGCTTTAAAGACTTGTTATACATATAAAGGTTTGTGTCTTTTATCTGGGAAGCATGGCAGAGTGCAGGCAGACATGGCGCTGGAGGAGCCAAGAGTACTACATCTTGATCCAAAGGTAGCCAGAAGGAGACCCTCTTCCACACTGCGTGAAGCTTGAGCACTGGGAGCCCCCCAAACCCACCTACACAGTGACACTTTCTCCAACAAGGCCACACCTATTCCAACAAGGCCACACCTCCTAACAGTGCCACAATGGGTGGGACAAATGGAAAAGACAGGTTGGTTTGGTAGCGAATAAGGATAGTGACCCATCACCCTAAGCCTCTGGAGAACACTTATTAGGATTCTGAAGAAATGCTTAGTGCACAGTCTTCACAGCTAGGTTTACCAGATGGTCAGTCTGTCTGGCTTCTTAAAGGGTTCTGTCCAGGATGACATTTTCATACATGTGTATCATGTATTTTAATTGTACTACCTTTACTTTGTTCACTCTTCTTCCTGTCTTGATGGTTCCCTTCCTCTTCACAAGTACTAACCTTCTATTTTCATGTTAGAGATCCCTATCCTTCACCTATCCATTATGTATCCATCCTCTATCTATCTATCTATCTATCTATCTATCTATCTATCTATCTATCATCTATCTATCTATCTATCTATCTATCTATCTATCTATC
>JANHMN010000002.1:157191141-157203989 GCA_030674055.1 Rhabdomys pumilio | reverse complement strand
ATCTATCTATCTATCTATCTATCTATCTATCTATCTATCTATCTATCATCTATTTGTCCATTCACTCATCTATCTATCTACTATCTATCATCTATCTGTCACCTATCTTCTATGTATCTATCTATAGAATCTATCACATATCTATTTTAAATATCTAGTCTGTATATGAAAGAAAACATGATACATGTCTTTATAAGTTTTTATTTTACTTAACATGTTGATCTATAGTTCTATTTTCCTAAAAATGACATCGTTTTATTTATTTATTTTGAAAATAATTTTCTTTCATTAAAATAAAAATTGTTTATATGCATGAGTATGTGCACATGAGTGCCGGTGCCTATAGTGGCCAATTATGTTTATAAAATATACATATATGTATATATAATACATATATTTATTTTATGCCTATAAAACACACACACACACACACACACACCCCACCACCACCACCACCACCACCACCACCACCACCACCACCACCACCAAAACAGTTAAAGAAAAAGAGGCCATGAACTTGAAAGAGAGACAGGGTAGGGAGTACATGAGAAGGTTTGGAGGGAGGAAGGGAAGCATGGAATGATGTGTTTATTTATTCGAAGTTGCACATAGCCCAGGTTTACTGTGAACTCCACAAGTAGCCCAGGATAGCCTTGAACTTGAGATTTTTTTTGCCATTAGCTGCCAAACATCGTTACAGGTATGCATCATTATTCCTGGCATCATAATTTCATTTTTATGACTGAGTAAAGCTACATTGTATATACGTATTCCATTCCTTTAACCATTTCCTATTGATGGATAGTTTGGCTACTGTGAATACTGCTGTAATAAACAGGGATGATTGCTCACAATTGTAAAGGAGACTGCTAAATTCAAGAGTAAATGCTAGTTTCTTTATACAGGCAGAGACAGAAATCTGCATTTGGGTAAGTGTCTGTGTTCTGAGAAATCAACTGAGTACCCTTCTTGAGAATGTAGATGTGGTCATTAGAGTTATGCATTTCACTTTTGGGAGGCAGAACCAAAGAAAAGCACCTCTCCTTGTGTATGGAAAGCCTCTCCCTTCAAAGTGCTCAGGAAATGAAGGAGGTGGGACCTCCATCTTTTTCTTCAATATCTAAGGGACTCCCAACTTTTGCTCGAGATTTCAGTTAAGGAAAACGACTTTAGTAATTCAGAGTAGCATTGATCACAATCCAGTCTCTTAAAAGAATGTTGGTTGTTTCACTAGGGATCCTTCAAGTGAGGGAACAGATAGAGGTCCCATAGGACCTGTTTGTACTGTACATGCAACTCTGCGGTCTATGGGAGGCTGTTTGTAGAACATGGGTCTATCCACCCTGGATCATTGTGTGTTTTGGGTAATTCATAGCTGAGCATGTTAAGGTGAACAGGAGAACTATGACCTTGAAGCTCAAGTGTGAAGACCAACTATGAAGTAGCGGTGGTCCAGACCTGCAGCAGCGTCACTGCAGCTGTAGAGCCATGCTCACCAGATCAAATGGAACCTACTTAGCCATGAGCTACAACAGTGGCTAGTTAGAATATTAGTTTTCTTTTAGAAATTTCATCACTTTCATCCACAGTCCAAGCAACATTGAGCTGCATGTCCAGGAAGAAGAGAACTGTGGATGTTGGCATTATCTGTCACAGTGGCCAGGGCATTGGCTAAGTAGTTGGTTCAGTGTTTACACATAATAGAGACCCCATAAATGACAGTACCCTACCTTTCATTTTGACCTGCTTGGATAAGAAGTAGAGAGGAGGCAAATAGCTTGTCTTTCTGTGTTGTCATGGTGACCCAGATCTTCTAAATGTATTGTTAAGGACCTAATGGGGGCATTGGTAGACTATCATATGGTTCACACTATGGTTACAGATGGAGGTTGGTACCACACATTCTGGCTCATTAATGATTTGAACTTATGGTTTGTTTTTATTTTTTTTATTTTTTGAGACAAGCCTGACACTGTAGCTCAGGCTGGTATGGAAGTGACTCACACATTTTATAAGCCTGTGCTTCTGTTCTCTAATTGTGCCCTTTGTTACAGATCTGAAGCTCCTGGGAATCTCAAGGAAGTAGAAGTTTTCAGCTTGAAGAGCCTCCAAGGCATTAATTTGCTTCTTTGCAAACTTTTCTTGACTCTTTACCTCAGCTCCTTGGGGTATAATTAGTTGCTGAAGCCTGCTGCCTCCTCACAAAGCCTGGGCACAGGACCAGAAGCAGAAGATGGATGTCTGACCTCAGAGAACAGAGGACTAATTGGTCCCTCCTCTCCTTGGAGACCACTGTATTGGCAGAGCACATCTTCTACTGAGTTCAGAGGCTGGTGTCTGGGTTGTGGAGGGCTGGTGGAAACAGCAAGTACTTTTTCCACCTACAGTAACATCACATGCATAATTCTGCAACTTGCTTTTTTTCTTCATAAAAATGCATTTTGGGACTTTTCCCAATGTCAATATGCAAAGACACATTCATTACTTGTATGTGTGTATTTTCAAGTATCTTTTGTTTTACTTAGTAGTGATCATAATAATTGTTTTTGGTTTTGAAAGTATAACATAATCATGTCATTTTCCCTTTCTCTTTCCTCCTTTCAAAGCTTCCCATATACCCTCCTTGATTTCCTTCAAAATCCTGTCCTCTTTTTTGGAAATATTTATTGCATACATTTATGAATATAAATACACCTTAAATATAGCCTTCTTAGTCTATACAATGTTACTTATAAGTATGTTTTCAGGGCTGACCGTTGGATATTGGAGAACCAGCTGGTGTGCTCATCCCAGGAGAAGGACCGTCTCTCCCACTCTCAGCATTCTTTAGTTGCCTGTAGTTCTTTGTGTAGGTCTGACAAGACAAAGCATATTGATTATTTTTAACAATTGCAAATATTTTTATCTTGTGCACATCATTAAGTATGTGTATGTATACACTTATATACTTTTTGTGATAGGGGTTGTAAATTGGTTTGGCAAGAATGAATGTTAATGGAGTTTCCTCCAAAAACTGAAAATGGAACTACCAGATTATCCAGCTGTACAACATCTGGGTGTGTACTCGAAGGAATCTAAGCCATATGCCAAAGGGACATTGTATGCCTGTGTTTATTGCTGTGTGATTCATAATAGCCAAGGTATAGAACCAGCTTAGGTGTTCATCACAGATAAATGGGTGCAGCAAATGTGATGCAGACACCTATCTCTCACTATATATATTTCAGTATCTCTCTCTCTATGTGATATATACAGATTATATAGATCTTTTATTTTTGCTTATTTTTATGTTATGTGTATCAGTTTGAGGCCAGAAGAGAACACTAGATCCCCTGGAACTGGAGTTACAGACAGTTGTAAGCCACTGTAGATGCTGGGAATCAAATCTAGTCCTCTACAAGAACAGCAAGTGGTCTTAACTGCACAACTACCTTTCCAGCCCCCACAATGGAGTTTTATTCAACCACAGGGAAGAACAAGCTTGGATCATTTGTGGAAAAATGAATGGAACTGAAGATCACCACGTTAAGAAAAACAAACTGGATTTAGAAATAAATACTGTTTTCTCTCAAATATGGAATTTAGATTTAAAAAACTTTAAAATATTTTTTCTTTTATTTTTGAGATTGTAATATAATTACATTATTTCTCTCTTCCCTTTCTTCCCTCAAAGCCCTCCTGCCCCATAAAATTCTCCTTGCTATGTTTTAAATTTGTGTCCTTTAAAAAAAATTGTTACATGTTGTCTTCTGTTGCTGTGAAGAGGCACCCTGAGCACAGTAATGCTTATAAGAAAGCATTTAACTGGGACTGGTTTAGAGTTCAGAGGCTTAGTCCATTAACATGATGGCAAGGAGCCTGGTATCACACAGGCAGACACACAGTGCCAGAGAAGTAGCTATGGGTTCTGCACCCTGGTCCACAGGCAACAGGAAGAGAGAGACTCTGGGCTTGGAATGGACTTTTTGAAATCTGAAAACCAACTGCCAGTGACACACTTCCTCCAACAAGGTCACACCTCCTAATCCTTTCAAACAGTGCCATTTCCCATTAACCTAGTATTCAAATCTAAGAGCCTGTGGGGGCCATTCTCATCCAAACCATCACACTTACATAAATGTATGTGATCTTAATGCTGGGGCAAGTGGAGTCTATTCAGAAAGCCCTTTCTTACATATATTTCATGTAGAGAACTGACTATGGTTTCTGTCTTTGCTTTTTCCTAGCAGTTTTAGTGTTTCAGGTTTCATGTTTAGGTCTTTGATCCACTTGCAGTTAGTTTTTTGTGCACGGTGACAGATACAGAGCTAATTTAATTCTTTCACATGTAGACGTTCAGTTTTCCTAACACTTTGTGTGAGATGTTCTTTTCTGCAGCTCATATTTTGGCCGTATTTGTGAGGTATTAAGTTGCTGAAGTGTGTGTACTCATGTTCTGGCCTTTGATTTTGTTTCATTGGTCTACTTACCTGTTTTTGTGCCGGCGCCATATTGTTCTTGTTTCTATGGTTCTGTAATGCATAGTTAAGATCCGGAATTATGCTTCCTTCAGCAGTCTTCTTTTAGCTCATGTTGTTGTGGCAATCCTGGGTCTCTTGTGGTTCCACTGGAATTTTAGGATATTTTTTTCTATTTCTGTGAAGAATGAGATGGGTGTATTTTTGGGGTGGATGCATTTCAGATGGTCTGCAGTTCCTTTCTCAAGCACAAACCCTGTGGTCTCGTGGCTTCAGGAAAACTGCAGGCAGGGGAAAAAGCCTAGGAAGAATGCTCTCTGGGGCACTAAACACGGTGAAAAAGGCAAAGGGAAGAACTCAAATAAAAGGGTCAAAGACACTGTGTGATCAAGCTCTTCTTGAAGTGAGATCTCTAGTAGCCAGTTCAGCGAAGTGTAAACAGCAGTGGGAAAAATAAAAATTATTCATTCTTGAAGTGAAACCAGAGTCTTGTGCTTCTATCTGTCATTACCTTCCTTCCAAAATCCTGGTGATGCCCATGGCTGCATTGTCTATGGTAGATTTTAATTATGATTATATTGAATCTGTAAATAGCTTTTAGAAGAATGGTCATTTTTTTTTCAGTATTAATTCTACCAATCCATGAGCATGGGACATCTTTGCAGTTTTTTTTTTCCAGCTTCAGAATATAGTTAAACAGCAGACTGTAACTTCTTCTTCTTTTTTAATTGGATATTTTATTTAAATTTCAGATGTGATCCCCTTTTCCCATTCCCCCCCCCCCACGCCAGGAACTTCTTATCCCACCCCCACCCCTCTTCTAGGAGGATGTGCTCCCATCCACCCACCCACTCCCACCTCCCCACCCTCAAATTTACCTATATGGGGGCATCCAGCCTTCACTGGACCAAGGATCTCCTCTCCCACCTATGCCCAACAAGGCCCTCCTCCCCTACACATACAGCTGGAACCATGGGTCCCTCCCTATGTGCTCCCAGGCTGGTGGTTTAGACACTGGGAGCTCTGATTGGTTGGTATTGTTGCTTTTCTTATGGGGCCACAAACCATTTCAGCTCCTTTAGTCTTCTCTCTAACTCTATTGGGAAACCCTTGATTAGCTTAATGGTTATCTGTGAGCATCTGCCTCTGTATATATCAGGCTCTGGCAGACCTCTAAAAAGACAGCTATATCAGGCTCTTGTCAGCATGCACTTTCTGATATCCACATCAACATCTACCTTTGGTGGCTGCACATGGGATGGATGCCCAGGTGGAACAGTCTCCAGATGACCCCTCCTTCAGTTTCTGTTCCACACTTTGTCTCCATATTTGCTCCCATGAGTATTTTGTTAATCCTTCTAAGAAGAACTGAAACACCCACACTTTGGTCTTCTTTGTTCATGAGCTTTATGTGGTCTGTGAGTCGTATCTTGGGTATTGCAAGCTTTTGGGCTAATATCCAATTATCAGTGAGTGCATACCATGTGTGTTCTTTTGTGACTGGGTTACCTCACTCAGGATGAATTTTCTAGTTCCATCCCTTTGCCTAAGAATTTCTTGAATTCATTGTTTTTAATAGCTGAGTAATACTCCATTGTGTAAATGTACCACATTTTCTGTATCCATTCTTCTGTTGAAGGACATCTGGGTTCTTTCCAGCTTCTGGCTATTATAAATAAGGCTGCTGTGAACATAGTGGAGCATATGTCCTTGTTATATGTTGGAGCAGTTTTTAGTGTCTCTTTCTCTAGCTCTTCTTCAGAGGTTTGAAGTTTTCATCGTAAGGTCCCTTACTTCCTTGGTTAGGTTGATTCCTATATATTTTATTTTCTTTAGGCTATTGAGTATGGGAGTGTATCCATTATTTCCTTCTTTGTATGTTTGTTAGCGAGGTATAGAAAAGCCATTGATTTATGCAAGGTGGTTCTTCATCCTGTCACATTGCTGAATTTGTTTTTCTTTCTATAAGCATCCTGGTAGAAATTTTGGGATCTCTAATGCATAGGATCATGTCACCTTCAAATAGGGATAGTTTGACTTACTGTTTTTCCTATTTATATCCCTTTAATTTCTTTCTTGTGTCTTATTGCTCCAGCTAGTGCTTCAAATACAATACTGCAAAGAAGTGGAATAGTGGATGTTTCTGTGTCCTTCCTGGCCTCAGTGGAATGCTTTTAGCTTTTCTCCATTTAGGTTGATGTTGGCTGTGGGTTTCTTGTACATTGCTTGTATTGTGTTGAGGTATGTGCTCTCTAGTCTACATTCTCTAGGACTTTTGATCTTGAAGGCATTATCTAGGACTTTTATCTTGAAGGCATGTTGGAGTTTTTCAAAGCTTTTTTCTGCATGTATTTAGATAATATTGGATATTGGCAGTTCATTTATATGGTTTATTACATTTATTGACTTGTATATGTTGAACCATTTTTGAATTTTAGGGGTAAGCACTCGATCATGGTATGTAATCTTTTTGATGTAGTCTGTTTGCTAGTATTTTAGAGTCTACGTTCATTCCTTCCTTCCTTCCCTCCCTCTCTCCCTCTCTCCCTCTTTCCCTCCCTCCCTTCCTTCCTTCCTTCCTTCCTTCCTTCTTTCCTTCCTTCCTTCCTTCCTTCCTTTCTCAACTTCCTCAAATAGTTTAAAAGAATTGGCTGTAGATCTTTGAAAGTCTAGTAGAATTCTGTAATAAATCACCTTGCTCTGGCCTCTTCCCCTCCCCCCCAGAAGTCTTTTTGTTACTGTTTTAGTTTTCTCACTTGTTATGGCTCTATTTAGGTTATAACTGTAGGGGGTGGTTCTGATGTTTTGACTGGGAATCTGCCTGTGAATGCTGAAGGTCCAGTTCCCCAACTGGATCTTGATCAATCAATAAAGATGCTACTGCTCAGTGATTGGGTGGGAGAGGCAGGACTTACAGGTTTCTGCAGGCAGGCCAGAGGGCTGGAGAAAAGATTTTTGCCATGCTTTGGAGGGAGAGAAAGCCACCAGCCATGTGAGATCTTGGGTGGAGTGGCCATTGGCCACTTCCCCGACTGGGCCTGGGGTTTCAGGTGGGCCATTAGAAATGCAACCAAGTGAGGGCAGATTTAGGGTACTGAGTAAGAGGAAGGTAACTGGGAAGTTTAGAGTAGTTGAGCTGGGAGTGAAGGTAAGAGCACATTAGCTGTGAGAGGCTTAGAAGTGCCTGGCCATTGAGCTAAAAAACATATTAAAAATAAGCTAATGTGTATATATGTCTTTCATCCCACTGAAGGGACCCAGCGCTGTGCTGGTAGTGTGGTCAACATGTGGTCCACATAGAGCTTAAAGTGGGGTAGTAGAAACTACACGTTACAATTAACTTTAACTTTTGGTTTAATTTTAATGATTTGGATGAATTTAGAAATTCATCTATTTCTTTTAGGTTTTCCAGCTTTATGGAGTAAAGGTTTTAAAAATGTTTCCTTAAAATATCCTAAATTTCTTTGGTGTGTGTTATAATGTTTCCCTGTTCATTTCTGATTCTGTTAATTTGGGTTCTTTGTTTTGGTTAGTTGGGCTAAGAGTCATATAATCTTGTTTATCTTCTCAACCAACCAGTTTTTAGATTTGTTGAATTTTGGTTTTCTTTATATTTTCCTGATAAAATTTGATTTTTTTATTGCAATTAATTGGATTTGGATTTGATTTGGTCTTATTTTTACAAATAGTTTGAGTTTCATCACAAAGATGCTCTTTTCTTTTTATCATTTCTTTTCTTTCTCTTCCTCCCTCCCTCTCTCTCTTTCTTTTTCTCTTTCTTTCTTTCATTTTTTACACATGTTCTGTCTACTTAGTATTGGCTGTCCTGTAATTCAATGTGTAGACAAGGTTGGTTGAACTCATAGAGATCCACCTTCCTTCTTCTTCCAAGTGCTGGGATTAAAGGTGCATTCTACCATGTCTTTCTGATTTTTTTTTTTAATGTTTTAACGTAGACATGTAGAGCTATAATTTTCCTTATAGAACTGCTTTCAGTGTGTTCCCAACATTTTGTTATATTGTGTTTTTATTTTCATTCAGTCCCAGGATGTTTTTATTTTATTATTATTTTTTCTTTTATTAAAAATAGATTTCTTTTCTTATTCAATATATATTGATTATAGTTTCTTCTTCCTCCTCTCTTTCTAGTCCTTCCCCTCCTCTCCCCCCTCCCATCCAGATCCATTCCTTTTCTGTCTTCCATTAGAAAAGAGCAGGCTTCTAGGAGATAACAAGCAAACGTGACAAAATGAGATGCAATGAGTTAAAACAAAACCCACATATGTCCTGCTGGACAAGGCAACCCAACAGAAGAAAAAGATCCCCAAGAATAGGAACAAGAAACACCTTTAATTCTAGCACTCAGGAGGTAGAAGCAGGCAGATCTCTTTAAGTTGGAGGGCAGCTTTGTCTACAGGCTGCCCAGGAAAGCCATTCCTACATAGAGAAACCCTGTCTCAAAACCAACCAACCAACCAACCAACCAACCAACCAACCAACCAACCAACCAACCAACCAACCAACCAACCTGTTGGGCCTTGGATGAGGTAACTCCATTTAACCTGCGCTCTTCAATCACGTAGGACACAGATAGAGGTCTCTACCTCCAGAGATTTAAATATTAATGAGTTATCTAAAGGCCAGGGGGCGTAGCTAATTAAGTTATTCCCTCCCCTTTTCCCCTTTCCTATAAAAGGCGAGACCCCCTGACTTTTGGTGGGGAAAGCTCTTACCATCTATACATCTACATCTATTCACCACGCCATGAACAATAAAGCTTTGGAAAACCACACTCCACGTGTTGATTGGACCTGCACCGCTGCCACATTGCCAGCCTTTGGAACTTTGGAACCTTGAACTACAGCCGCCAGCCTGCGGTGGCTGCATGCATGTGGGACCCTTCTGTCTGCAGTATGGGAAGAGCCGCGGAACCCCGCAGCAGGCCCTCATGGGACCCACTACCGGATCTCCTCTCCCCTCCCGCCCCGAGCGAGTTTTTATTCTTCCCCACACCAACCAACCAACCAACCAACCAACCAACCAACCAACCAACCAACCAACCAACCAACCAACCAACCAACCACAAAAAAACCACAAAAAAGTCAAAACCAAAACAAAAGCCAAGAGACCCACTCATTTACATACTCAGGAGTCCCATAAAAGTACTAAGCTGAAAGCTATAACATATGTGCAGAGGACCCGTGCAGACCTGTGTACAAGCAGCCCTGTGCTTGCTTCAGTCTCTGTGAGCTTTTATGAACCTTGTTTGGTTGATTCCGAGGGCTTTATTCTCCTGTTGTCCTCCATCCCTCTGGCTGTTACACTCCTCCTGCCTTCTCTTCCGTAGGGTGGTCTAGGATTTTTTTTAAAATTCTTACTTGATTTCTTTGCTGTAGTCATCATTTAGAAATGAGTTGTTTAATTTACATGACTTTATATATTTACTGGAAGTTTGTTTTGTTGTTTTTTGTTTTTGTTTGTTTTTGCTTTTGCTGCCAATTTTAAGTTTAATTGCATTGTGGTCAGATAGGATACAAGGAGTGAATTACATCTTTTTGAATCTGCAAAGATTTGTTTTGTGTCCTAGAATATGGTCTATTTTAGAAAACCTCCCATGTGCTGCTGAGTAGAATCTCATTCTGTGATGTTTGGATAGAAAATTCAGTAGATATCTGTAAAGTTCATTTGACATATAATATCTATTAATTCTGATGCTTCTCTGTTTGTTTTATTGTTTGTTTTGTCCAGATGACCTATTAGAGAAAGTGGGGATTGAAATCACCTACTATTAATAGACTGACATTAGATTGACAGTAAACTGTGTCTTTAAGTCAGTAAATTTTATTTTATTTTATTTTACTTTAATCAAGTGGCCCAGACTTTGGTGTATATATGCTCAGGGTAGTTATGTTTTCCTGGTTAACTGTTTCCTTGATTAAGATGAAGTGTTCTTCTTTATCTCTTCTGATTAGTTTTACTTTGGACTCTATTTTGTCAGATATTAAGTTATCAATGCCTATTTGCTTCCTGGTCTCATTTGCTTGGGTTACTTTTGCCCACCCATTCAGTATGAGGCAGTGCTTATTATTAAATCTAAGTTGTGATTTTTTAAAAAAATTTTTTGTAGAAAACAGATTTTGTTTCTTCTTGGTCCATTAAGTCAGCTGTGTCTTTCACAAGCTGGAGAATTGAGGCCATTGATAATCAATGCTATCGTTAAAATGTGTGTGTCAATTGCGGTTATTGTGTTATTGATTTTTGTTGAGGTCTGCCCTCCACCCTGCCCCCAGCATAGCTGTAGCCATTTTGTTCCATGCCCGCCAGCTATTTCATATTGTTGCTGTAAATGCCTGCCAGTCATTGACACACAAAAATAACTTGGCTCAGAGCAAGGTTATAGTGACCACATATCCTGTTATGTTCTGTATGTTCTGTCTGAGGTCTGTTAATCTTAAGAAATTCCACAAAGCTTTATGTAGGATCCATCAAATTAAAGGTCAATATGAACTGTTGTGTCTAAAATGGCTTGAGTCAGAGCTGACCACCGGGCAGTTCTTCTAGAATCTGAATATAAGCTCCTTGTGTTTTGTGCAGTTTTAGCCTTTATAATCGATAGAGGAAGGTGTTCGATGTTGTGGCTCAGCTCCTGAATTCTGAGCTATGGCCCTGAAGGGTTAGTATTAGGATGTGTGTTCAATAAACCATCCATGTCTGACTGAGACTGGTGTTGGTGTGGTTTGTGGGTGACTCCTGAACCCAACAGGTTTTGGAGTTGTTTTTGTTTTCAGTGGCATCTTGTGTTTTAACAATTATGGCTTTATATTTTTTTCCACAGTCTTTCTGCTGTGCTCACTTATCTCTTCAGTCCCAAATAATGCTTCTTGTGGTATCTTTATTTTCTTGCAAATACATTAAAAATCAGTCTGAGTAGCAGAAGAGGACATCAGATCCCACAGGATCACAGTTATGAGTATTGTGAACTGCCATGTAGGTACTAGGAAGTGAATTCAAGATTTTTGAAGCAATGGCCCGCACCCTTAACCACTGAGCTATCTTGCCAGCCTGGAAGGTTTTTATTCTTTTAGGAGTTGGAATAGACTGCTCTAGGCTCTTCAGACATTCAAAGTTTTTCAGACATTCAAAGTTTTCCATTAGGAATTCAGCTTTCACTCTGATGGGTTTTTATTTATATGTGACTTGAGTATCTTTTTTTCTTGGAGCTTTCAATGTACTTTATTATGTATACTTAATGTTTTAACTATGATATGCCTTGGTAATTTTCTTTCCTGGTCTTGCTTATTTAGTGTTCTGGGCATTTCTTGTATCTGAATGAGTGTGTCTTTTCTCAGTTTGGGGAAGTTTTCTTCTATGATATCATTGAAGATTGAGTCTCTGTCATTGACTTGGGATTCTCCTTTCTCCTTTATGCCTACAATTTGATGGTTTGGTTTTTCATTTCCTTTATGTTCCTTCTCTGTGTGCTTTAAAATTTTCATTTTCCTTGCTTATTTGTTTGAGATCCTCTACTTAAGTCTTGGTATTCTTTCTTCTGCTTGATTCTTTCTACTTCCAAGGCTTTGCTGTAAGCTTTCTAGTTCAGTTATTGGGTTTCTCACTTTCACCTTCACTTATGCTTGAGTCCTCTTTAAAGACCTTTACCATCTTCATATACTTGTTTTTTGATGTCTTTTTCTTGTGCTTCAGCTATGTTGGAATATTCAGGACGTGCTGTGGTAGGATATCTGGGCTTTAGTGGGGACATCTTGCTTTGGCTGTTTTTGATTGTGTTTTTTCATGCCAGCCATCTAGTGGTAAAGACCAGCTTTGACACTCAGGGTAAATTGAGGCAGGGTGTAGAGTTGGCAATTGACTGAGACTGGCAAGAATTTCTTTCAGGGCTATAAGAGGCTGTTGTCCATAGAAGATGTGAGTAGAGGGGAGAGAAGGCTGCAGCTGGTTTCTGTAGTAGTTTAGGGATAAGACTTCTGTATATAAACTTTTATTATAAAGTAAGTTGATACAAAAAATCTTGAAAAAGTACAAAAATAATTTTATAATTCATTTAATCCTATTTCCCCATTAAGAATATTTGTGAATATTTTCTTTATTATTCATTTTCTCAATAGGTAAATAAATATGTAGGCAATGGATTTAGGCAGAATTAGGCCAAAGGATATAAACTTATAATTATATAAGATGAGCAAGTCTGGAGATATAACGCATAGCATGAGAACTATACTTAAAATTATTATAGTTGTATACAGAAGCACATGCCTCATTGAGAATCTGAGGCTGGAGGACTTCTGTGCATCTGAGGCAAGCCTGGACAACATCTTTCTCTATCATCTATCTATCTATCTATCTATCTATCTATCTATCTATCTATCTATC
>JANHMN010000002.1:157173244-157191131 GCA_030674055.1 Rhabdomys pumilio | reverse complement strand
ATCTATCTATCTATCTATCTATCTATCTATCTATCTATCTATCTATCATCTACCTCTTTATAATCTATACCTATATCTATGTATCTAAACATAATATACAGATACACATATCTTCATATACATACACATATATAGATATATGAGTATATATATTATCTATCTATCTATCTATCTATCTATCTATCTATCTATCTACATCCCCAAACAAAATTCAGTTGTATACTGAAAATTTGCCACAACAGTGAATTTTAGGCATTTATAACAAAATAAACTGACTGTAGAAGTAATGGATATTCTAATTTACCTTACAGCACTAGTATTTTTATTGTGCATGAATATGTATAAATATCATGCATATTGTATACCTTAGATGTGTAGAATACAAATAATATTGATATCTTTTTGAAATACTTGAAAGCTGCTAATATTAAGGCTTCAACATCTGGACATGTCAATGAGACATTCCTAAACGCAAGGAGAAAAACATAATCACCAAAATAAGAAAATCAGCATTTGTACAACTTTCTTATGTCCTAGAGTCCTCCCTCCAACACTCCCACTGGTGTCTTTACCTAATACAGGATCCAATTCCAAGTTCCCATATTATACTCAATTATTGCTAATATTGTGGGAGAATTCTTCAATTTTTCTTAGCTGTCATAATTCTGAAGAGTAAAAGATAACAACTTTACTGGGTTATTTATTATTTGGGCCAAGTTACCAAGGAGGTGTTATGACGGTTTAGTTGGCTGTTAGGAGGTACATGGTGTCAATTTGTCTCATTTTGGTATGCAAACTTCAGACAATTGTAAAGGGGGTGGGAAATGGTACATTTATCTTTGAAATTAATAAATGTATTGTTAGGAGATACCTTGAGACATTTTAAAAACACACACACACATATGTATTCACACACATACACATATATGCTCTTGAGGCTTGAGTCTTGCACAAAGAACTATGTACAATTGAAGAAAGCTGCAAGTGGGAGAGATGGTCTTCTCCAGGGAAAAGCACACTAATAGATTGTCCAGTGCCAAACTATCAGCCCTGAAATATACATACAAGTTAGATCATATGGACTGAACAGGTTCTATTTGGGAATATATATGTTTATACACATACACATACTCATACACATACACATATATGCATGCAACAGCAATTAGTGAAAAAAGGGGCCATGAATTTGAAGGAGAATTAGAATGGATATGTGGGAAAGTTTAGAGGGTCAAAAGGGAAAAAAATTAATAAAAATATTTTATTTGAGATTATTATAATTATAATAATATTATAAATTGAGATTATTATAATTATAATCTCACATAAAATATTTTTATTAATTAAAATGTATATAGAACAAATCAGGGTTTTATATTAGGGCTGGATTAAAACTGTCTTCATAACCAAGGGTAACCTCAAAGTTCTGGATCTTCTGTTTCCAGTTTTCAGGTGCTAGGATCACAGACATGTAACCATGGGTGCTGGCAATCAAACCCAGGGCTTTATGAGTATCATCATTTTAGCAGCTGAGCCACATCCCCAGTCCTCTACTATATTTAATTACAATGTCTTGATTCTGTGAGGAGCACTTTGCAATTTAATTTCACAGAACAACAAAGGCCTTCATATTCTTCAACAAGGTAAATTCACTGTAGTGAGTCTATAGTTGGATATTTCCCTTTGCATATTTTCACATTATTATTTATAGGGATACAAACTTGAAACATTCTAAAATGGCTAGATGTATTATATTTCCACAGCCAGAAATACTTTACAGGTGCTTAAAATAAAACATTTATGGTGGACCATACAGAACTCTCTAGAACTAATAAGGCCCGAGAATTTTCTTTCTACTCATTTTGTCCTATCAGTTTGTATTCAACATTATTCCAGACTCATGACAATAAGCAAATTCAGCCTCTATTTTTTATCTACTTTTGTTGTTCTGCTCCATAGAATCTTGATGGCTTTCTTCACTTCTACATTTCTCAGGGAGTAGATGATAGGGTTGAGGAGGGGAGTGATCACTGTGTAGAACACAGTTACCATCTTGTCTATAGGAAGAGTGGCTGTTGGTCTCAGATAGATAAAGACACAGGGTGCAAAGAATATGACAACCACAGTGACATGGGACCCACAGGTGGACAGAGCTTTGCGCCGTCCCTCAGCACTCTGAGTTCTCAGATGGAACAAGATGACCCCATAGGATGTTAAGAGGACCACAAAGCTGATCACAGATAGTGTTCCCCCATTGATAACAATCAGCAGACCAACGTGGAAGGTGTCTGAGCAGACAAGTTTAAGCACAGGAAGCACATCACAGAAATAATGGTCAATGACATTGGGGCCACAGAAGGGCAAGCGGAAGATGAGAAGGACCTGGGCAAGGGAATGCACAAAGCCTCCCATCCATGCCATTCCCACAAGGACTGTACACACCTGTCGGTTCATGATGCTGGTGTAGTGCAGGGGCTTGCAGATGGCTACATAGCGGTCATAGGCCATCATCATGAGCAGGAACATCTCAATGCCACCAAAGAAGTGCATGAAGAAAAGCTGTGTCATGCATTCCCATACAGATATGGATTTCTTTTCAGCTAGGAAATCCAAGATGAGTTTTGGGACTGTTGTGGAGGAGTAGCAGATCTCCACAAAGGAGAGGGAGCTGAGGAAGAAGTACATTGGGGACCCAAGATTTCTGCTGACTGCCACAATGACCACCATGAGAAAATTCCCGAGTACAATGGCCATGTATAAGAGCAGAAATATCACAAAGCAAACTCTCTGCACCTCTTGATTAGAAGAGAGTCCCAGAAAAAAGAACTCAGTCACATTGTGTATGTCAGCCATGGGGGAGCAAGTTGGGTGGTATGATCTGAAATGATATGAAAGATGAGGAGTTAGTAACATGGAGAAGGAAAAGGATGCCATGAAGACAGAGTATGCAAATGGCTGGAAAAGTTAGGGAAATAGCCAAGTATAAAGCCATAGGAGAGACCACCACCAGTGTATGAAGGACTATTAGGGACTTTGGGTTTTAGCCTGCAGCCAAGAAGATATCAGCAAGAGTGTCTATTATCTGGTGAATAAGTCACTTTGTATGCAGAATGTAGAATTTTGGAAACAGATCAAAGAAGGAAAGATTTATTAAAAAGCTATATTTCCTCATGAAGAAGAGGCTGTCAGGACACCGTTTTTTTTTATCTGTGTTGCATGTCTTTCTATTGCTTTTTTTGAATGTTTTTAGTAATCTTTCCCCTGCAATCTTCTTATGTTATGTCTGTCCTTGGTTTGAGGAACAAAGTTTCTCATCCTTTTATATACAGTATCAGTGTTTTCAGAATAGATAACACTGGTTTAGGTCCCCTGGTGCTCAGTATTCGTTACGGGGACCAGAGCTCACTACAGATGTGTCCTGTGACTATATTTCTTCTCCAGTTCTTGTCCTTAGTCTACGTTTGAACACTTACTGAACTTTTCCATTTCCTCCATTTTAACCTATTTACTTTTCTCTCCTGGCACGTTGATTTCCTCCACTTTTACACTCGGAACAATGTGGCAGCAATGATCCAACATCCTTCCTCAGTGCCCAGCTACATAAACCCTCAGGGCATTACTCAGACTTCATACTAACTTCAAAACTGCCCCCCCCCCCCCCCCAAGGTAGCTGAGACTGCATTAACTCAGTGTCTCCTCCAGTGAGACCTGAGGTTTGGCGCCAGACGAATCTGCCCGTATCACAAAATGTTCCTCTTTCACTGATCCAGGTAAGTGATAAAGACCTGCCCAGGGCAGAGGGAATTCAGGAAATACACCTTACAACTATAGAAACAGAGAGGGTGGAGTACAGACTTAGATTTCTAGATTATTAGAAAATTCTCTCAGGAAGCTACTTGTAGAAGAAAGCGCCCAAACCAACCAGAGTCCTGCGAGCACATTCAGCAGCTCTCAGGTAACTTCTGTAATGTCTACACAGTTCTATACGTTTTCAGATATGCAAGACCCAAATTGTAACATGCAGACAGCACATAGAGGAGGAGAGCACAAAGCCTAGGAATCCTGTTCTGCCATAAGCTAAGTTCTGGCCCTGGATAGTCAGAGATGAGAAATCTCCCTCCCCAGTTTATAGGTCCGTGCAGTGTCTTGGCCTTCTCTCGAGACACTCTGCAACCATAGCACTTATCACCATGAATTATATTGCCCTTTGCAGTGTGAGATCCCTGAGGAGAGAGTATGCCTTGCTCTTCCTTTCATCTCCAATGCTCACGGAAGTCAAAGTTTTGAAATATCATTCAGCATAGGTCAGGAGAAGTGAATCAATTGCTGATATTTAACTTAGCTCCTTAGTCTGAAGTTCCGTACACTAATTGGTAAGTGTTCAGTAAATACCAAAAGAACAAAAAGTCCCTGAGGTATGATATACCATATTCATTTCAGAGTCCCATCCAAAGTTTAGCACAGTGTTTTTCTCAAATATTTATGTAGGCATGCACTGGGAAATGTCACGTGTCTTGCGGCACCATTCCCTTTACTTTTCACGTTGAACAAACCATCACAGCTAAATTAAGCCTGTGGCTACAAAGCTCACACGAGTAGTGCAGTCACTTTGCTGTTATGAGGGCAGTGATGCTTTATGTTCTAAACACACAGATACAGACAACTATGTAGGAACAGCCCTGGCTCATGATGGCTTCCCAGTTACCTGATGGAGATGCAAAGACCAGTTATGGCCCAGATTCCTGCTTCAGTGGAATCACAGCATGAGGATATGTTCCCATGAAGCCTTGAACTTGGAAATGCATGATCCACAGCCTCACCTTCCTGTGAATTAGAAATAAAAACAAAGCAGATTCATCTCTCAGATGTTCCTCAGAGGACCAAGAACTCAGGAAGCTCAGCTTTACGTTCTGAAAGAAGCCAGGGGAGAAGTCAAGGTGAAAGGTGGGGAGTCCTCGGGGATCTTCCTCACCCCTCCCTAATTAGGAAGAATGTCTTACTGGAAGCAGGACCTCGAAGTCCCTGTGGGAAACAAGTTCAGATATCAGCGAGAAATGTGTGAAAGTAGAACTCACCCATTGTTCAGAGAGCACATATTGTGTGGGGAGATCTTACCTGCACACCAGGAACTTAGTCATGTAACTTTATGCAAAATTATATCCTTAAAGATGGTCCAGGGAGTTTGGAACCACAGAAGTGAAGACACTGCTTGTGGTGAATTAGATGTATGAGTATTTCTCAGAGGGGGATGATTATGCTGTACAGTATTTAGTAATGCTTAGGAACATTTTTCCTTTGACTAACCTGGCTGCAGGGGTGGGGGCGGTGGTGGGGGGAGGGCAGTGGGCAGAGGCAGAGGTCAGTGACTCAGTGAAGTGTCCTACAATGCATGGGACGCTCCTGTACAACAGAACATTCTATCCCAAGGAGTCCACAGACCTGCTGTTATGATGCCCTACTACTGATAAACAAAAAATTTCCTGAAAGGATAATTATTTAAATTAGGCGATTGGAGTGTGTTTTAAGTTTCCTGTGATAAGGCTTACAAAACCAAAATTGGTCTCTCTATGTAGCCCTGGCTGACCTGAAACTCTATGTAGATTAGGCTGTCTCAAAATCACTTGTCTCTGCCCCCTAAGTGCTGGGATTGAGGGTGTACACCATCATGCTTGGTGAACACAGAAGAGTTTTAGGGCAGTGAAAATGTGCTCTCATAATGGCATATCTTATTATTCATTTGTGTGTGGACAAGCCTCTGTTCAATACCTAGAATAGATCAAAAGTAAGTCATAGACTTCAAGTGACAATGACATGTCTAGTGAGAGATTTTGATAGCAGGGGTAGGGTTGAGCATACAGGCGCTGGGATAGGGAACAGATAGGAAATGTCTGTATTTTCCTTAAAATGATCTAATAAAATCTGTAAACAGGTAAACAAATACAGTGAGAGTAAACCAGGTATTTTAATTTTTTATTAATAATTAATAAGACTATGAGATATCAAGATTTAAGAGATGTTTTGAAACACTTGCTTTTGTGCATAGAAACAGTGAATCAAGCGTTATACTTTATATAAAGAGGAATGCAGGGAAGAATAGTGCATCATTATATAACTACATCAAAACCTGCAACAGTTAAGGGAAACCTGACTCTAATGTGTTTACATGGAACTGAGTGTCTGTGAAGGATTTTTAGGCCCAATATTTCTGTACTATAGGATTTGTTAAATAAGTCTAAAGAAAGTTTTTATTTTATTTATTAACTTTAATTTTGGTATATATATGTTTTGCCTGCATGTATATCTGTGTACCACTTGCCTGCCTGGTGCCTGTGGAGGCCAGAAAAGGTCATCAGATCCCATGCAACTTAAGTTACATGTGGTTGTGAGCTACCATGAGAGTGCTAAGAACTGAACCCAGGTCCTCTGCAAGAGCAACAAGTACTTTTAACCTCTGAGCCATCTATCTAGCACCAGGAAGGTAGATTTCAAAATGTGTGTCTATTATTGCTTGTTGCAGGAAACTATATTTGTTAAATATTTGCAGTGAAAAATGATGTTTTTTCCAAAATGTGTACATTGTGTTTGTTAGGTCAATATTTCTAAAGTGGTGAAGATTAAGCCATTGAACATGACTTTGTTCACACGGAGAGAAACACTGGTCCTAGGAGTCAGAATACCTGCATTTGTGCCCAGGCATTTTGCCTGGTTTATGGTGCAGTGCTGGCTGGTGTTCTTTGATACCTATTTTCTCTTTTCTCCCACACTATTTCAACCACTGAAAATTTTTATCGGAGTACATATTCACTGCAATAATAATTAAATCACTCAGCTTCCCTTCAAGGGAGGGGATATGTACTTATTTTGTTCTTTTCTTTTTCTCTATAAAAGGAATGCTGCCAATGTGACCAGAGTTTCATTGTTCATCTTGGGCCATGAGTAAACATGGGGACGGAAGCTATGCTATTAAAGATGGAGAAATATGATAGCATTTCTTTCTTTTTTCTTTTTCTTTTTAAAAAGATTTATTTATTTTATGCATCGGAGTACACTGTTGCTCTCTTCAGACACACCAGAAGGGGGCATCAGATCTCTTTACAGATGGTTGTGAGCCACCATGTGGTTGCTGGGAATTGAACTCAGGTCCTCTGGAGGAACAGTCAGTGCTCTTAATCACTGAGCTATCTCTCCAGCTGATGATAGCATTTCTATAGTGAATTGTTTTCTTCTTGAGTTCTATATTATTTCACATTATGTTCATTACAGCTAAAAATTAATCCAAGTGATTTTTTTTTGTGGTTGGGAATTTCCAGATAGTTTATGGAGTTACTAACTTTTCATTGCAAGATAATATATTAACATGACTTCTATATCTCAAAGATAAACCCCAAGAAAATTGTTTCTTTTTCCCTGTGACCCATATCTGGCCCAAACAATTTCCAAATGATGAAGATAAATGATGTTAGCATCACTTTGATTTCCTTTGTTTATTTAGCATGCACTGCATGTTTATCATCTGCCATTTACGCAGGGTTACATGGGGTTATGGTTAGTATTCATTACCAACTTGACTGAATATAGATTCAACTAAGAGATTTGTGAGGTACTTCCAGGGGCATCTTTAAAGGGCATTTCCAGAGAGGGTTAACTGAGGGGGAATGCCCACCTTGATTGTGGGTAGTTCTGCTCCATAGACTGACAGTGTGAACAGACTAAAAATGCAAAAAAGAAGCCAGCCAAGTACTGGAATTCCATGATTTCAGCTTTGTGTCCACCAAGAAGTGCAGAAGAGCCTCTGCCACATGCTTCTGCTGGCACGATGTTCCTCTCTTAGGTTGCTAATGTTATGTCATGGTGATGTGAGAAGCAACTAACATGGTATGTGCCACGAATTTCTGATCACTCCAGGACTTTTAACATGAAGAGGGGTTGCATTTTTGTCAAAGACTTTTTAAGCATCTCATGAGATGATCATGTCATTTTTTTCTTTGAGTTTGTTTATATAGTGGATTATCTTGTTGGATTTTCATATACTGAACCATCTCTGCATTCCTGGGACGAAGCCCATTTGATTGTGGTGAATGATGTTTTTGATGTGTTTTTGGATTCTATTTGATAGAATTTTATTGAGTATTTTTGTATTGATATTCATAAGTAAAATTAGGATGATGTTTTCTCTTTTTGTTGGGTCTTTGTGTGGTTTAAGTATCAGAGTAGCCATGGCTTCATAGAATGAACTAGGTAGTGCTCCTTATGTTTATATTTTGTGAAATAGTTTGAGAACTATTGGTATTAGCTCTTCTTGATAGAATTCTTCACTAAAACTATCTGGCCCTGGGAGTTTTTTGGTTGAGGTTTTAAATGATGGCTTCTATTTCTGTAGGGTGTTATGGGAATGTTTAGATAGTTTACCTGATCTTTATTTAATTTTGGTTAGTGGTAACTGTCTAGAAAATTATCCATTTCATCTAGATTTTCCAGTTTTGTTGAGTATAGGCTTTCATAATAAGATCTGGTAATTTTTTGAATTTTGTCAGTTTCTGTTGTTATGTATCCCTTTTTATTTTTGATTTTCTTAATTTGGATACTGTCTCTGTGCCTTTTAGTTAGTTTGGGTAAGGGCTTATATATCTTGTTGGTTTTCTTCAGTGAACAATATCTTGGTTTTGTTGATTCTTTGTATTGTTCTCTTTTTTCCCTATTTGGTTGGTTTCAGCCCTGAGTTTGATCATTTCCTGCCATCTACTCCTCTTGGGTATCTTTGTTTCTTTTTGTTACAGAGTTTTCAGATGTGCTGTTAAGTTGCTAGCATAGGATCTCTCTAATTTCTTTATGAAGGTACTTAGTGCTATGAAATTTCCTCTTAACACTGCTTTCATTGTGTCTCAGAAGTTTATGTATGCTGTGCATTCATTTTCATTGAATTCTAGAAAGTCTTTAATTTCTTTCTTTATTTCTTCCATGAACAAGTTATCACTGAGTGGAGAGTCATTCAGTTTCCATTAGGATGTAGCTTTCTGTTGTTTTTGTTGTTATTGAAGCCCATCCTTAATCTATGGTGATCTGATAAAATGCTAGGCATTTTTTCAGTTTTCATGTATCTGCTGAGGCTTGTTTTGTGTTTGACTATATGGTCAATTTTGGAGAAAGTTCCATGATGTACTGAGAAGGTATATTCTTTTGTTTTGAGGTGAAATGTTCCATAGATATCTGTTAAATCCATTTGACTCATAACTTCTGTTACACTTTGTCTCTGTTTAGTTTCTGTTCCAGTGACCTGTCCATTGGTGAGAGTGGGGTATTGAAGTCCCCCACTATTATTTTGTGAAGTTCAATGTGTGTTTTGAACTTTAGTAAAGTTACTTTTATAAATGTGTGTGCCCTTGCATTTGGGGCATAGATGTTCAAAATTGTGACTTCATTTTGGTGGATTTTTTCTTTGATGAATATTAAATATCCTTCCCTATCCCTTTTGATTACTTTTGGTTGGAAGTCTATTTTATTGGATGTTAGAATGGTGACTTCAGCTTGTTTCTTTTTTTCCAGTGCTTTACTCTGAGGTAGTTTCTGTCTTTGCTACTGAGATGTGTTTCTTGTATGCGCCAAAATGATGCATCTTGTTTATGTATCTTGTCTGTTAGTCTGTGTCTTTTTATTGGGGATTTGAGTCCATTGATGTTGAGAGATATTAAAGACCAATGATTGTTCCTGTTATTTTGTCATTGGAGGTGGGAGTATATGTGTGTGTGTGTGTGTGTGTGTGTGTGTGTGTGTGTGTATGTGATTCTCTTCTTTTGGTTTTGCTGTGAGATGATTAATGTCTTATGTTTTCTTGGGTATAGTCACACTCCTAGTGTTGGAAGTTTGCATCTAGTAACCTCTGTAGGGCTGAATTAGAGAGATATTGTTTAAATTTGGTTTTTTCATGAAATATCTTGGTGATTCAGTGTTTAGGTGGGTATAGTATAGTAGCCTGGGTGGGTATCTACGGTCTTTTAGGGTCTACTTGACATCTGTCCAAGATCTGGCCTTTAATGTCTCTCTTGAGGAGTCTGGAGTAATTCTGATAGGTGTATATTTGTATGTTACTTGGCCTTTTCCCCTTATAGCTTTTAATATTTATTGTTCTGTACATTTAGTATTTTATTATGTGGCAGGAGGATTTTCTTTTTCTGATCCATTCTATTTGGTGTTCTGTAGGCCTCCTATATGTTTATGGCCATCTCTTTCTTTAGGTTAGGAAGGTTTTCTTCTATGATTTTGTTGAAGATGTTTTCTGGCCATTTGAACTAGGAATCTTTACCCTCTTGCATTCCTACTATTTTTTTGGTTTGGTCTTTCCCTTGTGTCCCAAATTTCCTGGATGTTTTGGTTAGGAGCTTTTTTGCACTTTGTATTTTCTTTGACTGTTGTGTCAATATCTTCTGTGGTACATTCTATGCCTTAGAGTCTCTCTCCCATCTCTTTTACTCTTTTTGTGATGCTTGCATCTGTGACTCCTGATCTCTTTCCTAGGTTTTTATCTTCAGGGTTGCCCCCATTTGTGATTTCTTTATTGTTTCTATTTCCATTTTTAGGTCTTGGAGCATTTTGTTCAATTCCTTCACCTGCTTGATTGTATTCTATATTACTTTAAAGAATTTATTTGTTTTCTCTTTAAGGGCTTCTACCTGTTTGCCTATGTTTTCCTCTATAACTTTAAGGAAGTTATTTATATCCTTCTTTTTTTGCATTTCTTTTTATTTTTTATATATTTTTTGATTAAAATATTTTTTATTGGATATTATATTTACATTTCAGATTTTATCCCCTTACCCATTTCCCCCACCACCCAGGAACCCTCTATCCCATCCCCCTCCTCCTGCCTCCACGAGGGTGTGCCCCCACCTACCCCCCACTCCTACCTCCCCACCCCCGAATTCCTCCCCGCTCAGTGTTCAGCCTTCATGGGACCAAGGATCTCCTCTCCCACCCATGCCCGACAAGGCCATCCTCCCCTAGGTATACAGCTGGAGTCATGGGTTCCTTCCTATGTGCTCCCAGGCTGGTGGTTTAGACCCTGGGGAGCTCTGGTTGGTTGGCACTGTTGCTCTCATCTTGGGGCCACCAACCCTTTCAGCTCCTTCAGTCCTCTAACTTCTCCATTGGGAACCCTTGATCATATTAATGGTTAGCTGTGAACATCTGCCTCTGGATATGTCAGACTCTGGCAGACCTCCGAGGAGACTGCTACATCAGGCTCCTGTCAGCATGCACTTCCTGAAATCCATATCAGCATCTATCTTTGGTGACTGTACATGGGACAGATACAAAGGTAGAATGGTCTCCAGATGGCCCCTCCTTGAGTTTCTGTCCCACATTTTGTCTCCATATTTCCTCCTTTGAGCATTCTGGAAATCCTTCCAAATAGGACTAAGGCATCCACACTTGGTCTTCCTTATTCATGAGCTTCATGTGGTCTGTTAGTTGAATCTTGGCTATTTCAAGCTTTCAGGCTAATATCTGCTTATCAGTGAGTAAATACCACGTGTGTTTTTTTGTGATTGGGTTACCTCACTCAGGATGATATTTTCTAGTTCCATCCATTTACCTAAGAATTTAACAAATTCATTATTTTTAATAGCTGAGTAATACTCCACTGTGTAAATGTACCACATTTTCTGTATCCATTCCTCTGTTGAAGGACATCTGGGTTCTTTCCAGCTTCTGGCTATTATAAATAAGGCTGCTATGAATATAGCATATGTCCTTGTTATATGTTGGAGCATCTTCTGGGTATATGCCAAGGAGAGGTATAGCTGGGTCCTCAGGTAGTGCTATGTCCAATTTTCTGAGGAACCACCAGACTGATTTCCAGAGTGGTTGTACCAGCTTACAGTCCCACCAACAGTGGAGGAGTGGTCCTCTTTCTCCACATCCTCACCAGCATCTACCATCACTTGAGTTTTTTATCTCAGCCATTCTGATTGGTGTGAGGTGGTATCTCAGGGTTGTTTTGATTCAAATTTCCCTGATGACTAAGGATGTTGAGCATTTCTTTTTGTGCTTCTCGGCCATTTGAATTTCCTCTGTTGAGAATTCTTTGTTTAGCTCTGTACCCCATTTTTTAATAGGGTTATTTGGTTGTCTGGAGTCTAATTTCTTGAGTTCTTTGCATATACTGGATATTAGCCCTCTATTGGATGTAGGATTGGTAATGATCTTTTCCCAATCTGTTGGTTGCCGTTTTGTCTTATTGACAGTGTCCTTTGCCTTACAGAAGCTTTTCAATTTTATGAGGTCCCATTTGTCAATTCTTGATCTTAGAGCATAAGCCATTGGTGTTCTGTTCAGGAACTTTCCCCCTGTGCCTAGGTATTCTAGGGTCTTCCCCACCTTTTCTTCTATTAGTTTCAGTGTATCTGGCTTTATGTCAAGGTCCTTTATCCACTTGGACTTGAGCTGTGTACAAGGGGATAAGAATGAATTGATTTGCATTCTTCTACATGCTGACCTCCAGTTGAGCCAGCACCATTTGTTGAAAATGCTGTCCTTTTTTCTACTGGATGGTTTTAGCTCCTTTGTCAAAGATCAAGTGACCATAGGTGTGTGGGTTCATTTCTGGATCTTCAATTCTATTCCATTGATCTTCCTGCCTGTCTCTGTACCAATACCATGCAGTTTTTTTTTTTTTTTTTTATTTCACTACTGCTCTGTAGTACAGTTTGAGGTCAGGGATGGTGATTCCCCCAGAAATTCTTTTATTGTTGAGAATGGTTCTCGCTATCCTGGGTTTTTTGTTATTCCAAATGAATTTGCAAATTGCTCTTTCTATCTCTGTGAAGAATTGATTTGGAATTTTGATAGGGATTTCATTGAACCTGTAGATTGCTTTTGACAAGATGGCCATTTTTACTAAATTAATCCTGCCAATCCAGGAGCATGGAAGATCTTTCCGTCTTCTGAGATCTTCTTCAATTTCTTTATTCAGAGACTTGTCATACAGATCTTTCACTTGCTTGGTTAGATTCACTCCAAGATATATAGTTTTATTGGATATTTTATTTAAATTTCAGGTGTTATCCCCTTTCCTCATTCTCTCCCACCCAAGAACCATGTATCCCATCTCCCTTCCTCCTGCTTCTATGAGGGTTGTACCCCCATCCACCTACTCCCATCTCCCTGCCCTCAAAAACCCTCACACTGGGGCATCCAGCCTTCACTGGACCAGGGACCTCCTTTCCCACCTATGCCCAACACATCCATTCTCTTTTTATTTTTTTACAGAAGTACAAAAAAGGATATAAATAACTCCCTTAAAATTATAGAGAAAAACATAGACAAACAGTTAGAAGCCCTACAGCTGGAGCCATTGTCCCCTCCCTATGTGCTCCCAGGCTGGTGATTTAGATTCTGGGAGCTCTGGTTGGTTGATATTGTTGCTCTCCCTATGGGGCTTGCAAACCCTTTCAGGTCCTTCAGTCTTCTCTCTAACTCCTCCACTGGGAACCCCATGATCAGATCAATGGTTAGCTGTGAGCATCTGCCTCTGTATATGTCAGGCTCTGGCAGACCTCAAAGGAGACAGCTATATCAGGCTCCTGTCTGCATGCACTTCCTGGCACCCACATCAGTGTCTACCTTTGGTGATTGCACATGGGATGGATACCCAGGTCGAGCAGTCTCCAGATAACCCCTCCTTCAGCTTCTGTCCCACACTTTGTCTCATATTTGCTCCCATGAATATTTTGTTACTCCTTCTAAGAAGGACCAAAGCACCCACACTTTGGTCTTCTTTGTTCATGAGATTCATGTGTTCTGTGAGTTGTTTCTTGGGTATTGTGAGTTTTTGGGCTAATATCCATGTGCATACCATGTGTGTATTAGGATGATATTTTCTAGTTCCATCCACTTGCCTAAGAATTTAACAAATTCATTGTTTTTAGTAGCTGATACTAAATACTCCATTATAATACTATTATAATACTTATAATATTATAATACTCCAGTGTGTAAATATACTACATTTTCTGCATCCATTCCTCTGTTGAAGGACATCTGGGTTCTTTCCAGGTTTTGGCTATTATAAATAAGGCTGTCATGAATATAGTGAAGCATATGTCCTTGTTATGTGTTGGAGCATCTTCTTGGTATATGCTCAAGAGTGGTATAGCTGGGTCCTCAGGTAATGCTATATCCAATTTTCTGAGGACCTACCAGACTGATTTCCATAGTGGTTGTACCATCCTGCAATCCCACCAACAATGGAAGAGTGTTCTTCTTTCTCCACATCATTGCCAGCATCTGCTATCACCTGAGTTTTTGATTTTAGCCATTCTGACTGGTGTGAGGTGGAATCTCAGGGTTGTTTTGATTTTCATTTCCCTGATGACTAAGAATATTAAACATTTCTTTTTGTGATTCTTGGCCATTTGAATTTCCTCAGTTGAGAATTCTTTGTTTAGCTCTGTACCCCATTTTTAAATAGGGTTATTTGATTGTCTGGAGTCTAATTTCTTGAGTTCTTTGTATATTTTGGACATTAGCCCTCTATCGTATATAGGATTGGTAAAGATCGTTTCCAATCTGTTGGTTGCCATTTTGTCCTATTGACAGTGTCCTTTGCCTTACAGAAGCTTTGCAATTTTATGAGGTCCCATTTGCCAATTCTTGATCTTAGAGCATAAGCCATTGGTGTTCTGTTCAGAAATTTTCCTCCTGTGCCCAGGTATTTGATGTTCTTCCCCACTTTCTCTTCTTTCATGATGTAGGATTTTAGGTCAGAATCTTGCTCTTCAGGTGTGTTAGGGTAGCCAAGACTTGCTGTGGTAGGACTTGTGGGTTCTGATGGTGCCAAGGTACATTGGCTTCTGCTGCTTATGTCTTGTGTTTGTCTTTCACCACCTGATTATATCTGGTGGTAACTAGCCTAGGTCTCTCAGACTGGAGAAGGGCTCTTTGGAAGCAGGTAGAACTGTGTAACCTGGGTTAGAACAGACCTCCTGGGAGGCAGGCAGGCTTTGGGGTCAGGGACAGGCATGTTGATCTGCCAAGGCTCAGGTAGAGGTGCAGAGTAAAAGTGGAATGGGGTTCAAGCAGATCTGAGAGATCCCTTTTCTGCTAGGCTCTGTCTGGTTCTCAGCTGCCATGGTATTGGGGGGGTGTGTCTCACCTTTGTTCCTGGTGAAGGCAGACCTCCTTGACGACAAGCAGGCTGGGAGGTATGGGTGTGAGGTAGGAGTAGGCAAGCCAATTTGCCATGGGTTTGCATGGAGGTGCAGACTGGAAGGGAGAATTCTGAAGTGATTTTTTCAAATATAAACATTGTACATAAATGTGAGCATTAGAAGATTCAGTGGAGACAATCTATCCTGTTAATTTACATAGGAGTAGAAATAGGAAACTAGAGATGAGAAGGTGAGAGTGGGATGCTATAAACCGATAATTTACTGTGAAATGAGTTCATTTCCAGGTTCTGGATTTCAGTCCTGTTTCTCTTATCTATTATATTTGAGTTTATATTTAGTAGAGAAGTCTGAGCACAAATGTGTCCTACATGACTGATTTTCTTCTTTCTTCTTTGACTTTCCAGTTATCAAGAGAAAGAGCTTCATGCAAAAGTTACTGAAGTACTTGAGATTAATTTTAAATATTCTCTTTGGGTCACAGCTTTGTCACAAAGTTTCCCTCTGGAGAAAAATAATTCCATGGGGAAGTTTTCTTCTTGATTATAGCCTGTGAGTTAATTTATTTTAAAGAATTCAAGGATCTCAGTGTTTAATCACAACCTTTAGACAAGGAATGAGTGGGTAAGTTTTCTTGTCTAAAAAAAATTAAAAATGTTTATTTTTGCTGTTTTTTATGCCCATAATTATTCTTTCATTCAAATGTTAACCTTTATGTCAATACCCTAGATTTCTTCTTTATTTTGTGATTTGCTTTAGAGATTGGTTACACTGCTTTCTAAAGGATACTGGAATGTCTATGATTTCTTCTTGGTATCAAAGTGAAACTCAAGAATTGCAATGACAACCACCACCTAGTTAATCAAAAATTTGAATGCTATTGAGACTACCATTTTTTTTCCACTTAGTGCATGGAAAGAAAAATCATTTGAAGGTGGTCCCAGGAAGGCAATTCACACCTCTCAGACTTGTTCACTTCATTCATGAACAGAAATAATTAGGAGATATCCCTCTAAGTCTACTCTACATTATTTTAGCATGGCTGAACTGAGGATGACCAGACATTGGCTCACTGGGTGTTCAGTAAGGAATCTGTTGGGTGAAGATCCTATTTAAGGGACCATGCTTGTTCAAGGAACAGGATTCACAAGTTATTCATTATTCTGTTCTAGCCTAGTTTCCCCAAACCCAAACTTCTCCTTGAGTCATATTGTATTCCAACAGGGACTAACTTCATGTTGGGTTGGAGACAATTTCAGGTATTTGAAATCTATAGTCTCATTCCTTCTTGCAAGATAAAGAACACAGCATCTCTTTTGATTTAAAGGTAGGTAAAGTGACTAGAAATAATGTAACAAGTTTCTGGGAAGCCACAGTGTGTTGAACAACCTTATTTTTCCGTTAGGCCCACAAAGTCTCATTTGTACAGAATGACTACATTTGATGATTTTGGGAGTGGTGAACTTAATTAAACTGGTAATTTTTATCCATTGAAAAATATAGCACAAATTTGATAATTTAAAACATCCTCTTAAACTTTTAGATTATGTGAGTTACTGTTTTGGAAGGACCAAGTCAGGAGCCCATAATTGGATGAGAATTTGACTTCTTCACTCTGAGATTAAGGAGTTTCTTCAACAGAAAAAGCTGTCAGAATGCACTAAAGATTATACCAGGGTCTAAACCACCAGCCTGGGAGCACATTGGGAGGGACCCATGACTCCAGCTGTATATGTAGGGGAAGATGGCATTGTCGGGCATAGGTGGGAGAGGAGATTCTTCATCCCATGAAAAATAAACACAGAGTTGGGGGGAATGTGAGGTTGGGGAGGGGGTAGTGGGGGCAGGGGGTAGGTAGGGGCACAGCCTCATAGAAGTATGAGGAGGGGGGATGGGATAGGAGGATTCTGGGTGGTGGTGGGAAGTAGGGTAAAGGGATAAAATCTGAAATGTAAATATAATACCCAATTTAAAAAAAAAAACAAAAAAATTATACTAGAAATAAGATCTTAACTCTAATGGTTTTCCAAATTCAAAATGCACTGTAAATTATAACTATACTAAAATGAAAGCCTGAAAAAATGGTTCTGAGTCTTAGAATTCACTACCCTTTGTTTTATTGTGTTCAAGGAAGAGTATTTTTGAATATTCAATTTCTAGTTACAAAACTAAGTTAAAATAATATAAAGTGATAGAATGCTAATATATAATGGTTAACTAGATTTTGTTTACTAAATAAACGATTCATACATGTGTTATAAGTTGTTTTACATTATGTAAAATCCTATAAATGTCATGAATTTGTGTTAAAATCATGTTTTAAAAATAGGATTCCCTGATGTCCAGCACACGATTACTGAGCTCATGGCCAGTGTAAACGTGACTGAGTTGATCATCACTGGCCTTTTCCAGGATCCAGAGGTGCAGAGGGTGTGCTTTGTGCTTTTCCTTCCTGTGTACCTGGCCACAGTGCTGGGCAATGGCCTCATTGTTGTGACAATTAGTGTCAGTAAGAGTCTGAATTCTCCCATGTACATCTTCCTCAGCTCGCTGTCCCTGGTGGAGATCTGCTACTCCTCCACTGTCGTCCCTAAGTTTATCACTGACTTACTTGCTAAGGTTAAAACTATCTCTCTGAAGGGTTGTCTGACTCAGATATTCTTCTTCCATTTCTTGGGGGTTGCTGAGATTCTCCTGCTCGTGGTGATGGCCTATGACCGCTACGT
>JANHMN010000002.1:157062635-157138244 GCA_030674055.1 Rhabdomys pumilio | reverse complement strand
TGGGAAGCTCTGGTTGGTTAGTATTGTTGCTCTCCTCATGGGGCCACAAACCCTTTCAGCTCCTCCAGTCTTCTCTCTAACTTCTCCATTGGGAACCCTTTGATTAGATCAATGGTTAGCTGTGAGCATCTGCCTTTGAATATGTCAGACTCTGGCAGACCTCTAAGGAGACAGCTATATCAGGCTCTTGTCAGCATGCACTTCCTGACATCCACATCAGTGTCTACCTTTGGTGACTGCACATGGGATGGATACCCAGGTGAAACAGTCTCAAGATGGCCCCTCCTTCAGGTTCTGTTCCACACTTTGTCTCCACATTTGCTTCCATGAGTATTTGTTACTCCTTCTAAGTAGGACCAAGGCATCCACACTTAGTGTATAACTTCTGTTAGTTTCATTGTGTCTCTGTTTAGTTTTTTTTCCCATGACCTGTCCATTGCTGAGAGTGGGGTGTTGAAATACCTCACTATTATTGTGTAAGGTGCAATGTATGCTTTAAGCTTTAGTAAAGTTTCTTTTATGTATGTAGGTGGCATTGCACTTGGGGCATAGATGTTCAGAGTTGAGAGTTCATCTTGGTACATTTTTCCTTTGATGAGTATGAAGTGTCCTTCCTTATCTTTTTTGATTACTTTTGGTTGAAAATCGATTTTATTTGATATTAGAATGGCTACTCCAGCTTGTTTCTTGGGACCATTTGCTTGGAAGATTGTTTTCCATCCTTTTACTCTGAGGTAGTGTCTGTCTTTTTCACAGAGGTGTGTTTCCTGTATGCAGCAAAATTCTGGGTCCTGTTTATGTATCCAGTCTGATAGTCTACATCTTTTTATTAGAGAATTGAGTCTATTGATATTAAGAGATACTAAGGAAAAATGATTGTTGCTTCCTATTATTTTTGTTATTAGAAGTGGAATTATGTTTGTGTAACTATCTTCTTTTGGGGTTGTTGGAAGATTGCTTTCTTGCTTTTTCTAGGTTGTAGTTTCCCTCCTTGTGTTGGAATTTTCCATCCATTATCCTTTGAAGTGCTGGATTTGTGGGAAGATATTGTGTAAATTTGGTTTTGTCATAGAATATCTTGGTTTCTCCATCGATAGTGATTGAGAGTTTTGCTAGATATAGTAGTCTGAACTGGCATTTGTGTTCTCTTAGGGTATGTATGATATCCGTCCAGGATCTTCTGGCTTTTATAGTTTCTGGTGAGAAGTCTGGTGTAATTCCTTTAGGTCTGCCTTTATATGTTACTTTACCTTTCCCCCTTACTGCTTTTAGTATTTTTTTTTGTTTTGTTTTTTACATTTGATGTGGTGGGAGGTATTTCTTTTCTGGTCTAGTCTATTTAGAGTTCTGTAGGCTTCTTGTATATTTATGGACATCTCTTTCTTTAGGTTAGGGAAGTTTTTCTCTATAATTTTGTTGAAGATATTTACTGACCCTTTAAGTTGGAAGTCTTCACCCTCATTTATACCTATTATTCTTAGGTTTGGCCTTTTCATTGTGTCCTGGATTTCCTGGATTAGGAGCTTTTTGCATTTTGAATTTTCTTTGACAGTTGTGTCAATGTTTTTCATGGTATCTTCTGCACATGAGATTCTCTCTTCTATTTCTTGTATTCTGTTGGTGATGCTTGGGTCTATGACTCCTGATCTCTTTTTTAGGTTTTCTATCTTCATGGTGGTCTCCCTTTGTGATTTCTTTATTGTTTCTACTTCCAATTTTAGATCCTGGATGGTTTTGTTTAATTACTTCACCTGTTTGATTGTGTTTTCTTGCAATTCTTTAAGGCATTTTTGTATTTCCTCTTTAAGGACTTCTACCTGTTTACCTGTGTTCTCAAATTCTTTGAGAGTGTTATTTATGTCCTTCTTAAAGTCCTCTACCATCACCATGAGAAGTGATTTTAATTCTGAATCCTGGTTTTCCAGTGTGATGGGGTGTTCAGGGCTTGCTATGGTGGAAAAACTGGGTTCTGATGATGCCAAGTAACTTTGGTTTCTGTTGCTTACATTCTTGCGCTTGCCTTTTACTATCTGGTTAACTCTAGTGCTACCTGCACACACTGTCTCTGACTGGAGCCTTCCTTTCCAGTTATCTTGCTTGTGTCAGAACTCCTCAGGGTCCAGATGTCTCTGTGATCCTGAGCTCCAGTTGCTCTGAGTGCAGTGGCTCCCCTAGGATGTCTCAGAATATGGTGTCTCCATGGTAGCAGATAAGCAAGGTGTCTGCTGCTCTGGGTGCAGTGTCTCCTCTAGGATGTCTCAGGATAAGGTGTCTTCACGGGAGCAGACCAGCTAGGTGTCTGCTGCTCTGAGTGGTGTGGCTCCTCTAGGATGTCTCAGGATATGGTGACCGCTGGTCTGAATTCAGTGACTCCTCTAGGATGTCTTGGGATATGGTGTCTTCATGGGAACAGACCAGCTAGGTGTCTGCCCCAGCCACAAGGACCCTGCAAGGGGTGGAAGGAGAGTGGCATTCCACAGGGGCAGGGTTTGTGTGCCTGGTGGGTCCTGAGAGACTCCTATTCCCAGTTGTAGCTCCACTGCTCTGAGTTCAGTTGCTCCTCTAGAATGTCTTGGGATATGGTGTCTTCCTGGGAGCAGACCAGCTAGGTGTCCACTGCTCTGAGTTCAGTGGCCCCTCTAGGATGTCTTGGGATATGGTGTCCTCACAGGAGTATACCAGCTAAGTGTCTGCCCCAGCCACAAGGCCCATTGCCACTTTCATTGTGATTGTTCATATGTGTTTCTTGGACTGTAAGCTGTCATGTGCACAACTGTATATTGTTTCTTCTTCTTTGTATTACTTGTTACTCTGCCCATAAATTGATGCCTCATAAGCTATTGTTGAGTGTGAAACATTGCAATATCAATTCATTTAGAACGTTTCAAACAATTATGTGTTGGCACTTCATCTTTTCCTCAGTCTCTGAAACCGATTAGACTAATCCAACTATCTATCAAGTACAATTTGTGGTACATATTTTACTTCTTGAACACTTTTTTATGATTAAATTAAAATTATATCAATACTGTGATGGAACTCATAAGATTACTCTGAACATTAAATCAGATAATATGCACATTAAGTTTTTAGGAAAGAACATGGTACTCAATAAATATTAACTATTTCGCCATTCTGTTTGGTTGTTAATTTTGTTTTGTGTGATAAGTGCATCTCCATAACTGACCTTTCTAATATGCAGATGTGCTCAGAATAGGTCTTAATTCCACCACAGACCAACACTACTTGGAATTTTATTCAAATTTGTTTGAATGATTTTTGGGAATGGGAATGATGGTAAACATGTTTTATTACCCAGTTAATTTCAAGTGTAAAGATTTTAACTTTGTACATCTTAGGGATTAGTTGATTATTTGTTAAATGATTATTGAATCTAACATTGCCCCTACATTGTATTTTATGGTGAATACTTTTATGGTTTGTTAAGATGTATTTCAAAACATTAGATCTGGAACTAAATAAAGTAGAGAGACCTTCCATTTTTATTGATGCCTTATGCTCAGTTGGCCAGGTATTTAGGATGCTGGCTATCATAGGATCCTTCACTTTTGTGAGGGTTTTGTTTTTGCAGCAGAAACTATGAATAGAACTTCCTTAGTGACTTCTGAGATGTTGAGACCCTCACAGGCTGACACTGTCTACTCTATTTGAATGTTAAGACTCTCATGGTGTTTGTTTCTCATTGTCTGGAAGACAAGACCTTGTAAATCCATTAAGATCAAGTATTCACTTTGTTTTGATATCACTAGAAACAAAACATCAAATTAAAAAAAAACAGAATTTATTGAATGTCAAGATTCTCATGGTGTTTCTCATTGTCTGGAAGACAACACCTTGTAAATCCATTAAGATCAAGTATTCACTTTGTTTTGATATCACTAGAAACAAAACATAAATTAAAAAAAAAACAGAATTTAGTCATTTTTAAATTTGCTATTTTTCTAAAGATTGGTAGATAGATAGATAGATAGATAGATAGATGAGAGGAGTTGCATGGATGTTAAGGTTAGGAGGATGTGGGAAGAGATAAATGAAAGGAACCATGTTCAGAGCATATTGTATACAAAATTCATTTTCAATAAAAACCTAACCCCCCATATATATTTAATTAACAGAAATATATAAGATATATATATATATATATATATATCTTTAATTAACAGAAATCTTAGCAATCTACTAGTATTTGAGAGCTCTAGATTTTGATTTTGTCAAAGTATTAAAACCTAGACGCAGAAAGACAAACGTGTTATATACTCACATATAAGTAAATATTATTTATTAAGTAAATGATAATCATACTATAATCCACAGACTCAGAGAGTAGAAGTAACAAGGATGACTCTAGGGGTTATTCATGGTTCTCCCTGGGAGGGGGAAATAGAATAGATTTTGCATGTGGGCTTGGGGCTGGTGGCAATGAGAGCAGAAGGGATCAGGTGGTGGAGGGATGGAGAGGTAGAGTATGGGGAAAAGAAGACAGGAAGGGTATTTGAGGGGCAGTGTGAAAGTGTTCTTCAGTAGAAATTCCTTAGAATCTACAAAGGTAACACTAGCAACTTCCAATCCAGTCATAAAACCTTTGACTTACAATCTTTCCCACCTGCAGGGTGAGTAGGGGGCGATAAAGGAGCAGAACTTGTAGGAAAGGCCAACCAATGACTGGTCTACTTTGTGGTCCATGTCACAAGAGGGAGTTCATGCCCAACATTCCCTGGATGAACAGGAACTAGATGTGTTGACTACTGCCTACTGCAGAAACATTGTATGACCAGGGTTGAAAGCAGCCCAGGTTTGTCAGTATAAACATAAACATAAACACAAACACCATAAACATAAACATTTAGAAAGTAGTTTGGCAACATGGCCATTTAGCAATAACAACAAGAACAAGAACAAGAACAAGAACAACAACAACAGCAACAACAACAACAACAACAGCAACAACAACAACAACAACAATTATAATAATTTCTACCCTAGGGTCTATGACATTCCCAGATATGGGCTTTTGACCAGTCATGAATGCACTCCTGTGAACAGGCTTTAAATCCATTCAGAGGCCAGGTGGTTATTCTATAGTCATTATGTCACTACTGCTGCAGTGGGCACGCAGGTCCGGGTGTGTCAGTACTGTAGCAGGTATGTCCAGCACCGGGAAAGATCACTGATGCTTTTTATCTTCAGCAGCCTTCATAGTACCTTTTAGCACCATGAAAGCTGAGCAGCAGGAAGTAAGTTTTCGAGTTGACTTTAGATTAATTTTTCTATGTCTGGGAGCCAAAATGTGTGACATCTTCAGCAATCAGGTCCTATCATTTGGTTTTTGGTTATGTCCACTAGTATTTCTTGTCACTTTTTTTTTTTTTTTTTTTTTTTTTTTTTTTTTTTTTTTTTTTTTTTTGCTTTCTACCTATCGAAGGACTGAATTGCAGGTCTGGAATAATTTTTTTCATTTTCTCTAGACCTCCATTATACCCAAAAGGGAAATTAAAGATGCTGCATCCTTAATTTGTTTGAGTGGATTTATTTTATTCTCAGTGTAATATACAGTACCTAAACAGTGCTCAGAACATGACAGAATTCAATATTATATTTGTTAAATGATGGATGAATGAATGGATCAACAAACGACATCTCTTTCAGAAGAAATTCTTGCTATATTCCATGATTGGACCACTGTTGTTGACAGAGGGACAGAGCCAAAAAGAGTCTATGTGTTTTTATATGCAAACAGTGCACACAAATACATGAAGGTGGCTTTTGAAGAGTACAGCAATGATAGGCTGTATTTCTCTTATTAAAATGAGAAATGTAGGGAAGGAGAAACAGGAAGGGGGAGTGGGCTGGCATAGCTAAAGGCAGACAGTGAATCCAGTGCTGACCAGTCCAGCACCTGCTCAATAGTCATCTTTTCTTTCCTTATTCACTTGGGATTAATTTTTAGTTGGCAACTTTAGTCAAACACTCCCTGTTTTCAACACTTCATGTTCTTTCTCTTCAATGTGTGTAAAACAATATAAAAGTGACAGCAAAATAATTGGAATAGATTTTGATATTTTCTTCAAGTCATACTTTATTTGGCAAGCTTTACTGTAGGGAAAAGAAATTCCACGGGGAAGTTGGTCCCTTGATCATAACGTGAGGGTTGATTTAATATGAACACTTCATGTATGTGAGCATTCAGTTCCAGTGTCTGGATTTTGTGTGGTGGGTAGTTCGTTATCAAACAGGATCTCAGAAAGCTGAGTTTACCATTCTTAAAGATTTTATTTCTTAAAAATTACAAATCCAAATACAGATGTCCTGAATTTTCTTTCCCCCTTTGCAATTTATATTAGACTTTACTGTCTCGTGTTTTTAAAAGCTGCCAGGATACTTTCTGATATGTTCTGGGAGACAAAGCTCACTCCTTAACTGTAGTAACAGTAATCACCCCCTACCACCAATGATAGCCTAGTATTTTTTTTGAGAGAATGATTCCCGAGATGGTACCTGGAAAACTATTAGAGTATGGTTTTGGGAAGTTAATTGTCCTCTTTTAGCTCATTTCACGAAGTATGTATGTATGTATGTATGTATGTATGTATGTATGTATGTGTGTGTATAGAAGGAGTTATAATAATTGTTCTTTAAATTCTTTTCAGCACTACCCCCACCCCCTACCCAGAGTACCTTAGTTGGGTATGATCTGAGGGTCTTTTTTGAGAATTCAGCTAGTTGGTAATATTATCTCATAGATCTTCTTTACTCTAAGATCATCATTTTCAGGCAACAATTATTCTCTGAGCTTCATTTTCCTAAGGCTGAACAAACCTTGAGCAGCGATGTGTTCCAGCAAGGTGCCTAACATCATGCTAACTTGGAGGCACATTGAGTGTGTTTAAAATTCATGCTGTCCAATTTTTTGTTCCAAGAGTATATAGCAGCTGCTCTGATATAAAGTTATGTGGTGTGACTAGATGCAAGATACAGAAGTTATCAGATGATATAAGGTGTTGGACTAGTCAAATGTTTTCTTAGAGCCATGAGAATTTATTTTTGAGATAAGATGATTAGGTAAGAGTAGAGAACTAGGATCATAACTTTTCTTATGGTATAAAATTTATAGCATAAAATTTAATGATGCCAAAATTCTTTTACAATCATGCATTCTTTAAAGTACTATTTGGGGATTACCAGATTGAAGTCTGTGATTGGTAGAGGCTTTATTACTTTACTCCAGGTCAGTCACATTAGTAAATCAAGTGTCTCATTGTTTTCACTAGCCATGGTCTTCATTTTATCATATGTTCTAGTATAAAGCAAAGCAGAAGCTATTTCTTTGCTATCTAAGGGGTGAGAGTTAGAATGTGTGAGTGGGGGCAGGAAAAGAGAGAGGAGTCAGGGAGAGGGACACACACACACACACACACACACACACACACACAAATATTTTCAGAGATAATGGCAATTTCTAAAAGAATTTGGGATGAAGCCGGAAAACACTGTGAATCTACTCAATTCTATCTACAAGTGATGTCTCATTATTTGTTTTAGTAAATTTATCTCAATTTCTATGATATCAAGATTAAGTTGTGTTTAAGTTCAAAGAAGAGTTATGTGTTTATTTAGATAAACATACTTACAATTTCTAACAAAGGTCATACTTAATTGTAACTCTTCTCTTCGGCTTTCTCTATGGATGCTGTTAATGAATGACTGATTTATTTGGTCTATATTTGTCATTTTTGGGTCACATAACAGGTGCTTGTTCAAAAAAGTAAAAGAGTATATCTTCTTTTGGGTAGATAAATAATACTACCATAGCTTTGATATATATTTAAAGTCTTACATTTTTCTCTTGTAAAACAGTATCAGTTCATACATTCTATGTTTGTAGGAAACTTAACATCTTTACCTCATGTAACACTGAAGTAAATCAAAACAGAGGCACTTGAGTGAGCAGAAAGCATTGCCTTGTTAGCAATGAAGATGATAAGGAAGATGGTGGCTTATATTTGTCCCAAGTAGTTTTTGTATAGTTTATTCAAGAGTTAGGCAAATATATACACACAAGCATGGCAGCATTGGATGTATCTGACCAAACACAATGTCATGCTTATACTCCACAGAGACAGAAGCTTATAAAGTATATTATCTGAAATATTCATTTAGCAGGAAGAGAGGGTAAGCAGCTGTCTATACCCAATTTCTTCCGAGTTCATCCTATCTCCTCTGGAAGAGTGTGGCTGGGCGTGTTTTATTACTCTATCAGGGAAGAAAATCTCTCTTGACCATCTCTATCAAGTCGTGTACTTGCAAATGGTGCTTCTTAATATAAAACAGATCTGATTTGTTGTGTTTCATGATTTACAATATTTAAATACTGTGACCTTGACTGACTTTAAGATACCAAGATGATATTCCTGAATGTGAAGTTTGGGAAAATTTCATCAAAAGCAGTTCTAAATGGCCCCATACACTGCTCCCAACAATGTGTGTAGAGTTAGATTCTCTTTGCAGCGTACTGATGAAAGTACATTTGATGGCAGTTTGTTCTCTAAAGTGGTTGTACTGATTTTCATGTTTACAATGGAATATGAGACCGACCATAACTTTTACATTAGCATTTGGTGTCTCTCTTCCACTAATCACCTTCCCAAGTAAAAAGCCTTGATTGACTTTTAAAGTAAGCATTTCTTTTTATATTTTATGGTGATTATGCTAATTATAAATTACTGGTGAGACATATTTTCATCTGTATCAATGTATTGAAACAATAGAAAGGGGATACTCCTTGAGACACAGAAGAAAGAAATAAAGAAAGGAGGGATAGAAGTATGCCAAGGGAATTCTCCAAGAAAAACAGGTATCAAACTGCAGCAAAGGGAGTACAAATATATGTTCTTATCTTGAATGGCTGCCCAGATTCAATTATATTGTCATAAACATCAATGTGCCAGAGCTAGACTGATTATGGACCCAGAATTGATCTCTGTCTGCATGATTATGGGCAAGTAATCATTTATATGGATTTCTATTTTCTAATGATAAAACTAAGGAAACTAAAATACCATGAAATATTAGAGTACCATGTTGAATTCTTAATTATTACATGTTGGTTAAGGGAATAATTAGTAAGTGGGTTGTTTTCTCTGACACTCTGTAAATGGTGTAAACTGGTGCTACCATGTTTTATTTCAGGACATTCTCTGCCTGATGTTCACTACTCCTCAACTGAATCCATGGCCAGTGTAAACGTGACTGAGTTGATCATCAGTGGTCTTTTCCAAGATCCAAATGTGCAGAAGGTGTGCTTTGTGCTGTTCCTTCCTGTGTACCTGGCTACAGTGCTGGGCAATGGCCTCATTGTTGCAATGGTCAGTGTCAGTAAGAGTCTGAATTCTCCCATGTACATCTTCCTCAGCTCACTGTCCCTGGTGGAGATCTGCTACTCCTCCACTGTTGTCCCCAAGTTCATCACTGATTTACTTGCTAAGGTTAAAACTATCTCTCTGAAGGGCTGTCTGGCTCAGATATTCTTCTTCCATTTTTTGGGGGTGGCTGAAATATTTTTGCTAGTGGTAATGGCCTATGACCGCTACGTGGCCATCTGCAAACCTCTTCATTACATGAATATCATGAGTCGCCAAGTGTGTCACATGCTGGTGGCTGTTTCTTGGCTGGGGGGCTTTTTACATTCTATAATTCAGGTTTTTATCACTATTCAGTTGCCCTTCTGTGGCCCCAACGTGATTGATCACTACTTCTGTGACCTCCAGCCATTATTCAAACTGGCTTGCACTGACACTTTTGTGGAGAGTGTCATTGTAATGGCCAATAGTGGTTTAATTGCTCTGTGTTCCTTCCTTGTCTTGGTGTCCTCCTATGTCATCATCTTGGTCAACTTGAGGAACCATTCTGCAGAAGGGAGGCACAAGGCTCTCTCCACCTGTGCCTCTCATATAACAGTGGTTGTTTTGTTCTTTGGACCCGCCATCTTTCTCTACATGCGACCTTCCTCTACTTTCACTGAAGACAAGCTTGTGGCTGTGTTCTACACAGTTATCACCCCCATGCTGAACCCCATCATCTACACACTCAGAAATGCAGAGGTGAAAAATGCTGTGAGGAAGTTGTGGGGAAAAAAGAGTATAGGTATGAAGTGAAGGAAAGCTAATGGATGAAAATGATTTAAAAAAAAACTCTATTGTTGAAGTGGATCTGTTTTCTGTGAGATATTAATAAATGGTGACTAAAAAATTAGAACATCAGATTAGTACTTTTGTATATTTCCTTATAGGTCAAAACTGCACTGAGCTGCTTCTCTGTAATCTTATGAACTTGATTATCTTCCTGACACTGGCTTCTACCATGGCTTGAGTACTTTGAATACTCAAACCACATAAAAATGTAAAGCTCATTAAAAATTTGTAGTTTTAGGTCAGCCCTGACACTATACATATAAGTACCAGTGTAGGGACAGAACAGCTTATATTCAGGAATATATATATATATATATATATATATATATATATATGCATGATAACAACTTAGTGAAAAAAAGAGTCCATAAATTTGAAGGAGAGTGGGGAAGGTATATGGGACAGTTTGATGGGAGGAAGGGGAAAGTAGAAATTTTGTTACTAAAATAAGAAAAAAATGTATTTTTTTCAAAATAAAAGTTGTATTTTAAATGACACTTGGTAACATATAATTATGGGGTACAGTATAATATCTCAATACATGTATGAAATGTGTAGTAATCTGTCTGATCAGAGTAATTGGCATGTATAACACCTTGATCCCAACATTTCTCATGTTAGAAAAATTCTTTATCTTCTCTACTACCTATTTTGAAACATTTAATTAGTTGTTGACACTATTAGTTATCATTAACTAATATAAAAATATTAGGAAACATTTTTTAACCCAGCTGCACCCAGTACAAGGAGAATATTTTCTTTTTTTAAATCTTTTTTATTGGGTATTATATTTACATTCACAAATACATTTTGAGTAAAGTTTCTCCTGCTGCTTTCTTTTGTCTTATTTATTTAAAATACTCTAGGATAATAACTTAAAAAGGAAGTTATTTACACTTAACTTAGAAAGAAAACCAGCCAAAAATAACAGGGTTTCTCTGAGTAGCCATGTCTGTCCTGGAGCTCACTCTGTAGACCAGGCTGGCCTGTAACTCAGAAATCTGCCTACCTCTGCCTTCCAAGTGCTGGGATTAAAGGTGTGCCCCACCACTGCCCAGCTTGATTATCTCTTCCTCTTTTTTTAATTTCATTTTTCTTTTCTTTTTTATTGGATATTATATTTACATTTCATATTTTATACCCTTACCCCATTACCTCCATCACCCAGGAACCCCCTATCCCATTCCTCCTCCTCTATGAGGATGTGCCCCCACCTACTCCCTTATCTGGAAAAATGAATCATTTAAAATTACATCCAAGGATTTTTCTATCATTCTGATGTTCTTAGAATCTTATATCATATACTAATGATAACCAGTAGAAAGTTCCCATGAATAATTTCAGTTCTTCTGACATTTTGGCATATAAGAAGTTTAGGCCCTCTTATAATGTCTAAGATGACATAGACATTCCAGTTTGAGCAACATCATTTGTTGAAGATGTTGCCTTTTTTCCCACTGTGTAGTTTTGGTTCCTTAATCAAAAATAAAGTGTGTGGATTTATGTTTGCATGTAGAACTATGCAAATACATTCATACTCATTACCCACAAAACTCAACACTGAGAGGATCAAGAACCTCAATATAAAACCAGATACACTGAGCCTGGTAGAAAAGAAAGTGGGTAATACACTTGAATGCCTTTGCCCAGGAGACATCTTTCTGGACAGAACACTGTTAGTGCAGACACTAAGGTCAATGATTAATAAGTAGGACCTCATGAAGTTGAAAAGTTTCTGTAAAGCAGAGACAAAGAGGCAGCCTATAGAATGGGAAAAGATTTTACCAACCACACATCTGATAGAGGACTAATAACCAATATAAATAAAGAACTCAAGAAGCTATGATATCCAAAACCCAAGTAATTCAATTAAAAATAGGGTACAGATCTAAACAGGGAATTTTCAAAAGAGAAAATTCAAATGACTGAGAAACATTTAAAGAAATGTTCAATATCCCTAGTCATCAGGGAAATGCAAATCAAAACTACTTTTGGATTTTATCTTACACTTGTCAGAAGAATTATGATCAATAATAGAAGCTCATGCTGGCAAGGATGTGGAGCAAGGGGAACACTCATTCATTCCTGTTAGAACTGTAAACTTGTCCAGCAACCATGGAAGCTGGTATGGAAGTTCCTTAGAAAGATGATAATCAATCTACTTCAGGATCCAGCTGTAACACTTGGGTACATACCCAAATGATGTTACATCTTATCACAAGGACACTTGCTCAACTATACTCATTGCTGTTCTATTAATAATAGCCACAAAATTGAAACAACCTAGATGTCCCTCAGAAAAATGAATGTGGTACATCTACAAAATGAAATATTACTGAACTGTTAAAAATTACATCATGAAATTTGTAGGCAAATGGATGGAACTAGAAAAAAATTATTCTTTTCTAGTAGAGAGATGTAACTAACACATGTATTTTCCTCTTTCTCACTTTTGTATGTGCTGGTTGAAGCTGTATATCAATAGTGGCTTTAACAGCAGCACAGAGTCTTCTTTCTTCTTCTGGTGCCTCTTCTATTCCTTGTTCATGGATGAATGTTCACAAGTGGTTGTCAATTCCCTAGGAAGTTGCTGCTTGCTCTGCCTGGGATTATTTATTTCCCTTTCCTATACAGCAAACATGTAGAGTTCTACTTTAAAACTACCTGTTCTGTGAAGTATATTCTGACCACTTTTCTTCTGGAGTAGAATTAAGTTTTCAAAATATTCATGATATCACTGTTCTATCAGTTTGATTATAATGATTATAAGTGTGTTTTTCTATCAAACTATAAGCTCTCAAAATAGAGGACTATTCATTGTCTCTTCCTTGTATCTTTCTGGGACTATCATAACTGATGCTTTATAAATACTTAGTAAATGAACAACTCTTGAAGCTGATAAGCAATGCTGCAACATCAACTGTTACAGTTTCTTCTTGAACGTTTTAGTGAGGAGCAGCACATCTTTTCTGTATAAAATTGTAAGAGAGCCCTGGCTCTTAATTGCCTGCCAGCTACAGTCAGAGATTCAAGGTGCCTAACTTTTGTGACTAATAGTTTTTTGCTTACATTTAACAAGAAAAACAGTAGGAAGACATTCAAATGATTATTGTGAATATTCAATATGATAATATACATATAAAATGTGTTTTTTGTGACATATGTGGGTGGGTATGTATGGTTACGTTTACTAGTATCTGGAGGTCAGAGGTCAAGCTCAGATACTGTTTCACAGGTATTGATCAATTTGGGTTTTTGAAAAAGAGTCTCTTATTTGTCTGATGTATGATGATTATGTTAATCTGGATGACTAGTGAGCCGTAGGGACCTCCCTGACCCTGTCCAACACAGAGCTTATAAGCTTATCAGCTCTACACCCCTGTGTTCCTATTGTTGACCTCAGATCTTCATACTTGCAACTAAGTATTTTACTGAGCTATCTCTTAAGCGCAAATGAGAAACATTTAGAGAAGAACATGAATCAGAGGAAAGATAACTATAATGTTTAATATCACTGCCACCACCATCATTATTAGTGTTAGGCATTAATTTTGGGTGATGACTGTACCTAAGTCTGCTGGTCTTTCTGTCCTCTAGATCTGCTTAAACTACTCCTGATTCCGTTCTTGCAGATTTGAAGCACTAATTGAAAATTCAATGCTTTTTTGGGAGTATGTCTTTGAAGATACATAGATATAGATATAGATACAGATATAGATCTTATCTGTCTCTCTCTGTGTGTATGTGTATGTATATGTATATTTTGCTATAATTGTCTCTTTGTTATTTATTATACTAAATGTTTTTCATAATTCTCATACATATTTAAAGTTTTTGACTCACAACTAAACACAGAGAAGGCACACTCTGTTCTCTTGATACATTGTTTGCATTATACATGCTAGCCTGTAGGAAGCTGACTGTGATAGAGTACCTCACTCCCCTACAGGTCGGGTTTCTTTAGTTAAAGCTACACATAGGACTTCATCAGTGACTTCTGAGTGGCTGGGGACTGCACAGCTTGATAAAGTCTGTTCTAGTAGAACTATCAACATTTTCAGAAATTATCTCACCTACCGAGGGTTGTGGGTCTATTGAGAGCTCATTATTCTCTTTGTTCTACTCTCACTGGAAGAAACCACAGAGATTAAAGGGAAATATTTTCCCATTGTTTTTAAATTAATTTTTCTATTTTTGAGATTATAGTATAATTACTTTATTTCTACTTCCATTCCCTTTCTCTAAGCATTCCTATATATTCCTCCTGCTATCTTTCCAACTCATGGCCTATTTTTATTAATTGTTGTTATAGTCATATATGTGTACATATATACATGCATATTTTTAAACACAACCTACTCAGTCTATATATTACTTCCATGTATATTTTCAGGGCTGATCATTTGTTAAAGAATAAAAACCTTGTGAAAATTAAGAAGACTTCAATTCAAGAAATAGTGACAGTCTAATTATATCATTTCAGCACTGTAATCTCTCACTGGTCTGTCTTATTAAACTATAAATAACATGCAATTTTTTTTTGCAAGAAAAATTGCAAAATGCAGGAATCTACTCCATATATATACTTTTATGTTCTTTTCCTTTTGAATCTTTAAGTTTTGGCTGAATATTAACAGAAAAAAGAGACAATGATCTAGAATTGTGACTTTCAGAGGTAGAAGGTCCAGCACTGACTGGAGGTAATCTAATGTGTTAGTGATCATAGGCCCATTGCAATGAAAGACTGATGAACTCAATCCTAAATTTAATCTAAAACAGTTTAAATTTTAGTCATCATATGATGTTGGTAGATAAAAAAATTTTGAATTCACATGTTGTAAGAAAATGAAGGATAAATGGATCCTTTTTGCTTTGAGGTGATTCTTCAAGTATGCCACACAACATTTTGATTTTCGTATTATCTGAGAAAATATTCACATGGCCCTCATTAATGAGGCTGGAAACTGAAGTATTTTACTTTGTGTTCACCTAAAAATATGAATTTAATTTTGTTCTATTCCTAGATCTTTTTCACAGTCCCAACGAGGAATAAGGAGAATGGACCAAAGTGTTATGTGGTATCGGGATCCATTGCAGTTTCTCATGTGAGATTTTTTTTCTACAAATATTATTTACAGTGGTGTGGTGTGGTATCACACAGCCTAATTATAACATAACTTTCTTAACCAATGATCTATTTCAAGGGTTTGTGTTCATTTAATAATTTATTCAACAAAAGCAATTGAACATGTGTTATGTGTGAAGCTTAGTTCTGAGAATTAGTGAGATGATAACGCACAGACAGAGAGCATCTCTTCATGGTGCTCACATTCCAGGCAAACGGTTTGTTTCAAAGATGCTGTAGAATATCTGGGTCAATATTGCTCATAGGAGTTTGTCTGATGGTGTTATCGGTATCTGTGCTAAGTTGCAGTGGCTACTGAATACTTGAAGTATTTGCAGCATTCTTTTTACTTTGTTAAATTATAATTAACTTAATGTTATATTTAACTTATACTAATGGCTACCAAAATGGATAGCAGGAATCTAAAGGCCTTCTTGTTTACTTCTGCTTTAAACCTGTGACTAACTCTTAGGGTCTGGGGTGGGACAGCTTCTTTTCCAGGACCCCAATGGTTCAGTGAGTAACTTCCTCTAACCTCAGGCTCTTCATTTATTAGTTCTTCTAACTCAGGTTTACCAACTTACTGTCTTACCATCCCACTCGCTGACAGAGATGCTAGCATGATCACTGCCCTATCTCTCCTTACTACGACTATTACACATGAATACATACAAGTGATGAAGCCTTCAATAAGTCACATGCTAATGACTCAAATTGTTAGCTCTACCCAGACTTCTTGCTTGAATCTTAATTCATATTCCCAACTTTAGCTATTGTGAATAGTGCAGAATAAAGATTGATGTATGAGTATATTTGTGGTATAGTGAATTGGAGTCTTTTAGTAAATATCCACAAATGGTATATCTGGATCTGTTTTTAGTTTTTTTTTTAATTGAAAACAAAATTCTTTTTCACAAATATATTCTGATCACTGTTTCCTTTCCTTTATCTCATCCAAGATTCCTCTCAGAATCTCGTGACCTCTCTATCCATCCAACTATACACTTTCTTTCTTCCTCCCTTTAAAAAGCAAATAGGCAAATAAAACAAAACAAATGAACCATAAAAAAGATAAAAGCATGTGAAACAGATAGGCATGCAGAGACCCACAAAGAAAAACAAAACCAGTAAAAGCACAAAGCCAAAAACTATAACATGCACAGTAAAGTAAGAAATATCCAAATAAAACACTATGAGACAAAATATCCCCAAAATAACATTGAGCTTTGTTATTTTATTACATACCCATCTACAGCTGGATATAATGTCCTGCCCTTTCAGTGTGGTGTGTATACCCAGTGAAACTCAATTAAAATTTTTTTCCTTTGTAAGCTGTTGTCAATTGCAGATAGCTTCTTAGTTTGGAATGGGAGCTTGTATCTCCCTGGCTGTCCTGGAACTCACTCTGTAGACCAGGCTGGCCTCGAACTCAGAAATCTGCCTGCCTCTGTCTCCCAAGTGCTGGGATTAAAGGCGTGTGCCACCACCGCCCGGCCCCTTCTTCTCTTAATCATAGAACCCCATCTGGCTTAGCTCTGTGTAATCCTTGTGAATGCTGCTGCTACAGATGCTTCCTTGATGTCATGCAACACTTCTGGCTTTATAATCTTTCCACTTCCCTTCCAGTCTAGTTCCCTGAGCACTGAGGTGGGGGTTGATGAAGACATCTCATTTAGGATTGACTATTCTAGAATCACTGCACATTATTCAAGAGTGGACCTCAGTATTTGTTCCCATCTACTGCAGGAGACAGCATCTCTGATGATGGCAGAGCAAGACACTGGTTTATGGGTATAGTAGAATTTTATTAGGAGTCATCTTACTGCTATAATCCTTTAGAAAAAACAATAGTATTTGATTTTCCCCTAGGTCTATGGCCTATCTAATCTTAGGTTCTTAGGCAACAGGGCAGTGTCAGGCATGGGTCACATCTCATGGAGTGAACATTAAATCCAATAAAATGGTGGTTGGTTACTCCCATAACATTTATGCTGCTATTGTACCAGCATAATATGCAGTCAGGTCATCACCACTGTAGACCAAAGGGTTTATAGGTGGGTTTTGTTTATCTTTCTCCTCTGGTAGTATAAAGACTACTTTTAATACTATGAATAGTTGTTAGTAGGGATGCAGGCTCTAGGTAGGCATCAGTTCAACCACTTTTTTGTGTTCAATGAAATATGTAAAGGTTGTTTTCAGCAATAGGATTTTACCATCATTGCAGAGAACAACCAAAAGTTGTGGCAATAGCCTGAATTGTTTGGAAGTTTTCATGGAGTCCTTTTGGCCAACAATTAGATACAGTCCATTCTCAGCAATGAAAGTTTCATTTGATGGTGAGAGCTATCCAGCTGGGACTTTGTTTCACCTGCTATTTGGTAATTCCATTTAAATTTCTTTTATATGCGTACATATTTTAAGAAGCTTGTGTGGTAGTAGGTACTGTAGTAAGGGCCCTCAAGTGGCCCTTTTTGTTAGTTATCCCTCCTCATATTCTGTTCTTTTTGTTTTCTTCCTTCTCACTCCCCATTTAATCCTCCTGATCTCTCCTGCTGGACTATAGTGGAGACATATTACCCTGGCTAGTATTGATTATGTTTTCACACTGACATCTAGGCTTCTAGTTTTATAAGATCTGTAAAAATGACCTTTTGCATTTCTCATTTATCTCCATCTTTTATATAGTATACAAATAAGGATTTGAATGAAATTGAATCAATATTGTTTTTAATCTATCAACTGAGAAATGTCCAGGCCCAGAAAAATTCAGGCCTTTGAAGAAGAATTAATACCAGTACTTCCAAAACTATTCTGTAAAATATAAGGGAATCTCTATCTCTATCTCTATCTATCTATCTATCATCTATCTATCTATCTATCTATCTATCTATCTATCTATCTATCTATCTATATGAATTGCATATATGTATATGCATATACATATATACATATGTGTATGTATATACATTATATATATTAGAATTGTATATATGTACACACACACACACACACACACACATATATGTATGAATATATATACATAAATGCTAGAATTAAGTGAAGATGAAAGCACAATATTGGCCAAAACCTATGAGATTGGAGATTGGAGAACCAAGATTAGCTACCATAGAATCATTACTGAATTATTTATCAAATTGTATATATTTATGTTTATCTCAGCTTCCATTATGCCCAGGACACAATATGATGGTTGTTATTGCCATGAGTTTAGAATTTTTTGTTTTTCTTCTGTTCTTTCTTCTTTACTATGGATAGTGCCTAGAACATCATAGGGTTTAATACTATGTGTTAAATGATTGAATAAATGATAAGATGGCATCTCTTTCAGAGGAAATTCTAGGCCTTGTCTATGATCATGACCACTGTCCTCACTGACACAGAGACAGAGGTAGACTAAAAATCTTTATATATGACTATTACACTCAAATACATGGATGTAGAATTAGGCGATTCTATGAACACAATTTAGATTAATGCTTCCATCCTATTTATTTATTTTCCTGTTTATTTATTTATTTATTTATTTATTTATTTTAGTTTTGATTCATTATCAGAAACTTACTTCTGCAGTTCAGCTAGACTTGGAGGGAAATGAGGAAAATATGGATCCTAAAAACCTTCAGTGGGAGTGGAGATTGCAGGGTATGGTGAACAGATGAACTAGAGGTGCTCTCCTGAGCTAAAAAGAAATGGTCCGGTGGGTGGGTAAGATGTCTGCATGTCAAAAGAATTGGCGTTGACGACAATTGGCAATGAAGATATTCTTGGTGGCCTTGCCATTCCTGGGGCTTCCATAATCGTTTTACCATTTTTACTTTCCTTAAGACTACTTGTTTTCATTTAGCCACTCAGTCTCAGAATTCAGGTGAAAAACTAGGAACAGTTGGTGCTTGGTCCAGCATTTCTATGGACAAGATGCCAGGACCTGTTTGCTTCAGGTTGAAATTCTCATCTTCAGATTTCTCTCTGTAGATGGATATGCTACTCGTGTTATCGCAGCATGTGAAGTTGCCACTCTGTCACATGAATTGTGGAATGATTCTGTGAAAGGAGCAGCCTTTATACAATTCCCTTTTCTCTGGTTACCAGAGAACAAAAGTGCTGTCTTTGGAACTTCATTTGCAAATGTTTGAAGGAGATGTGGCCCAAATGCTTGCTGTCAGCCACAGTGTCAAAGATCATGGCGAGGTTGACTGTAGTGACAGGAGATAGCAGCATCTGAAGAGCCAGGACTTTCATTTTATGTAGAAGTAGAAACGGGGAGTAAGAAGTAATGAGGAGACATTGCATGACTATAGTGCATAGTTCATTAACTGCTTACCCAGTGTTAGTGTCCTAGTGCTATGTCATTTATAATCTAATATTTATTTCCAGGGGAAATGTGTGGGAGAAACATCCTTTAGAGTTGTTTCTTTCATTACCTTTCCACTGCATTACTAAAATCTTACGCTAAGGCATAGAATTAATTGAAACAGTTTTATCCTGTCCTTACATCATACTCCATTTGGCAAAGTTTTACTCTAGAGAACAGGAATTCTATGGGGAAGTTGGTCTCTTGACTGCAGTGTATAGCATAATTTATTTTAAATAGTTCAAGGTTTGGGTCTCTTATTCACAGCTCTTGGAGTCTGAATGAGGAGGTAGGATTCTCACAACAACAGGATCTTACAATCTCAGGGATTTTACGTTTGTGGCTCTTATTTGTTAAATCCATCTATTATCATTGATTTACCCCTTTCCCTTGAGTTTTCTTTTGATTCGTCTTGTTATCTATCTTGTTTTATAAAGCTCCCAATACCACTGGTGATTTGTTCTTTAGTCATAGTTGTACTACTACCCAGCTCCTCCAGGAAGCAGGTAGATGTCATGAAGGGAGCACCAATTTTTAAGTTAATAACTGGAAGTAACTAGAGTGTGGGCTTGGAAAGCTAACTGACTTCTCTCTGCACTTCATCTGTGAACAGGAAGTAAAATATGTCTTTTATTTCTTTCTGCATCACCCTTAGAGGGCTCAGCTGATACTGATCTGGACTTGGTGCACTGTGTCATCGGTGAGATATCTGTTGTATGGTGGTGCTCTTTGTAAAGTGACTTTATTTTCTAAGAACTAGAATTTAATGGGAAGAATACAGTGATCATCCCGATCTCAGCTGCATTATGAAGTTCATGTTAGGTGCGTCTTGAGTGTCTTTCATTCCCATCTTATTCAACTCTTTGCTCCAAGGCAGAGCAAGTGCGCAGCCGCTCTTCTGACTTAAAGGTGGGTGATGTGCCTAAAAGAAAAGACCAAAAATTTTTAGCAGCCACTTGATGCTAGACATGTATTTTGTTCTTCGATTCAGAGTTCATTTATTAAATTTGTTAAACTGTGTGTGTGTGTGTGTGTGTGTGTGTGTGTAACACTTGTAATGCAAATTCTAAGAGACTACTTGATATATCTGCTACATGCTCATTTTCTGATGTATACTTTCATATATCCTGGCCACTTTGTCTTCTATATTTCTAGGTGAGACACCATTATGGATGAAGAGGATGTATTTATTATTAGCTATGCAAAGGAGTAGGGACAAAGAAGTAGGGGTTAGAGAGAGAAGAAAGGCTGAGATGACAGACAGACAGACAGACAGACAGAGTTATTTTTCAAAGAGGAAAGCTACTATGTATTCTTCTGTTGTTGAGGAAGCTTGGAAACATGGGTCCTTACATGATTTCCCTCATCTCTGAGTGTCTCAAAGTGGTTTTAGTAAATTTACCTTCATTTGTGGAATAGATCAGGAATAGATCAACAGACAATCAGACGACAGTTATGTGTTTAGACTGTCAAATAAACGTATCCCTTGCTTCTAATAGTTGGTCATTTGTATTTCTATTTACTTTTGTGCTACACATGTACCCTATTCTCATTAGGTTTAGTGTGGTAGTTACAGAACACAGGTATTGTATTCTGATTGACAGTTTTCAAATCCTGTCTTTGGTGCTGTGTAAACCTAGGCAATTTATTCTCTTCTCTGTGAATATTCACACCAAATGCACAGGTTTGTTGTACACATTGAATATATTAATGCATATAGAGTAGTTATAAATGTTTGATAATTTTAGGTAGCTTTGAAATGATATTCTTTTCTATTAACTCAAGATACAATTACAAAATAATTTATCATGATTTCAATAGTAGATAATGTATTTTTTAGTAAGATATATAAAGAAGAAACTGAAATAATAAAAGAGTCTATTAATTTTGCTGAAAGAAACATGAGGGGTTACTATTGGAACAGAAAGCCATGGAGCTTCATTCTTATACCGGTGTAGTATTCATTGTACAACTTAGGAAGAAAGATGTGCTGAAGAAAGAGGGAAGGGCACTTTATGTTTCACCAAAGATTTTTAGTATTCAGTTAGGGGATGACAATAAAGGTGTAAAGAGTTTACAGTTAGTTTAAGAAGGCTCTTACATTTCTTCTGAAGATATCAAAACTCATGATGAGGGCAGTGGAGACAGCTGGTAGGTTTTAGTAGAGAAGAAGTATGGTTAGATTTTTACATAAGGGAAATGGTTGAAGCATTTCCCTAGTGCCTAGAGAGAAGATATATGTGGAACCGTGTAATTTATATAAGCGCACTGAACCAACAGGACTGATTTTGGTTCAAGAAGATGCATAGGGCTGGAAGAAACAGGGGTGGGTGTTTCTGGTGCCAATAAACAGGGTAGGTTTGTGGAGGTAAATGGGACTCTGACTTCAAAACACTTAAGTTGATGTTTGCTGGGTAAGAAAAAGAATAGTTGAGGTGGCTCAGATTTTAAAGCTATTAAAAGCCATTTACAGGAATTCAGAGTTTCCCTGGTTATTCCTAGGTATCAGGTCATTACACGAGTGAGACAGACTCAGGTGTGCCTTGCCCTGATTATTCCTAGGTATTGAATCATTACAAGGTAGTGAGAGGAACTCAGGTTTGCCCTGGTTATTCTGAGATAGCAGAGTGACCGCAGGAAGGAAGAATGTGTAGTAAAGCAATTTTCTGATTTCTGCTACAGGAAGGATGGGGCTGGGCATCTGGAGACCTAAAGACTTTGGCAATTTAGGTATGAGCTTTCTGAGTGTGAGGAAATAACAGCAAAAATGGGGAGGATAGGGCACACTAGGGATCTGGTGTAGGTCAAATTAATGCAATGGGGCTGACTGGAAAGGCATGCCAATGAAACGTTGGCATCAAAGCTGCAAAGTCAGGCAGTCTGAAGGGTAATGAAATCATCAGAACACTTTCTAGGTCCAACTTGCCCCTAGAACATCTGTGAAATCACAACATAGTTCCACCATCTGCATTCCTCACTCTGACCATGTCTTTCCCTGTGCTTGTGAGTGAGGATATGGGAAAGGGGAGTCTGCGTTGTCTCCCTATTCAGCAACTTGATTTCTTAGGTGACTGGGTATTCCTGGTGACTCTAAAGCCTTGTACCAAATTACCATTCTTATTTTATAGCACATGCCATACTGAATTTAAGCACATTGCTTGTTGTACCCTTGGATTTCAATGTAATTTGCTGCTGAGTAAGGTTTCCTTAAAAGCATTAGCCTTTTGAGTCCGTTTCTTTTAGCTTCTATCAATGTCTGAGTTCTCTTTCTCTTTTAAGACTATTCTTCTTGTTTCTGCCACACAGCAATATTCTTCCTAAAATAAACAATGTGAATAGTGTCACAATTATTGCTTATTTTATTTCAGGTCCCTCGACTGCTAGTATCCAGCACACTTGAACTGAACCCATGGCCAGTGTAAACGTGACTGAGTTGATCATCACTGGCCTTTTTCAGGATCCAGAGGTGCAGAAGATGTGCTTTGTGTTCTTCCTTCCCGTGTACCTGGCCACAGTGCTGGGCAACGGCCTCATTGTTGTGACAGTCAACATCAGTAAGAGTCTGTATTCCCCCATGTATTTCTTCCTCAGCTACTTGTCCTTGGTGGAGATCCTCTACTCCTCTACTGTTGTCCCTAAGTTCATCACTGACTTACTTAACAAGATTAAAACCATCTCTCTGAAGGGCTGCCTGGCTCAGATTTTCTTCTTCCACTTCTTTGGGGTCACTGAGATTCTCTTGCTTACAGTGATGGCTTATGACCGCTATGTGGCCATCTGCAAACCTCTTTACTACACAACTATCATGAGTAGGCCCAAATGTCACCGGCTGGTGGCTGGTTCCTGGGTGGGAGGATTCTTTCATTCTATAATTCAGATTTTCATCACTATTCCTTTGCCCTTCTGTGGTCCCAATGTGATTGACCACTATTTTTGTGACCTCCATCCCTTATTTAAGTTGGCTTGCACTGACACTTTCATGGTAGGGGTTATTATGTTTGTTAACAGTGGATTATTTTCTGTATTTTCCTTCCTCTTCTTGGTGTCCTCTTATGTTGTTATCCTGTATAACTTGAGGAGCCATTCTGCTGAGGGGAGACGTAAGGCTCTATCTACCTGTGCATCTCATATCATGGTGGTTGTCTTGTTCTTTGGACCCGCCATCTTCCTCTACTTGAGACCTGCTTCCACCTACACTGAAGACAAGCTTGTGGCTGTGTTCTACACGGTCATCACCCCCATGCTGAACCCCATCATCTACACACTCAGAAATGCAGAGGTGAAAAATGCTGTGAGAAAGTTGTGGGAAAAAAAAGTGAGCTCAAGTCTGTGATAAAATTAACAGCATGAAACAATCAACCACATGACTCTGACTAGAACTTGAATCTGACTTTAATCATCAGTGAAGGGACAGATTAAAATCTGCATGCTCATGGTCTTTGTTTAGTTTGATTTTCATCATGTCATAGGTATCAGTATTTTGGAGTATGTTCAAATTGGACTATTTTACATCTCTTTTCCTGTGATCTATAGTGTGTAAGACTTAGGATTAGAACTCCTGTAATTTGTGAATATAAAGTTCTCATATTGAAAGGAATGAAATAGTTTATTCTTGAGCCAATATGAGTAAAGTGTGAGAATGTAGATTCAGGTTACACCAAATACCATGTTTCACTGTGGTAACAGGTTCATAGAAAACAAAAGTAATAAATCAAGGCACTTTAAAAATACATTGGTAAGAACATCAGGTTGATAGGTTATGGGACAGTGTTGGGGGAATCTCTGTTCTTGACTTCAGATGATATATGGTAACATTCTTAGTTTTTGAGTTGGTGAAGATGGTAGTCTGTTAATACATACCTCAAAGATTTATGCAATAGTCACAAGAACATTAGATTAGGTACGGAGGTGAACAATGGATAGCTGTTAATGACTCTAAAATTAATCCATGATAATTTGTCATGGATCTACCACATCCCAGTTCTCCATAACTGTAAAATTCCAATCAGTCAGGTTTTTAGGATCTTAAACACTATCTAGCTTTTGCTGGGGAACCACAGTTCACAGAGGGAATCCTAATCTGGTACCTATCAGCTCTGTAGCCTTAGCTTTATTCATTTTTCTTCTGATGTTATCATGCTATTATATGTGATGGGATCTTAGCATCCAGTGGCAGAAGTACATGTTTTCCCTTGTCTCCCTTCAATTTTAGAAGAAGTCTCAAGACTCCTTTCCTGATTGTACACATGTATTTATTTCGTAGGCTGACCATATTGGATGAGCAGCCTGTACTTCACTCTCTACATCTGTTTTTCTTTTTTTTTTTTTCAGGTAACCTTACATGATAAGTCACACACAATAGGAACTGAGCTACACAATGAATAGAGACATCAGAGTGATGCAATATTTCTCAATCATTTGTAAGGGGATTGAGTCAGTATGAGGATACTAGGAACCAAGGAAGAATTTTCTTAGAAGTTAACTTAGTTGACCTATAGCTATTACAGTGGTGCTAATACTATCTTGTAACAAAAAGGTGTCAACTTTACAAACTGCATAGAGATGCCCCTCATCCTTATTTGCATTTGTTGTTGGAGTGATTGGTGCACATTCTATTTGAGTAAATAGCTTTTGCATATTTCAAAGTCTTTTCATATTCATTACTTCTTAAAATCTTCAGAGAAATTCTACAATGTTAATAAAGTAGCAATTAATCATTCTGAATACAGAGGTTTAGAGATTGAAATGTCATTTATATTAGGTTTTGGTTGCAAAAAGCAAAATCAGAAATAAAAGAGAAGTAAAGAAGTAAATGATCCAGGGTAGAACCATTCTCTGTCATGTTTGTCTATCACCAAGCACTTTCATTTTTGTGTTTACCTCATGTCCTAAGATGGGTGCTAGAGCTTCATTCACAATGAGTAATTCTCAATGGTTGAATGATTTTTTTTTTTGACAAATGTACACACTGTTTCCTTGGCATCTATGAGAAGACATGGAAACTTCTCTTGTGTCCTTTCATGCAAACAACTTCCTACCCACCCAACAGAAGCTGCTGCTCTCATTCATATCATCATATATTAGTTGAGTCTTGATATGTTCATATAAATACTAGCACTGTGGTCGCAGTCTTTTGAATTTGTCCTTTTTTCTCTGATTTTAATGTTTTTGAAACTCATTTGTATTGTGGATTTATAATAATTTGTTATTATCTTTATTAAGTGATATGCCAAATCCAGAATACATCACAGTAAATAAAAATTTTTTCATTGGTGGACTTTGGACTTATTTCAGTTATTTGATGCTGTAGATAAATGCAGTGAGACATAAAAGCGATTGCCACCAAATCTGATGACCTGAGTTTGATCCCAAGATTCCACATGGAGGAAGGGGAGAACTAACACTGGAAAGTCGTTCTCTCAGATCTGCTCATGCCCTGCGACATACATGTAGCTCTATCCCCAGATAAATACAAGGTTAGTTTTATAAAAATCTTGAGAAGTATTTTTAAGTGCCTATTCTGTAAGAAAAAAAACCATATATTTCTTCACCATTTTCATCACTCTATAAATACCCAGACTTATCATATTCTCCTCCAAGGCATATCATGGTGAGTACCTCTAATCATACATATATTATCCTTATATTCCCACAACTTGCCAGAGTTGCCATACTAAGTGTTCTAGCCTAGTCTGGTCACCTAGGCCTCTGCAACAGCCAAGCTCTAGGACTCCAATAGGCCTTGCTCTACTTGGAATCACCCACATGCACCTTCTGTGCTTCCTTCACCACATCACTTGGTATCTAGACTCCAAGCTCCCCATATTCTCCACCAAGGTTTAGTCTTGTGAGTATTCCTGATATCTCCAGATACACATTTCCTACAAATCACTAGCCTAGGTCCCATAAATAGTACACCAGCTTAGTCCAGCCTTCCTTGCATACATGGAAAAGGAGCTCTAGTCTTGGGCCAGGATCCTTACTACATATTTTCCAAACCACGTGGTTCTCTAATGTGAAATGAAATTTTCCACCCAGACAGTTCTATCCCCTGCTACTCCAAGCTTGGAATAGGAAACACATCTTGCATTCCAACTCAATCCTTTCTCAAGGTACTTTTAATCTCTAGACCCATCAAATACCTACAGATTATCTTCCACAACCTGCTCTGTCTACAAAAAATAATACAACATAATAACTAACAAAGAAAGCCCACATGCCAGATCGCATTGCAAGATTACCAACTACATGAAAAATCAAGCCAGTGTATTCTCTCCAAATCTTCCCAGTCATATAGACATGTTTACAAATGAGAATTACATAGATGAACTCTAGGAAACAGAATTTAAAAGAACAATCATCAATTTCATTAAATAATTCAAGGAGTTTAAAGAAGACACAAAGAGACATCTGAATGAAATTAAGGAGAAAATTCTTAAAGAAAAAAAATGCTAGAGTGATGCCCAAGAAACCACAAACATAAAATTAACAGAAATTGATGACAATCTAGGACTGTGTAATTGAATTTATGCCATTTAATAAGGAGATAGAAACACTGAGGAAGACAATCTGAAATGAAAATGCGAGTGAAAAACTCATTAATTAAGACAGAAAACTCAAAGGAAAACCTTACAAGTAGAAAGAATCAACCAGAATATAGAAAACCAGGACTTGAAGGTAAAGTAGGGGTTCTAGATCAAATAGGAAAGTAATATGAAAAAATTAAGAAATAACTACAGGAAAGTATATATAATAAATACGAGATACCATGATAAAATCCCAAACCTTTAAATTATAGGCATTGATGAGGGAGAAAGACTCCAAAGCCAATAGTATTAATCCAGACATTCAACAAGATCATAGAAGAAAACTTTTCTAAACTAAGGAAAGACACACCCATACAAGAAACACACAGAACATCAAATAGACAAGACCAGAAAAGAAATTCCCCACAGCACATCATAGTTAAAACACTAAGTATGCATAACACAGAAAGTGTATTGAAAACTGCAAGAGAAAAAATGCAAGCCAGAACCTGACCAATACAGATATGGATGGCTTGTAGCCAACCATTAGACTGAGCACAGGGACCAGAACAGAGGGGTTAGAGGGAGGACTAAAGACGCTGAAGGGATTTGCAACCTCATAGGAAGAACAACATCATCAAGCAACCAGACCCCCAGAGTTCCCAGGGACTAAACTGCATACCGAAGAGTACATATGGAGGGACCCTTGGCTCCAGCTGCATATGTAGCAGAGGATGGCCTTGCTGGGCATCAATTGTGGGGGGAGGCCCTTGGTCCTGTGAAGATTCGATGCCCCAACATACAGGAATGCTAGGGTGGTGAGGCTAGAGTGAGTGGGTGGTGGGGGAGCTTCCTCATAGAAGCAGGGGGAATGGGGGAATGGGATAGGGGGTTTGCGGAGGGGAAACTGGGAAGTAGGATAACATTTAAAATGTAAATAAATAGAATAACAAATAAAAAAGAGAAAATTTATCAGAATAACAGCTGAGTTCTCATTGAAACTTTGAAAGCCAGAAGAGTCTGGACAAATGTATTCTAACTCCAAAAAGACTATGGTGGCCAGCATAGATTAATATAGCTAGCAAACTATCCTCAGTAATTGAAGGAGAAGGAAAAATGTCCATGACATAAACAGTCTAAGAAACTTATATCAAACAAACCAAATCTCAAGAAAGTACAGGAAGCAGAATTTTGTGCTGAAGAGAGGAATGAATGGGTATAGTTGAGAAACTGGGAAAAAAAAACACAAAGCCTCCAAAAAAAAAAAGAAAAAAGAAAAAGAAAAGAAAAGAAAAGAAAAGAAAAAACCCCCACAATGCAGTGACTACAAGTAACATCATTTAGATAACTTTAAATATTGTCTTAGTCAGTATTCTATCACTGTGAAAAGACACCATAGTCATTGCAATTCTTATAAAAGCCAACATTTAATTTGGGAGCTTGTTTGCAGTTTTAGGGAGTTAGTCCATGGTGATCAAGGCAGGAAGGAGACAGGCATGGCTATGGGATGGTATCTGAGAGCTTTATATCCTGGTCTTCAGCATCAGAAAAAAAGAGATTGGGCATGGTATCGGCTTTGGAAACCTCAAAGCCCACTCCAAATGACACACTGCCTTCAACAAGACCACACCTACTCCAACAAAGCGATGCCTTCTAATCCTTCTCAAACAGTTATACTCCCTGGTGACTAAATATTCAAACATATGAGTCAATGGTGGCCATTATCATTCAAATCATCACAAATACCAATGACTTCAGTTCTCTAATCAAAAGACACAGACTGAATGGATCAAGAAACAAAACCCATTATTGTGATCTGTTGCTCACAATAAATGTACCTTTGTTGTAAGGACAGACAGAACCTTAGAGTAAAAGGAGAGACAAAAGTACTTGGCTCTAAAGAGACCAGAGAACAAGCAGGGTTTGCTATCTTCAGAATGTGACAAAATGGACTTCAAACTAAAACTAATCAGAAGAGATAAAGACACTTCTTCCCAATTAAGAGAACAGTTAACCAAGAAAATATTAGTATCCTAAACATATATGCATCACACTCTGGGGCTCCCAATTTTATAAAAATTCTACTGTTGGATTTAAAGACACAGATGAATATAAATCCACCAATAAAAGGGGATTTCAATATCCCACTTTCCCTAATAGACAGGCCATCTGGACAAAAACTAAACACCAGAGTTAATTGACATCATACATCACAGGTACTTAACAGATCTCTGCAGAATATCCACCCAAGTACCAAAGAATACACATTCTACTCAGCAACACATGGGGATTTTTGTAAAATAGATCATAGGAAACAAATTCAAATTCAAAAAGATTTAAATCACTCCTAGTATCCTATCTGTTCACAGTAAAACTTAAGTTGACAGCAAAAACAACCACTAGTAAAATAAACAAAGTCATGGAAATTAAACAACTTATTACTAAATAATGAATGGGTCAAAGAAAAAAATCAAGGAAGAAAATCTTCCTGGAAATAAATGAACATAAAAACACAATACAACAAAATGCTGGGACACACTGAAAGCAGTTCTACTAGGAAAATTTATAGTTCTGAGTGCCTACATTAAAACAATTAGAAAGAGTACAAATACATAACTTAATGATGAAACTGTAAGAAGCTGAGGAATAGGGTGACTCCATACGAAGACCAGCAGTCTCAACTAACCCAGACCCCTGAGATCTTTCAGACACCGAGTCACCAGCCAGGTAGCATACTTTAGCTGGTACGAGGCCTCCAACACACATACAGCTGAGGACTGCCTGTTTTGGCCTCAATGAGAGAAGATGCTCCTAACCATTGAGAGACTTGAAGCCCCAGGGAGTGGGTGGGTCTGGTAGAGGTTGGGGTGGGGTGAGGGGTTGGAGACATCCTTTTGGAGACAAAGGGGAAGAAGAATGGGATGAGGAACTGTTGGAGAGCTGACTGGAAGGACGGTGCCAACTGGACTGTAAAAAAATAATAGTAATGATGATGATGATGATGATGATGATGATGATGATGATGATGATGATGATGATAAAATTTAAACCAAATTTAAGCCCAGTTGACAGCAAGGAAAAAAAAAACCCAAAACCAAAAAACCAAAAACACTAGATAGGAATCAATGAAATGAAAATAAAGAAAACATTAATAAATCTAAAATTTAGTTTTTTGAGGAAATAAACAATATCAAGAAACTATTGGTTCCCTGAAGGCTGGATGCCCCAGTGTGGGGGAATTTGAGGGCAGGGAGGTGGGAGTGTGTGGGTGGGTGGGGGCATATCCTCATAGAAGCAGGAAGTAGGGGAATGGGATAGGAGGGTTTCTGGGTGGGGGAAAATGAGGAAAGGAGATAACATTTGAAATGTAAATAAAATATCCAATAAAAAAAAAAGAAAAAGGAAAGAAACTATTGGCCCACATAAGTTCACTTCCCACTTCCTACCCCCTCCCCCATTTTTCCCCACTTCTCTTCCCTTCCAGATAAAAAAAAACGTTTCTGTCTCTGGATCATCTGGAAGAGCAATCAGTGCTCTTTACCATGGATAAACGGGATAGATTCCCCTAACCCTAATTAATCCTGCTCATTTATTTTTGTGATTCCTTGCTTTGATTCAGGAGTTGAATGTGCAAAAGGAAGTTTCAACCTTTTTCTTAAATCTTAATAAGATTTATGGTTTTCTTATTAATAATTAGTTTTGATTTAGTGCATTTTTGTTTAATCTTTATTTAAGGTTGAGTTTTTATCAGTTGCACTTGCATAGAGAGTATTTTTTTTATTGGTTATTTTATTTATTTACATTTCAAATGCTATCCCCCTTCTCAGTTTCCCATCCACAAACCTACTATACCCTCCTCCCTCCCCCTGATTCTATGAGGGTACTTCCTCACCCACCTTCCCACCCACTTCTGCCTCAGTGGCCTAGTGTCCCCCTATTCTGGGTCATCAAGCCTCTACAGGACCAAGGGAGTCTCCTCCCAGTGATGCCAGATAAGGCCATCCTCTGCTACATATCCAGCTGGAGCCATGGGTACCCTCTGTGTACTCTTTGTTGGTGGTTTAGTCCTTGGGAGCTTTTGGGGAGGTTTCTGGTTGGTTGACATTTTGTTCTTCCTATGAGGTTGAAAACCCTTCCAGCTCCTATAGTCCTTGCCCTAACTTCTCTGTTGGGGTCCTTGAGGTCAGTCCAATGTTTCGCTGTGTATATCTACATCTGTATTGGTCTGGCTCTGGCAGAGAATCTCAGGGGACAGCTATAACAGGGTCCTGTCAGTAAGCACTTCTTGGCATTAGCAATAGTGTCTGGATTTTGTGTCAGCAGATGGGATGGATCCCTAGGTGAGGCAGTCTCTTGATGGCCTTTCCTTCAGTTTCTACTCCACTCTTTGTTCCAGTATTTCCTTTCGACAGGAGGAATTCTGGATTAATATTTTTGAGGTGGGTGGGTGGTCCCATCCCTCAACTGGGGGCCATCCCAGATCTTTCTCTTTCTCTACTTCTCAGAGATTATTCTCTTTCCCCCACTTAGTAGGACTTTGGCATCCACACTTTGGTGTGATCTTTTTTCTTGGGTTTCATATGGTCTGTGAGTTGTATCATGGGTATTCTGAGCTTCTTTTTGGCTAATATTCACTTATCAGTGAATATATACCATGTGTGTTCTTTTGTGACTGGGTTACCTCACTCAGGATGATATTTTCAAGTTCCATCCATTTGCCTGCGAATTTTATAAAATTTTTGTTTTTAATAGCTGAGTAGTACTCCATTGTGTAAATGTACCTCATTTTCTGTATTCATTTCTCTGTTGAGGGACATCTGGGTTCTTTCCAGATTCTGGCTATTATAAATAAGACTGCTGTGAACATAGTGGAGCATGTGTCCTTGTTATATGTTGGATCATCTTTTGGGTATATGATCAGGAGTGGTATAGCTGGGTCTTTAGGTAGAACTATTTCCAATTTTCTGAGGAACTACCAGACTGATTTCCAGAGTGGTTGTACTAGCTTGCAATCCCACCAACAATGGAGGAGTGTTCCTGTTTCTCCGCATCTTCACCAGCATCTGCTGTCACCTGAGTTTTTTATTTTAGCCATTCTGACTGGTGTGAGGTAGAATCTCATGGTTGTTCTGATTTGGATTTCTTTAATGACTAAAGATGTTGAACATTTCTTTAGGTGCTTTTCAAAGATTTGAGATTCCTTGGTTGAGAATTCTTTGTTTAGCTCTGTACCCCATTTTTATTAGGGTTATTTGGTTGTCTGGAGTCTAACTTCTTGAGTTCTTTGTATATACTGGATATTAGCCCTCCATTGGAGGAAGTGTTGATAATGATCTTTTCCTAATCTGTTGGTTGCCGTTTTGTCCTATTGACAGTGCTTTTCCCTACAGAAGTTTTTCAATTTTATGAGGTCCCATTTGTTGATTCTTGATCATAGAGCATAAGCCATTGGTATTCTGTTCAGGAAACTTTCTCCTGGGACAATGTGTTCAAGACTCTTCTTCACTTTCTCTTTTATTAGATTCATCATATCTGGTTTTATGTGGAGATCCTTGACCCACTTAGACTTGGGCTGTGTACAAGGAGATAAGAATGGATTGATTTGCATCCTTCTACATGCTGACTTCCAGTTGAAACAGCACCATTTGTTGAAAATGCTGTCTTTTTTTTTCCAGTGGATGGTTTTGGCTCCTTTGTCAAAGATCAAGTTACCATAGGTGTGTTGGTTCATTTCTGGGTCTTTAATTCTGTTCCATTGATCTACCTGCCTGTCTTTGTACCAATACCATGTAATTTTTATTTTTATTTATTTTTTTCTCACTATTGCTCTGCAATACAGGTTGAGATCAGGGATAAATATTCCCTTTGAAGTTCTTTTATTGTTGAGAATAGTTTTCCACTGTCTCAGGTTTTTTGTTATTCCAAATGAATTTGACAATTGCTCTTTCTTACTCTATGAAGAATTGAGTTGGAATTTGGATGGGAGTTTCATTGAATCTGTAGACCCTTGTAGGTCTGCGAACAACTGGGTAAATTTAACTGATTTGCATTTATCTCTGATTTCTAATGTTCCCTGTAGAGACTTTTAAAGTCTTGCTTCCCATGAGGCATTATGTCTTATTAGGAAGGGGAGAGACTACAGATCTCTGGGGACCTCATTCCTCTCATTTGTTCATGTTCTCTTCCTAGATGTCATCTAGGCAGCATGAACTTAAGGCTGAGCTGTCTGAGTGCTCAGATTTCTATGGCACATCTGAGAGGCAAGTCTACTTTTCTTTTACTTAAAAATCAGGTATATTTGAGGTCTTAAGTCTTAAACTGCAAGAGGGGTCAGATCTATCCTGCCACTCCAGGGAGGCAGGAGTAGGTCATAGTTGACTTAGTGCTTCTCCGTCGGCTCACAGAGAAACAGCATGAGTCCAGAGACTATTTTTGCATCTGTGTGTTCAGAGCCGTGAAATCACATGAACTCTGTTTTGGCCTTAGTTTTGTCTTCAGGGGCTTCTTTCATCTGAGACAACTGAATATATTTTTGAAAGAAAAGGGAGTGATGCATGAGATACATAAAATGCTAGCTGTGAAGTGGTGAGAAGGAAGCAGCCTATGCCTTAAGGAAGATTACACTACAGCTAGATGGATGACTACATAGATAATTGTTATTCAGTATGGTAAGTGCTGTGATTCCAAAATGTCATGAGGTAAGAGCGACCACTGGCTGTGTGGGCCTATGGATGTCGCAGGTTGTGGAGTTACTGTCTCTGAAAAAATCATAAGAAGATATATGAAGAGAACTTGTACCAAGAGATTGGGTATGTACTTATGGTCTCAATTCCTGAAGATTGTGTCCTCTGCATTGTATAATTTGGAATATTAGCCTCTAAGAAGTTAAAGAACTTTCTAGAAATCACAGAATTTCCATCATAGAAAACCTGAATGTGTGAGGAAAAAAGTCTGGCTTGTGAGCATTGTCTTCCTTCATAAGTGGAGTTTTGGTCTTCACCTTCTTTGGGTTTCTGTGTTTGTACTAGTGTCTCACTTTTGGCCTATAAAAAAGTAAATCATCTCACCAGTCTGAGCCTTGAAGGAAGGGGAACTTGGTGATATGAATGGAAGTCATCTGGCTCCTACTCTCAGGTGCCCTGGAGTCTTGCTGTAGGAAAGGCTTTGAGGATACATAGAGTCCTCAACTACTTTGGACCAGTCTAGTGTGTACCACAATAGTTTTCAAATCAGTCAGTGGCAGTGGCGTCTGGATTTCCTGAGGAGATAGATATATGTCTCTTGGTAAGGATGACTCAGAGCATGAGTGGGCACTTTAAAAGGGTGACAGACCACTGACACTCAGGGCATAAGTTTGGAGAAAATGAGCATGGAAGCAAAGAGGAAAATTGAGCACGGGCCGGATTATGATGGTGTCATCAAGTAGACGGCTATAGACAGTAAGGACCTGGAGGAGAAACAGAATGAAGGTCACAGACATGATTGTGTATAGGCTTGTGGTTCTCTTAAGGGGTGTTGAATGTCAAGGGAGGTGTATCATGGTCATTTCTTCTGAAGGCACTAATTAGTATGTGAGATATTGAAAAACACCCTTCATCTCACAAACTAAGATTGGAAAATGAGTCAGGAGAAAGGCAAAGAAGGAAATCTTCAGTGGAAAGCACAGGAAAGATGTCAACAGTATGAGAAAATCGTCTGGCTTGGATATGTCAACACTCTCCTGTCTGCCTCTTGTTGAACAATGAGTGGATATTTTAAGTTTATGTATGATCACTCCTCTTTGACTCCACTCTCTGCAACAAGGTCATTTGATTATAGGCTGAGATATTCTTAATGATTCCTCCTTGACTGTAGGTGAAGTTCAAAGTCCCTAACACCACTTCATATACCAGGGGTATTTTTTGTCTCCAGCTTTACATATAGTTATTTCTCCACAATTTCAGCCATACACAATGCACCCATACTTCCTCTGTCTCATTGGTATGCTTTTATTTTAATTATTAATTCCTTATCTTTTAATACTTAGTTTAAGGTTTCCTGAAAAAGATTTTACTTAAATTAACTATTTCATGAAGTCTTTTGTATCATTTCAGATCATACCTCCCGACTTGCTCCCTCATGGCTGACATACACAATGTGACTGAATTCATTTTTCTGGGACTATCTTCCAATCAAGAGGTGCAGAGAGTCTGCTTTGTGTTATTTCTGCTCTTGTACATGGCCATTGTACTTGGGAATCTGCTCATGGTGGTCATTGTGGCAGTCAGCAGAAATCTTGGGTCCCCAATGTACTTCTTCCTCAGCTCCCTCTCCTTTGTGGAGATCTGCTACTCCTCCACAACAGCCCCAAAACTCATCTTGGATTTCCTAGCTGAAAAGAAATCCATATCTGTATGGGGCTGCATGACACAGCTTTTCTTCATGCACTTCTTTGGTGGTGCTGAGATTTTTCTGCTCACAGTGATGGCCTATGACCGCTATGTAGCCATCTGCAAGCCTCTGCACTACACCAGCATCATGAACCGACAGGTGTGTGCTGTCCTTGTAGGAACAGCTTGGATGGGAGGTTTTGTGCATTCCTTTTTCCAGATCCTTCTCATTCTCCCTTTGCCCTTCTGTGGCCCCAATATCATTGACCATTATTTCTGTGACTTGCTTCCTGTGCTTAAACTTGCCTGCTCAGACACCTTCCTCATTGGTCTGCTGATTGTTGCCAATGGGGGAACACTATCTGTGATCAGCTTTGTGGTCCTTTTAGCATCCTATGTGGTCATCTTGTTCCATCTGAGAACTCAGAGTGCTGAGGGACGGCGTAAAGCTCTGTCCACCTGTGGGTCCCATGTCACTGTGGTTATATTGTTCTTTGGTCCATGTGTCTTTATTTATTCGAGACCTTCTGCTACTCTGCCTGTAGACAAGATGATTGCTGTGTTCTACACAGTGATAACTCCCCTCCTCAATCCTCTCATCTACTCCCTGAGAAACGCAGAAGTGAAGAAAGCTGTAAAGAGTCTATGGTTCAGGACAAAGAAAGTAGATGGAAATTAGAGTATGGATATTGGCTACTGGGATTGGAATGATGCTGAGTTCAAACTGATGGGCACTAAGGGGAAGGAATGCTCATTTAGTATTATTATAGCTGATAATTATCTTCTTAAATACTTGTAAATTAGTTTCTGTTGTAAAAATACTGTTACATAATGAGCTATATTAGATTGTTTGTATTCTTACTACTATTCATAGTACTGTAGCAAATATTTGCAGCAAAATATTGAACAATACACATTTTGGTTTATATTCAGTTTCTATGATAATTTAAATATGACATGGGACAGAAATATTGTTGCTCCATATAGTTAAGTTGAACAATCTGTCTTACAAACACACTCTTAATAGAAATAAATTTTTAATTTAAGAGAATATTTATTTATTGTGGCTGAGACATAAGAGTTAATACACTATTTTACTATATCTTGACAGATACTTTTTAATTATAAAAGAAAACATGTACCTTCTTAAACACCTTTTATATAATTTCTCACAGTGAACATTACTAGCAATGAGATAATTGATGGGACACATCTCTTCATAAGGTGTACTGCAGAGACAGTAAACACCATTATTGTGCTATTTTTACCAAAACATAGAACCTAATTGTGTATAATTGTGTAACAGGTTAACAAAAAATTAGAAATAAGGATGTTCTGCAACATTACTGGCATTTACTGTTCGAAAGTATAAAGTGCAAAGAAAAATTGAAAAGTTGTTTCCCCTTCAACTACTCTTAAAGATAAGCTGAGTGGTGAGCAGTGGATGTTGACAAAAAATTAACTTAGTGGCATCTTTGGAGTTTTCTTCTCTCATTATATTGTGCCAACAAGCTTTTTTTTTTTTTTTAAAGACATTTATCATATTTAAAAAATGTATTTTATAAATATGTATAAAATATATGTTATAACTAATGCATAATATAATATATAATATATAAACTTGTAATATATAACATAATATATCTGTAACATGAAACATATAACATATAGTTTGGATTAATGGGTAACATATAGTTTGTATTAATGGGTATGTAATATGTAATATATGATATGATATATGATATATAATATATACTATACACTATAACATAAATGTAATGCAAATATAATATAAATTAGAGAGATGGCTTTTTACTTTCAGAGCAATTGAGCCTCATTAAGTACTTAGTAGTGTGTTTACATGTGTGTGCACCTGTGTAGAGAAGAATTCAAGCTTTGGTTGTAGTTCATCCCATTCTATTAGCCTTGTTGTACTCACACAATTCCTTTCAAGCTTTCTGATATTGTGGGCTTTTGATCATTTTTTTCCCAAGAGGAATATTATTGGGAATTCAAGAAATGCTGTTGGTAACATAAATCAATGTTATTTATTTTGGAAGTAATAAATGAGGGTCTTTGTTAATATAAAATATATAACGATTTGCAGATTTCCTTGAATATTGAACACTTCTGCAGCTTTGAAATTGAATTTTAGTTTTCATATTGTGTAGTGGAATGCTGATGGGAGCAGGTGAGGCCACATCTGGCCTTTTGTTTATAATTCTCAGAACTATGGAGAAGCAGATGATGAGAGGTGCATCCTGTAGATTGATTTTCTGCAGCTTGCATTGTTCCACAACACCTTTTGGTTCAATAGAATCATTTATGAGTTTTATAAGTTTGAACAATTTTCCCCACCCTTCTGAACACTAATTGTTCAATCTGTCAAATAAGAATGGTTGTTGCTATGGGAGAATGTTACTTTTCCTATATGAGCCAAAAGATAAAGAAATGCAACTGTTGCTTTGGAAATTACACCTTATAGTTAGGGAGTTCTTGTCTTGCTGATGTCCCTTCACCAAATTCTAAGAATTTGTTAGAAAATGCTTGTAATTGTAAGAATGAACAATTGGAAGACTCTTACAACAGATGTTAGAGAGAGCTAGTGTAGTTGTTCTGCCATTTCTCTCTTGGTTGCTCTGTCATCTTTACAATGAGTGAGGTGGACAAGATGAGCTCAAAGACCATTCCATGACTCAGAAGTAGTGAAAGCAAGTGTGTGAGGTGGCTTGGATCTCCTTGACTGGACTTTTCCTGGAACTCACTGATATCATGGGCACAATGAGGTATGAGAGGCCAGGAGATACCACCTGGAACCCCTTGAGGATATCCTAGTGGGCTGTGATGTTGGATTCTTCTTCATTACTAACTTGAGACTAGAGGAGGCAGGACCTTTGGGGCCAGATCAACAGGGGCAAGTATAAATTTTATATTTCTAATTGGATTAATTAGAGAGCGATCTCTTAACCCTGAAGGAAGCAAATGAGAAATTGACTTTTGCTGTTCTTAGAAACTCCCCAGACAGGGGATGCTCAGGGAATTCAGTTCTTGATCTAAACTCTTTATCTTTCACACCTTAAAGTTCCTTGGTGGGTGAGCAAATATTTTCAACTTTCTTTTCATAGGTTTTAAGTAAAACAATACTATTTCAATCCTCTGTCTCTTTCCTAATGAGATGATAGTTAAAAGTTGTAGTTGGCGCACAGAGGTATTAGCATTGATGCCACCTGCTCCCTTTAGGTGGAGCAGATTCTGAGTCTGTTGCATTCACTGAGCATGGATGGACAAACCCTAGGGTATGGACTTTCACACACTGGTACATTCCTTCTCTCCCTTCCTTTTTCGCTTCCTCTCTTCTTCATTCTCTAACAAGGTCTCATGTATCCAAGTCTGGTTTTGTATGTCGTAGGTTAAGGATGATCTTAAATTTCTCATCTTCCTGCCACTATGTTCAAGTTCTGGTATTATAGGCATGTGCCACAAGACCCAGTCTTATGCCATGCTGGAGCTTTCTGCCTGGTAGGTAAGTACTCTACCAACTGAGCAGCACACTCAGTCCCTACATTATCTGATTTCATTGTTGGCATCTCTGCTTCACACACTTCCACAAACTGAGAGCCTTTCTCAGATTTTCTCTCTATCAGCTGACAGGATGGCCTTAGATATCTTTTTTTAATTTTAATTTTTAATTGGATATTTTATTTACATTTAAAATTACATCTTTCTCCATTTTGTCTGGATATATGGTAGGATGAGAGTCAAATTGCAGCTTAGCTCAGAGACTATTCTATAGACAGTCATTTTTATGTGAACTTCTGATAACATGGCTAGCTGAGAATAATTTGTATTGTTAGCTTTTCAAACTAATTGTTGCCTTTCAAAAAAATACCCATTTAAGAAATTCAAAGGAACTGTCTAAGACTTTCTCATTCCTGACATTTTCTAGATGACAGAAATGTATTAAGCTCATCAGATCCTGAATTGAGATAAGCCTATGTAGAAATCTGAATTTTGGGTCTGGAGATGGGATGTAGGTTTGAGTGCTAATGTAGCATATATGAGGCATTGGTTATCTACCTATTTGTTTATCTGTTTATCTATCTATCTATCTATCTATCTATCTATCTATCTATCATCTATCTATCATCTATTTATCTATCATCTATTCACGTTACATCCTGATAATAGAACCCCCAAGTCCATTCCTCTTCCCCATGCTCCCTTCTTTTTCTTTCAGAAAAGAAGACGCCCCCTGCTCCATGGATGTGAACCTGTCCTGGTGCACCAATCACAGTAGGGCTAAGTGTGTGATCTCTCACTGAGGCAAGACAGGCAGTCCAGCTCAGGGAAAGGGATCCAAAGGTAGGCAAGAGAGTCAGAGACAGCCCACACTCCAAATGTTAGGGGATGTATATGAAGACCAAGCTACACATCTGCTACATATGTGTAGAGGGCCTGTGTCTAGCCCAAACATAATCTTTTATTGGTAGTTCAGGCTGTGAGCCCCTATGAAGGCATTGGTTATAAGCCCCAGCATTATAGAAAGAAAAAGAGAAATGAGCCCAAATTTGCTGTAGAATAACTTTGAATCAAGATCTCCAAGTTTTAGATCTCCAAGATCTCACAAACACTAACATACGTATTGCTTTGACTACTTTGTTTTCAGATATGGTTTATGAAATAAAACTTTTTTCTTGGAGTGACTCTGAAAATGAACTCATTTTCTGATTATAAAAGATCTGAAAAATAAGATTAAGAATCAAAGCAATTAAGTATTTCCAAGGTAAGTTTAGCCACTAAGTTTTTCTGATTTGTGCTTGGACTTATAGTCAAACAGATCATGTACTCTGAGAATCTGGTCAGTTTCAAGAACCCTTTTGTTGTTGCCTTGGCTTCCTAAAATATTTAGGAATAGACAGAAAACTCAGGGATCACACCAAGCTGCTTACTCCTATATACTGTTCTCAAATCTGTGTAGAGTACTACAGAGGATATAAGCCATTCTCTAAGTGCTGTCAAAAGCTTACAGTTTTGCTGGTGAGACCAGATGGATATATGTCAAACATGTTAGTTTTAGCTAACTATTAGCTCTAAGTGCTGATGACAAGCTCTGTGGTCCCCAACACAAACTCTATAAAGGAGATTTTCCTCTGGAAACAAGCTTATCTGACTCCAGTAATATGGTTTCTCTGATAGAACTGCTAAGCTGTGGAGACAAGCTGTCCTAGTAGGCATTATATCACTGATAAGTGACCCACTGGAATTGGATCACAATCATTGTTAATTTTCTTACTGTTATTATTTAAAACTTTTCTTTTCTCTTGGATTTGCCTTTTTTTTTCTAGAAATGGTTCTATTCTTTCTTTCTGGTCTGCCTCCAGAATAGAGCCAGATTTGGGTCAGCACCAGAGGAGGAGTCGGTGAATGACATATTCTTGAGCAGAAGGTGGGGAATTTGATCCCCAGCAACCATGTTAAAAACAAGATATGATGGTGCTTACTTCTAAGCAAAGTCCTGAGATAGGTGGCTATCTCAGATTTGCTGGCCAGTCAGCCTAAGAGAACTTACAAGCCCCATGACCCAATGAGAGACATTGTCTCAAAAAATATGGGTGGCACTTCTGAAGAATTTCACCTGGGAATTCCCTCTCACCTCCACATATACCACATGTACCCATCACTTCTGTGAATGGTTTGGTGGAAGATTCTTCTACCAGAATCTTAGGATATTAGATTCCTAAAGGTGGTGTTATACCTGTATTCATTGCAAGAGTACCTTAGGGAACCACTTTTACAGATGCCATGAACTGTGTGATAAGGTAAATAAAATATTCTCAATTATGCTCTAATACTTTGTACTTTGATTTTATCATGTTCAAGCTCAGGAGCCTGGTAAGTTTTACTAATTGTAGAAAATTACAGTTGATAAATTCTATCACTCATTGTAGAGCATTGATCTCTTTTCAGTATAGATGGGATTATATCATCAGTGAAGTCATTATGAGTAGGAGATTCAGGCAGACTTTTTGAAGAATGCAAACAACAGTTCAAGTATAAAATTGGTGACTTTGGGTATGTGGCTGAACCTAAGTCTCATGTTTCTTATTTCCAAAATAATCTCCAATTTCTATTTGGAGTGCATCATGCATAACATCTTTCCATTTTTGAGGACAGAGTCTAGGAATTTTTATGCATTTATATCACTACAAAGTCAAATTGTAGCTTGAGACTATTATCAAGCTATAGATAATGGCTATTTTAGTTATGGGATACTTGACAGACACAAGGCAGGGAGAAAGAGAGAGAGAGAGAGAGAGAGAGAGAGAGAGAGAGAACAGAGAAAGAGAGAGACAGAGAGAAAGAGACAGACAGACAGTCAGACACACACACACACACACACACACACACACACACACACACACACACACACAGAATGACAGAGACAGAGATAGACACACACACAGAGAATGAATAAGCTACAAAGTCAAGGAAGATGCCTTTCATCATTTCAGATGGAGTTCTGATTTTGCTTTCTGTGATTCTAGGCTTTTAGAAATTGCTCTTAGAAGCATGACAGCTGCAAGCAATGTAACAGAAATAATTTTCTTGGGGTTATCCTAGAGTCAGCATGTGCGGAAAGTCATCTTTGTGATGTTTCTCCTGATGTACACAGCCATTGTGCTTGGCAATGGCCTTATTGTGGTGACTGTCATGGCCAGCAAAGGGCTTTCTTCCCCCATGTATTTCTTCCTCAGCTACTTGTCATTTGTAGAAGTCTGCTACTGTTCTGTCACAGCCCCCAAACTTATCTTTGACTCTTTGCTCAAGAGGAAAGTCATTTCCCTCCAGGGTTGCATCACACAAATATTTTTCCTTCATTTCTTTGGTGGCACTGAAATCTTTCTTCTGACAGTGATGGCCTATGATCGCTATGTGGCCATCTGCAAGCCCTTGCACTATGTCACTATCATGAATCGAAGAGTGTGTGGCCTCCTGGTGGGGGCAGCATGGAGTGGGGGTTTGCTGCATTCTGCTGGACAAACCTTACTCATTTTCCAGCTGCCGTTTTGCGGTCCCAACATCATTAACCACTACTTCTGCGATGTCCACCCGGTGTTGAAGCTGGCTTGCTCAGACACCTTCCTCATTAGCCTGCTAGTCATCATCAATGGTGGCTCCATCTCAGTGATCAGTTTTGCTGTGCTGTTGGTTTCTTATGTGGTCATTCTGCATTCTCTGAGGGGTCACACGGCAGAAGGACGACATAGGGCACTCTCTACTTGTGCCTCTCACCTGGCTGTGGTGGGTTTGTTTTTTATACCCTGCTCTTTTGTCTACATGAGACCTTGTGTCACTCTCCCTGTGGACAAGGTTGTGGCTGTGTTTTATACAGTTGTCACACCTCTCTTGAACCCCATTATTTACTCTTTCAGAAATACTGAGGTGAAAAATGCCATGAGAAGACTTGTGGGGAGGAAGGTGACTTAGGAAGAGAAATAGAACATTTAGGCAAAAGACAGACAATAGAGATGGGAGGTTGGGGGTATCTCAGGTCCCACTCAGTCTCTAACCTTGTTTGACAGTGGCCTTTTTGACATTTCCATTTCCACACCTTTATGGCAATAGATAAAGAGTGAAGATATCTAGAATGGTCTAGTGCCACAGTCTTGAAGCAGATTGGCAAGTCTGGAGAAAGCAAACTTTTTCAGAACCCCAAGACAGTCTAGGAAGGTTAAGGAGAAAGATAAAGAAGAGTGTGGCAGTGTTCATTGTTTGGCCCTTTGCTGATATTCCATTAATATTTACCAATTAAATGAATGAATGTATAAATGCCAGTTATGGAAGATGAAACAATGATAGCAATTAGTAGATGTTACATATGTTACAGAAATATTATCTTGATTACATTTTTAAATTTTGGAACTGAGAGTTTCCATTCAAGTGCTTATCCTGGAAGTTCTGTAGTAATATAATTTAAACGGAATTCAAACCCTTGAGAAAATAACAAAAGTGTGTTAAATGAATGAACATATATGAAATAATAAACAAATATCATAGGTTTTAAGTATCTGTGCATAATTGACTAGAAGTATTAAATTCAACGAAGACTAATCAGTGGCACAAATGTGCCTAGGACCAGGACCATGTCAAATGCTTTCACCCCCTTTACTATTGTAGTGGTAAAATGAGGGAGGGGGAGAGTGTTAATATGAATCCTTGACGCCAAAGGCAGAGTTTCTTCTGGGTATATAAATCAGTAATTGTGAAAAATGAAAAGAGTTCTTTTTCAGAGTACATTGGTACCTGAAAGAGAGTAGTTCTGGGTCCATTGTGAAAGGCTTTTACCATGTTGGTAAAAGCAAGTGAAATCTTACTTAATGTCTTAACACTGCTTTTTAAAAATAATTTCTCCCTTTCAAACCTTCCTATGCAGTGACATACTACACTATCTTTTAAAATGTATGGCCTTGTTTTCTTGTACACACACACACACACACACACACACACACACACACACACACACGCACGCAAACTCTAAAAGGCATAACTACAGTCTTCACAGTCTGTATAATGTTACTTGGTTTTATGTTTTCAGGATGACCTGATAATTTGGATAAGCAATTGGTATGAACTTCCTGTGGGAAGATTATTTCTTTCACTCTTAATATATCCTACTTGACTGAAGTGCTTTGTCTAGGGTTATGGTCTAGTGAGATTTCTCTGTTCCATACTAGCATATCTACTAGTGTCATCTTTGTTCAGGTTGCTTAGGAAGCCGTGATGGTGAGGCTTCAGGGATGTAACTTCTGACATTTCTAGGAGACAATCTTACAGCAGATTCTTGGTTCCTCTGGCTCTTACAATCTTTCAGGTCTGTCTTCTACAACGATCCCTGAGACTTAGATTTTTGTGTTGTAGATGTATCAGTTGAAACTGGGCTTTGCAACTCTGAATTTTGCTTGGTTGTGGTTTTCTGTAATGGTCTGTATTTGTTGCAAAGAGACGTTTTCTTCATGAGGGGTTGGGAATACACTTACATTTGTGGGTCTTAGACAAAAGTTTAGAAAAGAAGTACTTAAGGAGTAGTTCAATACTATGTCTATTTAGCATGGGTTCCTCCCCAAGGCCTATGACCTACCTAGCTTTTTGCTGTGTAAGTGATACCAGGAATAGCTCCATCTTATGAAGAGAGTCTTAAGTCCAAACAGAAGGTGGTTGTTTACATTTTTGCTACTATTGTACCAATGAACTAATCTTGGAAGGTTAGTTGTTATTGTAGCTTTCTGGGATCACAGCTGATTAAGACCATTACTCTTCCCTTCATCCCTGCCACCCCAGTTAGAGTACATAGCTCCTTTTAGCACTGTAAAAGCTAGCTTTCAGGGATAAAACTTCCATGTCAGTACAAATTCTCCACATTCCATGACAGAAGCATTTGGTGTCTTCAGCAATAGAGTTTTTCCATCTAGTCTGGAAGATAACTAATGCAATGACGATGACTTGTAATATTTAGGGTGGGTCTGATGGGAACTTACTAACCAGCAACTCATAACCATTACTCATAACTCAGTTGCCCATAACCAGCAATTGGCTTTTTATTTGGTAGCTGGTAATGTCTGTGAAATGCATTGCCACCTTGTTATAGTGTGACTTCTTTTAAGTTTTTAAAAATATATGTATGCATGTATATCATGCATAGGCATACACATATGATATATGTATTTTTAGCTGCTTCTACAGAAGTAGGTTTCCATATGGTATTTTCAAATATTTTTAGTGTTAAGTTTTCCCTCCCTGTACTCTTTCCTTTCCTCTGCCCTACCATCTCCCATTTCATTTAACAATTCTTATTTCATTTTATCCTTTTCCCCATCATATTGCCCACTTTTTGTCTGATTTCTTCTACTTTCCCTGCATGGTCCCTTATTATCTTCCTAACTTCTACACACACACACACACACACACACACACACACACACACACACACACGCAACTGCTTTCAATGTGTCCCAACAATTTTTGCATGTGTTTTTTTATTTACTTCCAGGAAAAAATTTTTTTTGATTTTTTTTCTTTAACCCATTCATTATTCAATAATAAGTTTTATAACTTCCATGACTTTGTGTGTTTTACTAGAGGTTGTTTTGTTATTGTGGTCAGATAGGATACAGATAGGATATTTTTATTGGACATTTTATTTATTTACAATACAGATGTTATCCCCTTACCCCTTTTCCCATCCCTAGAACTTGCTATTCCATCTCTCCTCTTCCTTTATGCTTTTATTCCATTTTGATTACATGCATGTATTAAGGTCAGTTCTAGGTTGAGGGTCTAGCAATACAATAGATGCAAATAGTCAAGGAACAAGCAATATAATTAACACAAATAGTCAAGGAAAAAGCAAGGGATTAAACCCAATTACGTGAACACTCCCATGATCACTGTTTCTAAGGGATTATCAGGATGACCAAAGTATCTGAGCCTACTTCTCTGTCCTAGCCTAAGGTCATTTTCATGTCTGAAGCCTACTTCCTTGTTCTTGCCTAAAATTTAGATTCCCGTCTGTTCCATTCTTTGTTCTAGCCTAATATTTAGATTCCTGCCTGAGATTACTTCTTTGTTCTATCCTAAGATTTAGATTCCTACCTAAAATTATTTCTTTGGTCTAGCCTAATCTAGCCTAATGTCAGATTCCTGCCTGGAGCCTACTTTCTTGTCCTTGTCCAATGTCATATTCCTGCCAAGCAGCCCATTTTCTTGTCCTTGGTCATTGTCAGATTTCTGCCGAGCAGCCCCCAAAGCTCTCCACATCTTCCTCTTTTTTATTTTATAAACAAGACTGAGCCTGTCTTAGGTTGTTCTGACAAGAATGCCTTTCTTACCTGTAATGGAATATGCATTATCAAAAGCAATGGACTTCTGTCTTAGGTTGCTAAGTTTTTGTGTAGATATTTTATTTATTTTATTTTTACATTTCAGATGTCATCCCCTTTTCTCATTTTTCTTCCCTAGGAAACCCTTATCCCATCCCTCCTCCACAGTTGAAAGCAGTTCTATGAAAAAATTTTATTCCTCTTAGTGTCTACATTAAAAAAATCAGAAAATGTACAAATATGTAATTTGGTGTGGGGAGCCAACAGAAGGTGGGTATCTTGAGCCATATACCCTGACAAGAGACTTGTTTACAACAGCTGAGCACACTCTGATAACATCTTGTTTTAGATACCCAGGATCTTCCCTTGGGTGTGTGAGACTTAAAGGTGTGTGACTTAAAGGAGTGACTTAAAGGTGTGATTTAGAGACAAGACCTAAAGGCATGACTTAGAAATTAGACATATAAAAGGCGAGAGGCAGACAGAAGAAAGAACTTGGAAGAACTTGGAAAAGGAACTTGGGACTGGGAGAAAGACTAGCAACTTAGAACTAGGATTAGGACTTGAGACCTATTACAGCTGGAACTAGGATTAGGACCTGAGACTTGGTGCTAGGAACTTAGTACTATGAACTAGGGACTTGGAGAGAAGAAGAGAGACTGAAGAATAAACGGGATTGAATTACACTCTGTCTGGTCTCCTTTCTTCGAGTCCATCCTCTCTCTCTTGCTGAACCCCAACCTGTGGACTGGAGCAGCTTGGGGCAGTGCAGGCTCTAACAATTTAGCCCCCAAGGCTTTTGGTAGTACAGGTTCCAACACTGATAGAGTGGTCCCCAACATTTTGGCCCCCAAACGTGGGGTAGTGCAGTTCTCAACAATTTGGCATGAAACTTAATGAGAAATTTAAGTTCTGTTGGCAGCAAGAAGTAAAAAAACACCAGGTAGAAATCAGTGAAATAAACATAAAACAAACATTACAAAACCCCCCAATAAATTTAAAGTATGGTTCTTTGAGCTATTGGCTCAACTACTCAAAAAAAAAAAAGCAAAAAGTAAAAAGAAAGAAAAGGGACTCAAATTATAGAATTATAAATGAACAGGGAAACATCACAAAGACAGGCCATTTATCTTTGATGACATAGGAAAAAAATACTCAGTAATACTCATTTGCAAAAAGAATAAATACAACATGAAAAAGATTATATACTATGACAAAGTAGGCTTTAGCCTTGAAATTCAGAGATGGTTAAACATATACAAGTCAATAAATACAATAAACTACATAAGTGGACTTTAGAAACCACATGTTTTTCTAAATATATGCAGAAAAATCATAACAACATATTAGATATGCAAAATTCAATGTGACTTCATGATAAAAGTCTTAGAGAATTTAGGGCTAGAGGGCACATATATCAAAACAATAAAAGCTGTGTATGAGAAATCCACATCATGAGATGCGAGAAACCCATGTATGAGAAAACCAACATCGTCTTAAATGGAGAAAAAACTTGAAGCATTCCCAGTGAAGTCAAGAATGATTACTATTCCTACTCTTTCTCAATAATGTACTTGAAATACTAGCTGAAGCAATAAGGCAAAAGAGGGTAATTAAAGGGATAGAAATAGTAAAAGAGTAAGTTGACCTTTCCCTATTTGCAGATGTTATGCAGGTATGCATTAGAGATCCCCAAGATTCTTCTAGAAATGATGAACAAATTCATCAATGTGGCAGGATAAAAAAAATCACCTTATGCAAGTCAATAGCTTTTCTATATACAAACAGAAACATACAAAGAAGGAGATCACAACATATCTTCATTTACAATAAACTCAAAGAAAATAAGATAACTAGGAATATATCTAACTAAAGAAAAAGGCCTCTATAAAGAAAACTTTAATCCTGGGAAGAGATAAAGAAAGACAATTAAAAAAAGGAAGAGACATTCCCATGCTCATGGACTAGTAAAATTAGCATTGTGAAAATAACCATCCTATTAAAAGTTATTTATAGAATCAAAATCAAATCCCCACCTCATTCTTCACACACACAAAAAAAACTATGCTAAATTTCATATGGAACCACAAAGACTCTGGATAGCAAAATCAGTCCTGAGAGAAAAGAACAATGCTAGAAAGATTACCATTTCAGATTTTAAAATATGTTACAAATTTATAGTAGTAAAAACAATATTGTATTGACAGAAAAGTAGGCATATAAATAAATGGAACAAAACTGAAGACTCAACACTTAACATTTCACAAAGATGCTAAAATAATAATTCTCTAATAGACATAATGCTGTGCATAAATCTACCTACAGAGTTTTAATGAACTTTTCCTTTTCTTTTAATTGAAAATAGTTTTCTTCAAATAATATATTGTGATTGTGGCTCTCCTTTTTCTATGTCCCATTTTCTTCCCTTCCTGATAAGCATCCTTTATGCATTTTGTTAGAAAACAAATAGGCATCTAAGGAGTAATAATTAAATAGATTAAGAAAAAAAGACAAAACAGAAAAGAGCTAAAGAAAAAGCTCTTATCTGGGCTATGATGCTCTTTCCAAGACCTCAAAGACTATCTAACAACCTCCTACTCCCAAATAACAGAAAAGAGCCCTCTTTTGAGTTGTTGGCTAGGGCTTTCCAAAAGAATCCCCCAAACAAACAGTACATTGCTTGTTTTCTCCCCATTAGTAGAAGGTAAGTCCCTATTGCTGAAGATTCCATGCCCTTCAGGCACAGGACTCAGAGACCCATGAGCTGGGTCTTATCTGAATGCCACTTTCCTGAGGACTAGCTTTTATGGTACCAGAAGGCACCATGCTAGCTTCTAAGGAAGAGAAGCAATCAGCAGTTCTACCCAGCTAGGATGCCTACAAACCACATCAATGAGAAGCATAGCATGATAAGTCTAAATAAAGGTGCAGTAATTGCATGAATAGCTTGCTAGTAACCAACAGATCTCTAATTAGATTTAAGACTTGATCAACAAGAGAGAAACTGTTCCTGGAATTGAAGCCTAGTTAATTACTCAATGAAAATGAAATAATGGTAAGTGGGGGAAAGTTTTCAGCCATTAATTTACTAAACTAGCACAATTTCTAACAACATTCTATAAACATTTGTCTCTATACTCTCAGTCAAGTATAGCCTTCATCCATCATCAAGGACACTTTGCAGCATACAGAGAGTACTACAGAAAACCACCACTGATGAAATTGCAGCCATAGAGCCCAACCACAACATGTATATCTATTAAATACTTCTGTACCTAAGGCCTAGGATACATTGCAAAAGAGTATCCTGAAAGATTGTTAGAGACAGATGATCAAGGAGTTTTTCATGAAATTATGTCAAGTAATAATGTCAGAAGCTATAGTTTGTGCACAGTTTCAATCCCAGAACTTTGTAGGCAGAGGCAGGTGGATTTCTGTGAGTTCACTCCAGCCTGGTCTATATAGTAAATTCTAGGACAGCTATGGCTATGTAGAGGAACCCTGTGTCAAAAAAGCCTAAAACTCCAAATCCTCAAACCAAAACCTAAACCAAACCGAGCCAAGCCGTTAAGCCAAGCCAAACGAAGTCAAATCAAACCAAATGAAACCAAAGATGAGAAGAGATGCATCAGATTCCCTGGAACTATTAAAGATAGACGTTAGCTGCACTGTGTGCCAAGAATCAAACCTGGATCTTCTTTTACCATGATCTATCCCTCTAATTCTGCTTATTACTGTTCTTTTTTTTTTTTTTGATTTCTTGCTTTGATTCAGGAGTTGAATATGCAAAAGGAATTTTCAACCATTTTCTTAAATTTTAATACATTTTTATGGTTTTCTTACAATAATTAGTTTGAATTTAATGCTCTTTTGTTTAATCTTTATTCAAGGTTGAGTTTTTATCAGTTGCACTTACAAAAAGATATTTTGTTTGAAAAAAATGTCTTTATACCATCTTTAAGATATTTGATCACGGAACTAAAAGACCCCCATGGAAAGGAAACCCTCACTCAAGTCTCAGGATATCATGGCCACCCAATAACTCACAAGACACCGAACTTGCAAGTGCAAGAGGTTTATTTCTGGATCAGAATCAGCATGCTGAGGCCGAGACTCCAAGGAGTGTCGACCCTGAGGCAGGGGAGTACAGGGCATTTAAAGGAAAAAAAAACACAAACGGGGGTGTGTGTGATGAAGAAACCAAGGAAGAATATCATAAAAATAGTGAAAAGTCCCAGCCCATACCATAAAAATAGTGGAAACTCCCAAACCGTTATCCAGAGCAGGGGTGTGGGAAACATAACCTTGTTCAACTATATATTTTATGGTCAGTCAGTTCCTGGAACGACCCAGCTGACCTGTATTCTTGGTTCTGTCGCTTTGTGGTCAGCTAAGTTCCTGGAACATAGCTGGCCTGGCTTTATTCTATCTGCTAGGGATCTCATTCTTTCATTCCCTACCTCCTCCATCCTGGAATGTGTCTCCTTGCTTTGGGTCTTCCCCACCCTCAGGTGGGTTCTCTTCCTTGAGGTCTGAGGAATGTTAATCAGCCTCTACCTTCCTCTCCTGAATGTTAATCCAGCAAGTGTCCTCTGACTCAGGAATAATGTACTCCTCCTGGAATGCAGAATGTATCCCGGGGCAGTGAATTCTAAGACCTAAAAAGCTCACATTTAGTTCTGCTTTCTTTGTGGAATTAGTGAACTGGCTGGCCTACATTTTTGGCTCAGGTCTAGGGGTCATAAAAACTTCCAATACTTTTCATAAGTTTTCTGTATCTTTCAGGACCAAGTACCTCCTTTCCCACCAATGCCTGATGAGGCCATCCTCTACTACATATACAGCTGGAGCCGTGGGTCCCTCCATGAGTGTTTCCAGGCTGGTGGTTTAGATCCTGAGAGCTCTGGTTAGTTTATATTGTCTCTTTTAGTGTGTAGGAATTCGAAGGCAGAGAGCAGGGAGTGGGTGGATACGTGGGGGGCACATCCTCATAGAAGCAGCAGGAGGTAGGATGGGATAAAGGGTTTCTGGGTGGAATGGGGAAAGGGGATGACATCTGAAATGTAAATAAATAACATATCCAATACAAAATGTGGATGCCAAGAAACTTTCTGCTGAGTGTCTATGGCACCCTTCAACTAAGCATACTTATGCACAGGTGAAAAGGAAGGATCCACTTACTGGTATATGGCATGATCCTGATCAGGTATCTAATATGGGGAAGAAGGCATGTTTGTGTTTTTTCTGTAGAATGCTGAAGGAGCATGGTGGTTGCCAGAATAATTGGTGAGACATGCTGATGCTGGGACAAAGAATGATGCTGACCTGTGAGTTTGCTAAGGGACCTGACAATGGTGACTGGGAAGCTGTATTGGACATATGTTCCTGACCCACCTTGCCTTTCCTACTTCCCAGATGGGACAAGATGCCTTGCCTCAAGTTTTTAGAGCTTGTGGGACAGGGAATCAAAAAGAGAAGTTATAATGACTCTTATTTTTCTTAAATATGACCAGTTATTTGGACTCAATCATGTATTGGTATTGTGGCTAGCCCTAGTCTTGTATTTGATGCTTATTCCGCTTTCCTTGGAGGGGCTGCATGAGGAGTGAATCAGTGTACAGGTGACTTCTTGTGAATCTTCTGCCCACCTTAATTTGTAAAATAAAGGCGAGAGCTGATGATTGGGCAGTAGAAGGGGAGGTGGAGTGGAAAAGTTTGGGAGGGACCAGGAAGAAGAAAGGAAAGGAGAGGCAAGATGTCACCCTCCCGTTTCTAGTAGTCTCAGGTAGTTATTCATAAAAAGGTTAGATAACTGGGTTAACAATTTTAATTGTGTGGACATTTTGTGTATTGAGTATTTAGCTGATATATAAATCAATTTGGTTAATCTTTAAATATTAAGAGTCTTCTTTCTATTGGGTACCATGAGGATCATGGGTATTGTCTGGGACTGAGCCAAGCACTATAATGGTGGCAGAGTTGGCCCAGGGGTAATGCCTAGAGTTGTGGAGGCCATGGACCTGACTGGTGGAGGCAGCAGCCACACCAATGTTTTGTGGGTCCTGGGACAACACCACTGGCCAGCCATGCTGCCATTATTGCAGAAACTTAGAGCCGGAACATGTCTGCCAGGCCTGGAGCTAGCCAGACACACCTTCCTTTTTTCTAATACTTCCCACTACATACTGGCCTAGGAATCAATCCAAAATTGGAAATATCAGTCGTCATTTGGAAGGCTGGATCTGGACATTTTCAGAGACATACTTGGAAGTTAGCTGTAGTTCTCTATGATGTTATGTTAGCAAGAGATAAAGTTAGGACAAGATCTGGATTTCAAACAAGTGTTAGTGCATGTTTTAAGGTTCTTTTGATTGTCATTGTTTCTTCTATAGTATTTAATGTAAGTTGTATTGATTGTACACTTTCTAATTGTGTTAATGTGTTGGAACACAGCATATTTGTTATGGAGGTCTATCAACCAGCTTTTGTGTTATTTTCCTGAATATTACAGGACCTTGGTATTCTGAAAAAAGTTTGCAAGTACGGGAAGAAGTGAATCAGGCTTTAAGCAGAAGCAAGAGTGTAGTGGGCTTGATTATTACTGGTATAACAGCTTTAATTACACTAATTGCCAGCACCACTGCTTCTGCAGTTGCTTTGACACAAGAAGTTAAGACGGATACTTTTGTTAATCATTTAGCAAAAAAAATGTTACTAATGTGTTGAGTATACAAGTCTTGATTGATTAATGCTCTTTATCTTTTTTTAATTGGATATTTTATTTACATTTCAGATGCCATCCCCTTCCCCCATTTCCTCTCCCTAGAAAACCCTTATCCCGTACCCCCTTTTCTATTTTGCTTTTGCACAATTTTTTTAAATGTTAATCAAATGCTTTATAAGTATGGTAATGCTCAATCAGAAGTGTAACTCAGTACTCAACCTAGATATGTAAACTATCTTTTACTGGTGGAGACACGTGAACTTCTGCCTCCATGCCCCCTCTCTCTTTCTCTCTCTTTCTCTCTCATTACCTAGCTTCTCATCTACTTCATCTTCTCCTCTCCTTACTCCATCTTTTCCTCTCGGTGCTTCTTCCCCCTTAGCTCCTCCTACATATTACCATTCCTGTTAAAATAAAACTTTTCTCTCAAAATACAATTAGAGCATAATTATTCCTATTTGTACCAGTGAGGTACAAGATAGTCTCAATACCCAGTCCACCCTTTTGTTGACTAACCAGAACCTCTGTCGTCTCTCTTGACTAAAACACTTAGTTTTGAACCTGGCTTTTTCTTGGCTTTAGAATGAATGTCAGCTGAAAACCATCCACTCAGCTCTTTTCTCACAAGTTAAATAGCCAGGATTGGCTATGAGACTATAGGTCTTCAATGCCATCAGAAATCCAGAATGACTGAGTTAACTGAAGTTATGGGAAGCACTAAGCATAGCTTCTAATACTTAGCCAATTTATAGATGCTCTTTATCTTATTCAAATTATTGGAAGGAGGTTCAGCATTTAAGAGTAAGGAGCCATCTCAAGTGTCATGCCAAATGCTAGTGGAATTGTGTTCCTTCTAAAAGTTACAGTGATAGTCATTATAACTAGGAAAAAGTTTAAAGACACTTGCAAGGTATTTGGTATAGTTCTAACACCTCTCTGGATGTTTTAACTTTGCATCATGAGATTATGAATTTAAAGAATGCTTTAATGCTGTAGATACTGCTGATAAAATTATTCATGGCTTGAGGTCTGTATTTTCATTTTGGTCAAGCTTCAAATATGGCATATATAGCTTAATCACACTAGCCCCTTTTGTCCTGGGAATAGTTTTATTCCTGCCCATCATATTAAAGCTTGTCTTTAACATCAACATGTTTGCAGCCAAAGTACAAGACTTGAAACTGACAATGGACCTCCAGACAGAGTTATTAATTTATAGGCTAGCAAGCCAAGGATGAGTAAGATTCTGCACAGAGCCTTATCAACCTAAGAGATAAGTGCATTGCTTTTGATAATGCATATTCCACGATGGGTAAAGAAGTCATTCTTGTTAAAATGACCTAAGACAGGCTCAGTCTTATTTATGAAATTAAAAATGGGAGATGCAAAGAGCTTTGGGGTTGCTTGGCAGGAATCTGACATTGGTCAAGGATAAGGAAATGGGCTTCAGCCAGGAATCTGACATTAGGATAGAACAAAAAAGTAATTTCAGGCAGGAATCTAAATATTAGGCTACAACAATGAAGTAGGCTTCAGGCATGAAAATGACTTTGGGTTAGGACAGGGAAGTAAGCTTATATACTTGGTCATTCTGATATGTTCTAAGAAACAGTGATCACAAGAATGATAATGGGAGTTTGTTTATTGCCCTGCTTATTCTTTGACTATTTGTGTTTATTGTTTTGCTTGTTCCTTGACTATTTACATCTATCGTATTGCTAATTCCCCAACTTAGAACTGACCTTCATACTTGCATGTAATTGAAATGGTATAAAAGCAAAAAGGAGGAGGAGGGATGGGATCAGGGATTTCTGGGTAGGAAAATGGGGAAAAGGGATAACATCTGAAATATAAATAAATAAAATATCCATTTTTTAAAAAATATTTGATCACAGGAAACTTCACATACGTATTGTCACAGTCAAGCAGTATTGCATAAACTCTCGTGCAATCTTATAAATATGATTTTTTAATGATTATCAGTTCAGAGCAAATTAATTTTTCTCTATACTAGAATATCTCAATGGCAGATCTTTGACCTCTTCAGTTTGGGCTAATCTTTTTATATGGGTTCATGTTTTGTGCCTTGTAAGATGTTTGTCTATCCTTGGACTCTACTTTCTTTCTTTTTTTTTTTAAACTAATTTATTTTTATTTATTCAGAGTACATTCCACTCCCTGCCCCCAGTCACCCCTCCACATAATTTCTCCCCCATCTCTCCTTCCCTTTTCCCCTGAGCAGGTGGGGCCCCACTGGGTATTCCTTCATTCTAGCACATTAAGTCTCTGTGAGGGTTAGGCTCATCCTCTCCCACTGAGGCCAGACAAGGCTGGCCAGCTAGAAGAACATATCCTATAGACAGGCAACAGCTTTTGAAATTGCCCCTGCTCCAGTTGTTCAGCCCCACATGAAGACCAAGCTGCACAACTGCTACATATGTGTGGGGAGGCTTAGGTTCAGCCTGTGTATGTGCTTTGGTTGGTGGTTTAGACTTTGAGAGCTCCAAGGTCTGGATTAGTTGACTTCATTGGCCTTCCTGTAGAGTTCTCTGTCGGGCTACAATCCTTCATCTTGTTCTTCCATAAGAATCCCCAAGCTGCAGCCACTGTTTGGCTGTGTGTGTCTGCATCTGTCTGAGTCAGCCTGATTGGAGCCTCTCAGAGGATAGTCATGCTAGACTCCTGTGTACAGACATAGCAGAGTATCATTAATAGTGTCAAGGATTGGTGCTTGCCCGAATGGGTCTCAAATTTGGCTGGTTATTGGTTAGGAATTATCTATTTTCCTAATGTCATTGGAATTTTTCTTCTTAACCAAGTAAAACAATGGGAAAGTGACTTTAGACAGAACCAGATCTCCTTTGAGGCAAAGCCACACCTGGCTGATAGTCTCTGTTTTATACTATTTTGTCTGTCTTATTGTGATTTTATTTTTCACCACAAACGATGAGATGTTCTTTTAAAATTTTTGACATGAATGTTTCCAAATTCTTGGGCCATTCTTGTCAATAGTGTAATTTTATGAAGCTAGCAGATTCAATTTGTGATGGATAGGTCACCTGTTAACAAGTGACTCATGGGTTAGTGTTCTGTGTATACTGTGCAAGTTCAATTGGTTTGCATTTATCTCTGATTTTTAATATTGTTTCCTATAGAGGATTTTGAAGTCCTGCTTCCCATGAGGCATTATTAGGGATTATTAGGAAGGGGAGAGAGTATAGATCTCTGGGGACATTCTTCCTCTCATCTGATCATGTCCTCTCCCTAGATGTCATCTAGGCAGCATGAACTTAAGGCTGAGCTGTCTGAGTGCTCAGATTTCTATGGCACATCTGGGAGCAAATCTTCTTTCTTTGACCTAAAACTAAGGTAGATGTGAGGTCCTAAGTCCTAAACTGCAAGGGGAGCAGATCATCCTGCTACTCCAGGGAGGCAGTTGTAGGTCATAGTTGACTTAGTGCTTCTCCGTTGACGCACAGAGAAACATCACATATTCAGAGACTGTTTTTGCATCTGTATGTTAAGAGCAGCAAAATCACATGAACTCTGCTGTGGTTTCAGTTTTGTCTTCAGGGGCTTATTTCATCTGTAATGACTGAATATATTTTGAAAGAAAAGTGAGTGGTGCCATAAGATACATTAAGTACTAGTTGTGACCTGGTGAGAAAGGAACAGCATATGCCTTAAGGAAGATCACACTATAGCTAGACAGATGACTACATAGACAATTGTTATTCAGTGTGGTAAGTGCTGTGATTCCAAAATGCCATGAGGTAAGTGGGGCCACTGGCTGTGAGGACCTATGGGTATGGGAGGTTGTGGAATTCCTATCTTTGAGAGAAACACAAGGAGACATATGAAGAGTACTTAGCTTGTACCAGGAGACTGGAAAGGGACTTCTGGTCTCAATTCCTGAAGTACATGTTCTCTGCATTGTATCTTGGAATATTAGCCTCCAAGAAGTTAAAGAACTTGCTAGAAATCACAGAATTGCCACCATAGAAAACCTGAATATGTGAGGATGGAAGTTCAGCTTGCGAGCAGTATCTTTTTTCATAAGCATTTTTTGGACCTCACCTTCTTTTTGTGTCTGTGTCTCATTTGGCCTGTAGGAAAATAAATCATCTCACTAGTCTGAGCCTTGAAGGAAGGGGAACTTTGTGATATGAATGGAAGTCATCTGGCTCCTACTCTCAGGTGCCCTGGAGTCTTACTGTAGGAAAGGCATTGAGGATACATACAGTCCTCAACTACTTTGGAGTTGTCCAGCATGTATTAGAACAGTTTTCAAGTTAGTCAGTGGAAGTGTCAGTCTGGGTGATTTCTTAAGGAGATAGATATATGTCTCTTGGTAAGGATGGCCAAGATCATGAGTGGGTACTTTAAAAGGATGACAGACCACTGAGACTGAGGGCCTAAGTTTAGAGGAAATGAGCATGGGAGCAAAGAAGAAAATTGAACATGGGCTGGATTATGATGATGTCGTCAAGTAGACTATTATAGACAGTAAGGACCTGGAGGAGAAACAGAATGAAGGTCACAGACTATGACTGTGTATAGGCTGGTGGTTCTCTTAAGGGGTGTTGAATGTCAAGGGAAGTGTATCATGGCCATTTCTTCTGAAAGCAATAATGCATACATGAGAGGTTGAAGACCACCCCCTGTTAACCAAGATAGGAAAATAAGCCAGGAGAAAGGAAAAGAAGAAAATCTTCAGTGGAAAGCACAGGAAAGACATCAAAAGTATAAAAAAATCTAAGTTGGATATGATAATACTTTCCTGGCTGCCCCATGTTGAATGATGAGTGGATTTCTTTTTTGAGTTTATGAGTGGTCACCCCTCTTTGACTCTACTATATGCAAAAATGCCATTTTATCAAGGGTGAGGCATTCTGGATGATTCCTCCTTGACTGTAGGTAAAGTTCAAACTCCCTCACTTGTGTTCATATATCAGGGGTATTCTTTGTCTTCAGCGTTACACATAGTTATTTTCTCCACAATTGCAGCCATATACAATGCACTCATACTTTGTCTATCTCTTTGGTATGCTTTTATTTTAATTATTTACTCCTTATTATTTAATACTTAGATCAAGGTTTTCTGCCAAAGGTTTTACTTAAATTATTTCATAAAGTCTTTTGTATCATTTCAGATCATACCACCCAACTTGCTCCCTCATGGCTGACATACACAATGTGACTGAATTCATTTTTCTGGGACTATCTTCCAATCAAGAGGTGCAGAGAATCTGCTTTGTGTTATTCCTGCTCTTGTACATGGCCATTGTACTCGGGAATCTTCTCATGGTGGTCACTGTGGCAGTCAGCAGAAATCTTGGGTCCCCAATGTACTTCTTCCTCAGCTCCCTCTCCTTTGTGGAGATCTGCTACTCCTCCACAACAGCCCCAAAACTCATCTTGGATTTCCTAGCTGAAAAGAAATCCATATCTGTATGGGGCTGCATGACACAGCTTTTCTTCATTCACTTCTTTGGTGGTGCTGAGATTTTTCTGCTCACAGTGATGGCCTATGACCGCTATGTAGCCATCTGCAAGCCTCTGCACTATACCAGTATCATGACCCAAAAGGTGTGTGCTGTCCTCGTTGGAACAGCATGGATGGGAGGCTTTGTTCATTCCCTTTCCCAGATCCTTCTCATTCTCCCTTTGCCTTTCTGTGGTCCCAATATCATTGACCATTATTTCTGTGATGTGCTTCCTGTGCTTAAACTTGCCTGTTCAGACACTTTCCTCATTGGTCTACTGATTGTTGCCAATGGGGGAACACTGTCTTTGATCAGCTTTGTGGTCCTCTTAGCATCCTATGTGGTCATCTTGTTCTATCTGAGAACTCAGAGTGCTGAGGGACGGCGTAAAGCTCTGTCCACCTGTGGATCCCATGTCACTGTGGTTATATTGTTCTTTGGTCCATGTGTCTTTATTTATTTGAGGCCTTCTGCTACTCTGCCTGTAGACAAGATGATTGCTGTGTTCTACACAGTGATAACTCCCCTCCTCAATCCTCTCATCTACTCCCTGAGAAATGCAGAAGTGAAGAAATCCATGAAGAGTCTATGGTTCAGGACAATGAAAGTAGATGAGAAATAGAGTCTGGCTATTGGCTATTGGGATTGGAATGGTGCTGAGTTCAAACTGATGTGCACTGAGGGGAAGGAATCTTCATTTAGCATTATTGTAGCTGATAAATATCTTCTTAAATACTTGTAAATTAGTTCCTGTTATTATTGTTTCCCTCCCCTCTACTCTTCCTAGTTCCTCCCTACCTTCTCTCCCATACAGATTCACCCATCTTTGGTCTCTCATTAAAAAAAGGAGTTTTCTAAGGGATTATAATAAAATAAAACAAAAACTAACACCCTGGAATAGGACAAAACAGTAAAATAGAAGGAAATTAGTTCATGAAAAGACAAAAAAACAGATATAGATGCAGAGGCTCACTCATTTGTACACTTAAGTATTCATAAAAACAGTACACTGAAAGTCTTCAAATAGGTGGGAAAAAATTATAGCATCAAAGTAAAGAACACACACACACACACACACACACACACACACACATATATATATATTTAAAAAACAGGATAAAATTTTTTAAAAAGAGAGAAAAGAAAATTGCTGGCACAACATTATGAGAGAAGAAAACTTCAAATATGCCATTGAGGTTTTTTTTTTCTTTTTTTTTTTTTTCTTTTGCTTGATATCTACAGCTCGACATGCAGCCAATCCTTACGAGTACATTGAAGGGGAAACAATTCTTCAATCTTCCTTACTTTTGTACAGTAAATGCCAGTAATGTTGCAGAACATCTTTCAGTTTTGTTTTCTCTTAAGCTATTAAACAACTGTACTTAGGAATAATTAGGTTATGTTTTGATAAGAATAGCACAGCAGTGCTGTGTGTCTACGGAGCATAACATATGAGGACTTGTGTGCCGTTAATTTTTCTCAGTACTAGAGTTGTTCACTTTGGGCAATTTTACAAGAGGTGGTTAAGAAGGTGCTTGTTTCCTTTTATAATTAGGAAGCATCTGTCATGATACAGTGTGATAGCTCATTAACTCATTTATTTCTTAGCCAAAATAAATAAATTGCTGAGGAGCAGCCTCGGTTGTTACGAGGGTCTCGAGACTGGGAGGATTATATCGGTGAGAAATCAGAGTTGCAGGCAAGGATGCAGGTGAAGGCTGACAGGTTGGTCATTGCTGTTCTGAAGCTGGACTTGGAGACAGCTTTCAGGTTCTCTCCCTCTCTCTCTCTTTCTCCCCCCCCCCTCTCTCCCCCCCCCCCCGAGTTCAGCTCAATCTTTTATTGGTCACAGACTTCCTTGTATGCAATAATACATAATCGAAAGCTTTTTCGTTATTTTCCCCAAGGTCATTATTTTCCTAAAAACCCCATGTAACTATGTCATCAACAAGCACAATGCACACTTGAAGTCACAGTTCAGTGTCTGAAAAAGCAAGTTAAATATTAACTTTTAACTCTCAGAGAAACCTCAAAATCACAGGTCAGCTGGGCATGAACTTGTGGTTACAGCATTAGCATGAAAACAGGGAGGTGCTAAATAGGTCAGGGTAATGTTAACATTTTTAGCTTGTCTAAATTTGCAGAATCTCTTCCTCCAATTTACTGAGCTCATCTGAATATCTGTTTCTACAGTGCTTTCTAAACTCTTTCCCATATGTGATTTTAATTCCTCTTGCAGCTTCCCCCAGGGCTTCTTCACAAACCTGAATTTTACCTCAGAGAAATTGTACCCTAGTTTCCTTAGGCAAGCAATGCCAGAGAGTCAATTCAAGTATGTTCCAGTCTTTTCAGGAAGGTCAGTTCACTAATCCAATGGCCCCCTCATGGGGTCCAAATTCTTCTATCTTTTTATCGTATATAAATATATATGTAATCTCTCTCTCTCTCTCTCTCTCTCTCTCTCTCTCTCTCTCTCTCTGTATCTTCCAGTTTTCCCCAATATTTCTGGATCAAACTTTCTTTTATTAGAGATCCCCATTTGTGGGGGCTCTTACCATTGCTCAGTAATCCAGTAGACCCAACTATTTCTTCTCTATCCTCCTCCTTGTATTTTCTATGGACATCCCTATTCTTAGTGACCCAGGTTCAGTTCCTTTTCCTTGGTGTCTTCAATTCTCTTAACTACTAACACTTCAGGTTTCTCAAAAACATGTCTTGCTTCAAATATTTTCTGATACAACTCAATCATTATGAGTTTGCTAAAATTTTCCTGAAAACAATTCAGGCACTGAGCTTCCACATCAAGAAACCATTGTCCTGTTAGGCCTGGGTTGATTACTTGATTGGCTAGGGCCAGAGCACTTTGTTCTTAATAGACATCAGACTAGTAATGCTCTTGATCTCATTCCCAGATTTTTTTTTAACCAGAGTTGTATTGGAAGACAAATATGGTATAAAAAAGGCAAAACAGATAAGCATACAAGAAAGAACAAAATCATCCGTATACTAGAAAGACAGAGATGCATTCATTATTCAATTTGATTGTGCTCCTGCAGTCAAAATTATGCAATGCAGCCATGTCTGCAACCATGCCACACCTAACAATAAATAAATAAATAAATAAATAAATAAATAAATAAATAAATATAGTATTGAATTAAGTATTTGTTTCTATCAAGAGTGCACTTGTAAGACAAAGTTTTCAAGTTAAATCTATGGAACAAAAATATTTCTGACCCATGTCATAGTAAAATTACCATAGAAAGTAAATATAAACCAAAAGAAATATAGTTTAATATTCTGCTGCAAGTATTTGCTACAGTATTATGGGTAGTGGTAAGAATACAAACAATCTAAAATAGATAATTATGTAACAGTATTTTTACAACAGGACCTAATTTATAAGTATTTTAGAAGATATTTTTCAGCTACAATAATGTTAAATGAGCATTCCTTCCCTCAATGCCCATCAGTTTGAACTCAGCACCATTCCAATAACTATAGGCAATAATATCCAGACTCTATTTCTCATCTACTTATCTATGGATAAGTGGGTATTAGCCCAAAAGCTCACAATACCTAAGGTACAATGCATAGACCACACGAAGCTCAAGAAGAAGAAGGAAGACCAAAGCGTGAATGCTTTGGTCCTTCTTAAAAAGATTAACAAAATACTCAACCAGAGCTCCCAGAGTCTAAAACTTCCAGCCTGGGAACACAAAGGGAGGGACTCATGGCTCCACCTGTATAGATAGTTGAGGATGGCCTTATCAGACATCAATGGAAGAGGAGGACCTTGGTTCCTGAAAGTCTGGATGTCCTAGTGTTGGGGAATTCAAGAGCAGGGAGGCAGAAATGGATGGATGGGTGGGGGCACACCCTCATAGAAGTAGGAGGAAGGGGGATGGGATAAGAGGTTTTGAGGGAGAATGGGAGAGGGGATAAGAAAGGTTAATAAATAAAATATCCAATAAAAAAACCCCAGGTAACAGGACTAGCAATTGTAGTCGAACAGTTGAGACTTTTTGTCAACAATTTATTACAGGGATTCCTTATAATCCTCAAGAACAAGGTATTGTGGAACTTTAAAACAATACCTTCATAAAATAAAAAGGAGGGAAGGTATATACCCGAACACCACAATTTATTAAAATCATACTCTTTATTTTACATTAAAAAAAGTTTTGGGCTGGGCAGTGGTGGCGCACGCCTTTAATCCCAGCACTTGGGAGGCAGAGGCAGGTGGATTTCTGAGTTCGAGGCCAGCCTGGTCTACCGAGTGAGTTCCAGGACAGCCAAGACTGTACAGAGAAACCCTGCCTCAAAAAACAAAAAACAAAAACAAAAAAATAAATAAAAAAGAGTTTTGGATGCCAAGGAACTTTCTGCTGAGTGTCTATGGCACCCTTAAACTAGGCATACTTATGCCTAGGTGAAAAGGAAGGATCCACTTATAGGCATATGGCATGATCCTGACCAGGTATCTAATATGGGGAAGAGGGCATGTTTCTGTTTTATTCTGCAGGATGCTGTAGGAGCATGGTGGCTGCCAGAATGATTGATGAGACCTGCTGTTGCTGAGACAAAGAATGATGCTGACCTATTCGCTTGCTGAGTGCTCTGACAAAGGTGACTGGGAAGCTGTATTGGACATATGTTCCTGACCCAACTTTGCTTGCCTATATCCCAGATGCAACAAGCTGCCTTGCCTCAAGTTTTTAAACCTTGTGGGGCAGAGAATCAAAAAGAGAAATTATAATGAATCTTGTATTTTTCTTAAAGGTGAACAGTTATTCAGACTCAATCATGTACTGATCTAGAAATCAATCCAATATTGGAAATAACAGTCTTCATTTGGAAGGCTGGATCTGGACATTTTCTGAGATATATTTGGACATTAGCTGTAGTTCTCTATGATGTTTTGATAGCAAGAGATAAAGTTGGGGCAGGATCTGGATTTCAAACAAGGGTTAGTGCATGTTTTAAGGCTCTTTTAATTGTCAAGCAAAAATTGGTTTTGTCTCTTCTACAATATTTGTTGTAAGTTGCATAGACTGTATAATTTCTAATTGTGTTAATGTATTGAAACCTGGCATGTCTGTTACAGGGGTCTATCAACCCACTTTTGTTTTACTGCCCTGAGTATTAGAAAATCTTGAGTCTCTGAAAAAAGCTTGAAAGTGCTCCAAGAAGTGGCTTTTAACAGGCTGGCTTTAAGCAGAAGCAAGAGGGTAGCAGACTTGATTATTGCTAGTATAACAGCTTTAATTTCATTAATCGGTAGCACCACTGCTTATGCAATAGCATTGACACAAGGAGTTAAGACAACTATTTTGGTTAACCATCTAGCAGAAAAATGTTACTAATGTATTGAGAATATAAAAAGGATTTATATAGGTGTCTGGAACAACAGATTGATGCTCTATAACCTATTTAAATTTTCTGAAAGAGGTTCAGGGTTCAAGAGTTAGGAGCCATCTCAAGTGTCATGACAAATATCATGGGAGTAGTATTACTTCTAAAATTTACAATGATTGTCATTACAACTAGAAAAAAATTTAAAGACACTTGTAGGGTATTTGGCATAATTCTAACACCTCTCTGAGGGTTTTAAATTTGCATAGTAAGATTATTAATTTAAAGAATGCTACTCTGTTGAGCTTTGATGCTGCAGATAATGCCGATAAAATTATCCATGATCTGAGGTCAGTATTTTCATTTTGTTCAAACCTCAGGAATGGCATATATAGCTTGATCATGCTAGCCATTCTAGTCCTGGGAATACTTTTATTCCTGCCCATCGTGTTAAAGCTTGTCTCTAGCTACATCAACAGGCTGGCAGCCAAAGTACATGACTTGAAACTGAAAATGGACTCCCAGACAAAGTCATTAATTTAACAGGCTGGCAAGCCAAGGACAGTAAGGTTCTGCACAGAGCCTTACCAACCTAAGTCTGAAGGGCATTGCTTTTGATAATCCATATTTCACGACAGTAAGGAAGGCTTTCATGTCAGAACAACCTAAGACAGTCTCAGTTTGGTTTATGCAATAAAAAGGGGGAGATGTGGAGAGTTTTGGGGCTGCCTGGCAGGAATCTGACATAGGCCAAGGACAAGGAATTGGACTGTAAACAAGAATCTGATATTAGGCTGGAACAAAGAAGTAATTTCAGGCAGAAACCTAAATCCTAGGCTAGAACAAAGAAGAAATTTCAGGCAGGAATCTAAATCTTAGGCTAGAACAAAGAAGTAGGCTTCAGGTATGAAAATGACTTTGGACTAGGACAGGAAAGTAGGCTCAGATATTTTGGTCATCCTGAAAAGCCCTTAGAAACAGTGATCACAGGAGTGATCATGGGACTCTGTTCATTGTCTTGCTTGTTTTTTGACTATTTGCATCTATTGTATTGCTAGTTCTTCAACCTAGAACTGACCTTAATACTTGTATGTAATTTAAATAGTATAAAGGCAAAAAAAGGAGGAGGAGAGATGGAATAGGGGATTAAAAGAGGGAGGGGGAGGTGGTGAATGGTGATGGCATCTGAAATGTAAATAAATAAAATATTGAATAATAAAAAAGAAAATCCATCAATGTAATACACAATATAATAAATGAAAGAAAAAAATGCATGGTCATCTTACTAGATGTCAAAAAGGTATTTAATAAAATCTGACACTGCTTCATGATTAAAGACTTGGAGAGAGAAGGAATACAAGGGGCACACATAACACAGTAAAGGCAAAGATGCCAATAGCCAACATCAAATTAACTGGGAGAACCTTAAAGCATTTCTACTAAAAGCAATATACAGATTTATTGCAATTCTTATCAAAATTCCAACACAATTTTTTGTAGACCTTGAAACAGTAATTCTCAAATTCATATGGAAAAACAAAAAATCCAAAATTGTAACAATCCTGAACAATAATAGAGTTTCAGGATGAATCACCATTTCTGAGCTTGAGATGTACTACAGAGCAAAAATGATAAAATTTGCATGATATTGGTACAGAAACAAACACATTGATCAATGGAATAGAATCAAAGACCCTATGATTATAGTGGAATATCATTGGGAGCCATTTTATTGCCATCTATCTTTATCTATCTATTATCTATCTATCTATCTATCTATCTATCTATCTATCTATCTATCATCTATCTTCTATCTATCTTCTATCTATCTATCTATCTATCTATCTATCTATCTATCTATCTATCTATTCATTTATTTTCCAGTCATGTTTGTTTTTATCCTAGAAGTCTGGGATATCCAGTCTTTGGGTTCTTTTGGGTGGTGTCAGGGTTGGACTCTTTTTCATGGCACGAGTCTCAAGCTGGACCAGTCATTAGTTGGCCACTCCTATAATTTCTGCTTGACATTTACCCTAACACATCTTACAGGCAGGACAAATTGTATTACTTGGTAAAGTTTAAACTATATTCTCTATTATCTTTTGTTTATAAGGAATGACATTTTATTGCTCAAACCAATGAAGGTATGTGCAAACAAGGTATAACACCAGGGAAGTTGCACATATGAACTTACAGTGTGGGAGCATGCACAAGATCTAAGCATGCTGGAGTCAGACAAACTTTTACCATCAATCTGGTAGGTAGGGACTAGCTCCCACCTCCTAGCTAAGGAGTTACTGGCAATTGATAGCTTCTGGAAAGATGGAGAATAAATTTTCTTTAACAATGTGGACTTTTGTCAGCCCTGGTCTACTGAAAGGCCATGAGCATAAGATATGCTCATGTCCAAGAGCATCAGAATAGCACAAACTATAGTTGGTATGTTTTAAAAGAAAAAAGGCTTATGTACAATTAAGTTAATAACTAAAGTATTACTAGATTCTTGGCATATTCTTGGCTTAGTAAAGTTCACATCAAATTCTGTTCACCTATAGCTATTTCAAACACTTTGTAAAGTTAGAATCTTACCTTCCTGATAGACCAGATTCTCCCTTAAGAAAACAGGAAGTGCTTTTTATCTTTTGTTTACCATGGGAGGGTTTTTTGTTTATATTTTCACCATTGTTCAATGCCAACTTGATGTCACTTTGTGATTTGTCTTATGCATGACGGTTTTCCTGCTTGTTCTGTCTTTTAGATTATGCTGAACTTTGCTTCTATGGAGATGATGTATCACTAGTTGCCAAGCTGTTACCATGTGAACATTTAAAAAGTAAGCAAAACATGGAGCTAGTTTAGAATGATAGGAATACGAGCCTGGGCCCCAACCAGGAAACATGATTTTAGCGTATATTTTTTTGTAGAATACAATCATAAAAATGTCTTAAGAAATCATGGATGTGAATACATTTTTAAAATAAAATAGTTTTAAAATAAAAATAAAAACATATTTTTAAAACAAAAATAAAAACTTTAAAATAGTTTTACATTAATATTTTTATAAAGAGGACACAAAGTTGGGTGCATAGGAAGGGGAAGAGTTGGGAGAGTGTGACTATGATAATACATTGTTTGAAAATTTCAGAGATCTAATAAAAGTGAGAAAATAAAATTAAAAAACAGAGTGTGATATAATTTATAAATTGGAATGATTTAATGCCTGCAAGTTCCTCTGGAGGGAAATGTGTGGGTGGAGAATTTGGAATATTTACCAAGTTAATGTTTTATTGCTTCCTGTTTCTATATGAGTTAACACTAAAGAGATTATCATTAAGCTATTTATTATGGAAAAGAAGGAAGAGTGAGGGATCAGAAAGTAGGTAGATTTTTTTTCTGCTATATTTCAACTTAATATATTTTTAAAATTGAGATTATACTACAATAACAATAGTTTTCTCTTCCCTTTAGGTATTTTCTCTAAGTCTTTCCATATATCTCTCTTGCTATTCTTCATCTTCATGACTTCTTTTTTTTAGAATTATTACTTACTTATTACTTATTATTAATTATTTACTAATTATTATTGAATGCATATATGTATATATGTTTCTAAATGTGGGACGGGAAAGCTTTTTCTCCCTGCATGCAAGTCAACCAAGAACCTGTGAACCTACCTGTCAGGATAATCGTTGCTCATTTCCTTCCAGTCTGGTGAGCACTCGTGCCTGAATACCTGGGCAGAAGTGGAACTGGGGTGGTACCTAAATATATATGTTCAGTTATATAATGACATCTTTGTATGTTTTTAGGTTAAACTACTTGGCACCAGACAACCAGTCACATGCTCTTTCCTAGGGAGGATCATCTCTCTCGTTCTCAGCTTTCCTGACACCCAGGATGCTGGCCTTGAACTCTCATGCACAATCTTGCCCCAGCCTCCCATGCTACTGGGACTACAGGCATACGCCACCACACCCAGTCTTTCTCATCTTTCCTAAATTGCCACTAGTTATTGCTGTAGGGATGAGGTCTCATGGGCTTTACCCTGTCCATGTTGTCATGTCTATTTATGTTTTCCTTGTTCGGCTTATGTTTAGGCAGTCATTTTGGTGAAACTTTATGGATATAGCTTCTAATGTTACTAGGAGACACAATCTCCCAGCAAACTTCCTGATCTTCCGGGTCTTACAATCAATCTGCCCCCTCTTTTGCATGTTCCCTGAGACTTAACTACTAGAACTCTTATTGGATGTATCCAGTGGGACTGTGCTCTACAACTCTGCATTTTGATTAGCTATGTTTTTCTGCAGTGTTCACTATCTGTAGCAAAAAGAAGTTTTCTTGATGAGAGGTGAGAAATGCTTTTGTTTCTGGTATATAGACAAGTGTTTATGGATTGTTGTGAATGATTATGTTGCTTTAGTACATAAGTGGTTGTAGATTCTCCTCCAGCAATCATTGTTTCACTAGCACTGAGCACTTAGCAAGATTTTCAGTACTAGCAATGTTTTCTCTCTTTTTGAGCATGACTTAAAGAGCTTAAAGACCTTCTCATTCCCCCATTTCTCATATCAGATCACTCAAATGTTTGCTTCTCCTTTACACCCCTTCCACCCTCTTCTGTATTTACTTTTTCCCCCTCCTTAAAAAGCTGTCCTTTCCAATTTTACTGATCCAATTACTTATTCTCTGGTATTCTCTTCTCTATTTTCTCCCAATCCTTCTTACCCCATTAATGGTTTCATTTTACTTTACTAGTTTTTGTACTTACAAGAGGCTCTATACTCACATCTGATTTGGACCTATGATCCTCCAATGAGGGAGGATACACTTTGTCTCTCTAGGCTGGAGTTACCTCACTCAAAATGATTTTTTTTCTAGTTCTATCTGTTTACCTACAAAGTTCATAATTTCCTTTTTCTTTATAACTGAATAGTATTCCATAGTTTATGTGTACTCTATTTTCATTATTCATTCATTGGTTGTAGAATATTTAGGTTGTTTGCATTTTCTAGCTATTATTAATAGATCATGACTATTGTTAATAGTGAACATGACTGAGCAAGTTTCTATAGCGTAGTATGTTGAATTTTTTGGGCATATACCAAGGAGTGGTATATGTAGGTATATCATATCATATCATATCATATCATATCATATCATATCATATCATACCATACAGTAGGTTTATTTTCAGCTTTTTGAGAATTTTCTATACTGATTTCCATAGTGACTGCACTAGTTTGGAGTTCCACCAACAGTGAATGACAATTCTCTTTTTTTCTCATCCCCTCCAGCTTTGATTCTCAGTTGTTTTGCTGATCTTTGCCATTCTGACTGGAGTAAGATGAAATCTCAAAGTTGGTTTGATTTGCATTGCCATGCTAGAAACAATAAACACTTTGAGATATCTCTTAGTTATTATTAATTATTATTTCTACTATTACTCATTGTTATTAATTATTGTTTTGAGAACTCTCTGTTCAGGTTCCAGGCTTATTTTTTGAACTAGTTATTAAAAAAAAACTTTGTTTTTTGGGTTCTTTATATATTCTGGATATTAATCCTCTGTCAGATATATGTTGCAGATTCTCTGTCATTCTGTGGGTTGCCCCTTCACCTACTTGATTATTTCTTAACTTCATAGTTTTATGAAGTCCTACTTGTCAGTTGTTGAACTTAGTTCATGGGTAAGTGGAGTCCTACTCAGAAAGTACTTTCTTACACCTACATCATGAAGAGTACTGCCTATGTTTTCTTCAAGATGTTTCAGGCTTCTTTCTTTGATCCATTTACAGTTAGTTTTTGTGTAAGGTGGCAGATATCATCTAATTTCATTCTTCTGCAAGTGGACATCCCACTTTCCTAGTACCATTTGTTAAAAATAACATCATATTATTTTTGTTATATATTCCCAGTCACAACAAAGTAAAGCAATGTTGCATTCCAACAAATGCTAGTGCAAAAGGACTTTTTCATTGTTTTAATCATTGAGTTTCTTTAGAATTATCTAAGTTTCTCATAGTTGCTGCATTTTCCCATCAACATATGGTGCAGGAGGAATGATTTTCATGGCCCTTGTAAAAATGCTTGAATAGTAAATCGAAATGCCAAGACATTCATTCATGAATGAGGTTAAGATACACTTCAAGACCCACCTCTTTTTGTCTCTAAAACCCAACACTGCTGATAGGACACTTTGACAAGTTTCTTTTTTCTTTATGCCTTTATATATTTAAATTTTAAGATAAGTAATAATATGACATGTTGTCTTTGATGCCTGCTTATTTAGGCCCAGCATTGGGCTTGTGAGATGTACTCAGCTTATATGCACCTATAATTCATTTATTTTATTTTTTCTTGATTATTATAATTTATTTAAATGCAATGCAGTGTTTGTCAAATTCACAGCGCTGGAATCAATAGGTAGTTTAAGGTTTATTTCAAAAGGCAAGCACTGGAGAACTCTGCCCTGTGCTATCTGGCAGCCTGGAGACTTACCTCTCCCTGCAAAGTTAGAGGGGCAGGGAAAAAAGTGAGCCCTGGGTAAGAGAGTCAATCTTCAGCTGAAATGGTTGATTGTTGCAGTCACCAGTCATTTCAATCTGGAATAGGCAGGAGAGATCCTGGAGCTTGCAAACATGGAGCCCCAGGCAATCTTTCTTCCTGGACTCTCAGGCATTCCTCTGGAGCTACATTCCTGGGGGAGCTACCTTCAGAGGACGGTGGCCTATCCCCCTGTGGGACAAGGGCCCAACTCCTTCAGCAGAAGCAGTGGAAATCCTTTCCCTGTTGCAGACTCTGCTGGAGGTGGAAGCAGCAAGTCACACTCATCCTTAGTGGGAATAATTGTGTCTCCCTGGGGACACAGTGGGACAGAGTGGTGTGAAGTGGGTCTTCGTGAGTAATGGGTCCTCCTTTGCCTTTCGTATAGTTAACCAGCTTGATATGCATGTTACCCTAAGAAACAGAAATGAAAACTCTTGTCAAAGCCTTCTTGTAGAATCCCTCTATCCCCTGTGAGGCATCAGTACAGAAAAGCCACTCCTTTTCAGAGTGACAAAGTTCCCACTGAGCTAGATGGTCCCCTGGCCACCAGGTCTTCCAGACCTCTCTAAGGACCAAGTTACAGAAGACAGCTCACCTTCATGACTCAGCAAACACACGGTTTCCAGGCTCAGACCTGTCATTCATTCAGCCATTTCTCCACAAATGTAAACGCATCTCTGTGTTTTTAAAATATCTTTCAGATCATTTTTTTTCCTGATTTAAAGTACACCCCCACTCTAATTCATTATGTGCAACTGTTATATAGGATTTTGATAGATCACTGGGTTATTTCCTGGAGGATGAAAGTGGTGGAGGCATAATTCCAATTCAGGTTATTCTGACTTTATTTCCCTCAGTCTTTTTTATCATAACTTGGAGTAGAGATATAGGTATTGGGCAGTGACTTTTGTCTCTTAGCAGTGTAGAGTGGGGATGGAAAAGATGACACCTACAGGGGCCTGGTTCCTGTGTCCAGAACAGGATGTTCAACAAATGATGTTGATTTTGTTTCTTCTCTTTTAGTGATTCCCTAAAAATTCAGATCACCAATATCAGAATTTGAAATATCCTAACTTTCTTTCCTTCATGGCAATTTGTGGACTCTCTCTCTAGACACTAAAAGGATGTGAGAGATCTTAAGAGACAAACTAAAATTTCTTCCTTAGGAGGTCAAAGGGTATTCACAGAAATTAATTAAATGGTGGCCTCCACACTGTCCCATCTTGTGAACAGAAGCTGCTTCTAATCTGGCTCCAGCCATTGATCCTGTAGGAGTTGGGTGATCGTCCTCAGAGAGGCAGAGAGCGAAGGGGCTAATAATCCCTGTCATGTTTCCACCTTATAAATAACCCATTTCAGTAGAAGAGGAAAGATTTTTCTCTGAGATTCTGTGCACGGAAATTCTTTGTATAAAACAGACTGACCAAGCCACTTAACCCTTCTGTGAAACTTCTCCCTGGCCATTAGCAGTAGTGCAGTCTGACTTGCCAACGCCACACGAAGCAGAAAGCTGAAGGTTGTTTATATGGACAGTGCACAGCATGGTGTGAGGAAAGACCTAGGATCGGTCATGCTTCTGCTTCAGATCTTCTACACAACTTTGAAACAACTGCTCTCCTGAATCTCAAATTCATCAGGACGAAATGAGATTTTAAAGGTTATGTTCTTCAGCAAATGAAAGGGAAGTGGCAATGCATGCAGTGGATTCTTACTCTTTTGTGAATGAATGATTCACCTTTTGGACTTCACATTGACTTTACTAATAGCAGGAAGTTTTCAGCTCAGGCAAATTTTGTTACTTGGTAACAACTATAATCTGCTTTGCATAAATGTAAAAATTGTTTAACTCTTATCTAAGATTAAAACAGATAGGAAACTGTAAATTTGAGATCATATGTTGAGGCTGGCCTTAATGATCCTTTATGAACTTTTCCAGGTTCACCAGTCCATGATGTGGGGATGTGAGAAAACTGTGGAGCTCCTGTGGTGTGTGCAGACTCAGTCAATGTAAGTTTTATTTATTTAGAGACAGGATCTCGCTATGTTGTCAGCTGGCTTGGTACTACTCATCATACAGCTCAGACTGACCTTGAACTCTGAGCAAGCTCCTGTCTTAACATTTCCAATACCATGGTATAGGCATGTATCACTAAGCCTGGTTTATAATCTACTTTTAAAACAAAAGACAAAAACATCCAGAATAAAAGTGCCCCGGGGAAGTTATAGTAGAGTTCTCATGTTATATAGAATAGCTGTATGGCTAATCCAAAGAGGAGAGTTCTTTTAGAAATAATTTTTAATAAATATTTTTTTTATACAGTCACAAATATGAATCAGAGAGACAAGTCACAATACCATTTTTATCTTGGGGCATATTCATTTACCATTTATCTATTTTTTATAATATTCAGGGTGATTTTGTTTTCTCTACTTTTTTCAATAAGAGAATAAATATTAGGACATTTTTCACACTTCATGTTTATAAATTTGAAATGCCAGTCTGCAGTCTGTCTTAGTTCCTTAAACCACACAAAGAATTGTCCATGATACAGATGATAGTGATAATCACAGATATTAATTATTAAATATTTATTACTTCCAGGTCCTTATATACACACAACGTATCCTGCTTTCGTGTTCTTACTGCTACATGAGGTTGTTCTAGATCTCTTTTATTTAAAATGTTAGCCCAGTTTTAAACACAGACATAATAATTGCAAGCATGCTTGTTCTTATTTTATAGATAAAAACATTAAGGCTTTGAGAAATTGTACATTATCCATTGTAACATTGAGAATGATTGTCAATGGCAGGGATCAAATATAGAAGTATTAACTGACAATATCATATATCCCAGCCCACAGATACTGTGGCAAGACTACCTGGGGCAAGGCTCAGATCTGCCACTAATTTGCTATTTGTATTTCTCAATTGAAAAATAAAAGAGAAACACAAAATGCAATAAGAAGGCTCAAGCCTAGCCCAAAGTTGTTGAATGCAGTGTCTCATTTTCTCTTACTCTGTGGGGTTGATGTGAAAGTTAAACAAGCTGTGATATATATATCATAACACACACACACACACACATATATATATGTTGGAATATATATATATATATATATATATATATATATATATATGTATATACATATATATATATATATATATGAAAGTGCTTGGGTCATGCAGGTTTGATCTGCACTGCTATCTGGGCTTTTGGCTATAAAGGTTTGCCACATCAGACTTGTCACTTATAGAAACTATAGTTATGTCCTTGCAATAAAGCATAGACAGCAAAGAGAGATGATTCCTGATTAGCACATGTTTTTTTTTTCCTTGTAGGATTTCTTCTAGCCTGCAGTCTCTTTCTGACACTCTTTGGTTCTCCCTTAATTCTTGTACTTTATATTATACAGCTTTAGCAAGTGGGGAGTTTTAACTATTCAAAAAGAATAGTTTACTTCTAGGTAAGAGAGTTGTGAAAGTCTATTGACAGGTTTATCAAAACAAAAGCATCAGTGGTTTAATATCCTCAGGAGCACAGGAAGTATGCAGGCATGTTCTGTTGCAGTAGACTGTCATTTACAGCCTGCTCAGATGACCTGCTTAGCATCTGAGCTGGGTAATGTAGTTCCTGTCTGCAATCTCAACTCTAGTAAGTCTGAGACAACATGTATGTAGCCTGGGCTGTGTTATAAGACCCTATCTCAGAAAACGAAAGCAAAGAAAAAAGCAGAGCATCATAGATCATCTGATGTTTCTGTACTTATAGTTTGTTTTATGTTATTAATAGAGATGATTGTGTAATAGATGAAGACTTCCCAACAAAGTTAATTTACTTTTTTAAATGCCAAGGCTGTCTTGTAGTCAGTAGAGGAAGTTGCAGCCTTTAGCTAGGTGGATTTTAGTGAGATCGAAGACAAGCAAAAACCAGAAGAATGTAAATCATGTAAAGTAGTGTGTGAGTGTGTGGGAGATGGGAAATTAGGTTGGCTTCCTAGACATGATCCTGTCCAAAGCCTGGGGTGGGGGAGCACAGGAGTAAATGAACAGAGAGAAGAGGAAAACATGCCAGTCTCTAATTGCAGCTACTCTGGTTTCTCCTAACCTACTTCAGTTCCTCATCTTCTTCCTCTTCTTTCTCCTCCTTCCCTTCCTCCTCCCTTTTCCCTACCCTTCCTCATCTTCCTTTTCCTCATCTCTTCTTACTTTCCTCAAATTCCATTATATTGACCCTGAAAATGGTCAGAAGTACATCTCATTTGGAATTAGAAAAATCATTGACTATCAAAGGTTCAATCACAGCTGTAGGCAAAGAAGCTGAGATCACGAGTTATTTGCAGCTAATAACTAGTACTCAGTGAAGCCAGGGTGTATGGTGATATTTAAGAGATAACAATAAATTAGTATAAGATTTTTGAAAAGCAAAAGCATGGTAGGAGCAGAGTGAGATATTCAAAGGAAACCTTGCAACATTCCCTTCTCCTGGAGTTCATTTTCTTGTATACTTTCTTTTTCCCTTTATAGGCGACACTGTACCTACACACTCAGTATTCCTGGAGCCTATGGAAATACCACACAATATTACAGAGTTTTTTATGCTGGGACTTTCCCAGAGGCCAGAGATCCAGAGAATTCTCTTTGTGGTCTTCTTGGTTATCTATGCAGTCACAGTTTGTGGCAACATGCTCATTGTGGTCACCATCACCTTCAGCTCCAACCTGGCTTCCCCCATGTATTTCTTCCTTTCCAATCTATCATTTATTGACACCTGCTATTCTTCTTCTTTGGCACCTAAACTCATTGCTGATTCCTTGTATGAGGGGACAACTCTTTCTTATGAGGGATGCATGGCCCAGCTCTTTGGAGCTCATTTCCTGGGAGGTGTTGAGATCATTCTACTCACAGTGATGGCTTATGACCGTTATGTAGCCATCTGCAAACCCCTGCACTATACCACCATAATGACCAGGCACCTTTGTGTTGTGCTGGTGGGAGTGGCTTGGCTGGGTGGCTTC
>JANHMN010000002.1:156972865-156995060 GCA_030674055.1 Rhabdomys pumilio | reverse complement strand
GTGGCCCCATGAGGAGAGCAACAATACTAACCAACCAGAGCTTCCCAAGGTCTAAACCACCAGCCTGGGAGCACATAGGGAAGGACTCATGACTCCATCTGTATATGTAGGGGAGGATGGCCTTGTCAGGCATAGGTGGGAGAGGAGATCCTTTTGTCCTATCAAGGCTGAACACCAAGTGTAGGGGGGGGGAGGGATTCAAGGGTGCGGAGGTGGAAGTGGGGGGGTAGGTGGGGGCACATCCTCATAGAAGCAGGAGGAGGGGGGATGGGATAGGAGGTTCTTGGGTGGTGGGGGAAAAGTGGTAAGGAAATAAAATCTGAAATGTAAATATAATACCCAATTAAAAAGAAGTGGTAATGGTTCTATTATGTAAGTCTAAAATGGCTATGCAAAGGAGACCCAAGTCTACCTCAGGAGGATGGTGTTTGCAAGAGGCTTTCTAAAAAAGATGACTTTAATTAACCTAAGTTTTAAAAGAGATATAAGATTTTGCCATATGTTAAAAGAAAGTAAAGTTATTCCATTTAGAATAATTAGAATTTCCTCTATGAATATTCATTTGTCCTACTGTCATTTTCTGTTGCTGTGATAACACACCCTGCCAAAAGCAATTCAGGGGAGAAAGGGTTTGTTTGGCTCACAATTTCATGCTACAGTCCATCATTGCAGAGAAGTCAAGATGGCTAGAACTTGAAGTGGCTAATCACATTACATTCACAGTAGACAGCAGAAAGCAATGAATTAAGTCAAGCATGCTGGTCTTCAGTTTGTCCACTCCACTTCTATTAAAATTTAGCATCTCTTACCTGAGTAATGGTGACACACGCTGAGGATGAGTTGACAATGAATCAAGATAATTTTCCCACAAAATGCCCATAGTCATTGAGACTTCCTTCCAGGTGAGTCTAGATTTTGTTGATATGACTATTAAAACTATCACACTATGCTTAAAAATTACTGGGGACACCAAAGAGAATAAGAACTATGTGATGATTTTATAGCTGGTATTCATCTACATATTGAGCCAGTATCCCTAGGAGAAATGGAAAATAAATGGTCCAAGTATACATCTAGCATGTTTGATCCAATCTCTAGGAAAGCTATTGGCATTAATTTTCCTTGTCTGGAGAAATATAAACAAATGCACATAAAATGAAATGCAAGCCTTGGTCATCTCAGAGCTGAAAGGGGGCCAATTTTATGATAGTCTATACATTGTTGATAATTCCATAAGACTCTGAGTGACATAGAAACTCTGAAAGGTGAAATGACATTTTAGACACACTTCTCTTGTATTTTTCACCAAGAAATACTAACAGACTTTGAAGGTAATAAATATGGTATGTCAACTTAAAAGAAGAGTCACAGGTCTGGAGAAAAACATACATGAAGTGTGGTGGTCAACACTAGTAGTTTACATCTGGCTGATTCCTCTGAATTAAGAAAATATACAAATTTTTAATATTCTGTATTTTATATCAGATGAGTCAAAAATTATGTCATTTTCATAACAATTATTTTACTTCATCATTCTTGTTGGTAGGAAGAATATGTGCCATTTTAATGTTATTTTCTAGTATGAATGTTAGATATAGTAATAGGACACAAAGTCAATCTTTTGCACCATTACATCACAAGAAGTAAAACTGATTCACAAACTATTCACAAACTATGATGATCAAAATGAGATGACCCAAGGTAGAAGATGACAATCAGCATTGTCAATCAGATAAGAAAGATATACTTGTCTACATTAGAAGAGAAAAGCAGGTTTATATTCTCATGGCCAAATATCCCATGATAATTCCATTGCTTGGTTTCTTCTCTAAACACAAGTTGCAATCTTGAGGAATGGAGAAAAAGAAAAAGTAGGAAAGAAGGGAGGAAAAAAAGAAAAGGGAAGGAAGAAAGAAGGAAAAGAAGTAATCGTTCACTTACAAAATACTTGTAAAAATGTTGTATATTAAGTTAAGAGGATCGGGTAGATAAAAGGAAAAACTTCCAGTCTTCCAGAGAGCTGTAAGAGAACTGTGAGCAAGGATGATTGGTGAATATTTTATAATCAGTATTGGAGAACAAGTTGAATGTAAAAATCTTATGAAATCATGAATATGAGGAATGATACATATACCAATTACTATGATCTAATAATTGCACATTGAATATATTACTAAAATACCATGCCATAGCCATAAATACATAAAGATGTGGAAAAGGAAGGAGGGAATAAACCAATGAAGCAGATTTTGTCTTAGAAAATGTACTTTGTATTTGCACTTTTTGTCAAGCCAGTAATGTTATTGAATGTCATGGACCCAAACGTGTTCTGCAAAAACACAGGACCTTTGACTTAAAACACTGTACCCAAAAAACCAAGGATGCTAGTGACTGAGGAGAAACATAGGTACAAGCTTAACAAGATCTCGTGTATACTAATTCATTTATTAAAATAAATGAAGGTAAAGCTTGAAAGAGAAATAGCAAAATATGGGAGATATGAAGACAGAAATTGATAAAACAGGGAGTGGGCTCAGGCAGTGAAGATGAATGGGTTGATAAACAAGAAGTAGGAAGAAGGAGGAACAAAGAATCCCAAAATAATAGTTTGAAATCTGAAATTTTACAAAGCTGTTCTGTGTCATCAAAGATTCTTTGTGATTTCTGATTAACTATGTGCAGAAAGCTCAAAACAAAGTAGAATCATTTTAGCACTCTGGCACTATAATGGCTCATGCAATTCTTCATTGTCTTTAGATTTACAATATTTAATGGTTTTGGTTTTTTGCCAAAGACTTAAAAGCCTCAAAATTAGAAACAAAAATAGAACAATTAATATTTGTAAGAGCTTTACAAGACAAGTGAACTGTCCTTGGAGCTGTGATAGGCTGTTTAACATGGTTTTGGGGTGTTTGTTTGGCTTCTCCTTTAGTCTTCACTAACTCCTGCAACCATGAGAATCAAGTACCTTCACACACTGACAAATGTCCACAGAGTGACATAAAATCACTCAGGACTTCCTGGAGCATAAAGAGAAAAAGCATCATTAGATGCTTATCATTTACAAGTTTGTGGCTCATGAGTCATCAAACTGTAAAACCAGTATTCTAATTTTTAAAAGAAGTAATGTACTTAAAGATAAGGTATTTGTTTTCATTAACATGTAAAAAGTATATTATAACACAAATTTAAAACTATTATTCTTTTAGATTTCACAGTTTCAGTTATCCAGGGTTACTCTATCACCCTGAAAACATTAAATGTGAAATTTCAGAAATAATATTTGTAAGTGATAGTTCTCAGATTGTCCCGTTCTATTCTACTAAGGACATGAATGTCCACTTTGCTAGTGCTATCCTTGTGTATGCCACCCAACTCTCAGTCACACTGTGTGTTAGGCCCACAGCCTGGAGTCATAGCTCTCATGCTCCAGTAACCCTTATATTTACTTCATACATAGTGGTCCTAAAGGACAATCATGACACTGAAAAGGAGTTTACAGGGAATAAACATGGAAAATGGACAACTCTTGTGCTGTGTGACAGCTCTGCAGAGTTCATAGGGAAATTACATCAAATCAAATATCTCACAATCATTCATATTAACAACATTCTACTCACTGAGATAGACTAAAAACTGTGGAAATATGAGCTGTTATAAGCACACATAAACATAACATATAGTTTCAAGATAGGGAACATTAAATAATAAAACGAAGCTTTGAAATTTAAAACCTGGCTCCATGTTTGTAGATTAGTTTCAGAACTAAGAAGTTAAGGGAAAGCAGACCAAAGTGCAAGTTTTCTAGGAAATTGTACTATACAGATAATTTTATTACAACTTGCAGTAGATTTTAAAAAGAAACCAAAAAGAAAATTCTATTAAAAACAGAACCCATTTCATTAAGCACTAAAACCCAGACATATTTTTAACTTTGTTGTGGGCCCTCCATTGTCCAAACATTTTTATTCCAAACATTCTTATAGCATTTTTCATTTCTGTATTCCTTAGGGTATAGACAATGGGGTTCAGCATTGGGGTAATGACTGTGTAGAACACAGACACAAGTTTATCTTCAGTGAAGGTGGAGGAGGGTCTCATATAAATAAATGCACCAGGCCCAAAGAACAGGATGACCACTGTGATGTGAGAGGCACAGGTGGAGAGGGCCTTGCGCCTCCCCTCTGCAGAATGGTTCCTCAAGCTGATTAAGATGGTAGCATAGGAGGACACTAAGATGAAGAGAGAAATTACAGAGATTAAACCACTGTTGACCATCACAACAACCCCCTCCATGAAGGTGTCAGTGCAGGCAAGCTTAAACAATGACTGCAGGTCACAGAAGTAGTGGACAATCACATTGGGACCACAGAAGGGCAATGGAATGGTGATGAGAATCTGGATTATGGAGTGAATGAGGCCCCCCCAGCCAGGAGCCAGCCACCAGCATGTGACACACTTGACGACTCATGATGTTCATGTAATGAAGAGGTTTGCAGATGGCCACGAAGCGGTCATAGGCCATCACCACAAGCAAAATGACTTCAACAACACCAAAGAAATGAGAGAAAAATATTTGAGTCAGACAACCCTTCAGGGAGATGGTTTTAATCTTAGCCAGTAAGTCGGTGATGAACTTAGGGACAATTGTAGAGGAGTAGCAGATTTCTACCAGGGACAAGGAGCTGAGGAAGAAGTACATGGGAGAATGTAAAGTCTTACTGATGCTGACTGTCACAGCAATGAGACCATTGCCCAGCACTGTGGCCACATACACAGGAAGGAAGAGCACAAAGCATATCTTCTGCACCTCTGGATCCTGGAAAAGGCCAGTGAAAATTAACTCAGTCACATTGTTACCATTGGCCATGGAGTTAGCTCAAGTGTGTTGGACATCAGAAAGTAGGAAGGCTGAAAAAGAAGTCAAAATATTGCAGCACAAGTTACTTTCATTAAAAGCATTCTCAAAAGCTCAGGCTGTTTTGCTAAATACTTACTCCTCAACCAGTATATTCGTATTCAGCATTAAATGTTGATTTAGTGGTTTAATTTGTTATATGTTACTTTCATTTAGCTATTAGCAGAACATAAATGTCCAGTGAAATGTTTCTTACCCATAGTCACACAGAAAATGTAACTCAAAATAAGTCTTTCTAACTTTCAGCCCAGTTATCTGTCTAATAATCACAAGGCATTATGATTTTAAGAGTTCAAGATATATTACTGGTAGATAGATGATAGATGGCTAGATAGATTATATAACTGTATTATCTTCATTGCATTTAATAGGTCTTCCTCTTGAATATTCCTTTTGATGCCATTCTGGTACAATTCTTTGTGCCTTCTGCTCCTCAGGGAATAATTACACCTGAAGCATTTGAATGCTTTGCATGCTTTATCATCTGCTTCATAGGATTTGGTCATCCATAAAGAATAGACATTTATTATCTCATAGTTCTGAAAACTGAGAAGGCCAAACCAAGCTCAGAATCAGGGGGTTTGCCTTTCACCTGTATCAAGGTATGGCAAAGACATCACATGATGACACAGAGCAAACATAAGGATAAAAGCTTCCTTTGTAGCAATGCCACTCAAACTTTAAGGCTATTGATTCATGAACTGTATAAGCCATCATGATTTAGTCACCAACTAGAGATCAAACTTTTATAATCATAAACTCACCAGGAAACAAAACTACACTTCATAGAAATATTTTCCTGTTCCTTCTGTTCTTTCCCAGTGTCTTCCATTCTGTTTCCTGCCATCAGCTGTGCCAGTCCTCACTTTACTCAAGGCAGAAGCCTCTATGACTTCTAACAAATGTTCACTCCTCTGAGTGCATTGAACTAACTAAATTTCCACACTCTTCTACAATCATTTCCAACCATCTACCACCAAGTCTCCCAAAAGACACTCATTACAAAGAGACAGAGAAATTTCCCAATAGCTCAGTAGGATCAGATAACCAACAGAGAGATTACATACAAAAACACAGAGATGATGAAAGGGAAAAGGTTATGTTTCCAGATACAATATGGTTGATGTCCATATAAACTCACAGAAACTGACAGCATGCACAAGTCCTGCACAAAGTCAAGTCATACAAAATCCCAGTATGAAAAAGAAGTAGATGAAAGTCCCACCCCTAACCAAAAACTATTTGCAATTGATTCCTGCTGGAAGAGAGAAAAGTCAGTTTTTTTCCCACTGAGTGACACTGAGTATATCAATGACATTCCAGTGCAGGCTTCATGCCCAGGAGTAATTAGACCACATAATAAGGACTCAGGATTTCCATGGGTTTTTTGAATAATGGGGTTTTCTATGGTAGTTTGGGGAGGTTACTGTTGATTGTTTGACCTTTTTTGGAAGAAAAAGAACATGAAGTTGGGTGGGTAGGGGGGATCTGGGAGTAGTAGGGAATTGGAAAAAATAAGATTAAAATATGGTGTATGAAACGTGTTAATAGAAAAATCAATAAATAAACATTTAAAACCAATAAAATTAGATTATAGAACCAAAAAAAAATGTTATGCTTGAAATAAAAGGCCATTATATATTCCTTCTACTTGAGTTGAAGCCTAGAAACACTGCACCTAACACAGTTCTCTTCCTGTTCCCGACTGATGTCTCATGGTTAAAGCATTTATTCTAAATACATGTGCAAGAAAAATATTCCTAAAACAGCTTTAAGCATACTGAAAATGGTTAGTGGATAGGTGTGTGCATTTTCCTAATTCAGGGAGTAAATTTTGCCAATGTCATTTGTAACAGATATTCACTTCCATCTTCCTTATTATCTTTGTCAGCAACAACTATGTTTTCTTCTCACTCTGAAGGTTTAGCTCTTATTAGTTCAGAAATCATAAAGAGAGCAACTGGGACAATAGAACAAAAATACTACAACCTTCTAAGTTAATATTAATTATTTCCATAATCTGAGATTCCCCAACAATTTACATCCTTATCTGCCTAGGCTTCTACTTAGCATTCTCAAGTCAGAGTCCTCTCCCCACCACACACACACACACACTTTGCTGATTCCCACCATAGAGCCTCACTTATCCAAAGTATCCTCACTTGTCCCCTCCAACCCTACCCATCGTGCAAGCCCAATTCATGTCCTGTCTAGACAGTGAGACCTTTCTAAATGATGCTACAGCAAACACATCTTCTATTCTCTGATCACTGAATAAATAATTTTAAAATATACAAAAACTTCCCTGTGCCCCACAGAACAAATTCACATGCTCTCAGAAACTCAAGGTCTTTCGCAGATTGCTCTTACTGAATTTGCTCCACTATAATCAGTTTCCAAATAGACACTACCTACCAATTGCCTAACCAAGATAGCCCCTCTCTGCTCTTTCACTCCACAGTGTAATCAGAATTTCACTGCTACAAAATAAAGTTCCCATGCCTCTCTATCATTGTGATGCCTTATCATTCATAACAATTAGCATGTTATTTTGTACACTGTATGTATACATATCCATTGTAGTGTGCATGTTATGTTTTCCAACATAACATGCACTATTATACTATTATATTACTATTATATACTCAAAACTATGTTTACAGTTTTTCTTAAATCTTTATTTGTATTTTAGTGAATATGAAAGGCTAGCTCTCCAATTTTAATTTTGTGTGTATATGTGTCTTTCAGAGTGTATGAGTGTGCACTATGAGAATTCAGTATCCTCTAAAGGTCAGAATTGAACACCATATTCCCAGAAAATGAAGTTGCAAGAGGTTGTAAGCACCCATGTCACTGATATGAATAGAATCCAGGTCTTCTCCGAGAGTAGTAAGTGCTCTTAACCACTGAGCCATCTCTCCATACATAACAGCCAACATTTCAAAAGTACCTAATATGCCATGCTTTCAGTGCCCTACTACAGCTCCAGACATTTTTTTATGGTTTTAAACGACATTTCTTAATTCATTGGTGTATGTGTGCCACAAGTGTGGGTGTGGTGCTCAGAGGACAACTTTTAAAAGTTATTTTTCTTCTTCTACTTTGTGGAACATATGTGAGGAAATGAACTCAGGCCATCACACATGGAAGCAAGTGTCTTTACCCATTGAGCTGATTGTGCTCTAATGTATCATGCTTTAAAATCATGTACACTAATCAATGCCAGTTTTTATAAGAAACCTGAAAATGGCCTCTGATTGTTATCAATTTTAGCATATGAAGAAATACAAACTCAGATAAAAGAATTAACTTGTATTTATAGTTCTGAATAATTACACAGTAGCAAAGCTAGGATTTAATACCAACAAGTTTAACCACCATACCTGTCTATTTTACACAGAATCATACATCATTCATAGTATAAACATGGTACAAAACAAAAGAGTTGTAACAAGTCATTGGGTGTATTTATTTACCTACAAAACAATGCCTCTTCTCTGAGGTTGAGCATTATTTCTGATCCACTAGAGAAATAAAAGTATCTGAGCATCTCATGATAATTTAATATACCAATTTGAGACATCACTAAGGTAGGAAGAAAAATTTGCAGGGACATGTTTTTACAGGCTATATTTCCCAACAGAAAAAAAGAACGACATCTGGTAACCTGTCTGTTTTAAACATGACCTATTCCTCTTCATCAACTCTGTCCTTTGCCTATTTATTCCTCTCTCACTCTTCTACTCTCACACATTTAGCAATTAATAAATTCCCCCCTTTTCCTGAAATGAATGGCTCACCAAAGAAACCCATGGAAAACAAGAAGAGAATCTTCAAATGAACATGTTAAGTCTATAAAAACATGAATAGAGAAAAATGAGTTAACTGTTGTCTGTAGTGACCCGTAGACTAAGTACCTTAACTCTGGTCATTTTACCTACCTTCAGGTCAGAAGATCTGGTGTGTTCACACTCTGCGTTGGAGCAAGGAATAGATCACATAGATTTCAAAAAATTGTCTCTTATTCACCATAGCATTCTCTGCTCCTATAAATCAAACCATGGCTTTAGGAGTTGTTGTGCTGGGAGGGAGTAGTACCAGACACTTCAGTGTAGATTGTAATTTCTTCAATAAATGAAGTCTCTTGAATAATGTTACTGCCAAGATGATTTTCCACTGAAGACCCTAACCCAGGTCTCACTCAGTTAAACCACTCTAGGAACATCACCCTAAACAATTTGGAGAATAACTCAAAATAATTTATTCTAACTCTTGAACATACAAGAAAATAGAAGAGTCAGAGAGAGGTAAATTAATTTCACAAAGCCACAGTCTGATCATTGTTCTCTCCAGTTGATTAGGATTTGAGGGTATGAGGTGAAAATGGCCCTGCTGTTCAAGGCTTAAATCTTTGTCCTTGAGTCAAACAGCTATGGAGTATTTAAAAACAAGTTTGATGACTGGGGCAAACTCAAGGCAAGAAAATTCTAGAGCATCTGTATCAAGAATATTTAGGTGTAAAACACTTAAGCTATAAATAAAAGAATAGAATATTCAGGGGTTCCAAAAACCCTGTTTTGATGTAGCAGTCCTATCCATCCACACAGTGTCCAAAGGCTGTGATTAAATACTTACCTACTTGGACTATTGGTGATAAACGAATCCATGCATATAAACAAGAGACTATCTTCCCTATGGAATTTCTTTTCCCTATAGGAAAATTTAACCAAACAAACAATGACTCAGGGAATGTTTATAAGTATTTTGCAATTATTTTAGTGACACTTCAATATTGCTTTAAACAGCTTCTGGCTGAAATAAATATCATAGGTTTGTTTGTTTGTTTGTTTGTTTGTTTTTTAGGAAAAAAAAAGGCCCTAGGCACTAGGTTTTGATCAGCTACTGAGTAAGTAGCCAGCTGAGGAAAGCCTACTTCATACCAACTTCTGGTTCTCCTGTTCCCACTTCCACAGAAAACTGTAGTGTTGCTCTACAGTGTCTTCACTTCACCTGCTCGTTCTCACATTCGCATGTTTGTGTATAGTGTGCATTTATAAATCACTTGGTCTCTCTGTAGTTCTCCTCTCTCTATGATGAAAGTAGTCATAACCACAGAATGTGCAAGAATTGCCTCTGAAATGTCCACCTACTGATTCATTCAATAAGTAGTCCAGCAAAATCCCTGGCTCCATGTAGTCCTTCTGCTAAACAGGTGATCATGAGGCAAGAAATTAAATAGGCTTTAAGTGCATTTTTTTTTTGGTTTTTCGAGACAGGGTTTCTCTGTGTAGCCCTGGCTGGCCTCAAACTCAGAAATCCACTTGCCTCTGCCTCCCAAGTGCTGGAATTGAAGGCATGCACCACCACCACCCGGCTAAGTGTATTTTTAGATGGTTAGTGAGAATCAACTTGTCCTTCATTCTTCAATTAAGACAATAAGCATTTCTAACATTATTTTTAATGTCTCATAGGCTTAACATCACTTTCTATTTGTGATGACATTTGACTTATTCTGAATTCATAAGGAGAATGCTGTCATTTTAATAGTACAAATGTTGAATATTGTAAGAGAGCACAGAGACACTCTTTGATGCCAGTGTAACACAAGAAGTAAAATTGTCTATTGTGGTAGTTGATATCAGATGGTCTACAATATAAGAATCTGATGGCCAATCAGAATAGAAAAGTCCCTGGGAACAATTCTCAAAACATGCTTATATCCACATTAGAAAATGAAAAATTCATGGCAATTGTAAAGGGTGTTGTTTCCTTAATTTCTTTCTCAGCCCATTTGTCATTTGTATAAAGGAAGGCTACTGATTTCTTTGACTTAATTTTGTATCCAGTCACTTTGCTGATGTTTTGTTTTGTTTTGTTTCGTTTGTTTTGCTTTCTGTTATTGTTGGTTTTTCGGCTGTAGTAGTTCTCTAGTAGAATATTGTGCCAGAGTTGCTAATGTATTCTATCATTTCATCTGCAAATAGCGATACTTTGACTTCTTCCTTTCCAATTTATAATCCTATCATCTCCTTTACTTGTCTTATTGCTATGGCTAAAATTTCAATATTAATAGATATGGAGGGAGTAAGTAGCCTTGTCTTGTCCCTGATTTTAGTGGAAATGCTTTAAGTTTTTCTCCATTTAGTTTGATATTGGCTATTGACTTGATGTATGTTGCTTTAATTATGTTTAGGTATGTGCTCTGTATCCCTAATTTCTCTAATACCTTTAACATGAAGGGGTGCTGAATTTTAACCAAAGCCTTTACGGCTTCTAATTAAATATCTTGATATAACTATAACTATAACCAAGCAAATGGAAACATCTGCATGACAAGAACTTCAAATCTCTGAAGAAAGAAATTGAAGAAGTTATCACAAGATGAGATCATCCATGCTCATTCTTGGCGTTGGTAGAATTAACAGAGTGAAAATGGCCATCTTACCAAAAGCAAACCACAGATTCAATGAAATGTTTATTAAAATCCAAATTAATGTTTTAAAGACACTGAAAGACCAACTCTCAACTTTATATGAAAAAACAAAATACCCAGAATAGCCTAAACAATCCCTAACTATAATATAATTTCAGGAGGAATCACCATCCCTGACCTCAAGCTTCATGTCAGAGCAATAATGGCTCTAAAAAAAACTGCATGGTATTGGTGTAGAAACAGACACACTGATAAATGGATTCAAATCTAAGACCCTGAAATAAATTCACACACCCATTGACACTTGATTTTTGATAAAGAAGCTAAGACCATATAGTGGAAAAATGATAACATTTTTAACAAATAGTACTAGAATAACTGGATGTCTACCTGTAGAAGAATGAAAATAGATCCATACTTATTTCCATGCACAAAACCCAAATCCAAATGGATCAAGAACCTCAACATAAAACTGAATACACTAATTCTTATAGAAGAGAAAGTTGGAAATATCTTTGCATGAATTGGTACAGGAGACAAGTTCCTGAACATAACACCAATGGATCAGGCTTTAAAATCAACAATTGATAAATAGGAACTCTGTTTTGTATTGAATATTTTATTTATTTACAATAGAGATGTCATCCCCTTCCTCCATTTCCCCTCCCTAGAACCCCCTATCCCATTCCCCTCCTCCTTTATGCTTTTACACCATTTTAATTACATGCATGTATTAAGGTCAGTTCTAGGTTGAGGGTCTAGCAGTACAATAGATGCAAATAGTCAAGGAACAAACAAGACAATAAACACAAATGTCAAAGAAAAGGCAAGGCATTAAATCCAATTATGTGAACACTCCTGTGATCACTGTTTCTAAGGGCTTATCAAGATGACCAAAGTATCTGAGCCTACTTCCCTGTTCTGCCCAAAGTCATTTCATGTCTGAAGCCTACTTCCTTGTTCTTGCCTAAAATTTAGATTCCTGTCTGAAATTACTTCTTTGTTCTAGCCTAATGTCAGATTCCTGCCTGAAGCCTACTTCCTTGGACTATGTCATATTCATGCTAAGCAGCCCATTTTCTTATCCTTGGCCCATGTCAGATTCTTGCCAAGCGGCCCCAAAGGCTCTCTGCCTCTCCCCCTTTTTTATTTAGTTAACAAAACTGAGTCTGTCTTAGGTTGCTCTTACAAGAAGTCCTTTCTTATCCATCATGGAATATGCATTATCCAAAGCAATGCACTTATGTCTTAGGTTGGTAAGGCTCTGTACAGAATATTACCCATCCTTGGTTTGCCAGCCTATTAATTTAATAACTCTGTTTAGGGGTACATTTTCAGGTTCAAGTGATGTACTTGGCTGCCAACATGTTGGTGTTATTGAAGAAAAGCTTAACACAATGGACAGGAATAAAAGTAAAGAAATTAAGACAGCTACTTTTGTTAATCATTTAGCGAAAAAAAAATGTTACTAATATGTTGAAAATAGGAACTCTTAAAACTTCAAAGCCCTTTGTAAGGCAATGGACCCTGTCAATAGGACAAATCACAGATTGAGAAAGAATCTTTACCAACCTACATCTAAGAGAAAGTTAATATCAAGTTTACAAAGAACTCAAGAAGTTAGACACCAACAACACAATTAAGCCAATTTAAAACTGGGGTATACACAGGAAGCTGGACTCTCGGGAGCTCTAACACACTCAGGAGTGTAGATGAGCAGGCCGAAATCCCCTACCACCAAACAGGGAGCAATTTGGGAACCACAGGGACCCAGTAACTCCCTCAAGGCCAGTGGCATGGAATCCTTCTGGTCTGTGCCTGTGCCTGAAGGAGTCTGTGCCTGAAGGAGTCCTAAGACATCAGCTCCACACCAAATTCCCCAAAACCCAGAGAAGTCTGGACTCCTAGGAGCTCTAACAAACCAAGGAACATAGAATAATAGGATCACAGGATCTCAGGAGCTTGGGCACACCAGGATTTCAGGATCCCAGAAGCAGCCTGACTCACAGGAGCTATCACAACCAGGATCTCAGGATCATAGGATCACAGAGACAGCTGGACTATGACGAGTTCTGACACAACCAAGATGACAGGAGAGACAGGCTCTAGTCAAAGACAGTGAATGACAGTAACACTAGAGATAACCAGATGATGAAAGTCAAGTGCAAGAACATAAGCAACAGAAACCAAGGTTACTTGGCATCATCAGAACCTAGTTCTCCCACCATAGCAAGTCCTAAATACCACCATGACACCAGAAAAGCAAGATTCAGATTTAAAATTACTTCTCATGATGATGATAGAAGACTTTAAGGACATAAGTAACTCCCTCAAAGAAATGCAGGAGAACACATGTAAGCAGGTAAAAGTCTGTAAAGAGGAAACACAAAAATTCCTTAAAGAATTACAAAAAAAAATACAACCAAACAGGTAAAGAATTGAACAAAATGATTCAGGACATAAAAATGGAAGAAGAAACAAAAAATAAATCACAAAAGGAGACTACCTAGGAGATAGAAAACCTAGGAAAGAGATCAGAAAGACATGGATGCAAGCATCAATAACAGAATACAAGAGATAAAAGAATCTCATGTGTAGAAGATACCATAGAAAACACTGACACAACTGTCAAAGTAAATACAAAATGCAAAAAACTCTAAACCCAATACATCAAAAAAAAATTCAGGACACAATGAGAAGACCAAACCTAAGGATAATAGGTGTAGAAGAAAGTGAAGATTCCCAACTTAATCAACCAGTAAATACATTCAACAAAGTTACAGAAGAAAACTTCCCTAACCTAAAGAAAGAGATGCCTATGAATATACAAGAAGCCTAAAGAACTCAAAATAGACTATATTAGAAAACAAATTCCCCCACCACATAATAATCAGAATACCAAATGCACAAAACAAAGAAAGACTATTGAAAGCAGTAAGGGAAAAAGGTCAAGTAACTTATAAAGATAGACCTATCAGAATTACACCAGACTTCTCACCAGAGACTATAAAAGCCAGAAGATCCTGGATACATGTCATACAGACCCGAAGAGATCACAAATGCCAGCCCAAGCTACTATACACAGCAAAACTCTCAATTACCATAGCTGAAGAAACCAAGATATTCTATGACAAAATCAAATCTACACAATATCTTTCCACAAATCCAGCCCTACAATGGATAATAGAGGGAAATCACCAACACAAGGAAGAAAATTATACCCTAGAAAAAGCAAAAGATTAATCTTCTTCCAACAAGCCTTAAAGAAGATAGCCACACAAACATAACTCCACCTCTAATAAGAAAAATAACAGGAAGGAACAATCACTTCTCCTTAATACCTCTTAACACGAATGGACTCAATTCCCCAATAAAAAGACATAAAGTAACGTACTGGATACGTAAATAGGACACAACATTTTGATGCATACAGGAAATGCACCTCAGTGACAAAGACAGACACATCCTCAGAATAAAAGACTGGAAAACAATTTTCCAGGCAAAGAGTCCCAAGAAACAAGGTGGAGTAGTCATTCTAATATCAAATAAAATCAACTTTCAACCAGAAGATATAAAGAAAAATAAGAATGAACACTTCATACTCGTGAAAGTAAAAATCAACCAAGATGAAATCTCAATTCTGAACATCTATTCACCAAAGCAAGGGCACCCATATTCATAAAATAAACTTTACTAAAGTTCAAAGCACACATTGCACTTCACACAATAATAGTGGGAGACTTCAACACGTCAGTCTCATCAATGGACAGATCATAGAAACAGAAACTAAACAGAGACACAGTGAAACTAAGAGAAGTTATAAACCAAATGGATTTAGCAAATATTTATAGAATATTTCATCAAAAAACAAAAGAATATACCTTCTTCTCAGCACCTCATGGTACCTTCTCCAAAATGGACCATATAATTGGTCACAAAACAGGCCTCAACTGATACAAGAAAATCAAAATAATTCCATGCATCCTATCAGATCACCACAGACTAAGGCTGGTCTTCAATAATGATAAAATCAATCAAACCCACATACATGTGGAAACTGAACAACACTCTACTCAATGATCTTGGTCTGGGAAGAAATAAAGAAATTAAAGACTTTTAGAATCTAATAAAAATGAGGTCACATCATACCAAAACTTATGGGACACAATGAAAGCAGTACTAAGAAGAAAACTCATAGCTATAAGTGCCTACAAAAAGAAACTAGAGAGACCACACACTAGCAGCTTGAAAGCACAACTGAAACAAATGCACCCAAGAGGAGTAGATAGCAGGAAATAATCAAACTCAGGGATGAAATCAAAGTAGAAACAAAAAGAACTATACAAAGAATAAACAAAACCAGGAGCTGATTCTTTGAGAAAATCAACAAGATAGACAAACCCTTAGCCAGACTAATCAGAAGGTAGAGAGACAGTATCCAAATTAATAATATCAGAACTGAAAAGGGAGACATAATAACAGAAACTGAGGAAATTCAAAAAATCATCAGATCCAACTACAAAAGCCTATACTAAACAAAACTGGAAAATCTGGATAAAATGGACAATTTCCTAGACAGCTACCAAAAACCAAAATTAAATCAGAATCAGATAAATCATCTAAATAGTCCTACAACACCTAAAGAAATAGCAGCAGTCATTAAAATTCTCCCTACCAAAAAAAAAAAAAAAAAAGTCCAGGACCAGATGATTTTAGTGCAGAATTCTATCAGACCTTCCAAGAAGACCAATACCAATTCTCTTCAAATTACTCCACAAAATAGAAACAAAAGGAACACTACCCAATTTGTTCTATGAAGCCACAATTATGCTTATACCTGAACCAGAAAAGACCCAACAATGAAAAAGAACTTCAGACAAATCTCCCTTACAAATATCGATGCAAAAATACTCTCTGGCAAACCAAATCCAAGAACACATCAAAACAATCATCTACCATCATCAAGTAAGCTTTATCCCAGGAATGCGGGATAGTTCAATATTCAGAAATCCATCAATGTAATCCACTGTATAAACAAACTCAAAGAAAAAAAACACATGATCATTTCACTAGATGCTGAGAAAGCATTTGACAAAATTTAACATCCTTTTATGTTAAAAGTCTTGAAAAGAACAGGAATTCAAGGCCCTTACCTAAACACAGTAAAAGCAATGTACAGCAAACCAGTAGCCAACATCAAACTAAATAAAGAGAAACTTGAAGCAATACTACTAAAATCAAGAACTAGACAAGGCTGCTCACTCTCTCTCTATCTATTCAATATAGTACTCAAAGTTCTAGCCAGAGCAAATAGACAACAAAAGGTGATCAAAAGGATACAAATTGGAAAGGAAGAAGTCAAAATATCACTATTTGCATATAATATGATAGTATACTTAAGTGACCCCAAAACTTCCACCAGAGAACTCCTAAGCCTGATAAACAACTTCAGCAAAGGGGCTGGCTGGATATAAAATTAAATCAAACAAATCAGTAGCCTTCCTCTACTTAAAGGATAAGCAAGCTGAGAAAGAAATTAAGAAAATGACACCCTTCACAATATTCACAAATAATATAAAATACCTCAGTGTAAATCTAATCAAGCAAGTGACAGATCTGTATGGCAAGAACTTCAAGTCCCTGAAGAAAGAAATTGAAGAAGATCTCAGAAGATGGAAAGATCTCAGTCTCTCATTCTCATGGATTGGCAGGATTAATATAGTAAAAATGGCCATCTTGCCGAGAGCAATCTACAGATTTAATGCAATCCCCATCAAAATTCCAAATCAATTATTCACAAAAATAGAAAGAGCAATTCTCAAATTCATTTGGAATAACAAAAAAAACAGGATAGCAAAAATTATTCCCAACAATAAAAGAACATCTGGGGGAATCACCATCCCTGACCTCAAGCTGTATTACAGAGCAGTAGTGATTTTAAAAAAATGCATGATATTGGTACAGAGATAGGCAAAAGATCAATGAAATAGAATCAGAGACCCAGAAATGAACCCAAACACCTATGGTCACTTGATTTTTGACAAAGGAGCTAAAACCATTCAGTGGAAAAAAAGACAGCATTTTCAACAAATGGTGCTGGTTGAACTGGAGGTCAGCATATAGAAAAACACAAATCAATCCATACTTATCTTCTTGTACAAAATTCAAGTCCAAGTGGATCAAGGACCTCCATATAAAATCGGACACACTGAAACTAATAGAAGAGAAAGTGGGGAAGAACCTCTAACACATGGGCACAGGGGAAAAGTTCCTCAACAGGACACCAGTGGCTTGTGCTCTAAAATCAAGAATTGGCAAATGGGACCTCATAAAATTGCAAAGCTTCTATAAGGCAAGGGACTCTGTAAATAGAACAAAATGGCAACCAACAGATTGGGAAAAGATCTTTACCAATTCTACATCCAATAGAGGGCTAATATCCAAAATATACAAGAAATTAGACTATAGATAATTAAATAGCCCTATTTTTAAAAAAATGGAGTACAGAACTCAACAAAGATTTTTCAACTGAGGAAACTCGAATGGCCAAGAAGCACCTAAAGAAATATTCAATATCCTTAGTCATCAGGGAAATGCAAATCAAAACAATCCTGAGATTCCACCTTACACCAATCAGAATGTCCAAGATCAAAAACTCAGGTGATAGCAGATGCTGGTGAGGATGTGAAGAAAGAGGAAGACTCCTCCATTGTTGGTGGCATTGTAAGCTGGTACAACCACTCTGGAGATCAGTTCCTCAGAAAATTGAACACGGTATTATCTGTGGATCCAGCAATACCACTCCTGCGCATTTACTCAAAATATTCTCCAACATGTAACAAGGACACATGCTCTACTATGTTCATAGCAACCTTATTTATAATAGCCAGAAGATGGAAAGAACCCAGATGTCCTTCAACAGAGGAATGGTACAGAAAATGTGGTACATTTACACAATGTTTTTAATACTCTGCTATTAAAAACAATGAATTCGAGAAATTCTTAGGCAAAGGGATGGAACTAGAAAATATCATCCTGAGTGAGGTAACCCAATCACAAAAGAACACACATGGTATGCACTCATTGATAAGTGCCCAAAATTTCACAATACCCAAGATATAACTCACAGACCACATGAATCCCAAGAAAGAGAAGGGCCAAAGTATAAGCGCTTTGGTCCTTCTTAGAAGGAGCAACTAAACACTCACAGGAGCAAATATGAGACAAATGTGTGGCAGAAACTGGAGGAAGAACCATCCAGATACTGCCCCACCTGGAGATCCCTCCCAGATGCAGTCACCACATGCAAACACTGTTGTGGATTTCGGGGTTGATGTGCCTGCGAATGTTCACAGGCCTGAGTTCTGTTAGGTGGTTGTGATTCTGTGTGTCTGCCGCCCCTGGCTGCTGGACACAACTCTGAAGAGCAGATGTACATAAATTTGACTGAATTCCTCCATGCTGCTCTGGGCAGACGCTGGGCTGTGAGAAGCCACTAGGGCACCCCTCCCCCACCCCCGCAGGGAGAGAACTCAGTCTGAAATACCATTGGGGGCAGGGCTCTTGAGTAGACCCAGAGGTCGGTGATCTCTATTCAGAGCTCCCAGACGCCCCTGGAGGGCCCCAGACGAACAAAGACACGAGAGAAACAAAGGGAGAGAGAGGCCCAGCAGAGCCCCATGGGAAAGAGACTCTTTGGTTACTATACTCGCTTGGCTGACTCGGTGGCCTGGCTAGCTTGCTTGAATTGGTGGTCCACATAGCTGAAATGCAGAAAAGTCCTTCACGGGAGATTAGATAATAACTCAATAGTTGAGACCTTCTCCACAGTTCTCCACGCTGGGCCCCAATGACAAAAGGGAGTTCATGGTTTTACAAGCTTTATTGTCATGGTGGATGATAGATGCATCTGGCATTACCCTCACGTAGGTCAGGGCAGATCTGATTTAAATCGGGAGGGAGGAGGGAGGAGGGTCTGGAAAAGAATGCTTAATTGGCTACAACCTCTGGCTTCAGATATCTCATTAATATGGAAATCCCTTGAGATTGAAGCCTGTAGTCATGCCCTCTACCTGTGGAGGAGCTGGTAGAAGTGTTGCCCTACGTGACTGGAAGGTGCAGATCAATGAAGGTCTTAACCGAATGTTGGGAGCCTGGAGTCTGGGAGTGCAGCAAAATATATGCCGTCCTTCGAAGGCATGGACACCTGCTGGGTCTCTGGCTATCTCTAAGCCAGTACTCTACCAGAAACCAAGCCATCTTTTCACAGTCCCACAGTGGATATTCGGAAGTGCATGTTGACAGGAGCTTGATATACCTGTCTCCTGAGAGGCACTACCAGAGCCTGACATATACAGAGGTGAATGCTAGCAGCTAAACATCAAACTGATCACAGGGTCCCCATTGGAGGAGTTAAAAACAAGACTGAAGGAGTTGAAGGGGCTTACAGCTCCATGGGGAGAGCTACAATAACAACCAACCAGAGCTCCCAGGGTGTAAACAGCTAGCCTAAGAATACACATGGAGGAACCTATGTCTCCAACTGTATATGTAGAGGAGGATGGCCTGATCTGGCATCAGTGGGAGAGGAGAGCCTTGGTCCCTTGATGGCTGGATGCCCCAGTGAGGGGGAATTTGAGGGTAGGGAGGTGTGAGTGGATAGATGTGTGAGGGGCACATCCTCATAGAAATAGGAGGAGAGAGTATGGATTAAGGGGTTTCTGGGGGTGAAGGGAAATGGGAAAAGAAGAAAACATCTGAAATGTAGATAAATAAATTATCCAATAATAAAAACAAAAAAAGAAAAACAAACAAAAATAACAGATAATGGAACTGGCTATCACAATCAAACATTTGAAACTTTTCGGCAGCAATTTAATATTACCCATATTACTGGGATTCCTTACAATTGTCAAGGACAAGGGACTGGGGAAGGGGCCCATGGAACTTCTTCATAAAATAAAAAAAGGAGGAGATATATCCCCATATACCACAAATTTATTTAAATCATGTTCTTTTTATTTTTTATTTTAAATTATTTTTTTTAATTGGATAACAAGGAACTTTCTGCTGAGTGTCTATGGCACTCTACTACTAGGCATACTTATACAAAGGTGAAAGGGAAGGATCCACTTACTGGTATATGGCATGATTCTGATCAGGTATTAAATATGGGGAAGAGGACATGTTTGTGTTTTTTCTGCATGGGGCTGAAGGAGCACTGTGGCTGCCAAAGCAACAGGTAAGACATGTGATGCCAGAACAAAGAATGATGCTGACCTGTGAGCTTGCTGAGGGTTCTGACAATGGTGACTGGAAAGCTGTATTGGACATATGTTCCCAATCCATCATTGCTTACCTATTCCCCTGATGGGACAAGCTGCCTTGCCTCAAGTTTTAGACCTTGTGGAACAGAGAATCAAAAAGAGAAGTTATATTGATTCTTGTATTGTTCTTAAATGTGACCAGTTATTCAGACTGAATCATGGCCTGGTCTAGAAATCAATCCAATATTGGAAATAACAATCATCATTTGGAAGTCTGGTTCTGGACATTTTCAGAGACATATGTGGAACTTAGCTGCAGTTCTCTATGAGGTTAGCAAGAGATAAAGTTGGGACAGAATCTGGATTTCAAACAGATGTTAGCACATGTATTAAGGCTCTTTTAATTGTCAAGTTAAAGTTACTTTTGTTTCTTCTACAGTATTTAAGTAAGTTGCATTGATTGTACACCTTCTAATTGTGTTTGTGTTTTTGAAATCCGGCATGTCAGTTATGGAGGTCTATCAACCAGCTTTTGTTTAGTGCCCTGAGTATCACAGAACCTTGGTATTCTAAAAATGGATTGCAAGTACTGGAAGAAATGAGTCAGGCTTTAAGCAGAAGCAAGAGGGTTGTGGATTTGCTTATTGCTGGTATAAGAGCTTTAATTACGTTAATTGCTAGCACCAGAGCTTCAGCAATTGCTTTGACACAGAAGTTAAAACAGCTACTTTTGGTTTTATTTTAACAGGAAGAGTGATATGTAGGAAGAGCTAAGGGGGAAGGAGCACCGAGAGGAAAAGATGGAGTAAGGAGAGGAGAAGATGAAGTAGAGGAGAAGCTAGGTGATGAGAGAGAAAAAGAGCGAGAAAGAGAGGGGGGCATGGAGGCAGATGTTCATGTGTCTCCACCAGTCAAAGATAGTTTATATATCTAGGTCGGGTATTGGGTTACACTTCTGATTGAGCATTACCATACTTATAAAGTCTTTGACTAACATTTTAAAAAATTGTATAAAAGCAAAAAGGAAAAGGGGGCACGGGATAAAGGTTTTCTAGGGAGGGGAAATGGGGAAAGGAGATGGCATCTGAAATGTAAATAAATATTCAATAAAAAAAGAAAAAAACAGCTATTTTTGTTAATTACTTAGCAAAAAATGTTACTAATGTGTTGAATATACAAGAGGATTTAGATAGGCATTTGGAGAAAAGAATTGATGCTCTCTATCAAATTATTTGAAGGAGGTTCAGAATTTAAGGGTAAGGAGCCATCTCCAATGTCAGGCATTGGATTCATGTTAGTTCTAAAATTTACAGTGGTAGTCATTATAAATAGGAAAAAGCTTAAAGACATTTGCGGTGTATTTGCCATAATTCTAACAATTCTCTGGATGTTTTCACTTTAAATAGTGAGCTTATGAATTTCAAGAATGCTGCTCTGCTGAGCGTTGATGTGGTAGATACTACTGATAAAATTACCCATGGCCTGAGGTCAGTATTTCTGTTTTGGTCAAGCTTCAAGAATGATATGTGTGTGTGTGTGTGTGTGTGTGTGTGTGTGTGTGTGTGTGTGTGTGTGTGT